>OX940977.1:28986497-29586497 GCA_954871275.1 Leptopterna dolabrata
TTCCCTTCAGAACTTCATTATTTGCGTTTCTTTTTGCCATTTTAGGTACTGCTTGTCACCGACAGAATTATTTTAGCAACATTTAACTCGTGATTTAGGTATGTACCTAGTAACGGGTACGGGGTTAGGTACTAAACCTACGGAGGGTCTGCGATCTACATAATATGTATAGAATAGCATATATATCATATAGAAGGGTTATATATACGGAGAGCTGTGATCTGTAACAGAAGGGTATTCTGTACAAAATAATAAACCGTTTGTGCAGGGATTTGCAGCGTTTTTTTTATTGCAGTTTCGGATTCTACATACTTCGAAACGTAAACCATCAAATTTTTGAGGGGGGGTTAACATTTTTTTTTTTTTTTTCATGCTCGATTATAAACGTTCGTTATTGATAATAATAAACCAAAATTTCTTGAGACCACCCGAGCATTGCACATGCAGCCGTTCGTCTGCACCGAAAAGCTTCGTCATTTTTATCGTGAATGAAACAGAAACGGTATAAATCCGGCCCAGATATCATTGCTAGGGAAAACCTGATTATAACAGTGCATGGGTGTATGAAATCGAGTTGGTTGTACCGTGGTATTATTTCATTTGAAGAATGATGGCTGTTTCGAATTTGTTGATACGTACTTTTGTAACTTGAACAAACGTTATGCTTCATGAATAACAACAAATTACTTATTAAACCCCACGCATTTTTATGAAACTAATTCCCGGGTTGGCTTCATTACTCAATTTTGGGCTTTCCGGCGGGGGGGGAGGGGGGGTGGGGGTGCTGATGGTAGGTATTAGTCACAGAAAATAGTGATCTACGCAGAAGGGGTATCTATACAGGCAAACAATATACCGGTGAGTAATAATTTGCGGCATTTTGTTATTCCATTTTCGGATTCTACCTACCTTGAAACAAAAATTGTTATCGGGGGGTTTGTGTTCAATTTTTTTCCCATGCTCAATTCCAAAGGTTCCTGAAACTATCCTAGCCACAGAACACGTCATAAAGGTATTAGATAAAGAGACCTTATTATGTGGTCCGTGATCCCTAGCTCTCTCATGTTTCCAGTGGATACCTGCTTTACACAGAAAAAATTGAAACGATATAAAGGCCTGTTCTCCCATCCCAAATATTCACGGTTTCACTTCTCATAATACCAACGAATCCATGATTCACTTCGACCACCTTTGGCATATTCAGTACGACTTCCATTCAAAAGGAACCAACCATAGTGTGCATTTCACTATATACGGGGCGTTTCCTACATCCCTCTCTCGTAACCATCATTCCCTGCATGAACTGTAAAAAGCATAGGATCGCAGATTCAAATTTTGACTACCCTCAACATATTTCAAATTCGACAATGGAATGTAGTTTCAATTTTGTTGAAATAATAATATTATTAATATTATATTGGAGAAAAAATAACTGTTCAATCAAATTCCAACGGAAGAAGCCCCCCTCTAGTCGAAGGAACAATTTTAAACCAAATGCAAAAGGATTAAAGGAATTGAGTGGATCACATAATATTTTGGCAAGTGAAATCAAAGATAATGACATCTGCTACCATAAAACCGGATTGCTGCCTTTGCAGGGCACAAATAAAACTATTGCAACCCTTTTTCCACTCGACAATAGGGGAAAGAGGTCGATGTGAGACCGTTTGGGAATATTCAATTTGTTTAATGGAATAGCGGCATGGGACTTCATTCCGTTAAAATGTACACTCCACAGATACGCAGATACGAGCGGACTGACAGTGCAGAATCCGTTCATTTTGAAGCTCAACGGGTTCTCGCTGCGCTGAGATTAAACAACAAGTACAGAGAAAGCTGAGAATACATTTCACGCACACACACACATTTAGTACAGAAGCCGTGACCAATCAATTAACACTATTCTTGATATTACACATAACTGTAACGGTTAAAAAAAAAATATATATATCTATATTATATAGTACGATAAAAAGCTGCTTATAATTATTGCGAAACGCAAGCAAGCTGTCGCGTACTGAACAGCGCGTAGAATAATATTATTTGAGTTAGCCATGTTAGCTTGGAGGAAAATGTAACAATTTTTTCGGTCAAACACAAAATAAATGCACCTTTTGCTTACCACTAATTTATTAAATACACAAAGCTTTTCACTCAAATTCTGAGCAGCATCAGGTGCTCAGCCTGATGATGCTCAGAATTTGAGTGAAAAGCTTTGTGTATTCAATAAATTAGTGGTAAGGAAAAGGTGCATTTATTTTGTGTTTATCCCACATTACAAGATGGCTTACCACAAAAGGGAGATGTACCGAAATTCGATGAATTAATTTTTTTCGGTCGTCAGTTCGTTTGTGGGAGTGGTTTGATTATGATGTTGTTGTTTGATTGTGATGTGGTTTGATTATGACCAAGATATTACACAAATTCGAAATATCAAACATTCACAATATTAGGTACAATTTACATTTAAATTGTACGCGCCAATTTACTTTGAATGTGTACCATCTCCGTCAGGCTCACTCAATCAACAACTCAACAAAGTTCTTCAATTTTTGCTATCCGTACAGTCCGTTATGTTGGTTTTCCGTTGAACCGGAAATTATAAGCAAAAGTAAATGAGATGGGATCAGGGCGGTGATTATTAGTGGTACCTGGGTGATGGTAAACCATAACTGCTGGATTTAGCTTTTAGTCGGAGTGTTTAGTTTTAAAGGCACATTCCCCCGATAGGATTGTTTCCTAGAAAGATAGCTTCCCCGGTTCAATAGGTAGGTAGGATTATCTTTAATAGTGATGCTCTTGTTTCACACAAAAACATAGGTAATATGAGTTTTTCCTCCTCAACCGTTCTTAATTCCTTTCAAAAAATAACCCAGTTGTGCAGGAATTTTGAGGTTATGTACGGATGAGTTGCCAGATGGTCCCGCATTCGTTTTATCAAAACATGGCGGTAACTTTTGTCAGCGCAATCGCAAACTTGATACCATTTTAGCAACAGGATCATTTTGAGAACTGTATTTATTTCTGATTTGTATCACTGTCAATTTATTCTTTTCATAATAATTGAGGTCCCCTATGTAATAAATGTAAATAAATACCCCTATAAATAAATAATAGGCCCCTGTTCAAGTAAATACCTAAACAACCATGTCGTGATATCCTCCCAGAATCACTCAATGTAACTTATATTAAGATCTCACAAATAAACAAATAAATGAAGTGGTGGACATGACCAGGCGCAGCTGGCTCGAGAGAGCTGGAAGGGATCCCCACCATCCTCCAGCTAGTATGGAGGATGGAGGGAGAATAGTCCCCAGACTATAAAAACTCGCTTCCTTCGCCTTCCACTTCATTCTACGCTCTCCTCAAGTCGATGACTTATCTCTCCTCCTAGCTCACGCCTCCTCTCCCTATCCTCACTCTAAAAGACCCCAGACTGGTGTTTGCCGGGTAGGAAACTACCCAGAGTGGTAACCACTGGGCATATGTCCAAACAACCCTAAAACATCCCACACTGGTGACAACCACTGGGCACATCCCCCTAGCGCTTTAGTGGTGGAAATGGTGTTAACCAGGGCGCTAGGTCCGATGCCTTCTCTCACTCACTCACCTCACCTCGCCTCTAACCTAAACCACCACAAACCGTATGCATAAATATTCTTGGTCGATCTAGGTAGGTACGCGGGAGCGTCCCGCCCGCAAAGAAAACCGAAAACCTCCACACCTACCCACCCGCAGCGACAGAGACACTGATGTTTACACGTCAGAGCATGTAAGGGGTTTTAACCCCCCCCCCCCCCACGGAGTTATGGAAGTATTAAAATCGCTATTTTTCAAGTTTTTCTGCTTCTTAACTGAGCCGCCACCACGTTTCAGCTCTCCCGAAAAGAATGAGGCAAGGTAAAAAGTATCAGGCGAATAAATATTGATTTCGTTGCTTCTACAACCGTGTTCCGTAACACCAAGTAGTTACTGATACCCCAGTACGATCAGCCAAGGAATGACATAGCTCATTGAATTTGGATTTAATACCTTTTACTTTAACTAGAAAGACGGCGGTATTACTTATTACTGTTATTGATGGTACTGGCGATGTAGACGTAATTGGCTGATGACAAGATGATTTGCCATCCAAGGGCAAGAGATAACCTTTAGTACCAGTTTTTGGATCTAGTTGCATAGTATTTGTCAAGCTTTAATTGAGTAGCAGGGATCAACAGATTCGACGAATCATGCTTTGTGCAATAAGAGTCAAGTCGAGAAACTTCACTGAACGGAATTTGCAGGAAAGCGAGGTCAAGCATTTTTTCAATCGGTAGGTACTTATATTTCCACATTCACAGTTGACAATTTTGAAAGCTGGTATTGAAAGGAATGTGGAGAATATTGTTAATTTGGTACTATTCAATGATAGCTCTTGCTTAAACGAACGAAACTCATACGACGCATCAGTAAACGTAGAAGATAAATTAATAATACTAGAAAATCTGGCGTAGGGATGAGGCACTCCAAGATTTCAGCAAAACTGGAAGTGTAGGATCATTCATTCATAAATGTAGTTAAAACATATTTGCTGGGCAGAATAATTGAAAACGCTGCAAATTATTACAAAACGGTTTATATTTACCTGTAAAGATGCCCCTTCCGCGTAGATCACTATTTTCTGTGGTCAATAACTAGGTACCATCGTGCTGCCCACAGGGAAGCCCTAAATCGACTACTGGAGCCGGCCGGGGAATTATAGTTTTACAACTAGTATGCGGCAGATTCAAGAATTCTATAATTTTAATTATTTATCGTTATTCATGAAGCAATTCATGAAGCAGTTCCTTGTTCAAGTTACGAAAGTAGGCACCTACCAACAAAAACCAAAATAACCATAATTCTTGAAATGAAATAATATCACGGAACAACCAACTCGATTTCATGTAGCCATGCGTGATTATAATCAGGTGTTCCCTAGCAATGATATCTGTGCTGGATTTATATCGTTTCAGTAACGATCACGTTGACGTAGCTTTCCGGTGTGAACGGGTGGATTGGCATGGCTCCGGGTGACCAAAAAAAAATTCTTCACCAATTGAAAAACGTTAAAAAAATCGACATAATATCGGCGCCCTGGAAATTCCAACCCCCTTTTTTTCACCCATTAGAGACGACTAACAGTAACGCCGAGCTTCGCGGACAAACTAGACCCCAAATGGGAACCACATACCAAATTTCATTAATTTTTGTTGGTGGTAACTATAGAAAGTGCGAAGTACGGTGGACGGCGTACGGCAGATGGACAGAAATTTTTTTATTCCATTTTTGGATTCTACGTTACGTACCTTGAAACGGAAACCATCAAATTTTGAGGGGGGGGGGGGGGGTTAAATTTTTTTCATGCCCGATCCAAAGGTTCATTTTTGAAAAAAAGAATTAAAAAAAAAAGAAAAAACGAATCACCTAAGAGGACCAAGCTCGCGTTGCCGATTCTTTTCTTGGGTACCAGTTTTACTTGCGCTAATGGAGCTGGTCTCGGATCAACTGGTTCTGAAATGGTATTTGTGAAATCAATTTAAGATTCCTTATTGAGTTCCGTGATGATTGAATTATTCATCTCAAGATTTTCGTTCAAATCATCGACGACATGCATATTGCCTGCTAATTTCGTCAAAACTTCTTGATTTTGACACCCCGCAGTAAATTATTTGACAAGGCAAAAGTGTTGGCATCTGGAGCCTCAACCTTCCCACCAGAAGCAGGGGTCCGGCAAATACCTGTGGCATTGCTATTAGTCATCAGGCAAACGCTCTCATGACGAGAGTCTTCCAGTTCTAAACGAACATTAATTAATTATTCTGATTTTAAACTCATTCAGCAATGCCGAATTTTTGATATCAACCTCAGTCACTCTCTGGCGTAAATCCCGCTTCTGACCAACGAAATTGGCTTGTTGTTGAGTCCAGGTAGTGCAAGCGTCATCGTAGATAGATTCTATCCTCTCTAGTCTAATTCAAAGTGTATCTCCATTTTCAACTCGTAAACTTATCATCGCGGGCAGTTCCAGTTTCAACATTGATGTCGGATTTGTTTTTCTAGTCACTCCCCACCATTACATTAGATCCAAAATCTGTTCGAATACCAACCTCAACGGATTTTGTTGGGCGATCAACTTGGGTTCACCTTCAACAATAGCAGCCTGTGTGACCAGTTTACTCTCTAAAACCCTAATCCTCTTTCCAAAGTTGAGAACTGCTGTCTCCAAAGACTCCTTTTCCTCAAGCCATATCTCCTGACAACGCAAATGATCATGAAAAGAGGAGTTCAACTGATCCCGAGAGGACTTGTAGCGTCACTGAGGACAGAAACATCACACTTAAAACCACCAAGCGCATCCAACCTATCGCGAATTACCGAAAACAGATTCTCCTTAGATATTGATAGTTCATATCCAGCCCGAGCGTAAAGGTTAAAATTATATTTATATTTTTGTACATTTATGGAGTCGAGTGTTTTAGAGATTCTTAAATAATGTATCTACGCAATTACTGTGCTCCGCAACCAGCAACACAATGACGCATGTGTGGATCAAATGTAGACACTGTTCAGCAGGGGCAGTTTGTCACAGCAGTAATTAGATTAATGCGGGTAACAAGCAGAGGGTCGAAGTCACAAAACGGGACGGGAACTTCGAGCCTGTCGTTCAACTCCTTTCTGTTGCGAGAGAAAACCATTATAAATATCCACTTGGTAGAGTGAACTTTCCCGAAAAACAGGAAAGAGGGTAAGCTCAGCTCTTATAACTTAAATCACTTGCGGTGGAGTAGTGGAAATCCATAGCAAAAACCTACAGGACTTATGATTGCTATAGAAGGATAGTTCGTTATCTTTGTGCAGCGAGTAGAAGAGAGAGAACCTGTGTATTACTCAGAGCAACGGCGTTGTACAAAATACCAGTTCAGTATAATTATTTCCGTCACTTACATACAATATTATCATGTATAATAACAATCTATTGCTTATCTAAAAGTCAAGAAAGCAAGTAAAGTAAACAGCCATTCCAGGCTGGGGCTTTTCGTCCGACTGCCCTGCCAGCGTCGCGGACGTGATCAGCTGTCCTCCAATGGAGGATCAGAATTCGATCTGATCATTTCGCTCTTTACTTGGCTACGCATTGCCTCACCCCTTGAGTGGAGAGGGGTTGGCCCAACAGCTACCTACATGAGTCATACGTGGACATGATTGTCACCACGTGTCACGGTGGTCACCCATCCAAGTACTAACCACGCTCGAGGTATCTTAACTTCAGTGATCTCACGGGAATCGGTTTATTCCACCTGATAAGGCCGTTGGCCTAAGAAAGCAAGTATGTAATAGATTTCTTTCTCTACTGCCTTCCCTAAGTCCAAGTTCGGATAACAACCGCTTGATCTTGTGAGATCATCGTAGATCACTCCAGTCAGCGGAGTTACGAAAGCTAGTCATCGACGCTGATGGTTCGCTACCATGTTGCATACTAGTTTAACTAAAAGGTCAGAAACATAGGTATGGTTTGTCATTGACTTTTCAATAATTTTGGTTTATTTAGTTTATTTATGGTGGAATCGAGCACAAAAACCGCTGCAAATTATTACACAATGGTTTACTATTTACCTGTATAAATGCCCCTTATGCGTAGATCACTGTTTTCTGTTGTCAATACCTACCCTCGAGCTCCACCCAGGAAAGCCCTAAATCGAGTACTGGAGCCAGCCCGGGAATTATGGTTTCATAAAACATGGAAAACGATACCTCACAAGCTCATGTTCACTAAAACAAAAACAAAAGCAAAAAAAACTATTTACACACCCGTTTTTCGCCCGTAACACCCCCGGGCGTATTCCGATCGAGCTGCCGAGCTTCGAAGCACAACCAGGGCCCAAGAAAAGGAGCCTGCGTGCGAAAGAACGACGATTTTAGACGAAACTTTTTGGTAAATTTAAGACAGAAACTTTGTTGGAATTTTAGTTCTTCGCTCGTTGGTCAAAATCAACTTCATATTCGGTCTCCTCGCCCTACAAAACATGGAAAACCATACCTAACAAGCTCATGTTACCCAGGACCCAAATGGATCCTGTGTGCGAAAGAACAAATTTTTTAGAGGGAAAGTGAAGGTGGATATGGATGCTACGGCGTACGGCGAAAGGACACACCCTTTTTTTTAAATTTTATTTTTTTGAGGGGGAGTTCAATAAATTTTATGCTGAGCGGATGCAAGGTGTATTATTCACAAAATAATAAACCGAAATATTTACCTGTATAGATGCCCCTTCTACGTAGATCACTGTTTTCTGTGGTCAATAACTACCCTCGACCCCCCCCCCCCATTTCTTGGAGAACCCTAAATGGAGTATTGCAGCCGGCCTGGGAATTACTTGCAGTTTCATAACTAATTTGAGGCATATTCAATAATTCTATGTTTAGCTATTTATCGTTATTTATAAAGCATAACGTTTTTCCAAGTTACAGAAGTACCTATCAACAAAATCAAAAAGATATCCATTCTTCAATTGAAATAATAACAAAAGGAACAGCTAACTCGACTTCATAAATCCATCCTTGATTATAATCAGGTGTTCCCTAGCAATGATATCTGGGCGGAAATGATACCGTTCCATTCACGATCATTTTGACGAAGCATTTCGTTGCAAATGAACGGCTGGTCGTACAATGCTCCGGGTGGTCTCAAAACATTCTTTTGTTCGAGATAAATTTAAAAACGTAAAAATACGCTGCAATGTCCTCGTCACATGGGTTTATTATTCTACTGGACGTACCTACAGAAATGCTGGAATTAAATTTATTGTTTTATTCATGCGCAATAATTGAAATAGCTATTTTTTATGGTTTCCACAAATTTTGGATCCCAAAAACACGAATTATGCTCCTAGCTTTGACAAATCATCTTAGATCATTGGTATTGCCATTTAATTGTCTTAATTCACCCGTTGATTCTACTTCTAGTGATATTATACAAGTTTATGGTGATTTCAGACAATTTTTCAGGTTTTTGACTCATAAGAACTGAATATTATGGGAGCTGAACCTCCGTTACAACCTCAATTCTTTACTCTTTGGTCAAAATCAACTTCATATTCGGTCTTCTCGCCCTAAAAAACATGGAAAAAGATACCTCACAAGCTCATGTCACTTATATCACATTATATTTATAGTGCTACTATATTATTTACGGTGATTTCAGACAATTTCCCAGGTTTTTGAATAATAAGAAATGAATTTTGGGAGCTCAACCTTCGTTACAACCTCAACATTTCACTCTTTGGCCAATATCAACTTCATATTCGGTCTTCTTGCCCTAAAAACTTGGAAAACGGTACATAAACAAGCTCATGTTCACTAAAACACAAAAAAAAAACCCTCATAAACCCCTATTTTTACACCCATTTTTCGCCCACAACACTCCTGGGTGTATTCCGATCGGGCTGTCGAGCTTTGGAGCGCATCTAGGACCTAAATGGAGCCTGTATGCGGGAGAACAACGATTTTAGACCAAAATTTAACGTAACATTAAGGCTGAACTTCGTTACAACATCAATTGTTCGCTCGTTTGTCAAAATGGACTTCATATTCGGCCTCCTCGCCCTAGAAAAAAAAAAAAAAAAAAAAAAAAAAAAAAAAAAAAAAAAAAGATACCTCCCAAGCTCATGTCACTAGAACACCAAAAAACCCAATTTTACACCCATTTTTCACCCATAATACCCTTGGGTATATTCCTATCGGGCTCCAAAGTTTCGGGTCACAATTCGGGCCCAAATGCAGGAAGAAAGAATTTTTTAACCGAAAATAAAACTTATGCATGATACGGCTGACGGCGGACAGACATTATATTCTTAGATTCTACAACCCTTGAAACGCAAAAGAAAAAATTTTGAGGGGGTGTTACAACAATTTTCTCCTGAGCGGATACATACGTGTATTATTCACGGAATAATAAACCAAAATGCCGTCCGCCGTAAGCCGCGTCCGCCGTATCATCCATATATATATACATATATGTGTATATATATATACGAGTACATTCATTTTCGGTCTAAAAGATTTGTTCTTTCGCAAACAGGCTCCATTTGGGCCCTAGTTGTCTCCCGAAACTTTGCAGTCAGATCGGAATATACCTACCCAAGGGTGTTGATGGTGAAAAATAGGTGTAAAATGGGTGTAAAAATAGGAGTTTTTGATGTTCCAGTATAACATGAGCTTGTTGGGTATGGTTTCCATGATGTGTAGGGTGAGGAGACAGAATATGAAATGAATGATCGTAGTTCTTTCGCACACAGGTTCCATTTGGGTCCTAATTGTGCTCCGAAGCTCGGCAGCTCGAGAGGTGTGTGGGTAAAAAATGGGTGAAAATTAGGGGTGAACATGAAGTTGATTTTGACGAAAGAGTGAAGAACTGAGGTTATAACGAAGGTTCAGCTCCCAAAATTAATTCATTGGGAAATTGGCTGAAATCACCATCAATTTGTATAATAACACTAGAAGTAGTACTAACAGTTGAATGAATCAATTATGGCACTATAAAGATAATTCGTGTTTTTGGGGACCAAAACCGGTGGGAAATAACCTGGATTCCACTGCATTTTTATGGAATGTGATTGCCCGGCTCTCGTGGGAGCACGAGGGATCTCTCGTGGGTACTGACTGATAAACGGACTGATAAACCGTTGTGTAATAATTTGCTGGGTTTTTCACAGGTACGTATAATGTCATAAAAATTGATTATTTCTTGCTTGATAATAAGTTATTAATAATTATTACCTAGTGCTCGATGGAAACTTTCACGTTACACGTATACCTAACTAACTAAGTACGTTTATTAAGAACTTGGCCCCTCAATTTTGGATACAGCCTTCTGTAGTTTAGTCTACAGATTACAACAACTAGACCTAGTGTTCGTGAATGAGCGATGATAACATGATTTGAATACTAATGACAAGTGAACCAATTTCATGACGCGTTTCAGTCTTGCTGCAAGAGGAACCAACTCACACTCATACGAACTCTTTTTTAGTAAGATAAAATAGCATCAACACGAACAATTATTCAATGCCACTCACCTCGTGAAGTTGTATTCTTCCTCCCACAGGGCCTCTCCTTGTAAATTGGAGGAAGTAAGGTTCATAAAGTACTGGATGTAGTTCAAAATCTGTAACAGAGATTACACAAGGCTCACATACTAGTCAGGCTACCTATGATATAATCAAATTTAAACCAACAGTAACCGTGGAAGAGCAGGAAGGACTGGCCTCAGGTTCACCTTAATGGCATCATGGAAGGTTCCATGATGACGATACGGATTTTCGAACTTTGTTAATTTGATCCCGAACTAGGACGTACCAAGCTATAAAACGAACGCATTTAGTTCAGGAATTTGTCCCTTCATCTCAAACAAAGTCCAGATTATATTTAGCTCAAATAAATCGAAGTGTGAATTAAAGTGAAAGGAAGGAGACAGGGTTAAGAACTTTGAGAGCTGTGACCTACTGTGGCCGTTAAATTTTCATCTAATTTGGGCGGAATTCAAGAGAGTGCGATACATTTTTATAGTCGCTGTTCACTTCGTCTCTAGACGAAGTGTCATAACGAAAAGTCTGTTATTCTTCCCTACGGTAACATTAGCGTACTACGGGTAATCACTTCTACATTCAACGAAGTTCTACCTAACAAAGCGACCACTTCTGAAATTCCTGCGTCACGACGAAACAATCTCATTTCCTCCCTTTAAATTAGGATTGAATCACCTTTACACCACATTCACATAACGACGGAATACGACCGTATCGCCTTTGAATCCTTTCCAGCGCCATTACGCTACTCATTTTCCTTTTTCGCGATGCAGAAAGTCAATGGAACAGTACATTCATATGAAAACCGACCAGCTCACGGTAGCTCTATTTGGATTCTTCCTCAGAAGAAACCTTCGAGACTGATGCAGACGCTCACTTGAACATGAGAGACGGGGGTGGATTGACAGGAATAAAAGACTTCAGGAGGTTGAAGTTGATAAATAGATGGATTATTCTGAGTTCGTTGTAAAGGGCTGGGGGCTGATGTTGAAAAATCCGAGGCTGGAAGGAAGGTATCTACAAGGATGAGATTCAGATATCGGATATAGCCGCTGACTTATTCCTTTGTAGCGGATCATAGAATTTCATTTCGTACCCGCAGCAACCCACAAACAGGAAAACAGATGAACATGACCAGGAGATTAAGGAACGTGTGATGATGATACGTACTGATGAAAATCAGGTACATACATAGGCCTTAAACCTGAAACTACTATAACTGAAACTTTCGCCTGTTATCCGAGATATCCACAAAAAATATTAAAACACTAGCAGGAACTAAACACCAGCGTACTAGTACACTAGCGTTGTATTAAATAAAAAGGGCTCTAGAACGGTTGGCATCGAAGAGAAGCCTCGAAAAATTAGCACATGATAATGGCAGTTTTACATATTTATCATAGCAAGACAGTCTGACGCGAATCTCATCGCTGCCCAGGAACCCGTCGACCTAACAAAGTATCACCACAGCCACTCCAATCTCAAGACTGGAAACAAATTTTCAAGATCTTATTATGAATCACAGTCATGGGACGTAAGAAACATGACGGCAACCACCTATCAACTGCGCGATTATTCTGACGATGAATCACAGACGTCAAATAAATCGCGACAGGCATGACACACAAAAATCGTTTTACCTAGTACGGTTGAAACCGCCGTGAAAACTTCTTTCCGATAGCACTCACCTTATTGTGGCTGGGGGTCGTACCCACCCTCATGAAAATCCGTTCAGCCGTTTGGCTCTGATGTCTCACACACGCGCGTACGATGAAGCTCTTAAACCCATTCTCACTCCCAGGAAATAAGGGAGGTATGTTGAAAAGGGAATATTCCACTGGGTTAGAGTTTATTACGTTCATCTATATGCTCATAGCTATCCAGCCCAATGCGCCCCCATTACCGTTCCCAGCTGTCATGGGTAGTAGCTACGAATCTTGTATAAACGGGTTACGAATGGCATCTTGAAGTGGGATTCCAACACCCTAAGCATTTTCCTGCCACCATAACATCCTCCACAGATACTCACCGCGCCTCCGCTCCTGTGCGCGACTGGTTGAATGAAGAAGGTGGGCACGGGGTCGGCTGGTGGAGGGAAGATAAGGGAAAAACGCCAAGAACGACTTCTCACCTGTCCGTTGTCAGTGTCGAACGTGTAAAGCCTCAGAGCGGGGTTGTTAGTACCGCTGCTTGTCCTCTTGGGGGTGATGGCGGGAGTCAAGAAAATGGTCGATACCGGGCTTCCTGAAAATGATAAGAAAAGTTACATCGGCGTCAAGTGACTATCAGTTATACAACACACGGCACGAAGACAAGTTTACGGACATGTTTTGAACTTGCGTTGCATCTTCAGCAACTTCGGTAGCCCAGAGGAAGAATAAAAGCCTTGCACGTCCGCTACACATAAATTAGCTAAACATCATTTATTTAAAATCGTTGTATGAAATTATAACTTGAAGCCACCCCCCCCCCCTCCCGTTTAACAGCTGTAAAATTTCCCGCTCTGTGATCACGATTCAGAATTCGTCAGTCGGGATATTTTCCGCTAATTGGGAATCAGGATTCATTCGAACCAAATTAAGTAAACAAAACTAGTCCGATTCCGTTGGAAATCCTTGGAGTGTACTTGTACTGAGAACGAAGTTGTATGATTATATCATAGAAGAAAAGAATAATAGAGAATGTACCTACGAGTAGAGTTGGATGTACAACTTACTATTTACAATCCCTCACTGTTTCCCTGGCCTGCTATGAAAATGAACTAGAACAAAGCTAATTCTAACTGGAAGGACTTCATTAGTGTAATGGTTCCCATATACCTAATGCCCCAAGTACCATTAACTGTTAGTGGCATAATTTCAACGGGGGAGGCTAAGAGTGATGTTGGTTTTTTTAGCGATAAAAAAGTTGGTTCAGGGGAGAAATCTTCTTCAGCTTATCTGATTCAACGTTAATATTCAATCCTTTTTACGTTGCTGTAGAAATTTCCATATTCCAATTCAGATAATGCGCGTCGTATTCAAATACGGTCATTTGCAATTGTAGTGGTACAAACAGAAGAGTGGCGTTTTTGAATGAAGGAGACACGCGAGGATTGTGGAACGAAGCTGTAGTACTAAGTATAATATGTACTCCACGAACGGTTTATACCACTTGCGCCCTAACTTTCAAAATTACAATAATGTCCTCCTGGACCAGCTGATCCTGTTTAAAAATTAGCGAGGAATACAAATTATCTTCAATATGATATAGTAATTATGTCGCATTTTCTGTATTGCTGTCAATGTGAATATAATTTTTATTCCTCGAACCTTGTGGGAGTTTTCCGATAAAACAGAAAATGAAAATGGATAAAATTTGAAATGTAGAATGCCCATTTTGAAAGCGATAACGCACCTTATGCTAGTCTACAGCATTCAAAGGTTCTAACTCTCATCCTATTAAGTTTTCATTCGTTTCATTACAAAACGAGTAACTCAAAGCTGAGAAAAGTTCTGGTCGTGCAGCATGAAGTGATAAACAAATTTGTTTTTCCTTATTCCTCGCCCCATTTTACCCATTTTGGTTTATTATTTTCAACAATGAACCTTTTTTGGAATAAAGCATTAAAAAAAGTTGTAACCGTAAACGTTTCAAGGTATGTAGAATCCTAAAATGCAGTAAACTTATTAAGCAAATTATTACACAACGGTTTGTTATTTACCGTTATAGATGCCCCTTCTGCGTAGATCACTGTTTTCTGTGGTCAATACCCTCGAGCTGCCTCTAGGAAAGCCCTAATAAGCGAGCCGGCCCGGGAATTCGAGTTTCATACAAATGCGCGGGATTCAATAGTTCAATAATTAATTATTTGTAGTTATTCATGAAGCATAAGATAAATAATAAACCGTTCTGTAATAATTTACCTGTATAGATGCCCCTTCTGCGCAGATAGTATCTGGGTTGTGTACTAATTTACCATTCTGTAATAGTTTACTGTTGTGTAATAATTTTCCCAATAATACTTCAACGTTTGCTCAAGTTGCAAAAGTTCCTGTCAACAAAATCCAAAAGAGCTATCATTTTTCAAATGGAATAATATCACAGAACAGCCACCTCGTCTTCATACAGCCATCCGTAATTATAATCAGGTGCTCCCTAGCAATGATTATCTGGGCCGGATTTATACCGTTTGATTCACGATCATGTTGACGAAGCTTTTTGGTGCAAAAAACGGCTGGTCTAAAAAAATTCGTTAGTTCAAGATCAATTTAAAAACGTTTAAAAAAACCATACCCTTCCATCGAAAGTTTTCGAGCTACGGCGTTCTGAAAATGTCAACCCCTATTTTGAACCCCTTAGAGATGGCTGGCAGTAACGCCGAGCTTCGCGGACCAACTAGACCGCAGATGGGACCTACAAACCAAATTTCATTAATTTCGTTTCATGGTAACTAAGAAAAGTGCGATGTACGGCGTACGGCGGACAGACAGAAATTTTGGTTTATTATTTTCATTATTGAACCTTTGGAATCGAGCATGAAAAACACATTTTTTATCCCACCCCCCTCAAAATTTGATGGTTTCCGTTTCAAGGTATGTAGAATCCGAAAATGCAATAAAAAAATTTCTGTCCGTCCACCGTAGCCGTACGCCGTACTTCGCACTTTTCTTAGTTACCATGAACCAGAATTAACGAAATTTGGTGTATAGGTCCCGTTTGGGTTCTAGTTGGTTCTCGAAGCTCGGCGTTACTGTCAGTCGTCCCTATGGGGTGAAAAATAGGAGTTGAAATTTCCAGAACGCCGTTACCTCGAATTTTTTTACGGTTTTAAATAGTTATTCCAGCCGTTCGTTCACAGTAAGCGCCCCAAGTTTTCACCGACAGGCTTCATCAACAGGAGGGTGAATCAAATTGTATACATTCAGCCCAGATATAATCGCTGTTTTGGATTTTGTTGATAGGTGCTTTTGCAACTTGAACAAACGTTGAAGTATCATTTGGGAAATGATTGAACATCGGTAAATTATTACACAACGGTTTGATATGCTATCTACGTAGAAGGGGCATCTATACAGGTAAATTATTACACAGCGGTTTATTATTTACCTTATATGCTTCATGAATAACCGCAAATAATTAATGATGTAATAATTATTTAATCCCGCTCGTTTGTATGAAACTCTAATTTCCGGGCCGTCTCCAGTTCTCCATTTAGGGCTTTCGTGGTTGGAGCTCGAGGGTACTGTCCACAGAAAGCAGTGATCCACGCAGAAGGGGCATCTACACAGGTAAATAATAAACCGTTATGATTCGGATTCTACGTACCTAGAAATGTAAACCATCAAATTTTTCGAAGGTTGAGGGGGGGGGGGGGGCTCGATTCCAAAGGTTCATTATTGAAAACAAGAAACCAATTTCTGTCTGTCCGCCGCACTTCGCACTTTTCTTAGCTACCGCGAACGAAAATTAATGAAATTTGGTTTGTAGGTCCCATTTGGGGTCTAGATGGTACTCGAAGTTCGGCGTTAATGTCAGTCATCTCTAAGGGGTGAAAAATAGGGGTTGAAAATTTCAGAACCCCCTAGCTCGAAAAGTTTCGTTTCAGTAGAAGGGCGTTTTTAAATTGATTTTCTTGAAGTAAAGAATTTTTTGAGACCAGCCGGAGCATTGCACGACCAGCCGTTCGTTGGCACCGAAAAGCTTCGTCAACATGATCTTGAATAAAACGGTATAAATTCGGCTCAGATATCATCGCTAGGAAGCACCTGATCATAATCAAGTATGGCTGTATGAAGCAGAGGTGGCTGTTCTCTGATATTATTTCATTTGAAAAATGATGGATCTATTGATTTTGTTGATAGGTACTTTTCCAACTTGAACAAGCGTTGAAGTATTATTGGGTGAATTATTACAGAACGCTTTATTATACTATGTACGTAGAAGGATTATACTATCTAGGTACACGGGTAAATTATTACACAACGGTTTATTATCTGCCTTATGCTTCATGAATAGCTACAAATAATTAATGATTGAATTACTGAATCCCGCGCATTTGTATGAAGCTTTCATTCCGGAGCCGGATCCACTACTCATTTAGCGCTTTCCTGGGGGGAGTTGGAGGGTATTGACCACAGAAAATAGTGATATACACAAAAGGGGCATCTATAAAGGCAAAATATAAACCTTTGTGTAATAATTTGCAGCGTTTTTATTTTTTATTTTGTAGTTACGTTCAAGTTAGTTTTGTTACCCCAAAAATAGATAGGTATGTGATCTATAGCAGAACATAGTATGAGTTTTCAACTCATCGCATTTCTAGATTTTTAAGAAGTTCGTATTCAGCGCTTTCCGACTGAATCCTGATAGAACTGATTACTTAACATATCCCAAATGATACACAAAAAATATTCTCAGACTTTTTGATACCCTAAAAGCTGGAAATGCTCGCTCACCTTGTTGATCATAAATGATTCGGAATGAATCCGAGTGCAGGTGTCCGAAGAATTGGCCGGCAACAACTCCAGCGTATTTCCTCACCATGTTGTGATACCTGGTGTTGTGTCTGGTGGCAAGTGCGATCCTCTGGGGTTGGCCTTGTCGCTCATCGAACCCAGGAGCGATGTGCCCAACAAGATAGATCTAAGGACCAACATTGAATGATACTGAATGATAGATTTAGGTAATTGTGGAAGTGGGCTGTTTTTTTCCTAAGAAAAATTTTCTACATTTGTGCTGTTAAGGCTATTATGTACGGAAATTCTTGGGTGCAACACGGACATCTGGGTTGGTTTGTCACCGGTCAGGGTTGGTGCTCGCACGACAAGTGATCATTATTTAGCTGTAGTTCTAAGGTGGCATATTTTTCCGGACTTCAATAACCAACTTGATGCTTCTGAGTCGTCCAGCCATTCAGTCCCGTACTGATTCTTGGTTGTCTATTGGAACATTTTTTTGCCTGGGTATAGTTCTTCATGACTTCCATTCAAAAAGCGCCTATTTGGAGGGCGTTTTTAGAGGCGCCCTTGCTCAGTAATTTCCCCAACTACAGCCGTTCGTTGACCATGTTGACCAAGTGCAGTACCGGGCTCATTTTCGCTGCATATATCGCAGGAATTCATCATACGCAGGAAGTTTGTATTGGATTCAACCTTGTTAACTTATTAGCTCATGTACCCTTCTGACATGCCACAGGCCCATCCCAGAAGATGGGTACTACTAGGATCTGAAGCTTGCGCATGCGCTGAAGAAAGTGACGGTACGATTTCAATGGATTTTATAAGCGGCCATCTGCGATTTAACCCATGTGTACCCTCAAAATGTTAGTTTTACAAGAAGCGTTACAAAGAAATGGTCAACATTTCATGTTCGCGCATGCGCAGATGAAAGTTACAGTACGATTCCAATGAAATTCATATGGAACTAGCAAAGTATCATTTCTGATCGACCCTTCAATTTTGAACTCATTTCAACAATATTTAAGGTAGTTAAGGGCGTTTTAAGTACTTCGCGTTTGCGCATGCGTTGACGAAAGTTACAGTACTTTTTCAATGATTTTGATGTGTAACTATCTGTGACCCTACGCGCACCTACCTTCCAAATTTCAGCTCATTTTAACCATTATTTCGGGTAGTTATGGGGTTACAAGGAACTGACCACAGACAGACAGACAGACGCGGAACCAAAAATTTTCCTTGATGTCTGAAACGTAAAATGATATTGGAAATTTTCATTTTGGAGGACATACATTTTTCGGCTCTTGCACGAATACAAATCTTCCCTACCTTCGTTACCCTGTTTCCCTCAATGAAATCGGGACGGCTTATCCCACAGAAATCGTTTTGAATTCGTCCAAAACAGGGCGAGAAGCTCTTTTCGTCGAGCTGCGTCACATCAGCGATGATTGCAGAAAGTTGTACCGCTTTCGAGACCTTTCTAAGTTACGGAGGGATGTAAAAAACTTTAGTAGTTAGCGATGGCCCAGAACACCCGAAGACGAATTTGCACGGAATCGAAATCCAAGACCGAGCTAAATCGAAATTTCATCAAAATGCTTAGCCCGTTGGCGATAAGAGTAGAGATAGTTCGTGGCATTATTATAACATGTTCGTAAATTGTTATTAAATCAAACAAACCATTCCACCTATTTTCTAGCACCTAAATATAGAAACACCACGCCACACTCCACATAATTCAAATAAAGAAACACGCGCTCCATTTAATACAAATTTCGATTAAACTGCGTCAGGAGGTTGCTACACAAATTGTTGGTTCTCCTGTCACCCCGTATCTCTCTTTTTTGAGAAATCGCGCAGTTTTTGTTGCTCCTTGTTCGTAATCGGGGTTTTTGTTGCCCTTGTTCGTAAAAGGGGAATAAGACGCAGAAACGTTTTCATAAAGTGCAGCTACAAACTCAATAAATATTGCCGCTGGCAGGGAGGGCTTCCCTTAAACGGTCTTGCTCGTGGATGTTGTTCCAAAGTGTAGGAGGGTTGTGATGGAGGGAGGCACGGGGAAGGCTTTATATGTGTCTTAGTCTTAGTCCTGAAACATTATGGCGTATTTCATGTAATGAACGTTTGCAAGGCAGAGCCTCTGGCCAATAAACGCAAAAGGAAGAGCTCTATTAGTTCAGCGGGTCAGACCTTGGCAGCTAATGGTATGACAATAATTAATAATAGGTAAGTTGATAATAATAAGATTATAATTTAAGGCGAATCAAACATATAATACATAATATTATTACATAATATATTATTTCATAATACATTATTATTACAAAATACATAATAATACAATCATAATATGTTATTACACAATATACTACTATTAATTAATATTCATACTATATTATTATTATTACATAATATATTATTAAATAGGTAATAATATATACAGAGATAATATTAGTTGTACTCTGAATATTATTGCACTGAAGTTAATCAGAGGAAGTTATAATAAGGAAGTATCCATCAATCACTTTGAAAATTTTCATCATTACATCAACAGCATTATTGTTATTAAAGTAGGTACCTAATCTATCAATCGAATCAATATTATTTGAAATAAATGGCTAAAAACAAAAATAGCATGAACGTTAACCTTAATTGTGGGGGAAAGTTCTAAGGGGGGGGGGGGGGGGGGTTCTTCCAGGACAAAGGTATTTGAATTCACCAACTGAGTTTGTCTGTATCTGTCAGGCAAAATCCCTCAAGTTCTTCCTACAACCTTTGTTAGGCTCGAACTCCTACAATCTGGATTCGAGCCAGACTGGTACTACGAACAGAATGATACACTGAATACATATGATATAAATCGCTAGTAAGTCAAATTTTACAATTTCGTCAGCAGACAGATAACTTGTTTATTATCTGTAGCTAATTGTTTAGTTAGCTGTGAACAAGAAACTCGTTTGCATTCACATATGGAAGTCAAGCTACCTCCTTGTAAATGTAAAGCTCAAACTGTGCTGGTGGGGTAGATGTAGGAAGCCTCGAAGTAGTTATTATTGGGCATTCACTGATGCGCAAAACCCGCATTCTACAACGTGAAAAATCAATAGACAAGATTATCATAGAGTTTTGCAATCAGAAAAAGAGATGCTCTTGAGCATTCGACAACTTGTGAAACCAACTAACGAGAATAATCTCAAGTCTAATCGGCGCGACAAAACTTGCGAGGGTAGTGAGTTATTGGCTCAGAGATTTATTTATTATATTACACGGGAATATTTATGATCCCTTTTCTAACTGTATAGTTTATATAGCCAACTTGTGTACATCAGATTGTGAGGAAATTGAATACCACCATTAAAGCTAATACAAAAAAATAGTTAATATAATGTAAAATAGTCAATATAACTAGTTAATAAGAATATTTGATACAATAGTGATATTAAAATAAACCAAAAATAACTGGAAATTAAATTTTCCTAGTAAACCATATGTGAGTCAGTCGGGAAGAAGTCGAAACTAGGTTTGAGCGGGAATGGCTTCCAGAACGTCAATCCAATGGGCGACGGAGTTAGCCATCTCTGCATCCGAAATATCGTTTGCCTAGTTTGCCCTATGGTTCTTTGGTAAGAAGGGGGGGGGGGATCCAGATTTCTTGATGTGGATCTCGAGGGTACACTAAAGTTCACCAGTGCCAACAGATTTGATGAATCGTACTGATTCAAGAGCAACTTTAAATAAGTTGATACCAGTTGGAATGCCATCAGATATTCTTGATGATTTTTCGTAAATAAGAACAGCTAACGTTCCTGTAGTTCCGCAGTGGCTATGTCACGTTGAAAACATCTATTAGAAACCCACATTGCCTCAAAATTGGGTTTAAAAACCAAGTGAAGAAAATAAAGAAATCATTTCGAGTAGCATCTTCTACCCATCAGCCCATTTTTTACAAAATGAGGTTGACTGGTTTCATTTTTCACACTCAGCAGAAAGAGTAGATTGATGGAGGTATGCAAAACTTGGCGCCTCGCGCATCGCCCCTTGACCGGGCCAGGGAGGCTTCGTCGGATGATGCCTATTTCATTACTTCGAATGAAACTACGAAATATGGTTCTTGCTGTAGAATGGGGAAGACCACGGAGGTGGAGGAACGGGAACGAAGGGGGAAACAGCCAATGTGAACGGGACTCTATTAAGATTCTACGATAACAGATGGCGCTGCGATAGCTCGAAAGAACATCCATTCCTGAGTATTCAGATGTCAATCAATTTTCCATTTTTTCCAGTTTTGCATAATATTCTTCCTTCTTGCATAATATACCTAATCCCTTCTTATTCCTTCCCTAGTGAGGACGAAAAATTTAGTAGACTAAACCAATTCATTCGAACTATTGTACTAATTTGTGAGGTGTGGTTGCGTGGTGAAATCGTTAGGAAATTTGTCGTTTCTACCTCTACCAACTCTATGATGGGTGAGTTATATTAGATACCTATTATTTATGATTATGTACTACCTAACTATACTCAGGTATTACTTTATTAATAGTAAGTGATACTTTTTATACCTAATAAATTAGGTTTTTATTAGAAAATTGGCGACGATAAAATAATAGCTCTTCTAACTAGGCAGAAAACCCATGAATTTCATCACTACCTGCCAATGCGATGAGTTCCAGTCGAGCCCTGTCATACGAGCCTGTGAAGCTTATTATATATTATTATAAAAATAAAAACGAATAAAATAAATGGTAAAATAAATGGTACGAATTTGCTCGCTAGTTCCTCTTCAACAGCTAACGAGTTTGAGTGTAACTTTTATTCAGTTCGTAGCGCACATTCATAGCGTAGGTAATCCGTACGAGTCCTGAGCGGTTTTATCTTGTTGATTATAACTTTCTTGATGCCATCCAGGCGATATCCACAGATATCGAGCTTCGGCTTCAGGAGTTCGCTGTGTTGAAACGGACCCACCAGACCAGAGAAGTACCAGTCCTTTGTTGCCGCTTACCGATGATACAAGCTAAAGCAAACTAATGATGTCACTCTCGCGATAGTCAAGTCACGTAGTAATATGTAGTTTTAGAAAGCAGCTGTCACTATGAGCGGGTGTGTCGCTCTATTGACACAAGTGTCGCGATGTCTTCAAAGCTGTTCCCCATGTGGGTAGACTATGAAATGACTTGATTAATTTTGTTACTTGCTGGTACTCACTCGCCCTCGAAATCTTCCGTCTTGTCCTCTGAACATTTTCATGCGATCGCGTTGTACTTTGTATCATATACCACAATTTAACTGGATAACCCGTACATTGCAGAGGTAAGTAGTATTGATTACGGTTACATCGAATGTCAACAATAATTTTATTGGAACTTAATATTCTCTTGATTCAATTAAAATCGTACCGTCATTAACTATAACCAAAAAAGTTGCAATATCATGGCACGATCTCATTCTTCTACAATTCAAGTTGTTCTGAGTACACGAGTTGAAAAATTCATGACGTATTCATCCCTACTTTCCATTGGAATCGCACAAAACAAAATCAATAAATTACCCATCGACAAAAATTTCGCTTCACCAGTACCAATAAAACACTACCCATATCTAAATTACGCAGAGCTCAGACTTCAAATTGAGCTGTACTTGACATTCTTGTACATATTTCACATGCTTATTAGTTTTATTTTCATTATTGAAAATAATGAACCTTTGGAATCGAGCATGAAAACAAATGTCCCCCCCCCCGGCCCCCCCCCCCCCCAAATTTATGGTTTCCATTTCAAGATGCGTATTATCCGAAAATGGAACAGAAAAATTTCCGTCCGTCTGCTGCCGTACACCGCGGCATACTTCGCGCTTTTCTTAGTTAGTTTCTTAGTTGATACCATTAGGTAGTCTGGAGATTCACGAGGGGGTATGCAACGGACAAATGTCTCCGTCATTATCAGAGGCAGGGGCTAAACAACTGTTTGAAAACTCGGGGAAAAATATCAAGAGCGCAGTTGTACAGTTGCATAAATAACAGATTGAGAGGGGGTGAGAGATTGGATGCTAGTCGGTTTCATCACATGTTCAATGCGTGATGTCATAAGTTTGAATGTAGGTAATTTTGGAAACTAAGTAAATAATGAATATTTCTACGAAACTATTCGTTTTTCTCATCAATGATCAATTCAAAATAGAATTCTAGAAAATTTCTCGATTACCGATTCGATAAACTGATCATGGATATTGATCATGGTTGCCACCTATCCAACTTAGACTATGCAACCTATTGGGATTAGACTTACCCAGATGAACACAAATGCCTATTAGATGCAAGGTGGTTTTAGATCCAGTTGAATTATTTTACAGTGAGCCTGGCTGCTGGTAAATATATATTTCGCTGAACATAAATATCAGGTTAAGTTTCTGGAACGTAGCTCTTCTGATTACCGATGGCGAAACTAGGAAGAAGAAAGGGTTGAGGTTGAGAGTCGACTTGATTTTATGACCCCCATTAGACTGGATTAGGGTAACTTAAAACTTTGCAAGTATCGAATATAGTTGTTCGATGAAGGGCAGGGGGAAGGGTTACACGACGCCAGGTTCTTTACTACTCTAGTAGGTCTGGGGTCCTTTGCTATTATAGGCTCTCTTAGGACAGTAACTTGAGTCCCGTCTACGAAGTTCACAGTCTCCTGAGGGTGGGTAGCGAAGCTTCACTTAGAAACATGCACAAGTTCTCATAAATAACTTAGAACTTGGACTGATGTCGAATGATGAAGACTCCAACATATCCCTTTCACCTACTTGTGGCCTTTCGTTGAGATCGGTTTATCGCACGTTTATCCTTTTCTTCCAACCTTCGGTACTTCAAGTAGGTACTTCAAAGAACACTTTCAACCCAAAGCTAAAAATTATTAGAAACCGAAAACATTGTAATTATTTCATGAAATCTCTCAACAAACATTGGAATTTGAGGTTTTGTACAGCCCATGACTACCACGGAGCCAACGAAAAAGTGGTTCCGGGTATAACGATGGTTTCTGATGGACTAGAATACTGCTCAGTATGGCCTCTTGATAACTTAGGTATACTACAGGTTTCTTGGAACTGTTCGCTATTTCTATTAGATATATTGGTTTTAAGGTACCTATTTCACTAAGAGTTCCATGGAAGATGGATAGTACAGAGCGATAATGGATTGAAGAAACTGGTTGCAGTGGTGATGAGTGCTATTACAGAAGGCTGGAACGAATATAGTATCAAAAGTACATTGCAGATAAGCACGGTGTTCTGATTTGCACCTAGTATTTCAAACATATACGGCAAACTAAATTTTTGATGCACTCTGCACTGTGTTTAGTTACATTTACCTAACCTTCTCAACAAAAATTATTACCGAAGCCAAACTAAAAATCCACGGTAATGTTACCGAAATAGGATAGGGGCTCTTGACTTTCCATTATAGCCGGACTAAAGCCACTTTAATATTGCGGTTGTGTTCAGAGGAACATGATCCAAGCTGTTCTCGTCGACCCGTAATTACGCCTCCCCTTTCCGAGTAAACGAATTTTCATTAAGGGCAAACATCAACTACGCTAGAACATTCACGTTTTCTACGTAGGAAATTTCCAATTGTAACCATCATGTGAATGATTTCCACAAATAAAATATTTTGATTTGATTTGACATTAGGAAATTTCGATTGATCGTTTTATTTCAAACAAGTGGAGTTTTGACTAATTCAGATGAAAATGGCTGTTGAAAATGACGAGAATGTTGTAAGTGGATAAACTAAAAGCTGCCAATCTTACTCGTACCTCTGGTGTTACAGAAATCGTATGTATAATATTATTTATATATCAGTAGATACGGAAAATACGATGTTTTATCAATCTCATAAATCCCACTACTATCATAAGTCACCTGACCAATGGGGCCAGCCAAGTACCCCACCGGTTGCAATCCAATGATAGCGAAGATCGTTTTGCTATCCATGTATTGCTATAGCGTCAAGTTTCCTACAGTAAGCCGCACTCTTCACAGCTGTTTGACTTGAAAGTTGGATAAGTTCCTGTTCTGTATAAAAAGTGGAACATTGAATGTTCTCACTTTCAATGTTATTTGAACCGACCGGTTCAATTTCCTGTTTGATTTTGGACAGCATTAGTATAGACTGTTTGAATGCGAAACTTGCTGATCATTTAGCAAAAACGTCACATTCAAAACCCACATTATTACACTATGCACGTTTTTGCCAATCTTGTACTTGATCAAAAACTGAGACAGAAAGTCTTGTACAGTCATTGAGACCTGTAGGCCAAATCGTGAATAACTGAGAATCTTGTTAGGTACGCAAACGTACAGATAAACTTTCAACTTAATCTATAAGAAGTATGATTTCTATATTAGATTTGTATATGCATAGGAGTAAGATTCTGAAACTTAAATCGGGGGTTCTTGTCAGTTCTCAGGTTGTATAATCTGATTTTTGGTTTACTATTTTCAATAATGAACCGTTGGAATCGAGCATGAAACAAATCGTAGCATTAAACAAATTGATGGTTTCCCTATCAAGAGAATCCAAAAATGGAGTGAAAAATTTCTGTCCGTCCGCCGTGCGCCGGACTTTCCTTAGTTACCATGAACATAAACTAATGCAATTTATTTCACTGGAAAAATGCACTTTTGCATTTTGTTCTTTCCTGGTGATGGCGAGCGGGGGGGTTTGACTACAGAAAAAAGTGTTCTACGTAGAAGGGTCATCTACGGAGGTAAATAATAAACCGCTGTGTAATAATTTGTAGCGTTTTAAATTTGATGTTTTTGGGCTAGAGGACGGCATTCGAAAATCTGAGGGGAACGAAAATGCAGGTTATTAGTAGCACCTAGTGAGCGAAAAATCTGCTAGGTGGAAAATTGAACCCCCAGATCAGTTAAGTGAAAAATTGAACTCTCAAATTAAAGGCGCTCAAGGCTCCGGAATTAAATCCCTACAAATGCGCGGGATTCAATAATTCAATCATTAATTATTTTGTAGTTATTCAGAAAGCATAAAGCAAATAATAAACCGTTGTGTAATATTTTACCGTTGCGTAACAATTTACCGTTGAGTAATAATTTGCCGTTGTGTAATAACTTACCTACCATTGTGTAATAATTTACAAATCAATAACACTTTATCGTTGGTTCAAGTTTCAAAAGTACATGCCAACAAAATCCAATAGATACATCATTTTTCAAATGAAATAATATCGCAGAACAACTAACTCGACTTCATACAGCCATCCGTGATTGTAATCAAGTGCTCCCTAGTGATGATATCTGGGCCGGATTTATACCGTTTGATTCACGATCGTGTTGAAGAAGCTTTTTGGTGCAAATGAACGGCTGATCGTACAATACTCCGATTGGTCTCAAAAAATTCTTTAGTACAAGTTTTAAAAACGTCAAAAAACCGTAGGTACCTACCCTTCTATCAAAAGTTTTCGAGCTACGGTGTTCTGAAAATTTCAACCTCTATCTTTAACCCCTTAGAGATGAATGACAGTAAAGCCGAGCCTCGAGGACCAACTAGACCCCAAACGGAACATATAACCCGATTTCATCAATCAGAACCCGAGTTCATGGTAACTAAGAAAAGTGCTAAGTACGGCGAACGGCATACGGCGGACAGACAGAAATTTTGGTTTATTATTCAATAATGAACCTTTGGAATGGAGCATGAAAAACAAAGTTTTTACCCCACCAACCCTCAAAATTTGATGGTTTCCGTTACAAGGTATGTAGAATCCGAAAATGCAATAACAAAATTCCTGTCCGTCCGCCGTAGCCGTACGCCGTACTTCGCACTTTTCTTAGCTACCATGAACCAGAATTAACGAAATTTGGTGTATTCTAGGTAGTTGGTTCTCGAAGCTCGGCGTTAGTGTCAGTCATCCCTAATGGGTGAAAAATGGGGGTTGAAATCTCCAGGACGCCATTATCTCGATTTTTTTTCAACGGTTTTAAATAGCTCTCGAACTTGGGAGTTATAAGACTACCCGGAGCAATTTACGTCCAGCCGGTAGTTCACGCAGTTAGGCCCAGAAGTTTGCACCGACAGGCATCTGCAACAGGATGGTGAATGAAATTGTATACATTTAGCCCAAATATCATCATTAGGGACGCGCTAACAATCGGGAATTGGCCCGAGATCATCATTGCTAGGGAAAAATTGATTATATTCACAGAGTATGAAGTCGAGTTGGTTGTTCTGTGATATTATTTCATTTGAAAAGTGATAGCTCTTTGGAAGTTTTGGTTTGTTATTTTCAATAATGAACCATTGGAATCGAGCAAGAAAAAAAAATTCTTACCCCCCCCTAAAAATTTTGATGGTTTACGTTTCAAGGTATGTAGAATCCAAAACTGCAATAAAAATATTTCTGTCTGTCCGCCGTACGCCGTACGCCGTAAGGACCACTTTTCTTAGTTACCATGAATAAAAATTGATGAACTTCGGGTTATAGGTTCCGTTCGGGGTCTAGTTGGTCCTCGAAGCTCGACGTTACTGTCAGTCATCTCTGAAGGGTTCAAAATAGGGGTTGCAATTTTCAGAACGCCGTAGCTCGAAAACTTTAGATTGAAGGGTATGGTTTTTTTTACGTTATTAAATTTGTCTTGAGCTAAACGATTTTTTGAGACCACCCGGAGCACTGTACGTCCAGCCGTTCGTGTGCACCAAAAAGCTTCGTCAACACGATCGTGAATCAAACGGTATAAATCCGGCCGGGATAATTATTATCATCACTACGGAGCACCTGATTATAATCAAGGATGGCTGTATGAAGTCGAGTTGTTTGTTCTGCGATATCATTTCAATTGACAAGTGATGGACTATTGGATTTTGTTGGTAGGTACTTTTGCAACTTGAACAACCGTTGAAGTATTATTGATGGGTGAATTATTACACAATGGCAAATTATTACACAACGGCTCATCTACCCAGAAGAGGCTGGATTTTGTTGATAGGTAATTTTGCAACTTGAACAACCGTTGAAGTATTATTGATGGGTAAATTATTACGCAATGGCAAATTATTACACAACTGCAAATTATTACACAACGGTAAATCATTACAAAACGGTAAATTATTACACCACGGTAAATTATTACACAACGGCTCATCTACCAAGAAGGGGCTGGATTTTGTTGATTGGTACTTTTGCAACTTGAACAACCGTTGAAGTATTATTGATGGGCAAATTATTACCGAGAGCTTTGATCTGTAACAGGAATAATAAATTCATTCATTCTGAACAAAATAATAAACCGTTGTGCAGGGATTTGCAGCGTTTTTTGATTGGAAGTGAAACTTGAGCAAACATTGAAGTATTATTGACTGGTAAATTATAACACAACGGTAAATTATTTCACAATGGTAAATTATTACACGACGGTTCATTACACCATCTACGTACAAGGGGCTGGAGTTTGTTGATAGGTACTTTTGCAACCTGCACAACCGTTGAAGTAGTATTGATGGGCAAATTATTAACAACGGTAATTTATTACTCAAAGGTAAATTGTTGCACAACGGTTAATTATACTATCTACGTAGAAGGGGCACCTATACAGGTAAATTATCACACAACGGTTTATTATTTGCCTTATGCTTCATGAATAACTACAAAATAATTAATGATTGAATTATTGAATCCCTTGCATTTGTAGGAAACTTTTATCCCGGGGCCGACTCCAGTACTCGATTTAGGGCTTTACCTAGGGGGGCTCGAGGTTATTGACCACAACTGTGATCTACGCAGAAGGGGCATCTGTACAGGTAAATAATAAACTTTTGTGTAATAATTTGCTGCATTTTCGGATTCTACATACCTTGAAACGTAAACCATCAAATTTTGAAGGGGGGGTTAGAATTTTTTTTCATGCTCGATTCCAAAGGTTCATTATTGAAAATAATAAACTGAAATACCTTGTCTACAAAGCCCAAAAACGAATCCAGTATTCAGTGTTTTTCAGTAAAACGGAAAAAACTTAGATGATCTCACAATTTTCTTAGGTGACTATTAATCAATTTTCTTGTGGTTGGGGGAGGGAAAAAAATGGTTGCCGCGATAGAGGACACTGCCACCAAATGTACCTGCTGATATAGAATACAAACATGATGAAAAGTGGGCCCAGACGGGGAGCCCAAGAAATTGATTATTCTGTATAGAATAATAATCACATCAATAAATACATCGCGACTCCAATCGGAATAACTGAACGATATAACATATTCTGTATACTGCGAGGGACGTCATCACCGATTTCCAAAGTCCCCTTTGATGAATTATTAACCAGCGGATGATGTTCGAAGGCCTTTCCAGCTCAGTCCCCTCGGCGCCAGAGGTTAACCCGTTTTGTGACGGAGCTAGGCGTAAAATCAACCGATATGTACTTCGGCTTGGCAAACAGTTACGCGCATTTGCCCTGTGCCCGAGCCCTACAATTCAGATACACAATTTATTCAAGAGGCCGAAGTGTGCTCTAGGAACGAACCTCCTCCCCCTTTTCACATTCTATCGCCTAACGACAAACATCTATTTGCCCAACAAGTCACATTGAGATCCCCCCCCCCCCCCTCAATTCTCGGCAGCGTCACGAACTAAAATCAACATTTCTGTCGAATAATGCGACATACCGGGGGCATCAAATGTTAGAAAACCGTGGGTCTTGTCTGACGTTCGAAGCGAGTTTTATTGGATCACGGTTGGAACACGACGCGGTTTGAGGGGCCGTTGGTTCGAAACGATGTGCAATACGAACTGCATCTCCTCTTCAGTAACGAATCCATATGGAGCGAAGCGTCGCTTCGACTGTAGGTTAGGCTATCACAGTGAAGTTCGGTTTGCTAAAACAAATTATAAAATGAGGAAATAGTTGTTAATAGTTTGGTTTATTATTTCAATAATGAACCTTTGGAATCGAGCATGAAGAAAAAATTTTAACCCCCCCCCCCCCCCCCCAACCCTCAAAATGTGAAGGTTTACGTTTCAAGGTATGTAGATCCCGAAAATGCAATAAAAACAATTTCTGACTGTCCGCCGTACGCCGTACTTAGCACTTTTCTTAGTTACCATGAAAAACAAAATTGATGAAATTCGGGTTATTGGTTCCGTTCGGGGTCTAGTTGGTCCTCGAAGCTCGGCGTTACTGTCAGTCATCTCTAAGGGGTTAAAAATAGGGGTTGAAATTTTCAGAACGCCGTAGCTCGAAAACTTTCAATAGAAGGGTATGGTTTTTTAAAACGTTCTGCGATATTATTTCATTTGAAAAGTGATGGATCTATTGGGTTTTGGTGGTAGGTACTTTTGAAACATGAACAAACGTTGAAGTATTATTGATGGGTAAATTATTACACAATGGTAAATTATTACACAACGGCAAATTATTACACAACGGTAAATTATTACACAACGGTTCATCTACCAAGAAGGGGCTGGATTTTGTTGATCGGTTCTTTTGCAACTTGAACAAACGTTTAAGTATTGCTGATGGGTAAATTATTACACAACGGTAAATGATTACATAACGGTAAATTATTTCACAACGGTAAATTATTAAACAACGGTAAATTATTACACAACGGTTCATCAACCAAGAAGGGGCTGGATTTTGTTGATCGGTACTTTTGCAACTTGAACAACCGTTGAAGCATTATTGATGGGCAAGTTATTACACAACGGTTCATTATACTTGACCAGAGGGTAGGTACTGACCACAGAAAACAGTGATCTACTCAGAAGGGGCATCTATTTCACTCCACATCAACAATTTTCCTTCAGAACTTCATTATTTGCGTTTCTTTTCGCCGTTTTAGTTACTGCTTATAAAATTATTTTAGCAACATTTAACTCGCGATTTAGATAGGTACCTAGTAACGAGTACGGGGTTAGGTACTAACCTACGGAGGGTCTGCGATCTACATAATATGTATAGAATAGTACATATTATATTATATAGACGGGTTACTATACAGAGAGCTGTGATCTGTAACAGAAGGGTATTCTGTAAAAAATAATAAACCTTTGAGCAGGGATTTGCAGCGATTTTGGAATTAGTTGTCTAATGAAGTGCTGCTGATGTTTTAGATGAAATGAAACTCACAGATGCTACAACACATAAATATGCAAACGAGCTACAAGTGATAGAGGGAAAATGGAAAATTGGATATACACATGTGTATATACATATAGGTGCATATACAGAGCTTCAGTGATGCAGCCAGAATCGTTCGGCGGAAATAGGCTATTTTCAGCAACTAGGCGAAAAAACCCAATAAATCGACTTTCAGAGTGCCGTAACTTCAAAACGGCTTGTCTAGATGAAGAACGCTGCAAATTATTACACAATGGTTTATTATTTACCTGTAAATCCCCTCCAAAGTAAAAAAGCCGTAGACTCGATTTTTTCCAGTTTAGAGATTTTGTTATGGTTGGTTTCGTATCTTAAAGACCTATTTTGGTATCTAGTTGTAAAAGCTGGGAAATTTTCCCTCAAAAAGTTATACATACAAGGAAACCATCTACGGTTTTTCGAGTGTTTGATGGTTTTCCAACGATGAAACGCAGTAGTAGTTCTTCCAAAAAATAAAAACAGGAGATCCCAGACCTACGGTGTTAATTCATTGAATCAGTGAATTTAATTTAATGCTCATCAGGACAGTAATGTTTTTCTTTGTTGTATCCCTCTCATAGTTGTCTGAATTCGTCAGGCGGTACCGTTTTTCAATTTTGTGATGAGCGCCAAAAACTTCGAGCGATCGACCGTAGGTTGCTTCCACATAGCGGTAAGTCGTATTTTACAGGGAAAAAAAGTATTGGTACTATTTTTCTCATTGGGAAAGGGGAGAAAAAATTCCAGCAACTACAGTCGGAAACAACCGCAGCATGAGCGTCCAGCGAAGAAAAGGACTAGCAGACCCTCTACCGTTTTTTAAGCAAAATTTACCTCATCTTCTACAGCGGAAAGAAACAATTGCAATTAATGTAATAATTGTAAATTATTACAGAACGTTAAATTATTACATAACGGTAAATTATTTCACAACGGTAAATTATTACACAACGGTAAATTATTACAACGGTTCATCAACCAAGACGGGGCTAGATTTTGTTGATCGGTACTTTTGCAACTTGAACAACCGCTGAAGTATTATTGATGGGCAAGTTATTACACAACGGTTTATTATACTTGACCACGAAGGTAGATATTGACCACAGAAAACAGTGATATCTACGCAGAAGGGGCATCTATTTCACTCCACATCAACAATTTTCCTTCAGAACTTCATTATTTGCGTTTCTTTTTGCCGTTTTAGTTACTGCTTGTAGAATTATTTTAGCAACATTTAACTCGTGATTTAGATAGGTACCTAGTAACGAGTACGGGGTTAGGTACTAACCTAAGGAGGGTCTGCGATCTACATAATATGTATAGAATAGTACATATTATATTATATAGACGGGTTACTATACAGCTGTGATCTGTAACAGAAGGGTATTCTGTACAAAATAATAAACCTTTGTGCAGGGATTTGCCTTTGCGTTTTTTAATTCCATTTTTGGATTTTACGTACCTTGAAACGGAAACCATCAAATTTTGAGGAGGAGGGTTAACATTTTTTCATGCTCGATTCCAAAGGTTCAATATTGAAAATAATACCTAAACCAAAATTTCTGTCCGTCCGCCTTACTTCGCACTTTCTTGGTTTGTAGGCCCCATCTAGGGTCTAGTTGGTCCAAGAAGCTCGGCGTTGCGCTCTGTCATATCTAGGGATTGGAATTTGCATATTTTGCATATGTGTGTTTTTATCGTGTATATCGTTCTACTTTTCCGTTTTGAGAGTATCTGAAGCGTGTGTTAAATTGAAATTGAAATAGCATAGTTTGGATATTTTTGTGCATATTTCTGCCTTTTTAATCGAAACTAGGGAATTTGGAGAGGGGTGCACTCTGACCTCTCATCTGGCCTTACCCCAGGTGAACTCTCAGCATTGAAATTATTACCCATTCTGTCCTGTGATGTCGCGAGGTCGTTTTCTGCCTTAAAGTTGCTCCTCAGCGATAACGTTTGACAATTTGGGAAAATCAATTGTGATCCAGTGCTGCAATTGTGATAGCGACGTTTTTTGTATGAATGTAAATATTATATAGTCGAGAAAAAAATGTGTGTCCATTTTCTTCCTTGATCCTTTTCTATAATTTTTTAAGGACGTGATAATAGCTGAAACATAATGTATAGACTACCTGTACATCTCAAAGCAAAATTTAGTTCATTTTAGATACCTATATTTAAAATTTTTTCAAACAGAATTTTGCCTGGGGTCCATATTTTGCCCAAATTTGTGCATATAATTCCAGTCCCTAGTCATATCTAAGGGGTGAAAAAGAGGGGTTGACATATTCAGAATGCCATAGCTCGAAAACTTTCAATAGAATGGTATGGTTTTTTTTACGTTTTCAAATTGATCTCAAACTAAAGAATTTTTGAGACCACCCAGAGTACGCGTAGCCGTCCGTTTGTCCCGAAATCTTCAACGTGATCGTGAATGAAGCGGTATAAATCCGGCCCAGATACCTATTACTAGGGAACACTTGATTATAATCACGCATGGCTGTATGAAGTCGAGATTGTGGTTCTGTGTTATTATTTCATTTGAAGAATGACGGCTCTTTTGGCATTTTTTGATAGGTACCTACATTTGAAACTTTTGAACAAACTTTTTGCTTCATGAATAACAACAAATAATTATTAACTATTGCATTACTGAATCCCGTGCATTTTTATGAAACTGTAATTCCCGGGCCGGCTTCATTCCTCGATTCAAGGCTTCCCTGGGGGGAGTACGCGAGTAGGTATTGACCACAGGAAACAGTGATCTACGTATAAGGGGCATCCAAGTCAATTATAATAAACGGTTGTGTAATAATTTGCAGCGTTTTCCAATTGAGCTGACTTGAGCCCGTTTGGGGTAACTTGAAATGCCGTTGCGTGCGATTGAAAACTATTGATGCTATTCCTCTTAGGACATAATCGCCTACTTGCTATCAGGAAAGAACATTAAGTTGAAAGTGAGGTCAGTAGATCAAATGTAAAGCTGGATAAACAGCACAGGTAGAGGGAGCGATCGACGTACACGCTTACAGCACCTACAAAGGACCAACAAAAGACCGAACAATTGCATCTTCAACTCTGGAACGTGGTAATGGATCAACCGGAGTACCTAAATAATTTATATTGTTTACTTTTGTTGTCGAAATTGCTCTCTACCCTCCCCTTTCTAATCTTTCCTTGACCCATGAAGTCTGCGCACCGCCTATGAACAGCGATGCGTTCAAAATAACAATGGAGCAGTGGATGGACCTTTCAGCAGCTACCTATGTCCTGTGTGTCTTACTAAGGCCACTGCGATCAATTATTATTATGCCCAACGCAAGAGCTTCAGTATTTCTGCCAATGAACACATTTTTTATCAATTTCATACAGAAAATTACACTCAAGTGCCTACGTGTACGAGTTTGCGATTTTAGTTCAGGAGGTGAGCTGTCGTACTTGATGTTCCTTAAAAGGGACTCCGATGCACGGTTGTCCAACAACATACTGTGAAACAAGGCGGGACAAGGATTAATAATATACCTACCAGAGGTGACGGAAATGTTATCACAACAAACTTGCTGAACCGAAGTACGATGCAGCGAATAATCCGCTAGTCACTTGATGTAGAGTAGAGAGACGTTGTGAAATGTGAAAAGCCACCGTTCCTGTAGCTTTGCGGTGGTGAAAGGAAGGTCGTGCTCCAACCAGTTACGTTCCACTGAATGTATTTGCACAGTGCCTAATTAATATTCTGCACCCAGGATTCTCCTTCATCAACAAGAGTCTTGCTTCGTTAACGAAATTTTGATTACGACCCAACACGATGCGAAGGTGAAGTTTGGAAAGCTTTGGTTATAATACCGTGTCCTGCTTACACAGTACCGTTCTAGTAAGACTGGAAACAGCTTGAGATGTGTCACAGCCATCATGGAGTTATCATTGGCACGTCTGTTCATAACACACATTCTAAGGTAGGTACTCGTATTATGGAGGTACTCAAACATTTTTGTGATTGTGGATTAGTACCCATTTTTAGTTTTATGAACCTTACTAAAAATCTTATCATTTGAGCATCTCACTCAAATTATTTGGGGATTTTACTTTTTTCTCTCTTTCGAAATAAACTAAATTAAATTTCTCCGCTTCACGGAAAAACAATGAAAGAATATTATTTTGTTGGTTCGTATCATATTTGTCTCAGGGCTCACTCAGCTGATTAGGGAAGGTCCACACTTCGTCATTGTTACTCACCAGCCCTACAGAGGCTCCATTTCGAATTTCATCCTCTTAGGTCTAACTGGAATGAAATTAGCCTCAGGCCTCACTCAGCTGATTACGGAAGGTCCTCCTCTAGTCATTGTTACTCACCAGTCCTACAGAGGCTCCATTTCGAATTTCATCCTCGTAGGTCAAACCTAGCAACTTACTGTTTTGGTAACCTACCTACCTAGCTCATTTTGCTTATCTGATTTCGGAAATCACAGATTGTTCCCCAGCCCAAAAACATATCCATGTTAGTAATACTATAGGCAATTCTTCCTTCATTACTTCAATTAGTTAGGTACCTTAATTCCTTCAATTAATTACCTTTATTCCGTCAATTATTTACATTAATTCCTTCAGTGAATTACTTCCAAAACATGCAAACATCGGTTATGGTCCGGAACATCGAATGTTGTTTATAGGTATCGCGTAACACGCAATATCGGTTAACAATGATGATGGTGATGTGTTTGGATGGAGTATTGACTAGAGGAGGGAGGATTTTGGCGGCGTGAGATTTTACGATAAATTGAGAGCTTTTCAGCGAGTGATTTAAAATTTTCATGTTAGAATTAGACATCTGCGTCGAACATTTCTATCGGTACCCGAAATTCGGACTGACCTCCAGATGAAAACATATCCGGGTTAAAACGCATCCATGTTAAAAACGCTGCAAATCCCTGCACAACGGTTTATTATTTTGTACAGAATACCCTTCTGTTACAGATCACAGCTCTCTGTATAGATAACCCGTCTAAATAATATGTACTATTCTATACATATTATGTAGATCGCAGACCCTCCGTAGGTTAGTACCTAACCCAGTACTCGTTACTAGGTACCTACCTAAATCATGAGTTAAATGTTGCTAAAATAATTCTGTCGATGACAAACAGTAACTAAAATGGCGAAAAGAAACGCAAATAATGAAGTTCTGAAGGTAAATTGTTGATGTGGAGTGAAATTATAGATGCCCCTTCTGAGTAGATCACTGTTTTCTGTGGTCAGTACCTACCCTCTGGTCAAGTATAAAGAATCTTTGTGTAATAACTTGCCCATCAATAATACTTCAACGGTTGGTCTAGTTGCAAAAGTACCGACCAACAAAATCCAGCCCCTTCTTGGTAGATGAACCGTTGTGTAATAATTTACCGTTCTGTAATAATTTACCGTTGTGTAATAATTTACCGTTGTGTAATAATTTGTCGGTGTGTAATAATTTACCATTGTGTAATAATTTACCGATCAATACCTAATACTTCAAAGTTTGTTCAAGTTTCACAAGTACCTACCAACAAAATCCAATAGTCCGTCACTTATCAAATGAAATAATATCGCACAACAACCAACTCGACTTCATACAGCCATGCGTGATTATAATCAGGTACTCCTTAGTGATGAAATCCCGGCCGGATTTATACCGTTTGATTCACGATCGTGTTGACGAAGATTTCTGGTGCAAACGAACGGCTGGTCGTACAATGCTCCGATTGGTCTCAAAAAATTGTTTAGCTCAAGAAAAATTTAATAACGTAAAAAAACCCATACCCTTCTATCGAAGGTTTTCGAGCTACGGCGTTCTGAAAATTTCGACCCCTATTTTGAACCCCTTAGAGACGACTGACAGTAACGTCGAGCTTCGAGGACCAACTAGACCCCGAACGGAACCTATAACCGGAATTTCATCAATTTTTATTCATGGTAACCAGGAAAAGTGGCCCGTACGGCGGACAGACAGAAATATTTTTATTGCAGTTTTGGATTCTACATACCTTGAAACGTAAACCATCAAATTTTGAGGGGGGGGGGGGGGGGTAAGAATGTTTTTTTCATGCTCGATTCCAATGGTTCATTATTGAAAATAATAAACCAAAAGACGGAAACTACTTCCTACATTTATCATATTATCATTTTGTGAGCATGCGTAAATGAGTGTTCCTCGAAACATCACCGTTATATTTGATACCTTCGTCACATTAAGCTAAGCGTTTTGCGAATGAATTTCAAACTATTTGCAAAACGCTGCAAATGATTACATAACGGTTTATATTTACCTGTATAGGTGCCCCTTCTGCGTAGATCACTGTTTTGTGTGGTCAATCGCTACCCTCGTGCTTCCCACAAGGGAGTCCTATATCGAGTACTAGAACCATCCGGGCAATCACATTTCAAGGACTATGCGATGAAATCAAGAATTGTTCGTTGAACGTTGTTTTTGTTATTCATGAAGCATAACTTTTGTTCAAGTTACAAAAGTACCTACCTATCTGCGAAATCCAAAAGAGCTATCACTCTTCAAATGAAATACTATCACAGAACAACCCACTCGACTTCATACAGCATCCGTGATTATAATAAGGTGTTCCCTAATAGCAATGATGTCTGGGCCGGATTTATACCGTATCATTCACGATCATGTTGATGAATATTTTCGATGCAAACGAACGGCTGGTCGTACAATGCTCCTGGTGGTCTCAACTAATTCTCTAGTTCAAGATTTTGGTTTATTATTTTCAATAATGAACCATTGGAATCGAGCATGAAAAAAAAAATGCTTACCCCCCCTCAAAATTTGATGGTTTACGTTTCAAGGTATGTAGAATCCAAAACTGCAATAAAAATATTTCTGTCTGTCCGCCGTACGCCGTACGGGCCACTTTTCTTAGTTACCATGAAAAAAAATTGATGAAATTCGGGTTATAGGTTCCGTTCGGCGTCTAGTTGGTCCTCGAAGCTCGACGTTACTGTGAGTCATCTCTAAGGGGTTCAAAATAGGGGTTGAAATTTTCAAAACGCCTACACCATTTTTTTACGTAAATATTTTTACGGTTTTAAATAGTTCTTGAACTTGCGAGTTTTTTAAGACCATCCGGAGCATCGTACGTCCAGCCGTTCGTTCACAGTAAGGCCCCGAAGTTTGCACCGACAGGCATTTTCGACTCCAGTGTGAATGAAATTGTATACAATCCACCAAATCTCGTAACCAGAGACGCGCCCACAATAGGAATTTGTGAATACGGCCAATCATTGGTAGGGATCACCTGATTATATTGGCGGAGTATGAAGTCGAGTTGGTTGTTCTGTGATATTATTTAATTTGAAAAATGATGGCTCTATTGGAGTTTGTTGGTAGGTAGTGAAACTTGAACAAACGTTGAAGTATTATTGATGGGTAAATTATTACTACGGTAAATCATTACTCAACGGTAAATTATTACACAACGGTTCATTATACCATCTACGTAGAAGGGGCTGGAGTTTGTTGGTAGGTACTTTTGCAACTTTTTTCACTCCTCATCAACAATTTCTTTTCAGAACTTCATTATGTGTGTTTCTTTTTGTTAGGTACGGTTTGTCATCGGCAGAATTATTTTAGCAACATTTAACTCGTGATTTAGGTAGGTACCTAGTAACGAGTACGGGGTTAGGTACTATCCTACGGAGGGTCTGCGATCTACATAATATGTGTAGAATAGTACATATCATATTATATAGACGGGTTATCTATACATAGAGCTGTGATCTGTAACAGAAGGGTATTCTATACAAAATAATAAACCGTTGTGCAGGGATTTGCAGCGTTTTTGTTTAAAACGTAAAAAAAACGCTACAAAGTCCTTGTCACATGGGTTTATTATTCTACTGGTCATACCTACAGAAATGTTGGCTGTTCTTTTATTGTTGCTGTCATTTGAAATAATTGAAATAGCTATTTCTGATGGTTTCCACCAATTTCGGCCCCCAAAACTTGAATTAGATACGCTCCTTTTTTTTCGAATTATCTTTGATCATTTCTAGTGCCATTTAATCGTCTTGATCCACGTGTTGATACTACTTCCAGTGTTATTCTACAAATTGATGGTGATTTCAGACGATTTCGCACGTTTTTGACTCATAAAAAATCAATTTTGGGAGCTGAACATCTGGTACAACCTCAATTTTCCACTCCTTCGTCAAAATCGACTTCATATTCGGTCTTCTCGTCCGCAAAAACATGGAAAACGATACCTCAAAAGCTCATTTTACTAACATGTTACTAAAACACAAAAAGTACCTATTTGTATACACATTTTCACTCATAACACCCCTGGGTATATTCCGATCGGGCTGAAAAGTTTCGGGACACAACTAGGGCCCAAGTGGAGCATGTGTGCGAAACAACGACTTTTTTAGACCGAAAATGAAGCCTGTACACGTGATACGGCGTACGGCGGACGGACATTGCATTTTTGGAATCTAAGCACCTTGAAACGGAAAAGAAAAAAGTTTGAGGGGTGTTATAAATTTTTTTTACTGAGCGAATACATAGGTGTATTATTCACAGAATAATAAACCAAAAACCAAATCCTTGTATTGAAAGTTTTTGAGCTACAGCGTTCTGAAAATTGCAACCCCTATTTTTCACACCTTATACATGGCTGACAGTAACGCCGAGCTTCGCAGACCTAATAGACCCCAAATGGGACCTACAAACCATATTTTCATTAATGTTGGTTCATGGTGACTAAGAAAAGTGCGAGCATAACACGGACGGACAGAAACTTTTTTAATTTCATTTTTCGGATTCAAACCTTGAAACGGAAACAAACCAACAATCATCAAATGTTCGGGATGGGCGGGGGTTCATGCTCGATTCCAAAAGTCGTTATTGAAAATAATAAACCAAAATTTAGGCACACTGGTATTGCAGATGAAAGTTCAGTTTTATTTGCCAAGAATTTGATTTATTCTGTCAAAAGATTAGTTTAATTTTTTGATAGGTACTTTATATTGGAGTAAATCCATACACTTCAACAGTTCTTAAGAGTTTTGCATTGAAACATGTGAACAGATGACTGTCAAGGATGTGAGATGTTGATAATGAAATCTTCATGACGGTGAACGCGAAGTGATATTTGTTTTTGGACGGTCCGTGGGAATATAATATTATGTTTTCTGTAAGAAAACTATTATAGTAATTAACGCATAAATTTCACTGTATTTCAGTACATTAAATTTACATATTTGCTACAAGTTCGAGAGAAAATGGTTCTGTTAAAATAGTTCGTAGGTATGCTCGAATTGATTTTCACCAATACCTAGGTCCAGGGATTATTGACAGAAGCAGCCACCCTGCCATAATTATTACTTTGACTGTTAACCGCCGGTGGCTGTGCGGTAGAATTGTCAACAAATTTCAGCATTAAGCAATCCATGGATTACATTAGACCAGGTGACTTAATTCCAAATTTCTTCCCAAGACGCTTCAATCATTGTGGACACAACTATATAATTATACACACGAATCATTTGAACTGCTAATCTCACTCAAGCATGTTAAAGTATGGACCATAATATCGTTGTTATATAAAAATGAACGAAATAATTAATGACAATATTCGAATTGAAAAACTGTTTGAATAATAAAACATTGATAAACCGTTATAATAAGGTAGGCATTCCGGGTTGTGTTTTATCTGCAATGTTTTTTATTCGTCTCGCATCCGAGGGAGCAAATCAATGATGAATGGCTCATCGATACATCCCGACCGGTGGACTACATTATCGGAATACTCCATCGTAATTTATAGCTGCTACGCGTTTGTTCAGCGGATTAACGGAGGATAGATAATAATTTTCTAACACACCTCAACAATAATCTGCCAATGTCCACCTACCGTTTCCCCGTTCCGTTTTGCCGTGTCCAAGTGCTTCTCCAACCACGCCCACTGCCCTCCCGGGTCAATTTCGTCCTCGAATTTCTCCATCCACAGATTGGTGTTCAGGGCGATGACTCGCAAACGGCGAGATTTCTGTTCTATCATGTAGTAACCACCTGGAACAATAAGGTAGGTAACAACACTTTCAATGAAACTAAAGGAGGTTTAGAACAGCCTATGCTAGACAATGAGAATGAAGGTACATTAAGCTTGCATGCGCTCACGCGACCAGCGGTTAGCTCGTCTCCTCTGACAATAATCATGTGAAGCATACAGGAACTAAATTTTAGTGTTACATCGAATATAACGTTCGAGTAAAAAGTCCCCCCCCCCCCCCCCCCTTATAACTACCTAATGAGGTCAAATCCAGGGTTATCGAAGAAAAGAAGAATGAAGGTACCTTTGAGTAGAAACAAATAACATGGATGGAATATCCACTCACGTTCCATATTGCAATGTACGTACAATGTTGATGACCCCTTTCTCATTGTGGAAAGTAGTGCTATTAAAATCCGTGAACAGCCATTTTGGCCAAATGGTGGGTTAGAGAACCAAATATTACAATCGTTTTGGATAAAAATCGATAGTTATTAAAAACGCTCCAAATTATTACATAAAAGTTTATTATTTTCCTGTATAGATATCCCTCCTACGTATAGTATGTAGGGACGAGTAGATCACACGGTTTTCGGCGGTCAATACTTCTACCCATGTGCTTCCCCCAGGAAAGCTCTAAATCGATTAAATGTCGATTAAATCCGAGTGGCGTTCTGAAACTCATAGGAGACCATATAGAAGCTACCCACCGAATTAAAGCAAAATCGGGCCATTTATTCGTAAAAAATTTAGTATCTCGGATACGCATTTATAGGGAGTTCATCGTCAACGTCTAGATCCTCTGCGTACCTTCAGTATAACGTATGTTATTATTCCGGCTACGAAATGTCGGATTGCGATAAACGTTTACCGTAAATTAAATTATTAACGGAGGGTGGCGAAAACTCCCTGATAACAGACCATAAATAAGTCTGCCCCGAGTGAATAAAAAATAATGGGCAATCTTGGAAACTGCAAAAAAAGTTTAAATTTAGGCGTAACATCAAGACAATAGAAAGGATGACTTCAAAACTTCCATTGACTTCCATTCTTGTATACCGTCACTGGTCAATAAATTTTAAGCTGAATGAAATGAAATGAAATGAATTTTTATTTCCACAAAATAAAAATAAATATACACAATATAACTTAGATGGTAACGGAAATATTATCCCCCAATAAGAGCATGTTGCCCGCGTTAGGGGGAAGAGTCGGCTAAACATTTTGCTTTATTTTTATTTTTTTTAAATGTACCAACTTGCAACATTAATCAAGCACTCATTGGTAACATGTAAATTATATTATTTTATGGTGTATGATTGTATTTATAATTATTGACATATAACACAATTAATAAACCTATTGCTCAATACAGCTTGAGTAAGTTTACATTTGAAAACTAGTGGTAGAGATAATGTGAAACGACAGAAAAATCAATTACATGAGAACTAATTAAATTGTATAAATCTAAGCATGCTAATATGTTAAGAAGTGTTTCTTCAAAATAGAACAAGAATTTATTGGTGAGTCTAGCAGTTTAGTTTTTAATAAAGTAGGCAATTTATTAAAAGATAAAATTCCTTTGTAACAGTAAGAGTTTTGGGCTGCCGTCGTTTGGAAGGGGGGGACACAGATAAATTTATTAGTTTTATATCTAGTAGTAATTTCGTGTTGAGGATGAATGAACAGTTTCTCTTTTAATATCTGTTTTATGTTATTCATTTGCAATAAATTATCAACATTCAAAATTCCTAACGTTTTAAAAATTGGTTCGGTATGCGCTGTCCATTTACTTCCACTAATAATTCTTATCAACATTTTTTGTGCTATGATTACAGGTTTCAGAGTAGATATGTATGACCCACCCCAAGTTGGAAGTCCATACAATAGAACTGATTGCACTAATGCGTGGTAGAGCAACTTCATTAGTTTCAAGTTTAATATTCTTTTCAGGCGTGAAAAAACGAAGATAAGTTTACGGAGTCGTCTAGTAACATAGCTTATGTTGGTAGACCATTTCATATTACTGTCCATATGGATACCTAGGTATTTCGTTTTTTCAGATCTAGTCACAGGCGGACAATCCAAACAAGTATAAATGTCACACTTTGGTCCATGTAAGTTCAATTTTAAGCTTAACGGAGGACTAGATGCCGATGCTAAAGCAAACGGGAGCCATACGGTTTTATTTAAATTTAACGTTAATTTATTTTCAATTAACCATGAGTTAATAATTTGGAATCCCCTTTCAGCAAGTTCAACGGTACTGGTCCAGCTGCCTGAGGAAAAATATAATACTGAATCATCAGCAAACAATATCGTCTTACCCCCAGCAGCTAGGAACCCAATTTCGTTTATGTACAAGATGAAAAAAATCGGTCCAAGTACGGTGCCTTGTGGGATCCCGAACTCACCTAAAGTATTGAACGAACCCTGAACTCCATTTAACTTCACACATTGAGTTCTATTGAATAAGTAACTCCTGACCCACTCTAGAGGTGTAGAGTTGATTCCTAAATTTTCCATTTTTTTCAGCAATTTGTCGTGGGTGATGGTATCAAAAGCCTTCTTAAGATCTATAAATATTGCTAACGGTTTTTTACCCTTGTCCAAGTCTTGCATTATTAAAGAATTCAATTTACACGTCGCGTCTTGGGTGCTTCTCCCCGTACGAAAACCATATTGGTCTTCATACAACAACTTATTAGTTTCTAAGTATCGTACTAACTGCTGCTTGAAGCATTTTTCAAAAATTTTTGCGATGTTACTCACTAGGGAAATGGGCCTATAATTACAAACGTCTTGCTTATCCCCTGCCTTGAACAACGGAAGTACCACAGCTATTTTTAAGATATCAGGGAAAATACCCAGTTTGAAACTCATATTTATAATAAAACAAAGAGGTTTAGAAATTTGATCTTTACACTTTTTTAAAACTTCGCAATTTATATTGTCCCACCCTGGAGAAGAGCCACCTTTCAATTCCAAGATCATTTTTATGATGTCAGATTCTGTCACTGAGCTTAGCTTAAAGGAACTGTGCTTCATAGCACCCACCTCCTGCTCCAGGTTTTCGGGAACAAGTGAAATGGGAGTGTCGAATTTAGGTAAGTCACGAGCCAAATTTTGACCCACATTACTAAAGAAATTATTGAAAACATTAGCACACATTGGTGGGTTGTCCATATCCTGGAATGGAAAGTAATAGCTCCCGGTATATGCGTTCATTTGTTAACTATGATTTATCATTATGATATTAATTGAACTGATGATACCAGTAGGAACATGAATAGGATTCGAGTGGCTGCTAGTAAACAAACTAAAACTACACCTTCCTATTCAAGCAGAGTAATAGGTATTTAAAAAAATCTCTCCAGTCCTGTGGAACTACGAACTACAGTTCCAAAATGAAAATTAATCCAATAGCAACTACCATAAGCATAAAGAAATCACCCATCCCCCATTCTCACAATTTTGTGTCTAAAATAAACATGTATTATGAGGAAATAGTTAAAATGTTCAACTTTCCTAAAATGTCTTTCCTAAAGGTGTTGTGTGTGTAGTGTGTTTGTCTCCGAAGATGATGTGGCGCGCGGACTTGCCGGCCTGGATGTCAGGAAGGGGATGGGGCCTGATGGTGTCCCACCGGTGATGCTGAGGCTATGTGCACCTGCATTGGCGAGACCCCTGGCACTACTCTTCAGCTTGTCGCTCGAGTCCGGTTGTTTCCCAGGAAAGTGGAAGACTTCCTACGTTACACCTGTCCATAAGTCTGGTGATAGGGGCTGCATTGACCATTACCGTCCCGTTTGCTCCCTGTCTACTATACCCAAGCTACTCGAGAAACTGCTAGTCAACCAGCTTTCCCTCAGCTTTGGTTCGTTCATTGCTGTTGAGCAGCATGCGTTCATGCGCGGCCGCTCGACAACTACGAACCTTCTGGAATTTCAGGACTACGTGATGGAGGGCTATTTAGAGGGACTCCAGACGGATGTGGTTGCAACCGATTTTGCCAAGGCGTTTGACAGACTCTCCCATCCACACCTCCTGTCTCTCTTGGAATCGCTGGGCGTCCACGGCTCCCTCTTGCGCTGGTTTGGATCCTACCTGTCCGGTCGTGAGCTCATCGTTCGCGTGAAGGGCGCCCTCTCCTCTCCTTTCCCCGCTGTCTCTGGGATCCCACAGGGAAGCCATATTGGGCCTTTGTGCTTTCTACTGCTGATCAATAGTGTCGTGGGCTGTGTGGCAGCGGACGATGTGCGAGTCCTGCTCTTTGCGGATGATCTGAGGCTCCTACGTCATTCCGGGTCTCCATCAGATTGTGAAATCTTGCAGGCGGCGATTGCTCGTTTGGAGGATTGGTGTGACTTGAATCGCCTTCATCTGAACCCCTCGAAGTGTTCGGTCGTGACGTATCATCGCGTGGTGCACCCAGTCGCGTTTGATTACACTTTGTGTGGCACTCCGCTGCAAAGAATGAGTCAGGTGGTCGATCTTGGTGTTCTCTGTGATCGGAGCCTGTCCTTTTCTAGCCATATTGAGCGACTCGCTAGCAGGGTGATGCGGGCTTTGGGCTTCGTCAAGAGGAATACGAGGGAATTCACAAACGTAGACGCCATCGTTTGTCTCTACAAGGCTCTCGTGCTGCCCATTTTGGAGTACGCTTCCACAGTTTGGTCCCCCTCGTATACGATCCACAAGTACCGGCTGGAACGGGTTCATAGGAACTTTTTGCGCTACGTGGCCTACAAGATGGGAATCCCCTCTGACGATATCGACTACGCCTCTCTTCTGAGAAGATGCAAACTCGAGGCTTTGGAAAAGCGACGTTGCACATCTGACTTGGTGTTGCTCTTCAAAATTTTGAACAACCAAATCGATTGTCCCCCATTACTCTCCAAAATCCAGCTCGCCGCCTCTCGCACCAGCACACGTTCTTCGGTCCTCTTCGCCGTCCCTTTTTCCCTGACCAACTACGACAGAAATCGACCACTCCATCGACTAGTCCGCACAGCAAACCTCTTTCTTTCTTCAAATCCTCAGTTCGACTTCTTCCATTCCCCCCTTTCTACTCTAAAGACTTTGCTTTCTTCTTCCTCTCTCTCTTTTCAATAGTTTCAACCTTTCTTTATTTTTTTTCCCTCCACTGTTTTCCCTTGTACTGTTTCTCTTCTATTGTAACGTAGACCTCTTCACCCCTCTGCTAGAATGACATTAATATGCAAAATGTAATTGGGCTTGCCCGTATAAATAAATAAATAAATAAATAAATAAAAATGAAAGCACACCTAGCTAGTTACCTAATAAGAATCACATTTCACACATTCCAACATTTCAGGTCTTTCAGGCACATTCACTATTATTCTAGAACGAGTTACTGTAGCAGAGGATTTAGCACAATTTGGGCTTTTCTACTGGTAGCGATTTTCGTTTCGGTGGAGTACTTTGTTGGACTTCAATCGACTTCCGGGAGGCTTGTACTGTGTGATCATTAGGTGTCCCTAGTGGGGAGGATTTGCATGGTGAAGCCGGCTTGCTAGTGAGGAGTTGTCGATCTTCCCCTGCTTTTGGGGAAAACTGTGATCTTTGCGGCAAGCCAAATCATTTCAAAATAGGTTGCTTCCGCAATAAAGACCGAAAGAAGCGTGTTTATAAGATAGAAAATGATATTGACAGTTCCGAAGTCATCGATTCTTCAGAAATTTTTGGTTGCGATAGCTTGGATGTCATTATTATTAAGGTTTCGGCGAAGAATGACCAAAGGTGATGGAAAGACGTTTTTATAGTCAATAGATTTCCAATTGAGTTTAAATTAGACACTGGCGCAAATGACGATATCCTACCGCTAAAGTAGGTAAGTAGGTACCGCTAAGGTAGGATCTTATGGAGGGAATTTCATCATCCCAATCGGAAAAACAACCTTGGAATGTTGTTATAAAAATAAGACGGAAGCGCTAACCTTTACAACAATAGATGGAAAAAACGAATTACCGATTCTCAGCGTCGAAACTTATGAGAAGTTCAATCTTGTCATATGATTGTATCCCGTCGCTAAAACCGATGACGTAAATTGGGAAACAATCAGGTCAACGAACTTGATAAAGAAAGGAAGAAGTATCGTATAGATATAACATTGATGCGTTGGTAAAATACCAGGAGAAATTAAAATAGAAAGCGACGAGTGAAAACATCGATCAAAGAACGATTCAAGTACGCAATAGTTTCCTATAACAATGGCATCCACACCAGCACCGGCGTCACCTTATGAGATAATCAATGGCACGTTCGGATCCAACTCTCCAATTCCTCCAGACATTGAAACCGCCTTAACGAACATGTACATATCCGAACATAAAGACAAAGTGAACAGACTATACAAAATCCTACATGACAAACAAAAGGACAAGAAGGAAAAAATTATTGACAAATTGAACGAAAAACGTGAAGAAACGCTACCAAACATACCATCAGAATCATACGTAGAAACTAAACAAATACAAGACAAAAGTAAACGAAAATACAATAAACAAGTAATTAAAGACGTCAATCCGACAAGGAAAACCGCCGAAATTGAGCCAAGACATCATAACACTCGAACCAAAATCCACTTGAAAAATGTTAAAAGACCTGGAGCAGTAAAAGCTAAACCCGAGGAACTAAAACCCTCAGATCCTGATGAATCAAAACTTGATCAGCAAATTATAGAACCCAGAACAAAATTATCAGAAGATGACCTCAAAACAATTAAAGGTTCTAACTGGTTTAACGACCAAGTGATAAACCTTTATATGGAACTAATTAACATTAGAAGTAAAACGAATGCACCTCCCAAGAACCTATGCCTTCAATACCTTCCTTTTTCGTATCTTACCTGCAAGGTTATGATCGCGTAAGAAGCTATACGAAGAAAGTTAACCTTTCAGAAAACGACCTCATATTGATCTCCATCCACGAAAACGCTCACTGGAGGTTGGTAGCAGTTAGACCAAAAACAAAATCATCAGAATACTATGACTCACTAGGTTATGACGGTTCCTACATACTTGAAACCATATTCAGGTACCTGAAAGACGATTGGGAAGACAAACAAACTCTGGAAAAATCAGAATGGACTCTGAAAACAATGACCCCAATACCACATCGAACTAACACTTACGATTGTGGACCGTTCACCTGCAAATACGCAGACTTTTTGTCGAAAGATACAGCACTCAACTTCACACCTCAAAATATACGCGACGAAATTTATGATAACACTAGCTGTGTTGCCCGTCGCCGACGGGTAGAACTCGGGGTGGGTCCATCTGACTTTGTTACCTCTCGCAGAAGTAAACCTCCTTATGTCCTTCCCTGGTCATAGAGAAATTTAAATACGCGAGATGGGTTCGATCTATTGAGCCGTTTTCGAGAATTTAATTTTTTTATGTTTTGGCTTCCCTATAAACCCCCACCCCTATTCATCAGATCAGGGAGTGAATCCCCCTATGTCCTTCCCCGATCACTGAAACATTCAAATACGCGAGATGGGTTCGATCCATTGAGCCGTTTTCGAGAATTTAATTTGTTTATGTTTCGGCTTCCCTATAAACCCCCACCCCTATCCATCGGATCCGGAAGTAAACCCCCCTATGTTCTTCCCTGGTCATAGAAACATTCAAATACGCGAGATGGGTTCGATCCATTGAGCCGTTTTGGCGTGATTGAAAGATAGACACCACGAAAATCACCTGTAAATTTAGTTATATAGATTACGAGAACATGTTTAAACTCTTAATTTCCTTTCAGACTCCTTTCAAGTGTCTTCACCGCCGAAATTCATAACGTCGACAGAAGTGGATGACTGTTACCTATCAACCTTGGACCCGCAAACACAGAAACTGAAGAACACCTCATACTCATACACTACGACATAAACACCCTGCATACTTCACTAAACGACCTACAAACATCCTTCATGAAATTCAAAGGAAATCGTCTCAGGCCCTCAACGAATACCTATACACTATAGAAACAAACATGCGAATAGCAAACGAAAAACTTCGGACATAAAAATGAATCAACGCTCAAAGCGAGGCCTAATCAATGGATTGGGATCAGTCGTTAAATTCATAACCGGAAATCTTGACGATGAAGACCGGAAAAAATACGATAAACTCATCAAACCCCTATCCGAAAGGAATTATTCTCAAACAGAATTACAATTAAACAGAGAACATCGACTGTTGACTGGATTAATGCGAAAATACAATGATACAATCAGCACGTTGAATCTCAACAACCAAGAAATGAGAACTAAATTGAGAACTCAATCAATGATCACTGCCGAATTTAACGCCACACGGATGCGTGTAATTGCATCTCAAATAATAGCCAATCTGAACATAATAATAAACCAACAACGAGAATTGGAACCTCATTAGCCTTCTGCAAACTTGGATTAACTCACCCGAGTATCGTTCCACTTCAAACATTTGAATCAGAACTGATGAAAATCGCAAAAGAAAACCATGGAAGCAAATTAAAAATGTTTAATAGCACTATCGAATACGAACTAAATTCGAAAATAGTTTGCTCCTTGAATAACAACCAAATATTTTATATAATAAGGATACGTCTTTGTAGACACTAGTCTTCAACTGTATTTATTGCAACCTGTACCCATCATAAAGGGCACAGACTATGTAAACATTATATCTAAGAACAAATTCATTCTAGTAGATAATGTTATGCAATTCATTATTCAACTAACAAACTATGCTACAAAACTAACAATAACCAATATTATTGAAACAATGAACTACTATGTAAAGAGACATCCAACTGTTCTCAGAATATAATCAAACATAACACCCGATCAGGATGCCACTTTACTGAAATAAATTAATGACTAAATGCTATAATACTATGCTATACTATATATTACTATAAAGTACTATGTAGTATATATATAATATAGTATACTACCTGTATATTATAGTATAGTATACTAAATAGGTACCTACTATACTGAATACTATAAAAACTAAATACTATAAATTCTAAATACTATAAATACTAAATACTATAAATAATAAACACTATAAACACTATAAATACTATAAATACTAAATAATATAAATACTAAATACTATAAATACTAAAGACTATACCTAGTACTAAATACTATAAATAATACTACACTATACTATAAATACTATAAACACTATAAATCTATAAACACTATAAATACTATAAACATTACAAATCTATAAACACTATAAATACTATAAACACTATAAATACTATAAACACTATAAATACTATAAATTCTGTACGATTATAACTCATGATTACTAAGAACCATAATTATCATTACGCCACACGATAATGAAGTTCACTTACTACTAGGTAGGTGAGTCTGTTAAAGGTGCTCACACGCGTGCAGGATTTCCTCAAGGTTTGGACTGAACAGTCCAGGCCTTGAGGATTTCCTTCACGTGAGTGTCGTGGCCTCGAGGCCACCGAACGGCCTGTACAGGCCAAAACGGACGAATCAAAAACCATTCCGACGGCCTCTGAGGCCGGGACTGTACAGGCCGCTCCCTCACGTGTGTGCCCGTTTTCTTCAGTCTGCTTGGAGTTTTTGAAGTGTTTGCGCGTCGGTCACGTGTTTTTCTTGTTTCGACTATGTCGGATCGCGAGAATTTGGAACAGTTTCTCACTATATACGAAAATGAGCCTTGTTTATGGAAAGTGCAGAGTAAAGAATACCATGACAGAACGAAGAGGCAAGCAGCTTATGCTCTATTGCTTTTGACCACTCTTCTTCTTTTTCGAAATGTAATTTTTTGCAATTAAGCAGCTTTTTACTGCCAACAACATATCGTCCTCCATTGCTGTCACGAACTGAACTGAAGGAAAAATTCCTCGCGTGTGTGGGCAAGGACTGTTCAGGCCAAACCCCAAGGCCTAGTCCTTGAGTCCAGTCCTCAAGGCTCGGCCTGTACGTGTGTGGCTGCCTTGGAGTCCGCTCACTGGAGGAGTACACTCACCACCGAAATTCTACCGAAACTTCCCATCATCTACCTTCTTCTCCACGCCTTCCCACCCTGCCTGACGACTCAGTACGGACATCGACAGACTCAATACGGACATAACAGACGGTCAGTTCGTTACATCTCTCAGACTTGTCTTTGAATACGTACCATCAGAAGATCCTCTTTTTCCTCTATTTTCTTACCCCGATTATTATTGTTAACAGACGCGTACCTCCTTGACAATAATTATATCAACCATGAACTTGGATAATTGGCTCGTCAATATTTCAGCATAGCCCCTACCAAGGTTTTACAAAACAGTGCTGACATAATTGGGTCACAGATTTTGAGTGTTCCATCAGATCTACTGGCCTTGAAATTAAGTGGGTGCCGAGAGTTGACATTCGGGGGTTCTATGATGACTGCCTAGTCGACTCAAAAGTGATGGTTACTCCCGCCCTCCCCCACTTCACTCGCGAATGGTTTGCTAATAAACATCGTTTTGAATACAGTAAACTTGCATCTACTTACGTACAGAACTTACTTACGAAATTGAACCTTCTAATTCGACTTAAAGAATCCACGTTTTGATTTACTCTTGATGTACGTCAAAAGTAAAAATAACTGTTTTGCTGAACACTTATTGAAAGAATCGACGAATTTAATGGAATGGCGGTTGGCGCAACTGTGGCGGGAATTATTTGTTGCTAGTTGGGACACAGTGATAAGATGAATGTAGCTCTTTATGACCATAGACGGTGAAATATGTTTCGAGCTTCATTGAGTTACCTGGCAATAAATTCCTTATGATTGATGAGGATCTGTAATGCTTTGGACTCACCTCAGGTTCAGATTACCTTCATCCTATTAATTAGCATAGGCCTCAGAGTCAATCTCTTCATCGAGGGATACCTCTGAACCGAACACTGCCAGGGTAACAGGGTGAAACGACAATACAGAAATGGCAGTGAGCAACATGGAAAGCGGTTCGAAAGTCAAAGAGTTGATTTGTTCACTATACTCTGTCTAGAATAGCAGTCCAGGATAGCTGTGTTGATCTTTAAAAATCAAGCGTTTAGCATCTTATATCTTTAAGAACAAATCAAGTTCCGTGTCTGCCTCCCATGCCACATAACTCCGATTCTATTGAAAACCGTATGTTTAGGCGGTTTTGTATAAATTATGATCTCGTCTGAGTTTCATCCATATCCAGATGGAACTTTATCATACTCTCCAATTCTACATTTGCAAACCATTTTTACGTAATTTATTGTCACAGATTATGGGGGTGACATTCAAGCATTTAAAAAATAATTTTCTTTCGATTGATTAGGTATGTTCAGTAAAAAATATTTGTTTGGATTGACCTCTCCCTCCCACGATCGAAGACGGATTTTGCTTCCGAATCTACCAAGGAAGCGGAAGCCTTTTATTCACTTTTGAGAGGAAAATATTTTTTCGTCACTCGCGATTTAGGTAACCTATGCTATAGAGCTTTGGGAAAAAATTTGGTTCAGTGTCCGTCCGTCTGTGTGTCCACAAATCCTTGCCAGACACATAACTTTCTCAATTCAAATCCGATTTAGATGAAATTTTCGGTTCCAGGGTTGGGCCCCAGATTGTCCCCTTCGAATTTCACCGCTAGGGTATTATTGGTAAAGCCATTTTTTCAAACTGCACGTTATGCTTCATGAACAAAAATATAGATAAGATTATTGAATCTACCGTAATGTGTACTGAGCTGATTCTAATCATACGTTTATTTGATTTATACGCTCATGATATCGACAGGAGGAAGCTATCTATGTGCTAATAAATATGTTTTTGTTTTTTTGTGTGCATGTTTCACGCATCGAGATACCAATAAAAACCGTCCCAGTACTTTGAACACTTACGTGGACGGGGGGGAGGGGAGTGCGCATGGATCACAAAAGCGGTTTGTACTATCTTTAGTGAAACTAAATCCGGTTCTGATAACTCTGACACCAACCGCACTGTCCTACGATAAGTAGTTCTTTTTCTATGATATTTCAAAGATTCCAGCACTTCTGACGTCATTGCACCCCTCTCGCTGGTTTGGGGCCCACCCTCCAATCACAGTGACCCCCCCCCCCCCCCCCGAAGTGCTGAACTCATAGAAAAAGAACTAATTACCATTATGCGATTGGTGTCAAAATTCTCAGGGTGGAATCTACTTTCATTTAACAAAATATAATAAATACGTGCGTGTGGTGGTTTGAGATAGGTGAAGGCGAGGTGAGGTATGGTGAGTGAGAGTGATGGAGAAGGTTGCTGGATCTAGCGTCTGAAAGGTATGGCAAAGTCAGGAAGGTTACCACCACTAAAGACGCTAGAGGGTTTTGCCCAGTGGTTGCCACTCGAGGCCGGTTATCACCAAGGCCGTTTCCACCACTGAGATCTTTTAGGTTATAGGTAAGGAGGCATGAGAGGAGAGAGAGAAAAGTCATCGACTCGAGGAGAGCGTAGAATGAGGTGACAGGCGAAGGCGGCGGGTTTTTATATTAACCTGTCCACTCTCCCCCAGTCCACTATCTACCGTTGAGGACTGGTGGGGGAGCTTCAGGTCTCCCTGAGTCTGATCACATATGCCACCTCACTCGTTCGAGTTTATTATTTGAACAATCTTAAATACAAGGAGTGATGTTCTGGGAGGATCACAACAGTGCGCAAACCCCGTTTTGAACGAGCAGGTACCTCCTACCTATCCTAGGAACTTTTCATAACCCTATGGCTAGGATCAACAGGAAGAGGTGAAAAAATATTCGAAGTTCACAATCCGAAAATGTTAATGGACTGAACAGTACCTAGGTATTCAAATGAAATTCAGTCACATGCAGTCACTGGGTTTTCCCCGGGGCGCTGTACGTTAGTGCACAATACGGGCTCGAAGTCTGAATCGAAAAAACCTGGAGGTTGGAACATCGGTGAGCCAGTTCCAAACTTCCAACTAAATTTCGGCATAAGTCCTGTTTCTATGCCGGATTTTGAAGAATATGGGATCATTAGAGGACTCTTGATAAGTAATGGTATTGTATATTTACAGGCGTTTCATAGGTGTTGGACAGTGAACCCTCTGTCCATCCATATGGATGGACTATATCTAAACGAAAATGATGAACCGTTTTCGAAGAATTTCACAGGGTTTTGTTACATTACATCACGAATCCATCAGATTCAGGTATCACTCGAGTAGTAGATATCAACAATATATTTGATATTTATAAACAATATTTTTGATATCAACAACTATTTTCCAGAGAAGTTACGCTATTCCGAAGCTTAACTTTTCTCCAAAAATTAACTAGGCCAACAATTTTTGAAATCTCAGTTTTTACGGATTATTGAATCGATGTGAAATTGAATTTTAACTTGAAAATTGCACAAAACATTAAGAAGAAAATATTAGGAAATCCCATACATTTAACATGAAGAACGACAACCAACTATTGGAAACCAGATGTAACGAAAATTCACGATTCACATCACTGCACACATGAGAGAAGGCATCCGTCAGGTAGCAGATGCTGGCCATTTTGTAGTAAACATTGATAGTTCGATCTGTGGAATCCTCATACCTACCGAAACAAAATTGAAATGTCCCTTAGCTCTAAATGACCGCGATAATTGTATCCTTTGAGCGAGAGAAGACCTTTTTCTTTTCCACCATGTTCGTCTTGCTTCTGGGCGAAGGACACGCGAAGAAAATCGATAGAACACGACTCTTTTGTTAGTGACGTGATACCCTTTCTAAACTCCGCGACCCCTCACCACCATGCTCTTCTTTCATTCCCTAACGGTCCCTCTAATTCATAGAAACCGCTTCTTCATCTTCTACCCTATCAGCAATGTTTTTCATTCTTTTCTTACTCTTTAGAACAATGGATCTCTTTTGAGATCTGCGCTCTAGGATGGCTATTATAGCTACTATATCGTCTTTCACACTACAGAGGCAAGCTCAGCAGGTTTATTTTCATTTAATTTTTTTTTAACAGCAGGATGAGCTCAGTAGGGAAGAATGCATTTATCGATGAAGATATTTATTGATTTTGAACGTTGCAGTAAATTTTTCCTGTTGCTGACCTTCCACAATGGTTTCTCGACAGAAAAGTAGCTTTACCAGTATACCAATCGAAACTCAGTGTATCGATTTCAGTTGACGATTTTTTGTTTGTTTAATTACTTCAGTATGAGTACGGTACGGTTTACCTAATTTATAACCGTTTGTGTTTTCTTCATACTATGAATGCCAAGTTACAAGTAGACGTAAAGATGAGGACGCGAAATGTTTATCATAGCACCGAAAGTATAATTTATTAGGAAGTTGCCTATACTATTTTGAAATAGGAGCTCGACCTAAACAGATCCCAATCTCCCACATCTTGCTCAGTTCTTTGGATCAGTGAACGAGTAGGCGTTGACAATGAGGGTTTCAGGTTTGAACCGGTAAACCACCACCGACATGGGAATGAATTAAACAATTAACTTCTGCACAATTTTCAGAACTAATGATTATCTTATTCTGGTATACTTACATACGTCAATTATTTATACAAAGTAGGAGGTTTATAATGATTATCTCACTTCGGATGTTCGTATCACTTCTTGATACGTATTATAAGTCCACTTGGTGTTTTGATCAGTTTCCAGTTACCTTGAAGTTCGGGCACAGATACCTTTACAAACACGTTTGCATATTTATGCGTAATTATACGTGTCGGATTAAGATGAATTTTCTGTGAAATCGACTGCGGACCAACACGCAAACATCTAAGCACATTTAAGATCGTTTCTTAGTAATATAGTCATGAGGTATGAGCCTAGAAATTGGATTTACTATATTTAGGAAATACGTTATTCCTTTTTGGATGAAATTAAAGCTAAATGCCCTTCTCGCAAAATACAGTTATGAATTTGTGTGGGTTGAAACATGGTACAATAAAAAGGAGGATTGTAAATTTGGAAGATCGTCACGTAAAATGTAACTTTGCAAAATATCACTTTGTAATATTCTATCAAGACCAGGAACTAATGAAGGACTTCAAGCCACGAAATGACGATGGTATTCAAACTACGAGATAATATTTTAATAAGTAGAGAAATGTTAGAAACCACTCTCGCTGTTATTAGAGTCTCTGCTCTGAGCGAAATTCAACAGGCTGCTATTGACTAGGTAAGTCGTTCTATATATCGACCCCTTCGGCACTAGTTGGAATGAGTTGCCAATTATTATCTTCATAATTTTCAGCCATGCAGTTCTCATAAATGTAATCATTGGTTTGACGATAATAAATAATAACTAAAGAAATTACAGCGAATGCCATTCTTCTTCTAGAACTGGAACTTATATTGCGTGAACCACATTTTACTTAGCTGCTGGGTACTGGCTACTACTATGAATCTACGATCTTGCAACCAATTTGGTTTTTAATTCTGTAGTATTGTAGTAAGTAGCTATCCACTCCATTAGGAGTCAGGAAATTGAGATGTAGGGTAAGAAACGGAGAGATGTTGTCCAGTTTTTAGGTAAGAAATGTTATCAACATATGGCATCATCTCTGACGGTAAATAACCTTTTCCAGAATCCTGCTTCAACGGCTCAACCGATTTTCGATCTGAAAACGGCGTTGTACTCAGTACAGACGTAGAATTGACGCAACAGTAGAAATTTTCGTCAAATTAAAAATTTCATCAAATTTACACTTGAAAGTTCAAAATTTAGAAAAAATTTATAAGGTCCGCAGGTCAAGTCTTAAAAGGCCGCAAGCTGCGTTCATTGCATTTTTCAGGTTATGAATTGGATGAATAGATCCGATGTATTTTTCAGATCATGGAACTAGTATTTAGGATGTAGGGTGGATAAGAGGGGTGGCGCTTCCTTTGAAGTTGAGGAAGAGAGTATAAAAACGTTCAAAACCTCTCTCTCTTTCGTGTTTCAGTGAACATTTTATTGTCATCAAGTTTCACTATTGCTTCCCTGGACTCAGTAGGTATAATTTATTTTTTGTTCTCATTTCCCAAATACAGAGGTCCTCCTAAAAAGTGGGCCTCATGAACTAATTTTTACCGAGAAAAACAGCATTACCTACGTGCGTAGTTTACCGTTATAGGTACCTACCTATTGGATGGATAAAAAAGAATATGGAAATAAATTCTAATGGAGTTGGAAATAAATCCTAATTATGCGGGTCAAATACGTACAAGGATTCCTATTACTTTTATCAACGTTAGTATTTTAGATCACAAATTCCCGAATAATGTGGTTCGGTAGGTACCTAATTTTTACGTAATAAATAGGTATTATATCATTCATAATGATTGTCGGCAGTGAAATTTGTCCAACCAAACGACCGACACAAAAGTCATGAGTCGTTGCTAAGAAACTATCATCCATAATGATTAAGGGCGGACTCATCACTTTTGGTTTGATATTCATTTTACATTAATCCCTAGGTGTCTTTAAGACAGCCGCGTTTTTAAAATGTATTTATTTATTTATTTTATTACACTTGCAAAGCCTAATTCACAAAGTGGGTTAGGTAGGTTTCTGCTTCTCTTTGAGTATAATAGGTGTCGGGATATCTAAGTAAACTTAAGTCACTCATGAGAATACATTCTGTGCATACATTCGGGCTTTATATGAATATTTATGAACATAACTAAAATTAACCAAAAGCAATACAAATTGCAAAATTACGAAGAGCACGCATCAGGTAACGACGATAATCGACGGGAAATTATACACTGAAGGGACAAAATAAGTAAGTAGGTAGGTAGCGAATCAGGAAGTGAAATTAACATCTTCAGGCCTGAAGGTTAAATTTTTTCCATATTATAAGTATTTTCTGTATTCTTTATGCGTGTTGGTCCACTGATTCCCAACGGCACAGTTTCACAACTGGTCTTCGGTCCCCCCCCCCCCCCCCCCCTTCAGTGCCATAATAGTCTTCACGTTGGCTACTCGAACAAGTCCATCGTTCCCTCGGTGAACCATGGTGATTACTCCTTTCGGCCATTCGCCTCTGACGGAAGTAGAATCAACCATGAGCATGAGATCACCCACTTTGTAGTCTGAGTTCTGATCATGACCCTTCTTCCGTGGGATTAGCCAGCGAGTCCAGAATTTATCAGTCAATCTTTGACTGATCTGCTAGGACTTGGATAAATTCTCGTCAGGTGGAATCCTTCCGCATACTGGGTCAACGTTCGCAGTTCCCAGCAGAAAATGATTTGGAGTGAGCTTCCAGAGTACGGTCACACGTATTCGGTGTCAGGGGGCGACTGTTAACCACTGCTTCAGCCTCCACCATGACCGTCAATAGCACCTCATCTCTAGGATATTTCTCATTCAAAGTAGCAGATAAGGCGATTTTCACAGATCGAGCAAGTCTCTCCCACGCCCCGCCCATGTGCGGGGAACTGGTGGAATGAAATTCCATTGAATTCCTCTGACTGCCAAATTATCTTGAATTCGATCTGCATTAGGTCTTGAAAATTCTTCTTTCAGTTCAGCACTGGCTCCCTTAAAGTTAGTGGCGTTGTCACTATAAAGTTCAGCTGGACATCCTCTGCGTGCCTTCTGATGGCCATGATCTCAAGATGTACGGCTGTAGTGGTCAGACAGGTGAACAGAACACCGTTTCTTTTGGTTTATTATTTTCAATAATGAAACGTTGGAATCGATCATGAAAAGAAAAAACAAAATTCTAACCCCCCTCAAAATTTGATGGTTTACGTTTCAAGGTATGTAGAATCCAAAACTACAATACAAAAAATGTCTGACTGTCCGCCGTACGCAGTACTAAGCACTTTTCTTAGTTACCATGAAAAACAAAATTGATGAAATTCGGGTTATAAGTTCCGTTCGGGGTCTAGTTGGTCCTCGAAGCTCGGCGTTACTGTCAGTCATCTCTAAGGGGTTAAAAGTAGGGGTTGAAATTTTCAGAACGCCGCAGCTCGAAAACTTTCAATAGAAGGGTACCTACGGTTTTTTGAAGTATTTAAATTGATCTTGTACTAAAGAATTTTTTGAGACCAATCGGAGCATTGTACGACCAGCCGTTCGTTTGCACCAAAAAGCTTCGTCAACACGATCGTGAATCAAACGGTATAAATCCGGCCGGGATTTCATCACTAAGGAATACCTGATTATAATCAAGTATGGCTGTATGAAGTCGAGTTGGTTGTTCTGCGATATTATTTCATTTGATAAGTGATGGACTATTGGATTTAGTTGGTAGGTACTTCAGAAACTTGAACAAACGTTGAAGTATTATTGATGGGTAAATTATTACACAATGGTAAATTAATACACAACGGCAAATTATTACACAACGGTAAATTATTACCCAACGGTTCATCAACCAAGAAGGGGCTGGATTTTGTTGATCGGTACTTTTGCAACTTGAACAACCGTTGAAGTATTATTGATGGGTAAGTTATTACACACGGTTCATTATACTTGACCACGAAGGTAGGTATTGACCACAGAAAACAATGATCTACGCAGAAGGGGCATCTATTTCACTCCACATCAACAATTTTCCTTCAGAACTTCATTATTTGCGTTTCATTTTGCCGTTTTAGTTACTACTTGCCATCGAAAGATTTATTTGAGCAACATTTAACTCGTGATTTAGATAGGTACCTAGTAATGAGTACGGGGTTAGGTACTAACCTAAGGAGGGTCTGCGATCTACATAATATCTATAGAGTAGTACATATTATATTATATAGACGGGTTACTATACAGAGAGCTGTTATCTGTAACAGAAGGGTATTCTGTACAAAATAATAAACCGTTGTGCAGGGATTTACAGCGTTTTTCTCTGCTTCCAACAGTGACGTGACCAACTTAATCTGTTCCGGTATAGCTGTGAATGGGCGCTTGCGATGTTCAAGACGCGCAATGGGTAAATTGCCCATTAAAGGTATTGACGGCTTGGCTTTGAATTTCCAACAGTCATCGCATCCTCGGACTGAACCTTTACAGCTCTTCTTGCCCGTAAGATTTCAGGCCCAGTGCGCCCCCTTTGTATGTGTATGCGCTTGATCAGTAGTTCAGTAAACCAATGGTCTGGATCCAAAATAATAGGATTTTTGACGCAAGTGTCAACATGCTGTGCTTCATTTATTCTTCTGTGTACTTGTAACATTCCTTCGTTATCTAAAAAGGGTCGAAATTGAATAGCCTGCTCCCTTTTTTCAACAGTTGTTCAGTTAAAATTTATATGGTTTCAGCTCCAAACGAGCTGTTCTGCATTTCTCGTATCAAGAGGATTTCTGCTTTTTGGAGTTCATCTACACGTAAAGGACAATCTAGCCCGTCTCCTTTCTTGCGCTGGCAATTGTAAATGTACCTCCTAAGATAAGCTATCACTCTTAAAGCACGGTTGTAATTTGAGAATCTTACCAGGTTTGTTAATTGAAGACCGTGTGTCTGCTGCGTGATTTCTCCTACGGGTACATTTATGAATCTCACTTCAATCCCCTCTTCATCTTGGCACGATGGCGTCAGCTGCCACTCACTTTCCAATCGATTAAGAGACGTTGGACCATTATTCCAGTTCTCGATTGAAATTTTCTTTTCAGGGCGCGTTGCAATGTCAGCTGTCAGCTGCTTTTTCAATTGACGGAACCCACTTCCACTGTGTGGGTTTAGTTAGACAGATCTTTTATGATATTCACCTGATCAGTCACAAACGTGTTCAATTTGGCATGTTTTCCTCGTATCCAACCAAGAACTGCCATAGAATCCTACCAGAAACAGCATTCATCAAACATTAAGTAGTGTGTGAATATACTTCGCGAAATGGCATCCTAATACAGCGCCCATCAATTCGAGACGCGGTATAGTTTTGGGATTTGTTGGGGCTACACGAGACTTCGCTGCTATAACAGACGTTATCAATTCTCCAAATTCAGTTATGATTCGCAGATAAGCAACAGCAGAATATGCCTTCTCGCTTGCATCAGTGAAGGTGTGCAACTAAATTCTGTTGGCTTTCAGTATGTGTGGCGTATAATAACGACTCAAGCTGAAAGGCTTTGTTGCTTCAAAATCGTCTATCCATTAGCACCATTTCTTAGAAAGCTCATCAGGGAGGGGTTCGTCCATTCTTCGCATTTTTTTCTATGTTTCTTGGAGCAGTAATTTGGCTTGAAGGGTCCAATAAGAAAGGTATACCAAGGGATCGTAAACCGTCTTTGTCATGCTGAGAACTTCTCGCGTGGTCTAATGGTTTCGCTTTGAGCTAAACCCATTCGTTACCTTGGTCCAGAAACCTTCAAATTCAAATACGTCATCCGCTTGGCACCAGTTCACTCCTCAAATTCTATCCACGATTTTCTCATTGCCCTTGTGCTCGGCTCGTAAATCCTAAGGTATTGATTCAACGATACTCGGAGCGTTGGAAGCCCATTGGCACAACAAGAAACCACCTTGCTGGTGTATGAAGGAAACCTCATTGACCATCTGATTCGCATAATCCTCCGATTTCACGCTTTCCAGGTAATTATCCATGTAATGGTTTCGCAAAATTGTCTCAGTTCCCTCTGGAAAAGTAACCTGGAATTCCAGCGCGCTCTTATTCCTTATTTCCTGGGCCGAGTAAGGGGAACAAACCAGTCCAAACACCACTGACCTCATGATGTAAACATCCGGTGGGCCATCTCGTCTCATTACCCTCCATAGTATCTTTGGGCGTGTTGATCTAACTCATTAATTCTTATTTGAGGGTGCATTTCCGTATGTTTCCTTAATATCGGCTGACAATGCGATAGGATACTTTCTGAATCTCCAGAACACTCCTAGGAGTGATGAGTACATGTCTGGGCCCTTACGCAAGCAATCATTGATGGAAACACCATGTGAGACTTAGAGGATGCATCAAATACTACTCTCAGTTTATCAGGTTTGTTGGGATTTGTCACACCTGGGTGAGGCAGGTTCCAAATTTTCTCATGGTGTGAGCCCAATTTCTCCTCTGCTAGTTTTCTAGCATACCCTTTTGCCACATATTCATCCATTTTCATGCAATACTTTGCTGCCAATTTCGGATCTACGTCTAATATTTTCTCCACAATCGCCGTTGTGCCATTCTCTGGGAGAATTGACCCTTCTTTCCACAATATCCCAGTTTCCCATCGTTTACCACCCTCACATCGACGACTGGTTGCGTCGAGAATTTCTCGCGCTTTGCGGTCCACGTCTGTAAGGGTGTCGTTTGGCTATTCAGAAAATATGGACTCCCCAAGATGTCTTAACCAATTCATGCACCTCCTCATCTTGTTGCTCACTGAAGTCTTCCCATTGCGAATACTGGAAGTGATTACTATCAAACGAGGAGTTTAATAGGCATCGTTTAGGAGTATTTCCATGCACTACCAAACCTAACCACGTCTTGGTTAGCACAGGACCCCTCCAGGGCCCACAAAATAACTTCCTAGGCATGAAAAGTGGCCAGTTGTCTTGCCAAATAAGCAATGTCGGCCTGGTATCTGTGAATGAGGAAGCTGCATCACGACTCATGTGGGGCCATCTTTTCGAGACTTCACCAACATCCACAGATTGGGGTGAAAGAGAAAGATTCTCAACTGTGCGAGCGCCATTCACTTTTAGTGTACGAGCTCCCTCAAATGTCCCACTGATACATAAACTGACAATTTCTGAACGTTCTCTGTTCTCAAAATTTCACCCGTCCATTGAACAGTCGTGGTTTACTTGGACGAGCGATACCCAATTTTTGTGCAAGCTCGCCCTGCATCATAGTTAAAGTTGATCCCTCATCAAGCAGGGCAAATGTTGCACGTGAACGAGCGGTACTAGTTATTCGAACTGGTATTACTTTAAGCAGTACTTCTCCTTGTCGTCTCATACATAGCGTACTAGGTCCTACGGAAGATGGAGGAGAACTTGTAGTCTCAGGTGACAGCTCACAGGAATTCACATGTTCAACTGGAGCGCTATGCGGCGTTGAGAAAGGCTCAAAAAGTGTTTGAAAATGTACCTGAGCACTTTGAGCTTGGTTAGTACGGTAATGAGCTTTGTGCAGAGTATCATGGTGATTACCCTCACGTAAACCACATACTTCGTCACAGATCTTTGACTTGATATTATTGTGTTTTCTCCTTAAACATCGGAAGCATATGCAGTGACTTCAGGCCCATTCCCATCGTGAGTTGACTTCCATTTTTACCCACTTGGGGCATTCTGGCAGTGGGTGAGCGCCCTTTTGGCAACATGCGCATTTTTCCACGCCGCTACTCGTGAATTTACCTTGCGACGTATTTTCATTATTGAGCCAATGCCCGATGGCATACTAGATAAATGACAGACTGCCTTGCCTTTTCTGCATATCCAACACGAGAATTCACACAGGCGTAAGGGTCCTTGCTTGTCATAACGTGTTCTCCCTATTGGATACGCCAAATGGCCGGTTAATTTCGTCAGCAACTTTTGAGTAAGTCGGATTTATGAGGTATTCAGGGTAGCCTAATGAATCAATTGTGGCTACATAGTTCTTCACTTCAGTGACGAAGTCTAGAAAACCACTAAAATCGCTTTCAGCTACGGGCGCCAGGTGCTCCAACCGCTGTCCAAGCTGTGTAATGATTATTTAAGGTCGCCCAAAACATGTTTCCAAAGTGTCCATTATTCGGTTAGCATTCCTTGGGATAGCCAACAGTGCCTGGACAGCCTTTCTGGCTCTTCCTTTGAGACAGTTTCTCAATCTTTCCAGATTCTCATCATCCGTGAAACCACACCGTTCGGTTGAACTCAGGTACTGGTTCTTGAACGAGGGCCACTCCCTAGCATCTCCCACGAAATGGTGGAGGGAGGGTCTTAGCATCAGAATGACGACTAAGCAGCGTGCTCAGATCAAACGTACTTATTGGGGTTATCTGATACTGCTTGCAGTGACATCCCCCATGAGCTCTACCAAGAAAAGGTGTAGGAATTGCCCCCTGAACAACGCCGGACTGATTGAGTGGCGCGTAGGGTGGAGTAGTAGGTATCAGACACACCACCATGGTGGTACTGCATAGCTCCATGTTCCGTACGCAAAATATCCCCTCCTGCACCAAATGTCCCGTCTCGGCCAAAATATGGACTGCGATCACGCCGAGCTGGCTTCGGGTGGACGTCAACGTGGACTACTCTGTCCTACCTGACATTATGTTTAGTATCCACTGACGATCGAGTTTTCACTGATGTGATGACTGACTCAGACTCGAAACGGATCCTTCCGGTCGGTAATTAGCAACAACTTGTTCGAAAGCTGCTGCTGCTGCTGTTTCAGTAACGGCACGCTGAATTTCCGCAATTACATTCCGCATAGGTACTGCTCCTAGAACTTAAACTAGGTCGGCCTGACCGATATGAAGCTCTACTCGAATTAGATCTTACCGGAGCTGTCTCTACCGCCTCCTGTTGAACTCCAGCCGGGCCTCCAGGTAGAACGCGCCCACCCCACAGCACCATCTCGGCTTCTTGTACATGTTCTTTGCTCACTATGGACTGTATCTTCCAAAACTGATTATTTTCGGATGAAGGACCAAATTAAGTTGTCGACTGTTTAACGCCGATTCAACAAAATAAACTAATATAATATTCTATCACCAACTATTTCCAATATACATTTTTTATGGCAAACCGTCTGGTCACAAGCACGCCTCAGATAACGACGATAATCAACGGGAATTATAAATAGAAGGAACAAAAGAAGTAGGTAGGTAGCAAATCAGGAAGTGAAGTTAACAAAGGTGAAAGTTGCATCACATGGATACAGAACTCAAACAAATCCGATAAACAAGCGCGATAGCAACTGGAAAAAAACGCTACAAACCTGAACAACGGTTTATTATTATGTACAGAATACCCTTCTGTTACAGATCACAGCTCTCTGTATAGATAACCCGTCTATATAATATAATATGAACTACTCTGTACATACTATGTGGATCGCAGATCCTCCGTAGGTTAGTACCTAACCCCGTACTCGTTACTAGGTACCTACCCAAATTACGAGTTAAATGTTGCTAAAATAATGCAGCCGATGACAAACAGTAACTAAAACGGCAAAAAGAAACGCAAATAATGAAGTTCTAAAGGAAAATTGTTGATGTGGAGTGAAATAGATACCCCTTCTGCGTAGATCACTGTTTTCTGTGGTCAATAGCTGTAGTGAACCGTTGCGTAATAACTTGCCCATCAATAATACTTCAATGGTTGTTCAAGTTGCAAAAGTACCGATCAACAAAATCCAGCCCCTTTTTGGTAGATGAACCGTTGTGTAATAATTTGCCGTTGTGTCATAATTTACCGTTATGTAATAATTTACCGTTGTGTAATAATTTGCCGTTGTGTAACAGTTTGCCGTTGTTTAATGAGTTGCCGTTGTTTAATGAGTTACCATTGTGTAATAATTTACCCATCAATAATACCTACTTCAACGTTTGTTCAAGTTTCACAAGTACCTCCAATAGTCCATCACTTATCAAAAATGAAATAATATCACAGAACAACCTACTCGACTTCATACAGCCATCCTTGATTATAATCAGGTGCTCAGTAGTGATGATAATAATTATCCCGGCCGGATTTATACCGTTTGATTCACGATCGTGTTGACGAAGTTTTTTGGTGCACACGAACGGATGGACGTACAATGCTACGGGTGGCCTCAAAAAATTGTTCAGTTCAAGACAAATTTAACAACGTAAAAAAAAAACAATACCCTTCGATCGAAAGTTTTCGAGATACGGCGTTCTGAAAATGTCAACCCCTATTTTGAAACCCTTAGAGATGACTGACAGTAACGCCGAGCTTCGAGGACCAACTGGACCCCGAACGGAACCTATAATCCGAATTTCATCAATTTTCTTTCATGGTAACTAAGAATAGTGGCCTGTACGGCGTACGGCGGACAGACAGAAATATTTTTATTGCATTTTCGGATTCTACATATATTATCTTGAAACGTAGACCATCAAATTTTGAGTGGGGGTTAGAAATTTTTTTTTCTTGCTAGATTCCAATGGTTCATTATTGAAAATAATAAACCAATAGGAATGTTGCAGGGACCTACCTAACACGTGTCTGACAGGAATCTATGAAAATACATTGCATGCTGTAGGGACGAATTCTACTTTTGGGACGAATACTACCTCATACTCGTATATTCCCCCCCTTAGGTTAGGGTGACCAACGTTGTAAGTTCGTTGCCGACCTCCTCCGTATATGCATTGGTCACAGGTATTGACAGAACAAACAAACAAATTGATTTTAAAAAGTGAAGGAATAAAAATTGGTAGGTACTGCGCATACATGTATATAACCTGGCTATAAAAATTGCTTTACAATTGCCTACCAATTTGCTGAACAAAACTAAATGGTAGTACCTTCTTAGTTTTAGGATTTTTAGGTTTTTTACGCCATTTAGGTTTTTGTAGGCTGAATTTAAAAAACCTAGCATGGCGTGAAGGGAAGAAGGCTTTTAAACGAATTTTACTTCCTAGAAGGTCTATCTAATAAAGGGTCATTTAACTGCGTACGAGCTAAGGTAGGCTTAAGTATAATACTTAGCACCTCATACTTACCTCTCTCAATTTTCTGCACCTATACATTTTTCATCACCACAAAAAATGCAACCATGTATCATGTTTTCACGCGACTCTCCACTATGCATTGTGCACGAAAAGAATTGACGCTCAAAATTGACTCGCAAAATCGACGCGCAAAAAATGCTAGTATCCCAAGGCTCGTTTCCACGCGACTCTCCACTATGCATTGTGCGCGAAAAAATTTGACGCTCGAAATTGACGCGCAAAATCGACGCGCAAAAAATGTTATTATCCCAAGGCTCGTTTCCACGCGACTCTCAACTATGCATTGTGCGCGAAAAAAGTTGACGCTCACAATTGACGCGCAAAATCGACGCGCAAAAAATGCTAGTATCCCACGGCTCGTTTCCACGCGACTCTCCACTATGCATTGTGCGCGAAAAAATTTGACGCTCAAAATTGACGCGCAAAATCGACGCGCAAAAAATGTTAGTATCCCAAGGCTCGTTTCCACGCGACTCTCCATTATGCATTGTGCGCGAAAAAAGTTGACGCTCACAATTGACGCGCAAAATCGACGCGCAAAAAATCCTAGTATCCCAGGGCTAAAACATGATACATGTTAATGGTAATTTCGGTTAAAAAAAAAAATGAATTGACCGACTTTTCGTTACAACTCATTTCCATCCACTGTAAAAGGTAGAGTAGATAGGTGGAATCTGTCATCTATTCGCCTTGCTACCTTGGAGTATAAGCTATCCATTTTCCATAGGAATAGGTAGATGTTTGGTGAGCCTGAAATGCTGAAATTGCCGAACATTTGGGCGTTTGGCTCGAGGTTCAAATGTGCAACGAACGGATTCTCGCCCTTCACATGTTTACCAGTTAGTTCCCCCCCCCCCCCATAAGGCGACGTTCTCCTGCCAAAATAACTTCAAGTAAGGAGTTCTGTAGTTTCGTGTTGCCAAAAAAAAAGTTTGCGCATGCGTTGAAGCTACAATTGATTCGAAGGCGATGAAATTCTAGGAACCTTCTAGGTGGTCACCCCCACAATCCCTGAAAATATAATCAATGTCGGTTCATAATATTGGGAAGTTAGAAGTGTTCCATGGATTTCACGATTGCGCATGCCCTGAAGCTACCATTGATCCAGCGGTGATGAAATTCGAAGGGGACCATCTAGGGGCTAACCCACACAATTCCTGAACGTTCATCAAAATATGAGGAAAACTGTGTGAGTTATGCATGTTGCAAGGAATCGCGGACACTCAGACAAAAAACCAAATTCAGGAAGCTCTGAAAAGTAAAATTCGAGTGGAATTGTTGATTTTGGGAGACAACAATTTTTCATCTCCTAAAAGTGATTAAAACGCTTCCGCTACCTTAGTAGACACGGAAGCAAGCGATTTTCAAGTTAATCTATAACTATGACAAGCAAGAGAGAGAGAGAGCCTATATCTACTAGAATGAAAAAATAAACAAAATAATGAGCAAATAACAATAGTTCAATTAGAACTGTTGGTTAACTGAATTTTTTTCCCCAATTTTGGCCAACAGAAAACTAATCTAGACCTAGAAAGAAGGGGTGTATAGAAAATACGCCGTTGTGGAGGAATTATTTGGCTAGAATGATAGAATTGGTAGGTAATTGGAATTCCAGCTCGAGTCTCAACATTCTAAGTAAATATCATCAATACCTTCTGTATTGAAAAGCGAAAACGAACTCAGTCATTTAATCATTGTGGTGATTGGTAGGGGAAGGTTTGGTTTGGATCACCACAGGGAGTACTCGAGAAGGGAGCACCCCGCGTTTATCACCACATCAAGTCAGAGAGTGGTCGGTGGAATGAGGAACTGGGCTAGCCAGGGAGTTTATAATGGTGCCTCCCCCCCCCCCCCCCCCGGTCTGTCAATGGCCCTTGCGACCTTGATGGAGGGGACCCTTCTCCTCCTGCCCCCGAGGCGTCACTCAGCTCCCCTCGTTTATTTGGTTAAATCCCTACACCCTCCTTATTACATAGGAGTGGTAAATGTAGAATTTTGAAGTGTACCAAGACAATCATGAATCTCAATAGGGCTGTTAATTATATTGATTTCAATTTTGTTTCACTATAAATATTTTGATACTCTGCCTGACTATTGTTTCATCCAACAGTCTCACTTAACGGTCACCATTATAGGTTAACTTTTATCAAGGCTATTCAACGACTCTATTATTATCTCCGACCGCATAGCCCATGTATATTGATTGTAAATAGGGCTATTTTGTGACATTATCATGAAGTCATTGAAGACATTATGAAGACCAATATTATGACAATATGAAGCCATAATGATTTTTGGTAGCCTTGATAAAGATTTCTTCATCTCCACCAAATCTGTATAAAATACTTATTTATTTTAGCCTCAACTTGTTTGGTTTGTTTTACTGCGCTTTTTACGGAAGTCAATTCCAAACGGAAGGCAGAACGCTCCGCAATAAACGCCGCAATGTCCTCCGTCCTTTTTGTGCCTTGAACCCGAACGGCCTTTTCTTATGGGGCTCTACGGGCAGTACGACCTTTTAGTGCTACTTTATCCAATCTTTGTGAGTGCATTCACTCGGATGGACCGATCTTGTCAGAGTTACTGAGGTTTCTTTATCCGTAATAATGAAGAAGAAAGGTAGGTTATCGAGCAAGTCAGCGGATTTTAATTGCCGTCAGTAGGAGCGAGTCCTACGATTAAAATTGATAATAGCGCTACTTATTGGTGGTCAGCGAGCATCCCTTACAAACAGTGCCATGATTATGAACCGGTTACCTATCCAGTCAAGAGAATCCGAACAGTTATCAATGATAATTAAGATATAATAATTCCAAGGACGGTTTAAAAGAACAGTCACTGCAAGATGCAAATAAATAAGAAATAGGGACTGTCTGATCTTTTGTCGGTCCACAAATCCTTGCTACAGACATAAGCTATACGAAAGAATGATCATGATGAGCTGAAATTTGGCGGGTAGGTAAATGCGGGTTGAGCCCAAGATGGTTCCCAACGAAATTCATTAAAGCCCAAGGGATTATTCGCGTTGATACATAGGTATCTATTTACTTCAGAATTTCAAAATATTAGGCATCAATTATAGTTCGCGCCTGCGGCATTTTACAAAAACTGTTACCCAATATTGATTTGATTTATGAATGGATTGCAGAATAGTAGCAGTTTGTATTATGATACTATGGAATTGCCATTATTGTCACAACTTTTGGTTTATTAATTTCAATAACGAATCTTTGGATTACCATTAAGAAGATGAGGAAGAAGAATAAGAAAGAAAGAAAGGAAAATAAGAAGGAAAAAAGTTAACACCCTAAATCACAAAATTTACGTATGTACGTTTACGTTTCAAGGTACCTACGTAGAATTTCCGTTCGCCGTAGGTACTTCGCAATTTTCTCTGAATTTGTTTTTTAAGTCCCATTTGGGGTCCTGTTGGTCCTCAAAGCGCGGCATCTGTCAGTTATCTCTAAGGGTAGAAAAATAGGATTAATATTTTCTCGCGTTGCAGATGGATTTTTGAAGAAGTAGGTACCTACTTAAAAAATCAAGGAAATTACTTGAGTTTTTTCTGCTAGAACTACTGACAAAATTACATTTCCCAAATTACAGAATAATGTTCACGATTCAATGTTTATAAAATAGTAAGAAATCCTGATTTTGTCGCGGTATTCACCCTTGTTCTGGTTCAGCGTCCCTAGCCGCCTTTAACACCCGAGCATTCCACAAAGTTCGTTTCATCCCAGGACTAATTTGAGAAGTTCCTTCCCGGAAATTGCATCACACAAAGAACTTAGAGGTAGAGACGGTTTACTTTGATCCTCCCTCCGGCAGGGTGGAGGGGGCGAACTTGAGAAAGAGATGAATTAGCTGAGAGGCCAAAGTAATCCAGATTTCTGAAGAACCATTCTACTGAATCATCTTGGTGAGGTTCAACAGTTAAGACACTTTGATACCTACTGCCTACGGAAAACTTACTAAGGCATCTGTCGTGAGTCCCTCCCGGGAACACTCCTCTAGCCAACTTAAGTTCTCACCAAGATCCAAATGCAAAACTTAGTTCCGTCAATAAACGAAACGAGTGGGGAGACAAGCCACAGAACCCAGGGTACACAACCTGGAGCCCCACCACCAACCCCTAACAGGGGGTTGGAGGGAGAGGCTTCCTTTTCCTATAAAACCCTGGATCCTGCGACTTTAGCTTCATTCGACACTTCCTCTAACCAGCTCTCTCTTCTCTCCTCTACCTTGCTCTCTCCTCCTCTCAAAAGAACCTAGATGTCGGTGATGGTCCGCCCATAACCGCCTAGGCAACCTCCTCTTCCAAAAGATTCCAGATGTCGGTGGTGATTCGCTCATAACCGCCTGGACACCTCTCCTCCAAAAGATCCTAGATGTCGGTGGTGATTCGCTCATAACCACCTAGGCAAACTCTACCACTCACCTCTCATCTCTCCCAAAAGATCCTAGATGTCGGTGGTGATTCGCTCATAACCGCCTAGGCAAATTCTATCACTCACCTCTCCTCTCTCCAAAAAGATCCCAGATGTCGGTGGTGATTCGCTCATAACCGCCTGGGCAATTTCCCTCACACCACCGTGATGCAATTTTAAATTCATCACAGTGGTGAACCCGACGTTCACACAACCTTCCTCTTTTCCCTTCTCATGTGTCAAACCCCAGTCTCCAGTTAAAGTTCGGTTCATTTTCAATTTCATTCACTCAAAACCAGTCAAAGTCAGTCAATTTAAATTCGCATTTTTCGCCCACCACTCACTCACCCACCCGGAGATCGCAGCCCTCTCACGTCTCCGCTCAACCACACACCGCCGCTCCCGATCTTTGCGGATTTCAAATTTGAAATTTAAAATTTTATTTTCAAATTTCAGCCTACAACAGAACCGAACCAAGGACCATGGAATCCCCGACGCCTCCCATCCTCAAGCCGGCCACACTCCAAGCCCCCGCCGCCGCGACATCGGACGCAGCAGCCGCTGTCGCCAACCCCTTCTCCACCCTTTCCCCACCAGCGACCCTCTCACCCACCACGCCCGCTGCGACAACCGCCGCCGACGTCATGACCGCTTCCGCGTCATTTCCTCTATCGCTACCACCATTTTACTCACACGACCCTGCTTTGTGGTTTTTTCAGGTTGACGCAGCGTTTTCGGCCACCGGGATCCGCAGCCAAAAAACACGCTACTCCCGCATCATCTCCCTCTTGCCGTACGACATCTTGCTGCAGACGTCGGACATATCCCCCGACGCCGCAGCCGCATACGACGACCTCCGCGGCCGCCGCATCTCGCTGTACCAGCCATCCAAAATCGCACGGGTCGCCGCCCTGTCGCAACCACAACAGCTCGGCGATATGAAGCCCTCCCACCTCTACCGCCGCCTGCGACATCAGCTGCGGGGGATTATGACGTCTGACATCGCCCGGACTTTATGGCTACGCGCGCTCCCCCACCCGATGCAGATGGCGCTCGCCAGCCACCTCGACGGCCCGGACGAGACGCTTCTCCGCCTCGAGGACACAGTTCACGATCTCACCGCATCCGCCAGCGTCAACGAAGTTCGCACCCCCCGCACCGCGCCACCTCCTCGACAACGCGACGCATCCCGCGTGCGCAGTCGGGCCCCCTCCATGGACCGCCGTCAACCCCACTCCACGGAGCGCCGCCGAACCCCCTCCACTGACCGCCGGCGCCAACCTTCCTCCGAACGCCGTCCCGCCCCTCCTCAGGACCAACGGCGGGGAAATTCGCCGGCCCGGACTACCCCCACCAACACGTCCCGCCCCACCAGGAGAGCCTACCTACCCGCCGACCCCCCCCCCCCCCACCGATGCTTCTCCCACGTGAACTTCGGTGGGGAGGCTCGCAAATGTCAGCCCCCCTGCTCCTTCTCCTCAAGAGCCTTCCACCACATCAACATCCACCCCCCAGACATACCGAAAACCGCAATTATTACCCCCTTCGGCCTTTTTGAATATATCAAAATGGGATTCGGCCTCAGGAACGCTGCCCAGACGTGGCAGCGGTATATGGACAACATCTTACGTGGCCTCCCATTCGTCTTCTGTTTTTTGGACGACGTTCTGATCGCCTCCCGCAACTCCGAAGAACACCTCAACCACCTACGCCAAATTCTAGATATATTCTCCGCCGAGGGGCTACAGATCAATATAGAGAAATGCGTGCTCGCCCAGCCTTCCGTCCGCTGCCTCGGCCACCTCGTCTCCTCCGACGGCATCAAGCCCCTACCAGACAAAGTCCACGCCATCAGCGATTTCCCCCAGCCCCGTACCGTCACGGAACTCCGCCGTTTCTTGGGTATGTTGAATTTTTACCGTAGACACATAAAACACTCAGCACAACACCAACAACCCTCATACACGCCATCCCCCAGCCCGCCAAGAAAAATGACAACCGCCCCATCCCATGGTCCCCCGAACTCACTAAAGCTTTTCAAACCTGTAAACAGGACCTATTGGCCCATCCCGACCCCCACGCTCCCCTCTCCATCACGACCGATGCGTCCGATTGGGCCATCGGGGCGGTGCTCCACCAGCACACCCGCGCGGACCCCCAACCCCTTGGCTTCTTTTCAAAAACCCTTTCCCCCACCCAGAAAAACTACTCCACGTTCGACAGGGAACTCCTCGCCATCCACGAAGCCATCAAGCACTTTCGTGACTTCGTGGAGGGCAGGCAGTTCTCTGTCGTAACGGATCACAAACCCCTCACCCACGCCCTCCTCCAAAGCCGCAAATCCGCCTCGCCTCGTCGCCTCCGGCAGCTCGAATTCATCGGCCAATTTACATCCGATATTCGATATTTGCCGGGGGCTGACAATTGCGTGGCGGACGCGCTCTCCCGACCCACCCCCGCGCCGGTGGCGGAGTTACTGCCCTTCCCCTCCCCACACACCATCAAATCCCACCAAAACCCTGAATCCGATCAAACCCTATCCAACCTTATATCCGCCTCCAAACTCCAACAGCTGCCGCCCCTCGAGCTCTGGTGTGACGTAACGGCCGACTCACCGCGCCCTTACCTCCCACCCGACCTCAGGCGGCAGCTCTTCCAACACTACCACTCCCTTCACCATCCCGGCATCCGGGCAAGCCGAGACCTCGTAAAAACACGGTACTTCTGGCCCCATATGAACACAGATATACGTAACTGGGTTCTAGGGTGCCAGAAGTGCCAAACATACAAGGTCTCGGCACACCCCCACGTCACTCCTCAACCCATTCCCGACTCCCTCCCGTGGGAACATGTACACCTCGATCTGGTCGGCCCCCTTCCCCCCTCCGAGGGGAAGAAATACTGCCTCACCATGATCGACCGTGCCACAAATTGGGTGGAGTGCATTCCACTCGTCCACATTACCGCGGACACCGTCGCCGCGGCCTTCCTCAATCAATGGATTAGCCGCTACGGTTGTCCGCGGACAATCACGGTCGATCAGGGGAGGCAGTTTGAATCCGCCCACTTTTCTGATCTCCTCCGTTCCCTCGGGATCCAAAAAATCCGCACCACTCCCTATCATCCCCAATCCAACGGGAAAATAGAGCGGTGGCACTCGGTCCTGAAACAGGCCATATCAACTTCAGCTACATCCCCCTCTTGGACAAAAACACTCCCATACGTACTACTCAGCCTTAGAACTTCCGCACGTCCTTCAGACAACACTAGCCCAGCCCAACATGCTTTTAAAGACCCCCTCCGATTACCAGCCGACATTTTTCTCCCACAACACAACCCGTCAATTAACAGGGAACCGCTACACACTTCAACACCAGTTAACGACACCGCCTATCCAAAAAGATTTTACACCGCCACTCACATGTACCTGAAAGAGCCCGGCATACACAAGACATTTCAACCCCTTTATGCCGGGCCCTTTCAGGTCATCCGCTCAACACAATCCACCGCTACCCTGTTAATTGACGGGAAGCCCCACACCAGCTCCAGTCCTCCCCGACCAATCTCACCACACCACCCCCCCACCCACCCCCCCACCCACCCCCACACCAGCAACACCACACATCGCCTCCATCTCACCCACCGGACCCCGACGTCGCCGCCTCTCTCCGCGACGTCCCGGGTACCGGCTCCCACCAGCTCACCCCCTTCACCGCCGCCCTGGCAGTGAAGGGGCCCCTCTATCAGTCTTCACCGACGTGAAAACTGTTAGAGGGAGTCACCTCTCTCACCCCATCACCTCACCACCCATCCACAGTCTTCACCACAAATACACCCATCCACCTACACCCATCCACACCCCACATCCCATCCACACCCAAGGAACGGCGGACTCCCGCATCCCCCAAATTGTAACCCAACCCACCTACCACGACCATTATTGTACATACTAAATACTGTAAATACTTATCTTACTCGCTAACATTGTACATACTAAATACTGTAAATACTTATCTTACTTGCTAACATTGTACATACCAACTCCTAAATATTGTAAACCCTAATCTTACTCGCTAACATTGTCAACCCTACCTCACTGATCATACTCACTATACCTTAAGGCACCATCACTGTAAATAATACCTCATCCTACTACTATCTTATATCCTCATACTATCTCACTATCTTAATACTCAATATCTACAATGTAACCCTTAGTCTTAAGCACACTAGAATTAAGAACGAGGCCTTCCGCCCCCAATATGTTTGCCGCGGCCCTCAGCCCTTGTCACCTTGCGCCTTCAGCCCTTCTCACCTTGCGCCTTCAGCCCCCCGAATTTTGTTTAGTCCTCACCTTTGGCCTTCAGCCCCACTTATGTTTGCCTTGGCCCTCAGCCCCTGTCAACTCGCGCCTTCAGCCCCACACATCTTGGTTCAAACTGGGGGGACCTCTGTCGTGAGTCCCTCCCGGGAACACTCCTCTAGCCAACTTAAGTTCTCACCAAGATCCAAATGCAAAACTTAGTTCCGTCAATAAACGAAACGAGTGGGGAGACAAGCCACAGAACCCAGGGTACACAACCTGGAGCCCCACCACCAACCCCTAACAGGGGGTTGGAGGGAGAGGCTTCCTTTTCCTATAAAACCCTGGATCCTGCGACTTTAGCTTCATTCGACACTTCCTCTAACAAGCTCTCTCTTCTCTCCTCTACCTTGCTCTCTCCTCCTCTCAAAAGAACCTAGGTATGTCGGTGGTGGTCCGCCCATAACCGCCTAGGCAACCTCCTCTTCCAAAAGATTCCAGATGTCGGTGGTGATTCGCTCATAACCGCCTGGACACCTCTCCTCCAAAAGATCCTAGATGTCGGTGGTGATTCGCTCATAACCGCCTAGGCAAACTCTACCACTCACCTCTCATCTCTCCCAAAAGATCCTAGATGTCGGTGGTGATTCGCTCATAACCGCCTAGGCAAATTCTATCACTCACCTCTCCTCTCTCCAAAAAGATCCCAGATGTCGGTGGTGATTCGCTCATAACCGCCTGGGCAATTTCCCTCACACCACCGTGATGCAATTTTAAATTCATCACAGCATCCAATGTTATGCTCTTCATTATGAATAAAACCAAACCACCTTACACACACTTTAAGTAACAACATTTCTGACTTTTTATTACATGGTTGATCGAACTGAACTTCAGTGCCCTTTCACGCGAAATCTGGCCAAGCGAATCTTACACCATAGGATTCAACGACAAAAACACAAAAATCAAATCTGTAGGTACCTCAAATAATAGTTTTTTGAATAGTATTTTTTAAATGAAGGCGATTAAAAGTAAAAACGCTGTAAAAAATAACGTAGGAGGTCTGTAATAATTGACATCCGATTGGGTGTTGGCCCAAGGAGGCGGAGCGAAGCTTCAGAGGCGAAGGTTCTCAGTGCTGACCCAACATTAGAAATGGCCAACATTCTAGAACCTTTGCAGTGCCCTTTCTCCCTGTTTGATTTTGAGGAAGTGTTTTTAAAATTTATTTATTAATTTGCGGTTCCGTCCATCCATCCATTGCGGTTCCGTTCACCCTTTAATGTTATGCACTTGCGCTCTAAGCGGGATTTGCGTTGAACTTGCACGGAAATTATGAAATATACCCAATCAACTAGGTTGTGGACCAACATACATACTGGTACCGAAAAACATAATGCAGTCGGTCCTTAATTTATGCGAGGGATGCGGACCGCGAAAATATCGCATAAATCTAATTCCCACAAATGGGAATGAGTCTATATTACTATGTGTAAAAATAGGGGATATGGACCATAGGGCTTCAAAAAATACCGACAGGTTACCAAACCGTATATAAAAAAAGTTTATTGCATTCAAATTGTAGTCCTCACAACAAATTACTTCTTAAAGAAGAACTGTGTTGTTTTTGGCTGCTTGGCTTGTTCCCGTAGGGACTGACGAAGACTGACGTACGGACTAGTGGTGACCTCCAGTGCTTGTCGGAACTTCGCTTTCCGCTCCAAAACATCGTCAAGGTTGAACATTTTCAGCATGTCCCAGGTTTTAAGGCCTTTATTCAAATTTTAGTCAGCTTTAGTTCTCATAATCCCCCCCCCCCCCCCCTTACCTGTGTAGGACCTCGCATAACTGGAGGGAGGTCACTATTCAACCCCGTCGCATAAAAGGAGTTCGCATAAGTTTAGGGCCAACTGTATATACAATATTTCATCGGTCTTTATATCCCTGCAAAAATATTTCTTCTGGATTTATACATAAATGTGAATACGAGTTTACGGCAACAAGAGGAAGAATGAATCTATAGTAGGTAACGCTTTCCGATAACTGACGGTTACGCTGTGTTTCCATCCTGCGGCCTGTAAGTAGTTGGTAGTTCCGTGTTAGCTAGGAAATTCGGGAGAAAAAATTGTGGAAATGAAATGTCATAGAATGTTTTTGAAATTCATACCGGAGTTGAAGGTTTGCAGAGCATCTGTTGGAAGCCAGTGACGCCACAGATGACCCAGCTTCTCCGGCTCGCCGGCATCCGTGTGCCCCAGCAGTGGGAACACGAATTGCGAGGTGAATGTTCTTGACAGGAGGTCTGTGATGTTTTTCAACGCCTCCATTTTGTCCTCGAGGTTGAGGCTTTCACTCACAGCGTCTCTGCAACAGAGTCAACCGTCCGGATCAAGTGTGAGTAACAAGAATTACTTATGTATTATTATTTAATACCAAAAAAAACCTCAGCACCTGCCAACTGGATATTCATATGTTATTAGGATATGCAGTAATAATAAATAATAAGATGGTAAATAATTTCATGCCAAAGTACAATACAGTCTAAGCTTTAGCAGGAAATGTCATTCATTGTGGCGGTAGATCTATATAGGTAGAAGATGGGACTCTAAATTGATGCATACCTGAGGAAAGGTCAAGGGGCCTAAGCACTGTCTCAAGAAACGTCATTGTCGTGGTAAACCTCAAAATTCTACATTTACCACTGATTTGTAATAAGATAAAGATTCAACCAAATAAACGAGGGGAACGACGAGCTGAGCGACGCCTCGAGGAAAGGAGGAGAAGGGTCCCCTCCATCGAGCTCCCCAACATTTCTCAACGGTCGCAACGGCCACTGACAGACGGGGGGGGGGCGAGGTGGAGGCACCTTTATAAACTGCCCGGCTAGCCCAGCACCTCATTCGACCAACCAAACTCCGACTTGCGACTTCTCTGTCGACCACCTTACTCTCTCTCTCCCCCCCCCTCTCATTCTGTCTCTCTCTAACACACACACACACACACACACTCTCTCTCTCTCTCTCTCTCTCTCTCTCTCTCTCTCTCTCTCTCTCTCTCTCTCTCTCTCTCTCTCTCTCTCTCTCTCTCTCTCTCTCTCTCTCTCTCTTCTCTCTCTCTCTCTCTCCCTCCCTCCTCTCGCCCTCTCACCCTCTCTCCCTCCCTCCTTCTCACCCTCCCTCCCTCCCTCACTCACTCTCTCTTCTTTACACCTGCTGTGGTGATAACCGCGGGGTGCTCCCCTCATGAATACTCCCTGTGGTGATAACCGTGGGGTATTCGCCTTCTTCTTCCTGGCATCTGCTGTAGTGATAACCTGTGGGCTGCTAGCCTCCTTCTTCCTGGTGTCTGCTGTGGTGATAACCGCGGGACGCCTCTATCTCCTCTAGCACTCGTTGTGGTGATAACCTTGGGGTGCTAGCCTTCTTCTTCCCGGTGTCTGCTGTGGTGATAACCGTGGGACGTCTGACTTTCCTCTAGCACTCGCTGTGGTGATAACGGCGAGGTGCTAGCCTCCTCTCCAACTAACGCCTGCTGTGGTGATGACTGCGAGGCGTTAGACCTCCTTCAACCTATCCAATCCAACCCTAACGTATCACCACAGTCATGTATAAGAGAACCAGAATATCTGCACAACCAGGCGGGCAGTAAAAAAAGTCTTACAACAAGCTTTCGAGGATCCTACATTTTTCGGATCAAAACTTTAGTGGAATTGGTTTCCAAGGTGATACGTTATTAAGAAAGACCAAATGTAAAGCCTCTGTACGTACTCAGCTGATTTCAGAAAGTAGGTATTGGTAACTGCTTGATGAACAGATTATTATTATTCAAAACGCGAGCTTATAATGGTGTATGTGCATGAGTCACAAAAGCGTTTTATATTATTTTTTAATTAAACTCCGAATGAATTTTAATGAATTTCATGGGTTGAATTTCAATGAAATTCATTTAATTAACGAATTTTAATGAAATTCATTCTGAGAACTTTGACACCAACCGCAAAGTCCTACGATAAGCAGCTGTAGTATTTTTCCATGACTTTTCACATTTTCAATCAATTCTGCCGTCACAGATGGCAGGGGGGTCCCACCCAGGCGAGAGGGGTGCAGTTACGTCAGACTTGGTGGACACTTTGAAAATCACGGCAAATGAACCATCTTCTCGTAGAACAGTGCGGTTGGCGTTAAAGTTCTCAGGGTTGACTCTACTTTCATTTAAAAAAATAAAAATAAATACGTGCAAATTGTAGGTACTCCATTATGGGAAGTTCAGAGAATCCAATCGAGAAAATGGGGCATGCAGTAAGCTTCGAGCTTAATCGTTCCGTGCAAGCGCAACGCTCATCCATTATTTTGTTGTTCATTTCAACCAATCCATGAATTTCAGTGGAAATCTCTTCTCTCATTAAATCCAAGCGTCGACGTTCATGACCAATGTAATTACTCCAATTTTCTATCAACTCGCTCCCTCCAACACCTGGAAACAATGCTGTTAGTGTAAATTCACTTTGAGATCCTAATAAATTTAGGAGCCGTGTTCCCATGAAATTAACTCAAGTGTCGGGGGTGAAACGTTGCTATTTTCCACATGGGTAAACATGACAGAGCAGGCGGAAAGTGGGCCAATACAAGCGAGAAACTTGATAAAAGAAGCCTGGATTAAATTGGCCACCGATAAGAACGTCATACATGCCCTTAGGACCCTGAGTAACGAAGATGTGAGAAACGCTCTTTTGACTGACGAAGAATGGAAAGAATTCGTCACCCTGGTCTCAGGACGTGTTGGGGAAGGAGTGCGATTCGACTTGCCCAGCGGGCGATCGAACGTTGCTCATTTGATTCAAACGTCTTTTCTCGTTCATTTGTCAGTCTGGTTCGTTTTCGTTTCATTAGCAGTTTCTGCCTTTGTCTGGTGGTTCGGAAGCAAGAGAGGGTGGTGGGGACAGTCAGAGTGCTTCACGTGTAGCCATCGAGCTGAAAAACGGATGTCCCAGAGTAGCCCTGAACAGGTCTCCAACGTGAATGTAAGGACATTTCAACGTCATTCAAGGCTACGTTTCTTTATAACTTATAGGTAAGACAGTTTTTGTACTTCCCGTCATCTTAACACGTTTAGCCGTGGAAACGGTGGTAGGAAGACGGACCAATGAGCTTGACGTATTCTCTTCCTGTAACATGTAGTTCTTCACGTACACGTGAACAGCTACTTCTTCATGTACACGGGAAGAACTACGCGTATTGGCACGTGTAGAGAATGCGTGAAGCTCACTGGTTCGTCTTCCCTTATCATCTTGGCGTATCAGTTTCAGGGTTGAACGTGAAAAGATGACGGGAAGTACAAAAACTGTCTGTTGTCTGTCTCAGTAGTCGTGTTCCATATAAAACAGAAAGATTTAAGAATCATACAACATTCTCTACGAACCTACCGCATAGAACAGGAAGGTCGACTGAGAGCAAAAACATTATAACATTTTCAACAATACTCAAACCCATCCGCACGCCGTTCCAGGTCATTTATTTAGTTACCATGAACCAAAATTAATTAACAAATTTGGTTTATAGGAACCAATTGGGGTCTAGTTGGTCAGCGCAGCTCGGTGTCACTATAAGTAATCTCTAAGGGTGGAAAAGAGTGGTTACAGTTTTTAGAACGCCGTAGCTCGAAACATTCTATAGAATGGCATGGTTTTTATGACGCTTTTAAATTGATTCCGAACTTGAGGATTTTTTTAGACTACCCGCAGCATTGCACGTCCAGCCGTTCGTTCACAGAAAGGCCCTGCATTTTGTATCGAAACACTTCGTCAACATGAACGTGAATGAAACAGTGGTATACATTCGGCCCAGATAATAATAGGGAACAGCTGATTATACGACCACGCATGGCTTTATGAAATCGAGTTGGTTGTCCCGTCACATTGTTTCATTTGAAGAATTATGGTTATTTTGAATTTTGTTGATATACTTTGGTACCTTGAACAAATTCGGTTCGGTGCCTGTCCGTTCTGCTATATGATGAAATCGAGTTGATTGTTGTTGGTCGTGATAGTATTTCATTTGCAGAAAGATGGTTATTTTGGATATCGATGGTAGGTAGGTACTTTTGCAAGTTGTACGAATTTGGTTCGGTGTCTGTGTCCGCAAATCATTGCCACACGCATAACTTCCCCAGTTCGAATCCGGTGTTGCTGAAACTTTCAGGGATCGTACGGGTTAGGCCCCAGCTGGTCCCCTATCGTTTGTACGGCCACTTTGCATGCCCAAACGCCAATCCGAGGTACTACATTTTTCGCAAATCAATGATCAGATATTGCTCAAATTCGATGGGTAGTTGGGGTGTAGCTTCTAGATGGTCCCCTATGAATCACAGAACGTTGTTTTTTTTTTAACAACGCCGAGACGTTTGGCTCTGGTGCCAGGTCGTCAAGAGGTCTCTAGCAGCCCAATATTGTTTCGCTGACTTTCTCCAGCGGTCGTCTACATCAGTAAAAGATCTTCTTGTGTCTGCCAAAGCAGGACACGTTTCAATGTGAGAAGGCGTCATCTCGACGCCCAACGGGCAGAGAGGGCAACGTTGTAAAATATATTAAAATGAAATTCATCAAATAATGAAAAAGAGATCATCTTTTCCACATTCACCCATATTATGGAGGTTTTACATGGCAAAGATTTCTCGGCGGTTAGAATTAAGTTTCTCTCTGTCTCTGCGATTTTTAAGTGCTTCTGATTCAACTGAAGGCCTGTTGAAAAACGATTTCGGTCGCTATGGTGCGAAATGGGAAGCGGGCTGAGAGCCTCATCATGTTCCAAACTCCCACTTCCTTTTGATACTTCATACTGCTATTTTTGCCGGGGTAAACATTTTCTTTTTGGTCGCGCAGAGACCTGTCCTCTCTTACTGCGATCCGAATTTCTATTATAATCAACAATCAGGCTGCTAGTACCCCTCTTTTCTAGAAGTGAGGAATGAAATAACTTCTCGTACTCACGCTTCAAGATTTAATTTCCAAAAGGAACGTTTATTGGGGCATGTGATGAATTTAAAATTGGCTTATATTCATCACGGTGGTGTGAGGGAATGCCCAGGCGGTTATGAGCGAATCACCACCGACATCTGAGATCTTTTTGGAGAGGTTTTGCCTAGGCGGTTATGAGCGAGTCACCACCGACATCTAGGATCTTTTTGGAGGTGTCCAGGCGGTTATGAGCGAATCACCACCGTCATCTGGAATCTTTTTAGGAGAATTTGCCTAGGCGGTTATGGGCTGACCACCACCGTCATCTAGGATCTTTTGTGGATTGGTTGGAGAGCAGGGTAGGAGAAGAGAGAGTAGCCAGCGGCTAGAGGAAGCGTCGAATGAGTGAAAAGTCGAAGGAGGCGAGTATTTACGTTACTGGGAGTCGTCTCCCTCCATCCCCTATTTGGTAGGGGATGGTGGGGACCCAGGTTGTGCTCTGACTCCTGCGGCTTGTTCCCCACTCGTATGGTTTATTTGGTAAGAACTAAAGTTGGCTTATGAAATATTTGTGAGAACTTAAATCTGCTAGGAGTAGTTCCGGGAGGGACTCACGACAGGGCATAACCCAGCTTTTACGAAGAGGGTGAAAATCATAGAGGGATGAAATAGAGCGTCAGATGACGCACCCCCCGCTTCCACTGCGCTATGTCATGAGCCTGTAACGACGGCGCTACATTTTTCTACCTACGGGTCGGTTGTTAATGACGACTGTAATAACCTTTAAGAAATAGATTTTTTCCTCAGTCTAAAAGAGTAAATATTGGACCCGAATATTATCTTTGTATTCGGCTCAAGTGGTAGGTTAACATCGGTCTTGCCTGCCAGCTAAATCCGGAATTAGGTACCTCAGACAAAACAATTATTACTCAGACCAGGAAATTTAAAATCGATAAGCTGTAATACACGATTTGAGCTTCACAAGCCTTTAGTATAATATAATGAGTGCAATAAAAATGTGTTTGCCTATTAATTTTAACACAAGGACTCATAGTAGATACAATGCAATACATATAGGTATATTATAAGTCGGTATCAACACAACGTTTTGAGACTGCCATGCCATGACATGACGGTTACTAATTTACTCGTTCAATAAAATGCATATCTGTTTAAAAAAGTTGGGCAATCACGACCATAGTTGGTGAATTTAATATTTTCTGCAATATTAAATAGTTTTTCATGTACCTACAAGTATCTAGCACTATTTGTAGACAAGCGATTAATATTCAGTGGCTTTGGTTGGACATCTATCACTGCCGTTCGTCCATCGAGAGGTTGTCACTATAGGTGTTGGCGTTTCAGAGGTAAATACAGACAGGGATGATCATCACTCACCCAGTTACGAACTTGTCCTGTATAATAATATCCGACAAAACCTCGCTTCTTATTTTGTTCACTAGACATCGAGCTGGTGTGGTGAAGGTTTATCCCTGTGTTTTCACAATATGGTTGCCGTTATAGTAATGGTAGGTACCTAATGAGCATGCTTGTACAGCATTACTAACCAATCAAATTATATTCACACACACTCACATCACGAGCGACTTACAGCCCCAAAAACAGACATGTTGTAAATCCGCCCTTCAAACAACCCTGTTTACCCGCCAAAAAAGTGATTAGGTACTGAGTAAGTAGGTAAATAGGTACTGAGTATGTCTACTGAGTAGATACAAAGTAGGTAGTACTGGGCAGGTGCTACGTAGGTATTAAGTAGGTAGCAGGTACTGATAAAAGTTCAGGTACTGGGAACAAATTTTTACTACCATACCAAATTTCTCCGTTAACAAAAAAAAATTGTAAGCGTAATTTTCTCCGTTTTCACGGATGAACGTTGAACGCGTATATGCAGTACGGTACTGTCAATTCTTGCGTCCAAAAACATGTTCATGATTCAATGTTTTCCCGCAAAAACGGAGAAAATGTATATGAAATAGGCTTGCCTCTATGAGAAACTTGTGAATTTATACAAATTATCTTTCTTTGAAATGGGTTTCCACGATTTCTCCGCAAATGTGGCAGAAGCTCCTAGTTGTGGATATTTTTGGCGGGTAAAGTTTTACAACAGGGTTGGGGGGGGGGGGGGGATCACATATTTTTGCATTGATGAATTAAACATTCAAAAAGTAAATTGCACTACATAAACCAGCGTAAACCCTACCACTATGGTAAAACTCTACTTCTTCTTCTGTCGTGTTAAAGGTGTTTTTGTTCGCTTTGGAGGTTTTCGGTTTTCTCGGCGGGCAGGAAGCTTCCGCGCCACTAGATAGTCGGGCACTGTATAGGTACAATCCCTAGGATTTTTATACATAACACCTATCTCACGGAACGCTGAAATGTATGAAAATACACCTACTTATGGGTGCATAAAGGTTTTTATACTTCACCAATGTATTGGAGGTAGCAATACCCAGTTATTCAAGTGGTCGGCATGCGAAAAATATACTTATGAGAAATTTTCTAGGTAGCACGAGTCGAATTTCCTTTTTTCTTCTTTTTTGCCCACTTATCAGAAAACATTTCTGGAATTCAACATGATTAAGGGTGTTTACCCAATCTGGTGACATATCTATGCTACAAACAAATGTAAGTATAAGAATGTATCTAATCAGCAAACAGGGTACCGGCTCTACCAACATTATTAACCGATACCAGTATCGAGGCTCGACTTCTGTTCACGAAAGGAAGCTTGTTATTTACTATATTTAGCTATGTTTTTGCTGAGCTAAAATTGCTCATTGTCAAACTCATGATCTGAAACGGAAGATAATAAAAATAATTAAAAAAAAAATTCATATTGTACCTACTAAACATTTTGCCAGTCAGAATATAAAGATGCATAGGGATTGTATGCTTTGAAAATGTTCGTTAACCTGTGAGATGACTATACACGGCGAAATACCTCAATGATGATGCTTTCTTACAGTTCTCGAAGGAAATGGGAAGTTTGCGTGAGTCTTTCTTCGGAGAAAAATGCGACTGCGCTGCTTGCTGGTAACTTCATTCACTAAGGATCTTACAATACTTAGTTGGATTATTTAGGAACCACACTGTAGGAATAGTTTTGGTACACTAGGTATATTATTGTTTATATATTTAGGTATTATTTATAGTTATGGATATTATTGCTGTGGAATACCTAAAATAGGTTTGTACCAGCTAAGAAAGATACACTAAATTTAATGTTTCTTCTGATCACTATTATGAACGTTTGGAGCAAATAGGTTGGAAAAACTAAATGGAGAATGGAGAACACCATAGCCAACCAAGTACCAAGCACCACCTTGAGTTCATCTCTTCTTACTTATGTCGATGAAACCAGCTGACGTGAAACTTGAAACATTCCAACCTTTTACTCTTCGGAGTACTCCTCACCCCTACCACCCATCCAAAACGGACCGCCATATTTGGGATTTCTGCAATCCATTTTATCTTGCGGCTTGACCGCCATTTCAATTATTTTTTAAACTCTTTGGTTTGGAGGTTAAATCTCACTATACAAAGCTATACCTACCTACAAAGTATAGCCCTCCCTTCCACGTCTAATCATGTCCTGCATATTTTCTGCTTCCTCACTACCGCGAGCAGGGAAGCCTTATATTCGTTGATGTCTCTGTGGTCTCTGGATTCGGATCCCTCACTGGCGTCAATACTGCCAAGATCCGAAGGCACCAGGTGGATGAGCTGCTACGAGCAGCAGCAGGACTGGCAGAAATCCAGCCTGGTTAGATAAAGATGACTGGCGCAACCATCACCTGGCGCGGTGTGTGGCAAAATGGGTCAGCAGCTGATCTCAAAAGGGTGGGCTACCCAGAAGTCATATTTGAACCGCGCGAGTCCTAGCAGGAGGAGCGTTTAAATGGTCTGCATTCACGAGAACGGTTGCTCAGCGCTGTGACAGAGTGTAACAGTGGGGGTGGACCTCGAGAGACCCCCTCCTAGACCGCGAGATCATCACCGGTCTTGAAGGGATATCGATTAGGCTTCCCCAAACCGATCCCGTCTCACCATAAGAAAAGATGTATCGAGAACAGCTCACACTGTTACACTCCTCCCCTCATGACATACTTCTGGGGAGCAGAAGTATGAGAGGGAAAAGGGGGAATGAAAAGTAGTATGAAGTTCAGGCTCAGGAAAAGACATCTGAACAACTTCAAGGTGACTAACCTCCATCGTAATGGTACCAACTACCTCAATAATATTTTACTGGTGGAGAACAAAGCTCCTAAATACGAGTATTGGCGGATAATGTTGTCAGAGGTTGTTGTCCAGTGAATTGTGCTCATCTGGGCAACCTCTAAGTGATCAACCTCCATCGTTGGGATGGAACAACTATTGGGACTTGCCAATTGGGACATGGCATCAGTCGCCTTCTAATGAGCTCAGTATTTTTAGTTATACTGACACTCTAATGGGGGGAATGGGGGTGGGGAAGCCAATAGATGTATGTATTATCAAAGGGACAGGTTTTTAGTAAAGGACTCCTTCTGGGAAACCCTTGGGCTTATCCTTCTGGTAAGCCCACAAAAAGTGGATGGAGTATGGTGAAGTGCTCAGCACATACCTACTACCAAACCACGCTCTGCTGCCATGTGACAGAGTGTAACAGTGGGGGTGGGCCTCGAGAGACCCCCCCCCCAGACCAGCGAGATCATCACCGGTTAAGAAGGGATATCGATTAGGCTTCCCCAAACCGCTCCCGTCTCCACCAGAAGAAAAGATGTATCGAGAACAGCTCACACTGTTACAGCGTGTGACCCGGAGCAGAAATCAGACCTCTAATGGCACAGCCGGAAGAGGCCCAAACCCACCTCATCAACTGGGGGGCAAGTTGAGTGAAGACTTGCTGCTCCCTATTGTCCGAGGTCGGATCTCGGATCACGGCTACCAGCGCTGCTGGATGGATTCAACAGCACGATCATCAAAGGGTGATTGGACAATCTCCTGTCTCCAATTCTGTAGGAATGGGACAGTGAGCGACTTCTACCGGATTTAAGAAGTACCTTGACCACCACAGCATCCTCTCAAAAACCTCCCTCACCAGGACAAACTGATCCTTCTCGACTGATCGATCGTCTACTCAACTGCTACGTCGCGTCGTATTGCTCCTTTTATTACTACTACTGTGCTCGTAAACCACAAAGTTTTACTTGATTTCGTTTAGCAATAATTTAGTTTAGTTGAAGTATCCTTTCATTTTCCGGTTTTCATATTAATCATACAGTTCATTCCCGAAGTGAACAGTGATAAAGTGACGTTTGGTGAAATATAATTTTACTACAGTACCATCGTTTTAATGTTGAAAATTATTATCCAAATACCTATGTCATATTAATTGCAAGAAAATAAATAATCAAAAATTGTCCTCCAAAATCAAAATTGCCTTTTGCTTTTTGCATTTCAAAGCTTTCTGAACAAGTTTGGTTCCGTGTCTGTCTGTCAGTGGTCAATTCCTTTCCCCGGGTAAAACTATAAAAATAATGGTGCGATTTTGATGAAATTTTCAGGGATTGTGCGGGTTAGCCCCTAAACGGATTGTATTGCCGTCGGTCCAATGGTAGCGTGTGGGGAAGCGCAAATGTGAATTTATTGAAACAACGATTTCTCAGTTCCTAATGGACTGATTTCGCTCAAATAGCCACTGCGCATGCTGAAACCTGAAATTTGTTGTTACAGGAAACTCCAGAAATAATTGACCAATTTTAGTGAAATTGTCAGCGACTGTCCGGGCTGACCCCTAGACGATCCACTGGATCAGTAATATTAACTGAGCAATGAGCATGCGCAAAAGTTCATATCGTGGAATAACGATTTTTCAGTTCCCAGCGGACCGATTTCCCTGAAATTGGGGGTGGCTTCAAAGCTATTGCCTTTTGTTTTCGTCATGATTGGATCAGTAATGTCCACTGCGCACGCTCAAACCTGAAATTTGTTGTCACAGGCTAAACTTCAGAACTAATTGACTAGTCTTAGTGAAATTGTCAGAGACTGTCCGGGCTGACCCTTAGACGGTCCACTGGATCAGTAATAACAACTGAGCATCCGCAAACGTGTATACCATGGAATAACAATTTCTCAATTCTTAATTGGCCGATTTCCCTGAAACTGGGGATGGCTTCAAAACTATTGCCTTTTAATTTCGTCATGAATGGATCAGTAATATCCACTGCGCCTCCTCAAACCTGAAATTTCTTGTCATAGGCAAAACGCCATAAATAATTGACAAATTTTAGTGAAATTGCCCAACTAGCACAATGGCTGGATTTGGTTGTATTTTACGACTTATGACCTAATCTATAGTACATCCGACCTGAGAAATCTGTATGCCTACCAAGGACGTCATCCTGACGTCGTACCGCCGTCAGATTGCCGTTCTACAGCTGTTGTGGGTCGCCACGATGTTGGATATCTGTAGTACGGAATAATGAGTTCGTAACAACGTCGGATATGCTGTAAAATAATTTATTACTACTCTATTTATTGCTACTGATTCATTTTGATTTTTTTGGTCAACTCGGACTTCATCGGATTTTATTTTCATTTTATTGTGAACAAATTAATAAGTATGTGCTGAACATAGAAGGCTAGCCATTTTGAATGTGTTTCAGCGGATCCCAATTGACTTCTCTCTCAGTTGAAGATTGCGTGTCTACTGCATACCATATTTCACCACACTCTCAAACTTCTCAAAATGTAAGTATTTAAACCAAGTAATCTTGTTAAATGTTGCTCACTTTGCACTATCATAAAATACCTAATACTATGAGTCTATAATAGTATATAATATATAATAGGCATCTGTTTGTGAAAAAGTTAGTCACAGTGACATCACATTCAATGCTAAAACAGTAAATTGAGCAATTAACAATAACACATGTTAGACACATTACCCACTGCACATAATTGAAAATGCATCCATGGTTGGCTTTTTATTACTTTGACAATTAATTGAAAGTTGGTATGTATGTTGACATGTGGCAACATACATCGACAGTGAAAATCATAGATGTTTCTCACTGGGATATGTACAACTAGGGCATTTCTACATTCGTTTTATGGGAACTGTAACGCAAACCAACGAACCTCTCCAGTTCACCGGAGAATTCAAGAATTTTTTCCACCCCGATGATTGCACCACGGATGAAGTAATGGCGAGCGTAATGGTCAATAAACCAGCTCAGATAGACTACAAAATGTGGTTTTTGGTGGCCATGGTAGTCTGTATGTCTTTGTCAGCACTCATTTGCGCCATGCAAATCATCAACCTCGAAGAAAAGTTTTTGACTCTGAGCGGGTATGCCATAAAATGCCGTAATCTCGTGCCGCCAAATATGTCCCCCGGTTCGGATAAGTTTCTTAGAGTTGAAGTAAGTCAATAATGTGAAAACATTCTTTTTTTAATTCATCATTACGTATCAAATTTCCAATTCTTCCTCAGTAAGAAAGATCCCAACTACGAGTATTCTCTTCATTTAGACACGGTGTATGTCAGGGGCGTTGCGTCCATAAGGCCACTTGTGCCACTGCCCCGGCACCAAAAAACACTGTGTAGGTAGGTATGGGTAAGTCTAAAAAAAAACTCCATTGTTCAGTTGGAATTTGAATTTCCCTCCGTGCACTGTACCTAGCATTTTTCACAAGTTCAACAGCGACTCGCCAGACTTCTCTGGCTATGGCATGGATATATGGATATTCAATATTATAGTAGAGCATCCATTGTGTGCTCCATAGACCGAGCATCTTCTCGGAATAAAGTGACAGTAATCGATGTCCTGCAATCGAAATCGTAACCTAGGCTCTTGAAACTGGCAGGTAGGTTCTGGGTCCTGGGACCTGGTGTTGCCATGACAACTGAGAAAATTGGCCCATCTGCGCGTGCTCAGTAGAGTAAAAATGTTGTTTGCCACACCCACATTGGGCCCAGTCCCCAAAATCTTATTTCTACTCCAAAATCGTTCGTTTTCACAATTGATTCGATCCCTTCGATTCAGTTTGTTGTTGTTGTTTTTCTTGAGGGTGCCGCGAAGAAATACTCTTCTTGCCGACAGTGGTTGCGTTTCTTCTTCTTCTTCTGATTCTTGTGCATTCGATTCACTTTGTCATCTCCATACGAGATGCCTCTTCGTCTTCTGATTTGTTTTTGTTGTGAATTCTATTCGCTTTCTCTGTTGAGTCAGTCGTCAGTTTTTAATTTTTTGCGTCAAATTGAGCGCGTTTTGCGTTCGGTCCGGTTCTGATGACAGATTTTTATTCGTGGTACCTACTTGCATTTTGTCATGTTTGCTGTTTGTGGTCTTGTGGATCGATCGTCGTCCTAACACACTGATAACTACCTAGCTTCTAGGCAATAGCTTCTCCATTCAAGTAGGTACCGGCCGACGGGTCATTGTTTTGTTATATTTTAGTTTACTATATTTTTATAACACGTGAATTCGGTGGCTAATTTGCAGTAGAAATTATGGACGTTTTCGTACGACGATAGATTGTTGATTGAAATGGAATTTGCTGAATATCAATCAGTAAATAAGGGAAGGGTTTTTATTTTGCCTCGAGGTATTTTGTTGACAAATCTCTTGGTTCTGTGTTCTGGTTTGGTGCCCCACCGTTTTCAGAGCCCACGCACCGCTACTGGTGTATGTAGTACAGGTTCCCAGGAAATCCTTATGCGCAGACGAATTTTACAGTCGGATTTGATGAACTCTGGATGGGAATAACCCGCACCACCCACATCCACCTTACCATCTCATTAATACTTACCGTCAAACAGTGACCTACGCAGATGCAATACTATACACATGTACCTGCCTAAGCCGTTGTAGAAGAATTTGCAACGTTCTTTGTAATGAAGCCCTTGGCAAGATGAAATTTCTCTCCGTTACCAGTCTAAAAGTCACCTCAAATATTGTGAGTTCTATACCACGACAAAAGAAAGAGCTGAAGAAAGGGTAAACGAAGCAGGAGTGGAACGACCCCGAGGAACTTTTATTGCAGAAATAATGTTCAACGTTGGACGGGTGGAACACTATTATGTCGGTTCCTCGAATCGAAAGCACTGCATTATTTTTCCCACTAGGTACACACCGTAGTCAACAAAAGGGACACAAGGTATCAACATTGAAGGTTTCTACTGCACGAGTGAGGGTATAATACCTACGCGTTCAAACAAAATAAATTCAAACTATCAGAAATTAGTGTTTGTCATGCAGCATGACCATATGCGCGAACATATACCTATAAACTCAAAATCACAGGGAAATTTTTCTGTTTTCGTTGTTGAATGTACCAAGGAGAGAATGGGTTAATGGTGTAAAGGGTATTTAGTTAGTGGAGGGACCATTCAGTAGGTATTATGGCATTTTTGGCGATATGAGGCTTCACCTGCCTACCGCAGCAACGCTCAAAAAATAATTTACCTACTGGAAACCACTCGTCCAAAAGTTTCATAGACTTGATTCGAGTAGTTATCATGTAAAGATAACAACGTGTATTATCTCAAGTCATTCTTGAGCTAGGAACCTGATAGGGACAAGATGAGACAGAGACGAATTATGTTACACTAGTTGATAGTGTCGGAAGATTATAGGTACAACTGTCTTTGATTTCGCTCTAAAAGCGTCTTCTTTTGTAAAATCAATATTATAACAATCGAATAAAAAACAGTATTAATGTTTGTCAGATCGTTAAGCACGTTGGGTTTTACAGTTCGTATTTACCCCTGTGCAATATTGTCAGCATCTTTCTTCAATATACGAAACTTCCACGGCTTATATTCCTGCTGAATAAGTAGTAACTAATGAATTTTCCGATGAAAGTAGATGAATCCACTATGAAATAAGATACGACCATTATGATGTATATATAAGACCACTATGAATACGAGAATCATCCTTTTCAGGCAGGCCAGATTTCTCAACCTGATAATCTACTGGATTGCTCAATACCACAGGATTCCGTGACATATCCGTAAGTTAAATTATGAGGATAAATATGGAAAGTCAGCAGTACCGCATTGGAGAACTAATGGTAAGATTCGTAATCCGGAATTCTTTAGTAAACTTATGGCCATCTTAATCTTCTAGTGCTCAAATCGTCACTGAATCAGAGAAACCGAAAAATCAGGCATCGCGGAAATCTTCTCAAACTAAAGCGAAACGATCGAGTAGGAGTAAAAGTTCGAGGTAAGTGTACAAAGCAAATCCCGAAGCACCTAAGCGTCTTGTATTCCACCGACATACTAAACGTTCGCGATGCGTGGGGGCTTCCTCACGTTTGAAAATACTACCAGACTACGCTATTGAAATGGGGTCCAAAAAATGGTGAGTAGGCACCAGCGTGAATTTTCGAAATTATTTTTAGAGCATTCATCGCTAAACAAAATTGCTCAATGGAATACATTTTTTGTTGCATCGGCACTCTCAAAAATGGTGCAGGATAGATGGTGAATCTTCAGAGAAAAGACTAACAAACTGATCAGTATAGCCAAAAACTTTTACGCTGGAAAATTGAAAATTAGCCCACATTCGGAGAGTGAGTGAGACGAAATAGACGTGAAGATTGTTTCCGTCTACAGATGCGGAGTTGGACTTGGAAACTGAAGCCGTCCCCGTTCAATTCCCGAATCATTTTAATCGTCATTCAAATGCGAAAAAACAAGTTAACAAGTTAACATCTTAACAAGTTTTATGAAAAAAAAAAAAATGAAAAAAATTAATTTGATAAGACAATATGATTTATTCTGAAAGGAAATGAAAATAATGATTAATGAATAATATAGATAAGGATGAGCGGTAGCATTATAATCATACGAGTAGGTATTTGAATGTTCGAAACCGCGGCCACTAAAAGTGGTGATGCTGCGCCGGTGGAGCTGGAGTATGAAATTATGATCTATTAATAATTTTGTTAACTGTAGTTACTTCCCTCATAAATTTGAAAACGTTTGGTAGTTCAGATTCCTTGGAAAATGGAAACTAATTTCACATGAAGTACTAGCCTTCCTGATGGGAGGTACCCTAATAATATGGAAGAGCCTTCCTACATTTTCCTGACACTAAGTGCATTTTTGAACGTCCCAATTCTTAATGAAGTTTAGTATTTTTTATAAGTTACATTGTACAAGTTATGACGAATTATTATCAAGTAAGTAGGTATCTATTAATAAGAACTTCTCACATTCCCTCAAACTTCCTTTAGCTACAATATAGAAATCTCTTCTACATTATAGAAACCCATTCATCTACCTAACTACTATAATCATTCGACATTTTCACTTATTCGTGCACCTTTTTATTGAGAATCACTTGACTTGTCACGACTTCATTACATACCAAAGTTCCCAAACTAGAACTGACCACCACTAATTTTGGTTTATAATTTTCAATCCAGCATACCCCCCCCCCCCCCCCCCCATGCAAAATCCTCATGTCTGCAATCCAAAATGATGTAATGTTTAATGTAATGAAATAGTGTAATGTAAAGTATGCATGTTGCGTTTGCTAAGTTACAACTGTAAATGGTTGTTAAAATAATTATTTAAAAAAAAAATTCAAAAGTAATGTCTGACTTATCAATTACGAACTTATTAGACCCTAACTTACTCCAGTTACCCTAACTCCTCCCAAACTCTAAAATCTCACAGTTTAGATCTATGGAAACATCACCAAAGGTACGAAAACTTGTAGATGTGATCACTCTCGAAGGAGAAAAGGCTACCTAACGTTGATAAATATATATCTTAGATACCTAATATTATATTAATATGTTGGCAAGCATATTCAATCCCTAAAGATGGCTACATATTCATTCAATCATAACTCATGGTTTCGTGATGCTTGATCTGGGAAACAAAATGATTTTGGGTTTCAGGAAACCCCACACCTCTTCTCGTTCAAAACGAGAAATCGCACTGACTGAGGACCTACTGAAACTATCTAAAGGCAGTTTGGAGAATAGAGAAAACAATGCGAAGCAAGTAATAATAATTCACATGCTAGAAACATCGAAATAATCCCCTTTCAACACACAACAAAACTCCTAAACTTGTACATGCAAATGCCGCTCCGCACCCATCTATGATAACCTGCAGCTCACTTCTAGAATTTTTCCAAACCACAAAATGAGATACAGCAAACTACTGGATCACATGCGCAGCGAGAAAAAAGAAAATGCATGTATGATTGTAGTGAATAAGGATGAACAGACGAGGCCGAAAGTTAGCTTGAGAATGGTTATGTATTTGTTGGCCCCTCGGCTCTTTATAGGCCCCTGACATGATCAGAGGGGGGTCGGGGGGTCCCCACTCTGAGGTACAACATGTATGTACATTACACTGGTTGTGGAGGAGCAGCCGATCACAACACTGCTCCCCCCAGAATTTAAGTAACGCATTTAGTTAAATTTTGTTCTGTTGCGGTGGCGGTTGTCGGGCGTGGGAGGTGCGTGTGCTGGTTGCGGTGGTTGCGGTGGTCCGCTGTGGCTGGCCGGGTCGGTGTCGTTGGGGGCGGTACGTTTGCGACGTATGAAGAGCCGGGGTGTTGGTTGAGTGCGTGGGTACGGCCGCGGCGGCTGTTGTTGCGGGCGCCAGGTGCATGGGGTGCGGCGTTTTTGTGCTTGGGGGTCCCATGTGCGGCGGTAGAAACACGAGCCGTTCGTCGCGCTGCGTGTGGTCGTTCGTGGCTGCGTCGGCGGTCGCTGTTGTCGTCTGTTCGAATCACACGAACCTCTTCGGTGACGGTAGCCACTCGAGGAGGGGGGGCGAAGGGTTTGAGGCGATCGGCGAGAGCAGCGAGTTTCGTGACGTCGGGTTCGTCGCGCGCCGCTATGTGAAGGCGAATGCTGTCTGGAAGGGCGCGTGTGAAAAGCTGCCGAACGAGCGGGGTCGGTGTGTTGGCCGGGAGTGCTCGAGTGAGTCGGCGGGCGAGGACTGACGGTAGTTCGTCGTTGGAAGTCGGTTGAGTAAGGCGGTGAGCCGGGAGCCGTCGGACGGTGCGTGCGTGGCGAAAAGGCGAGTTGTCAACGTCTGGTAGCTGTTGGCGTTCGATGGTGCCAGCCGCTAGTAATTCGCCGAAATGGGCCGACGCTTTCGCGTTGAGGTCCGGTAATATTCGGCGAAGTTTCGCGTGGCATGGAGGTCCCTTCGTGACGATTTGATGTTCTACGCGTTGCGGTGTGTCGGCCGGGAGGGCTCTACGGAGTCGGCGGGCGTGGAATGACGGATTCTCGTGCTCGGAAGTCGGTTGGGGTCGTCGTAGAGGTCCGCTTGTCGGGGCTCGAAGGCGCGGGCGAATTTAGCATGCGGCGTCGTGAGGCCTTCGTGAGTCAATGTGATCTCGAGTTGGGCGAATCAGACGTGCGGGAATGCGGGGTCGTATGGCCGGAGCTGGAGCGTTGATGTCGGTGGAGTCGTTTCTGCGGGTGTCGGTGGTTTCGGGTCCGTGTTCTCGTTGTAGGCGCCAGTCCCGGAGAGGTGTCGTCTGGAAGTGTCAGCAGGAAGTGTGCGAGGCGCCGGCGTCCGTTTCCTTATATAGGAATCGGATGGTGGGGCGAAGTAGCGGGGGGCGCTGCGATAGCCGTCGAGGCGGGCGTCGTAGTGGGGCGCCGCTGTGTGGCGTCGGTGGGGGCCGCGCGTGGTGGGGCCGTCGCTGCGGAGGCGGTGCTTCGACGCAGATGAACGGCGGGCGCTGAGCGGCGTTGTAGACGTCGGTTGTCACCAGTGTAGTGAATAAGGATGAACAGACGAGGCCGAAAGTTAGCTTGAGAATGGTTATGTATTTGTTGGCCCCTCGGCTCTTTATAGGCTCCTGACATGATCAGAGGGGGGTCGGGGGGTCCCCACTCTGAGGTACAACATGTATGTACATCACATTGGTTGTGGAGGAGCAGCCGATCACAACAATGATTGATATTTATAAAGAGTAGCGAAAACTTTTGATAGAGTGGTACTATGGCACGTGTATGTTTTTGAGGATTCTGTTCTCGAAAAACTTGAAAAAACGCAGAAAATTATCACTCAACGGTGTATTATTTCCTGTCCCTCTGCGTAGATCACCACATTCCTATTAGTGTAAGCCCCTGATTCAGTAGGGTCGTTTTTTACGTTGGATACTTACCTTCCCACGAACGCACACACACAGGCACGTCAAAAATGCCACAGAGTCGACGAGTTACTTTAGTTCTCTAAAGTAAGGCAATTATAGTTATATAAATATGCATTTTTCCATCACCCCCATCTCCTGTAACGCGTTATTACAGCCCCACGAACTCCCCTCCCAGTCATTTTGGTTTCATATTTTCAATAATGTACCTTTGGATTCGAGCATAATCAAAAATTATAACCTCCTCTCGATATTTTATATTCCCGTTTCAAAGTACGTAGAATCCGAAAACGTGAACCAATTTCTCTCCGCCCCGTACGCCTATATTCGGGGCCGACTTCTAAAATTTAGTTGTTCGGTATCGGTTTTGAATAAATTGTTACATTTGTTCAGAATAAAAATTATTTTTTACTTTTTAGTTTGTTTGTGCCATTTTTTATATAGCCTTTTTATTATTTTCATTTTTATTATTTTTCCCCATTTTTGTTACCGATATTTTTTATTCAGCTTTCTTCGAAGACGGTTTTTTAATACAATAAAAAAAAGCTATTACCTACCTAATTATTATCCTTTGAGTTGGGTAAGGAAGGAAACCTTCCTAATAATAGTCAAAAGGGGGTTATGCAGTGCGTTGGTGGGGCCATAATTGTTTACCTCAGGGATGTGGTTAGAGTATTTAGGAGGTAAACGTAGGTACTAAAACTCCCCCACCCTAGGAGGCGAGCAGAGGGTGTTCCGTGAAGGCCCACGATTCTCCCTTTTTTGTTTTTCGCTGATAACTCTAAAACTATGGATCCTACAGTAAAAATCGTTTAAAAAAGAAAGCTGACAAAATATCCTAATTTTCCACTCCTAAAATGCATGTTTAGTATGTTTACCTCCTAACTATTCCAACCAAATCCCTCAGGAAAAGAATTATGGCCTCACCAATGCACTCTATAATCATTCATTGACTGCTATAAAGGAAAATAGAGAGGCTCATTCCTTCATATGAAACTGTATGTTCTGAGGTGGCTAATGGCATACCTACTTGTAGATATGTCATTGGCTAACCCAATCTCAGCCGGCATTTTGACTATGAGAATACCGGACCTCCCGACGGGTCGAGTTAGGCGGCGCAAGAGTAAAAGCTCTATGAAAATTCCACCTTAACGAAGGTTATACCGACGATAATGAAGCACTTTTACCCCGACGGGAAGGGTTAGGCCGATGACTAATAAGAAATATCCCTCACGGGGCGAGGGCTGTAAATCATTACCGAGGAGTTGAAGCTTTTCGTCGCTTTCGGCGGTAAAACCACCCCGTAATTCTCTCCGGTTTGTGCTCCACACTGTGAAATTCCTTTTGCCCGAAGGGACTGTTAGTCAGAAGCGGTGTAATGGGGGGGGGGGGGGGGGGATTCATTTCAAACTCTGTTACTAACAGACCGAAAACGCATTGGTCAGATTGCTAATTATTTCATACGTAATTGTTTTGTACTACTCGGATTCAAGAGGCCTAATTAAATAAAGTGTCAGGCACATGTTTCCCGTAATGAAACAACGAGCAGTATTGATTCTGACCAGCTACCTATATTGATTAAATCTGAAAACTGATGATAATTGCATCTGCATTCACCCACATTTACCGAATTTTCTAGAAAAATTGCTATTACCCAACATTTGTACTACACGAATTTTTGAAACTTGTTCAATTCTTTTCCGTTTTAGAGAATTTTGAATTAAATCCTAGATTTAGAGTTTTTTGTAACAAAAAGCCATAAACCATACTACCTAAACGTATGGGTTTTGTTTCATTACCTTACACTAAATTCCTTAACGTAACTAGTAGTAACTAGTAGTTTTTCATTCTTTTCAGCGAGTTCAGCAGTAACATCATTGTGCTGAGTTTTTCCGGCCATGGATTTGTAATCATAAATGCTATAATATTTTTACCTAATGGTTGTAGTAATATTTATAGAGATTGCCAAAAGTATTTTTGTTCTAAAAATTGAAATAAGGAGGAATGTTTTCAACTGATAATTGCTCAAAACTGGAATCAACAAGAATATATATACATCAATCAACTTTATAAGATAACAAATATATTTGTTACTAGCTGTGTTGCCCGTCGCTGACGCGTAGAACTCGGGGTGGGTCCATCTGACTTTGTTACCTCTCGCAGAAGTAAACCTCCTTATGTCCTTCCCCGGTCACTGAAACATTTAAATACGCGAGATGGGTTCGATCCATTGAGCCGTTTTCGAGAATTTAATTTTTTATGTTTCGGATTCCCTATAAACCCCCACCCCTATTCATCGGATCCGGGAGTGAATCCCCCTATGTCCTTCCCCGGTCACTGAAACATCTAAATACGCGAGATGGGTTCGATCCATTGAGCCGTTTTCGAGAATTTAATTTTTTTATGTTTCGGCTTCCCTATAAACCCCCACCCCTATCCATCGGATCCGGAAGTAAACCCCCCTATGTCCTCTGGTCATAGAAACATTCAGATACCCGAGATGGGTTCGATCCATTGAGCCGTTTTGGCGTGATTGAGACACAAACAGACAAACAGACAGACACCACGAAAATCACCTGTAAATTTAGTTATATAGATTAACAAATTTGTAATAAGATAACAAATAAATTATATTATTATTAATAAGGTCGTTTGCAGAGCAGTAAGCTGTTCATAAATTATGATTTTCATGGTAAACAACTGTGGGCACCTTTCAAGAATAGGGTGAGCTGACCGTTAGTTCAAGTGAGTACGGTGATTGAAAACTTCGCTCATGTTTCATCATTATGTCATTTATTTTCCAACAACAGTCAATACTTACGTAAGTGGTCACAACAGTTCCATTCATTTAAACGTTATTTCCATGTTGCCTGCATTACAATCAACACAACACTATTCTTATCAGCCCCCTTCCCCCCACCATTAAAACACGTTGGATGGTTGAATATAAAAAGTTTTCGGTTGAAAGACCCAATCGGTCTGATTTGATACCTGCGTCATAATAACAAATCGCATGACAATACCATGATAATCAATACCTGGATAAGAAGTGAATTTTGTCCCCTGTGAATTACAAAACGATTGGATCGTTGGTACAGCCACGCGAATCCGAGGTAGATTCCTCATGAATAAACGGTCCAATTATGCTCAAATTCGGTGGGTAGTTAGGGTGTAGCTTCTAGATCGTCCATCGTGAATTTCAAAACGCTCGGATCACTGGTATGACCACTGCACATGCAAAAACACGAAATCCATGGTAACCAATTTCTTACGAACCAAAGGCCAGATTTTGCTCAAATCTGGTGGATAGTTACCAGCTATCCAACTACACCCCGTAGCTTTTAGGCGGTCCCTAATGAATTATGAAATTATTAGATCATGAGTATATAGCCACTGCGGATGCGCAAACGCGAATCTGAGGTACTCAATTTCTCATGAATAAACAACAGGAAAAAGCGACCAACGCAGGAGGTGTTAATAAACAGGGAAATAATAAACCGTTGTACAGTAGTTTAAATGTATTACGTTTTTATTATATTTTCTGAGCCTACGTGGGTACCCGCCTTGAATCGTAAACCATCAAAGTTTGTGAGGGATTTTTTTTTGCTTGATTCCAAAGGTACGTTATCAAAAATAATAAACCAAAATGTTGCTCCGAAAATTTGCTAAAAGCGATGCTCAGTACGATTTCTGTTGTGAAAATTCAAGGATTCTAGGTATCTTGAAAAGTAACCGAAGAATTATTTCTAGTGTTATGATAACGATGAAATTGGTCCGCGAATGCCCTACATCATTTCGAGATTGAAAGTAGCCTGGTATTTGATCGGGTTCTTTCGATAATAACGGAAATGCCTCAAAGGAGTAAGATAGCTTCCAATCACAGGGCAGGTACTGCTGGAAGTAGAAAGCCTCCGATCTCTTTTTCCATTAGAGATACATATTGTGTCTTGAAAGCCTTTTATCATGAAAAATATTAGGATTAGTTTTGAGAAAATTAGGATTCGTGGGAATACTTTCTAGCCGTTACCGATAGCAGCACCGAATTGATGATTGAAAGCATGGTTCTTCGTCAGTATTATAGGTACTTCCGAAAATTTGAAGAGTAGATAACATAGAAGCATCTTCTGTTGCATAGGAAACATTAAGAAGATGATTCAGATCATTTTATATACAGTATGTGCGGAGAAAGCTGTTCCGAAAGGTTTTACCTACCTTACACCTAACTGGTGGTAGGTATCTGAAAGCAAAAAAGAAGCTCCAGGACACATTAACATACGTCCGTATTCCAAACCCTCATAAATTCAATCATGCAGTGAACAATTTACCGTGGGAAAAGGAGACATGAATTTGAACCAGAGACAGTAGTTTCATAATGTTGTTCAGGGGTTCAGAGCAAGGACAGTGCACCTACACCAGCTTCTACCTCCTGTGTACATCGTTCTCACCCTCATTCCCTGAACTAGATTCACTGACCGGCTGCAGCCACAGCCAACACAGTATGGTTCATAATGCTATGGTATAGTATAATATTACCGATTCCAGTCTGACCAAAAAACAAATAATTGCTTGGTTTTCACTGACCGATGTAACCGGATAGTCAGCACGTGTGTGATTGAAATACAATATTATGTGTTTATTGTTTAAGGCTGGAACCCACAATAACACAGTGCTCCAAGTAGGAACCTATCTGGCTGATAAATGGGAGAAGCGATAAATGGGATTAGCCATCTCATGAATTGGAGAGTTAAGTTTCTTCGATGAATAATAAAATGATTTTTTTCCAGGACCCTTGAAAACGCGATAGGAACTACTCGTACGATATTTTTGACTCCATGGCTGTTGAAGAAAAATTAAAAATTCCTGAGAGAGAATGAGGAGAAGAGAAATAACAAATAACATTGTAAAGCCGTTCAACAAATATACCAAAATATGCTGGTCCGCTATTCAATATTAAAATGAAAATATGGTTTGATTCATCATGAAATAATAGGCGTATTGAGAGGCTCGGTTCGCATCGAAAAACCTCAGCCCTCCTACCATTAGGGATTACAACCACTGGACACCAAAAGGAGGCACGAACATGGTATTCCAATTCCACAAAGAGGGTTAGCTACAACTGCATTAATCGGGCATAAAAGGTCATATACGGATCATAAAACCTAACCCTACGTATGCATTTCAGAAAAACTGAATACCTACGACTTAAGTTGACCTCCACATGGCCTGCTAGGTCCATCTGGTCCAAAAACACGTTACAAACGTAACCTACGAAACTTTTTCTTTTACGGTACTGTCTTATATTATATTACGTATGACACTTATATTAATCTCTTATATAACGTACGGCACATTTGTATGGGATAACTCTCTTTTGATTAGATGGCAAGGCAAAAATGTGGGTAAGGAATGAAAGCCCAGCAGCACGAGAGCCCAGGGGTTACATTCACTAGAACAGATACTGAAAAGGGATCTCTTTGGAAAATCTCCCGGGAGAGATAGTCTCCCTCGGGAGACGGTCTCTTCCAAACGTCTCCTGGATTAGTCTATTTTACTGAATAGCTCCCATGTATATAATATTTTTAATGAATGATGACTTACCTTTATGAGATGTAATAAGATAAACGATCAAAATGAACGATGTGGTACTGGATGAGCGAAGGATGATAGGCACACGATATCACTACCAAACAAACGAGAAATGAGATAGAGGCTTTCTCTTTCAAGAACATACACCTAATTAGTTTTCTCTTTTGAAAGAGAAACAAAATACCAAGATGGCCGCCAACTACCTAATTTAGAAGTTACTGGATAACCGTCATGATAACATCCCGGCTGAACTGATAAAGATGGGTGGGGAGGAACTGGCCAGACGGTTGCACGATCCTATCATCATGGTATGGGAGAAAGAGGGTTACCTGCAGAGTGGGAACTTGGTACCGTGTACCCAATCCACAAGAAAGGGGACCCCATGGTATGTAAGAACTACCGTGGCATAACACTGCTGAATGTGGCATACAGGGTTCTCTCGAACATCCTATTTGATAGACTATTGCCAATAGCTGAGGGCATTGTTGGCAGTTACCAGTGCGGATTTCGCCCGGAAAAGTCTACTGTAGACCAGATTTTTAGTATTCGCCAGATTGTGGAGAAGTGTCAAGAGTTTAAAGTGCCCCTCCACCACTTGTTCATTGATTTCCGTTCAGGGTATGATACTATCAATAGAAACAGACTCTATGCTGCAATGGAAGAGTTTCAAATTCCAGACAAACTCATTAAGATGGCGAAGTTGACAATGCGGAATTCTGTCTGCTCGGTAAGAGTCCAGAATGCGTACACTCATAGCATTCCCACCCAAACGGGGCTAAGGCAAGGGGACGCTATTTCTTGCCTGCTATTCAACTTGGCATTAGAAAAAGTAATAAGGGATGCAGAAATTCAGACCGTAGGGATCATCTTCTTCAAATCAGTTCAACTACTGGCATATGCGGATGATGTAGACATCATAGCGCGCACAGAGAGAGGTCTTAGAAGGGCGTTGTCTTCATTAGTAGAGAGTGTCGCTGGAATGGGATTGACCATCAGCGAAGAGAAGACGAAATATCTGACTAGCTCCTCAAATAGTAAGGAATCTCACATTGAGATGAACAGTTACCGTTTTGAGGTTATTGACGACTTTGTCTATCGTGGTTCACTCATTTCCGCAACTGGGGACACTATCCCAGAGATAAAGGCCAGGTTAGCTGCGGCGAACCACTATTATTGGGGCCTGATTAAAAATCTCCAATCCAAGATCCTCTCCCACCACGTGAAACGTGAACTGTATAGGACCCTTATCCGCACAGTTCTAACGTAAGGTTCAGAGACGTGGACGATGGGCAAACGGGGAGAGGAATTGCTCAGGACCTTCGAAAGGAGAGTACTGAGGAAAATATTTGGAGCGGTGTGTGAGGGGGGAGTACGGCGAAGAAGGATAAACGAAGAGCTGTACTGCCTATACAATGACATGGACGTTGTGAAGGTCATCAAGGTTGGACGCCTCAGATGGGCTGGGCACGTGATCCGGATGAATGAGGGAAATCCAGTCAGAAAAGTTTCACCGGTATGCCAGGCAGGAAAAGGCCGACCACGACTGAGATGGACTGACGAGGTAGAGGAAGATGTGGCACGCATAGGTTTTCGACACTGGAGAACATTAGCCAGAAACAAAAGGAATGGCGGACCATTGTGGACCAGGCTAAGGCCCACCCCGGGCTGGAACGCCAAGAAAAGAAGAAAGAAGGATAACCGTCATGGATGCTATACAAATCTCTTGCTAAAAGAGATAGCTGGACGGAAAATATATATCTCTTTTGCTTAGTGAATAGCCCCCCCCCCCCCCCCCCAGAAATGCATATGCAGAGTTAGGTAACAGTTTTATCTAGTAGAAAGTAGTTAACCTATTAGAAAATGAACGAAGCATTCTGATTGATTAACTTATTTTATTTGTAATAGGTTCTTGAAGTTAGTCAGATCTGTCGAAGCCGGTCGCAAGCCAAGTGAAAGGAGTGCGGAAATGAAATGTAACACCTTTGGCAACATAAATCTATTTGTGTACTATAACAATAAGAGAAAAATGAGAAGAAGCCAAGTGTGAAGTTTTCAAATTGCTGTTGGTTTTGACCGGTTGAAGATAAAATATTAAATTAAAACGTACCACTTTGAAGGTAATTTAATCCTCTATATCTTCTCCTCCAGAATTTGACTGTGAAACTGCAGGCTGAGCCGCTAGAATGAAAAGTTTGTAAAAAAAAAAAAAAAAAAAAAAAAGAAATATAATGTATAAGTAAAAAATGTGTCAAGTAGTTTTCAAAAACATTTTCATTTTTGTAGGCAAATATCTCCGAATGTACTGGAGACAGAAAAAACTTGACTTCCCTTCATGTAGGAAATTCTATTTCCAGGTAATTCTCTTTCATTTGATGAGGCTGAGCGAAAAACAGAAAAATCATAACGACTCGAACCCCAGCCCACCCCCCTCACCACGCACAACCCCACATCGTAGTTCCGGGGACTTCTAGTATGTTAACCCCCTGACCACTCTGAAAACTCATGAAGTCAACAATTCTGACGTCCTCCATGTCGTCTACAAACATTTTATTGGCCGAACTACTACGAATCGCTCGATTCTATTAAGGTAAATCTTCCCGGAAAATAAGGGTTTTTTTACGGGAAGTTTATGGAAACATCGTTTCCTCCTGCCAGAAACATGATGAAGAAATAGGTACCTTTCTTATGATCGATTGAATGAAAAATTCTAATCATGGATTAGCTCGATATTATGTTGAATCCCTTCGAAAAAGACAAGTTCATTAGGAAAAGCCATTAGGAAGAGGAAGTTGTTCTATATAACTAGCCTCCGAACGATCTTTATTTTTCCCCGTCAATCTACAAAGGAGGAAGGGAATTATGAGTCAACTTTGTATAAATCCAATTTCGCAGAAAGGAGTTGCTCCAAAGAAGCGAGGAGACCTGAAAGGCAACAAAGAACAAATTCGCAGAAGGAAGAAAAAGAAACACTATGAGGCTGTTAATTTAATTTACTTACGCGAGGTTCCCTTGACTTTCCCTATTCTTTTTCTTCTACGTCTCAGCTAGTGACCCCCGCGAAAACTCTCTATCTTTTTCTAGCGAAAAATAATTTGTAGACGTTCTTAATAATAAAAGGCTGTGAGAGATATGATGATGCATAATGAATAGGGGACCGTGATTAATTCCTGCTGCTAATTTGCGCAGCCGTCTTGAGAAGCACAGAAACTTGAGAACTCAATGCTCTCAGACGCAGGCAGAGGAATCATTACGAATTACTGGGATCGGGAAATCGGACGTATTCTGAACTGCAATGTGAGTAATAATCACGGTCGAAATTCCATGCTCGGAAGTGTTTGTTGTTTTGGTAGATTGTTGAGACAATATTATTATCTGATCATCATTCACGGTGCTATTCTAGATGAAAGCTTGAGATGAAAAGGGCAGGGCTGCAAGATACAGGTACGTACAAGTAAGAGGACTCCGGCATGACGACTTGGGCATTCGCATTTCCAGAATCATGTAAATATGAGAAATGAAAAATTACGAACATTTAAAGTGAATATTATGGTTTGGAGAATCCAGTGTTATCTAGAGAGTATTTAGATCAGTGGGACAGTGGTTCTTAAACTTTTTTAGCTGGGTCTTTGACTGGGACACTCTTTGACGAAGGGACTACGACCCCCAAGCTCCGCACTTACTTACCTCCGAACCCAAGCTAGAAGCTACTATCAGATAGAAAGAAGGAGAAGGTTTTTGGGGATATAAGTATTGGTATTGGTTAAATAATACTGGAGAACCTGGTAGCAAAACGGATTCAAGGAGTTGACAGCAGGAGTACCCCAAAACAAGGGAAGAGAGACAATGTTTGATTGATTTCTTGATTGGTTTCACGCAGCCAAAACCAGGACAGGAAAATTTGGTAGACTAGGTACGTAAGTACCTACTATTCAGCTGATTATTCTTTACGTATAAACCGGTCAGGAGGCGATTGATTTTTGTTCCTGAACACCATATGGCTATATTCAATGCACCGTAACCTATACATTGCACATATAATACATCATGCACTCCGTTAATGCAAACCCTCAATGCAGATGCTTAGATATACTAATATATCATTTGAGAGAGCCTCTTCCGACGTCCCAGAGTTCATAATAACTTACATAGATTTTGAAGTCTCCAAGGTTCATGGAACATCTTACTCAACGCGTCGAACGATCCGCCCGGTGGCGATCGGCACGTGCTCAGTCTTGACGGTTTCATGGTACCCACTACCACTGTTCGCCACTCTATCGCACACGCACAGTTTTCCTTCATTTGTCCTTCGGTTGTTTCGGTTTAGGTATGTATTAGGTAGATACCTACTAACTAGTGCCAAGGGAGTGGTGCCGAGGAGACTGAGGCTAATATAGCTTTATCAGAACGCTGCAAATTATTACATGATCTAGCTTCGCATCAAAGACCCTTTGTAGAACATCTTTCCAGAACATCTTTCTCTCGACCGTGTTAGTGAAAAGATGGTGAGATAATTTATAACACCGGTGGGTACACAACCTGTGATAGAAGGTCCGGCGTCCCATTTGGAATGGCTCAATTAGCTTTACAAATGGGGACCTGTCCCAGCTAGGCTACGTTTTAATGGAGGTAACGTATTGACCAGGGGTGCCGTAGGTCCATAAACATCCGTTCCAGTCGTGGTTCCAAATCCAGTCTCTACAGCCTACTTGGCAGTTGTGGATGACTTTACGTTAGCGTTGTACAGAATGCACAATGGGAGTTAATGAACGTCATCTGAATGGCTGATGTGATGCGACTGGTCAAGCAACTATTACGGTAGAATGGATACTACGGAATTTTTTTATTTATTACTTCATTTTATTTCATTTTTATTTATTTACTTTATTTTTATTTATTTACTTTATTTTTATTTATTTACTTTATTTTTATTTATTTACTTTATTTTTATTTATTTACTTTATTTTTATTTATTTACTTTATTTTTATTTATTTACTTCATTTTATTTTATTTATCGGCATCAGAGGAAAACTACCCCTCCTGAATTATTTTATTTACGAAAGCCTTGACATTTCATAGCCCACGATCCCTTTATCCAGCCACGCTTCTCACATGTTTTCCAGAGACAGGGAAAAGGGGTAGTAACCGACTACCCCTCCTACTGCGCCTGCGACACTAACACTCTCTACAAAGGAGTAAACGTGTAGCAAGACTTTTAAGTTAGTTTTGAGTATGTTCTGAGGTGTCAGTCCGAAGGTAAATGTCGTGGTATCCTCCCAGAACCACTCCCTGTAAACTTAAGATCTCGCAAATAAACTCAGAAGTGGGGACGAAAGACACAGGAGAGCTGAGGGCCAGCCTTGGGATCCCCACCATCCTCCACTAGCTGGAGGATGGAGGGAGATGGCTCCCAAGCCTATAAAAACTTCGCCTTTTTAACCATTCTACACTCTCCTCTAGTCGCTGACTACTCTCTCTCCTCCTTACCTCATCTCTCTTGGGCATGGTGGTGATTCGCTCATAACTAGGGATAGGATTTTTATGTGTTTAAAAATGCGAAATATGTAACTAAAATATATATTTATTTTTTTGAAATATGCGTAAAATATTTGAAATGTACTTATACAAAATTTCCTGAAATACCTGAAATTCTGAAATACTATGTAAAATCGGGGAAACATTTTCAAGTCAAAATAAATGGTGGAATAAAAACGGAGTTATTGAAAGGTCGTCTATTTTCACAAATATACGAAAATACACTGTTATACCGGTTTCGGCGATAAAACCATCGTCAGTAACAAGCAATAACTTTTTCTTATACTAATTCTTTCTTACTATTCTTATACTAATACTTATTTAATTATAGAAAAAGAGATGTTAAAAAATATAAAAACACATTATCCGGAAACTCACGTAGATACTTAGCAATCAATTCACTTCTTCTATTCGAGTGCGAATTTCGCGGCATTTTTCACTGTAAAACAATGTCTAAGCCAAAATGAGTTTTCAGCAGTGAAAAATGTAATGCAAAATACTGTTTACACAGCTTTCTACTACCATCGGCAAATGGCGGCATTCTTCAAAACTTTGAAAAACAGTTGAAACTGAAAAATAGGTGTCTCATTTAATGAAATATTTGAAAATATGTGTCAGTCAATGGAAATATTTGAAAATATGTATTAGTAGTGTAATATGTGAAAATATGTAACATTAATGTGTGGTAAAATGGTTCAAAAAGTGTCAGTATGAACACATGTAGTTGAAAATCATGGATACATGGCCTAGAAAAAATGTGTGAATACATACGAATCCTATCCCTACTCATAATCAAACCAAGCGAATTCATCCTAAAAGATCTCGGGCATGGTGGTGATTCGCTAATAACCAAACCGGGCACATCCCCCCTCGACGCCACTCGTAGTGGATGTGCGTCAAATTTACATTCACTACAGTACATAATTTGTGCTTCCCCAAAATATAAAAACTATCGTATTCAAAAGAAATCTTTCTTGAACACCACCCCTCCTTTTGGTATATTAACAGTGATTTTCGATATATTTTAATTGATTTATTTTTCATTTTATTGTCATTATTATTATTAATATTATTATTTATTTTTATTTTTTATTAAAAAACTGCAAATTACTAGATACACAACGGTTTATTATTTACCTGTATAGATGCCCCTTCTGCATAGATCAGCTTCGTCAAAAATGATAGTGAATGAAACTGTATAAATCCGGCCCAGATATCATTGCAAGGGAGCACCTGATTATAATCACGGATGGCTGTATGAAGTCGAGTTGGTTGTTATGTGATATTATTCCTTTTTGAAAAATCTGGATTCTCTGGACTCTTCTGGATTTTGTTGACAGGTACTTTTGCAGCTTGAACAAACATTATGCTTTATGAATAACAACTGATAATTAATTATTGAATCATTGAATCCCGCGCATTTTTCTGATACTGCGTTTCCCGGGCTGGCTCCAGTTCTCGATTTAGGGCTTTCCTGGGGGGAGATCGAGGGAAGGTATTGAAGGCATTGAAGAAAACTGATCTACGCAGCATCTATAAGGGTAAATTATTACACAACGGTTTCCAACACAACTGGTCATTCACAACGATTTATTATTTACCTTATTCTTCATGAACAACAACAAATAATTAATTATTGAATTATTGAATCCTGCGCATTTTTATGAAACTGTAATTCCCGGGCCGGCTCAAATACCCGATTTAGGGCTTTGCTTGGGGAAGCTGGAGGGTAGGTATTGACCACAGAAAACTGATCTACGCAGAAGGAGCATCTATATAGGTAAATTATTAAACAATGGTTTATTACACAACGCTTTCTTACACATTGTTTGTTACACAACGGTTTATAATTTTACCTTATGCGTGATAAATAACAACAACTAATAATTCATTATTTACTTATTTAATCCCTCGCATTTTTATGAAACTGTAGGGACTTCCCGAGCTGGTTCCGGTATTCCAGTTAGGGCATTACTGGGGGGGGGGGGGGGGGGGGGGTGCTCGAGGGTATTGACCATAGAAAACAGTGATCTACGCAGAAGGGGCATCTATACAGGCAAATTTATTGTAAACCACTACGTAATAATTTGCAGCGTTTTTATTGCATTTTCGGATTCTACGTACCTTGAAACGTAAACCATCAAATTTTTAGGGGGGTTAAATTTTTTTTTCATGCTCGATTCCAGCGGTTCATTATTGAAAATAATGAACCAAAAGACGCGTGAAAATCATTGAACACGATTAGTTCTAGGGTAGACAGTTCAAAGTCGATCCACAACTCGTCTTATTAACTATAGAATTCTGAATAGGAAGAGATGTGGATGGCAAATTGAATATGAGCCAAGTGATTTAGGAACCATATTTTGGTTTATTATTTTCAATAATGAACCATTGGAATCGAGCATGAAAAAAAAAAAATTCTTACCCCCTCAAAATTTGATGGTTTACGTTTCAAGGTATGTAGAATCCAAAACTGCAATAAAAACGCTGCAAATCCCTGCACAACGGTTTATTATTTTGTATAGAATACCCTTCCGTTACAGATCACAGCTCTATGTATAGATAACCCGTCTTTATAATATGATATGTACTATTCTATACATATTATGAAGATCGCAGACCCTCCTTAGGTTAGTACCTAACCCCGTACTCGTTACTAGGTACCTACCTAAATCACGAGTTAAATGTTGCTAAAATAATTCTGCCGATGACAAACAGTACCTAACAAAAAGAAACACACATAATGAAGTTCTGAAAAGAAATTGTTGATGAGGAGTGAACAAAGTTGCGAAAGTACCTACCAACAAACTCCAGCCCCTTCTACGTAGATGGTATAATGAACCGTTGTGTAATAATTTACCGTTGAGTAATGATTTACCGCAGTAATAATTTACCCATCAATAATACTTCAACGTTTGTTCAAGTTTCACTACCTACCAACAAACTCCAAAAGAGCCATCATTTTTCAAATGAAATAATATCACAGAACAACCAACTCGACTTCATACTCCGCCTATATAATCAGGTGATCCCTAGCAATGATTTCATCTCCGCCAAATTTCCTATTGTGGGCGCGTCTCTGGTTACGAGATTTGGTTTGAATTGTATACAATTTCATTCACACTGGAGTCGAAAATGCCTGTCGGTGCAAACTTCGGGGCCTTACTGTGAACGAACGGCTGGACGTACGACGCTCCGGATAGTCTTAAAAAACTCGCAAGTTCAAGAACTATTTGAAACCGTAAAAATATTCACGTAAAAAAATGGTATAGGCGTTTGGAAAATTTCAACCCCTATTTTGAACCCCTTAGAGATGACTCACAGTAACGTCGAGCTTCGAGGACCAACTAGACAGCGAACGGAACCTATAACCCGAATTTCATCAATTTTCTTTCATGGTAACTAAGAAAAGTGGCCCGTACGGCGTACGGCGTACGGCGGACAGACAGAAATATTTTTATTGCAGTTTTGGATTCTACATACCTTGAAACGTAAACCATCAAATTTTGAGGGGGGGTAAGAATTTTTTTTTCATGCTCGATTCCAATGGTTCATTATTGAAAATAATAAAACAAAATATTTCTGTCTGTCCACCGTACGCCGTACGGGCCACTTTTCTTAGTTACCATGAATAAAAATTGATGAAATTCGTGTTATAGGTTCCGTTCGGGGTCTAGTTGGTCCTCGAAGCTCGACGTTACTGTCAGTCATCTCTAAGGGGTTCAAAATAGGGGTTGACATTTTCAAAACGCCTATACCTTTTTTTACGTGAATTTTTTTACGGTTTTAAATAGTTCTCGAACTTGGGAGTTTTTCAAGACCACCCGGAGCACCGTACGTCCAGCCGTTCGTTCACAGTAAGGACCCGAAGTTTGCACCGACAGGCATTTTCGACACCAGGGTGAATGAAATTGTATACATCAGACCAAATCTCGTCACCAGGGACGCGCCGACAATAGGAAATTGGCTGGAGATAAAATCATTGCTAGGGATCACCTGATTTTATAAGCGGAGTATGAAGTCGAGTTGGTTGTTCTGTGATATTATTTCATTTGAAAAATGATGACTCTGTTGGAGTTTGTTGATAGGTAGTGAAACTTGAACAAACGTTGAAGGGGATGGCGATGAGGGGGTTGGGGGGGGGGGGATTGATGGGTAAATTATTACTACACGATGGTAAATCATTACTCAACGGTAAATTATTACACAGTAGATATTATATTATATAGACGGAGAGCTATACAGCTATACAGAGAGCTGTGGTCTGTAAGAGAAGGGTATTCTGTACAAAATAATAATCCGTTGTGCAGGGATTTGCAGCGTTTTTGTAATGGACGAAGACTGTGTAGATGCCTTCAATTTAATCCCCATAAATATAATATTATATATTGTTATTGTTGCCCGTACAATGACAAATATCGCTACGCAATCGGTAACTACCTACCACCACTTTCCCACATCCATTTACTTTAAATATATGGTATCGCAGATCATACCAACAATGCTGGAAGGAGGAAACAATGGAGGGAAAGTATGATAATATTATGATAATAATAGATAGTTCTCCGAATGCAATATTCCCCATCAGACTATTTCAAGACATGACGTACTTACCTAGTACAAAATTATTCAACCCGAATTAACTGATTAACTCAAATTACCATGTCAGTTCTACGACTGCTACCGTTCAAACCATACCAAATCAACGGATAGGTATAAACCAAAAATTCACTGTTGCTAGGGCGCGAAGAGCAGAGCGTATGACGGCGTAGAGCAAAGCGACGTAAACAAACACGTAATAAGATTGGGCTGTGCAAAGTGAGGCGGCGATAGAAGATCGCGAACACCTACGAAGAGAGAGCCTTCGAGAAGAAACACTAGTTTGATTTCGTCGCTCTCATCGCGCTTATCGCTGGATTAATGTTGAAGTTCGTCCACTTCATGATCAACAAGCACGGTTCGTTCTTGATTAAAACTCACATGGACTGTGTACGCGCCAGATATAACGGAAAGTGTCCAATTATTTTGTAGAGGCTACTACGTGTGGAATAGAAGTAGGTAGATACCATTTCTGAAATCTGGCATAATTATATACTTAAGATTCAAGTTTTTGGCAGCGCAACTGAAGTTTTGAGTTACTACGAATTACGAATAATAGCCAGACACGTGTAACTCAGCAGAGAGCAAAGCTCTCTTTGTTTCCTCTGGGAAAAATTAACCATAATATACCAGTGAATTTGCATGAGCAGTGAAAAGATTTTCAACCGTGTGATGGAAACGTTCTCGACCCTCGAATTGGTCGTGATGAACTGACACCCTTGGCACACGGTTTGATGAAATTTCACTAGACCTCTCCTCGAGGAAGCGAGCTATGCTCGCAATCGATGTAGCGGAATTTCAATAAACCCCCAGGCCCCCTCAAGGTCGGTTGTAGGAGGCGGAGAAATCAGGCTGGGCCAGAGAAGAGAATCGCTCAAAGATGAATGCACGTGAGAAGTGTGGCAACTTAATACATCAGTCTCTTTCGAGGAAGACATCTGCGTTAGTATCGCCTTTCCCAATGGACTTGAATTCTCGGAGAGCTATGAAGTATTATACTTCTTTGCTTCGAACTGTCAACGGGCTCCATTATTTCGCAAGTGTATACGACATAATTCCAACTATTACCATCGTAGTTAATAGTAAATTAATATAGCAATTATTTTCCACGTCGCTTCACGACCAGCCGACTGTTTTGAATAAGGGCTTTGAATTTGAACCGAGAATATAATCTAAATGGGCATAATCAAACAGCAAATGCAAATAATGTATTGTTTTTATTCTAGTTATGAAAACGTGTTTTGAACATGAAGATACATAGTAATATACGTGACAATTGATGATGATTACTTACTAGCTGCCCATTACACTTACCTAAATCGGGAGAAATATATATATGTATATAATATTATTGTATTATATTACCGTATTATTTGTATTTATTTTGTTGAGAGGCTCAGGGCCGCAATTTCATCAAAGAAACAGTGACAAAACTATTTTATAAGGTCACCTCTCCAACGTGCCTTCATTTATTTTTGTTACTGACGATGGTTTGATCACCGATACCGGTATAGGTAACAATTTATTTTTCGCGTTTTTTCGTGTACTAATGGAAATAGATAACCTTTCAATAACTCCGTTTTTCTTTGAATTTGGTTTACACGATTTCTACGCGAGTGATTTAGTTCGAACGTACATAAGTAATTTTTTTTGGTACTGAAAATCATGTAATGTTCAGGGCCAAAAAAAAACTTCTTTAGTCTGAAAATGTATGAACCCATCAGTGATGAATTTGGGTCAGCCGAAATTCTTCTTTCGAGAGAAGGGTATTGCGTAAAGAACAATGAACCTCTGTGTATGAAGTTATTCCCTCAGAATTTATTGTGATACATTTGAACTGCCCAGGTGCATCCACATAAGTTTTCCCAAGAACTTAACTCTTGCTGGCATCAAATGCACATGAATGATAATATTCAATAGAAGCATTTGCCAAAGTCAGGCATTTGAATTCAAACGTGACATATGATTATTCATGTACACTGGTTTAGTAGGTTGATTTGCCTTGACGCTCTCTCGACAGAGTGTTGATGCAACTAGACAAAGGTATAATGGAGATAATGGCCACTCCCCATCAGTGGATTCTAAGGGTAATTTGAGCACAAACGCAGCCTGCATTACTGGTGGCATTACTGCAGTGCCTCGGCCAATGTAAACGCTTCACTAGTGAGGGTGTGAGGGTTAATCATTATGAAACTGTTTCCATAGTTATGTGTCAATATAGCTTTGCAATGCTATAGTGGATGTCACATTACCAGATTTCGTACTTTAGGTATAGATATATGCTCCAAGAAGTCGATAATGTTACCGTTTTCGCAGTTCATCAAAGACATTGAAGGGTACTCAGTGTTGAGTAGGCATCAGATGAGTAGTGTACCCCATAGCAGGTGTCAAGATGGCTCCGCTGTGCTGTGTATAATAGGATATTACAAATTGATAATGTTGTCAATTCGCAGTGATCGTGTACTTCAATACAGGGTTGAACCCTATTTAGTCTCAAAGTCGCAAGGTATTCAAAGAAAAACGAAGTTATTGAAAATAGTATGTTTCAACTAATACACGAAAAAAATCGAAAAATACACTGTTATACCGGCTTTGGTGATCAAGCCATCGTCAAGTTATTGTTTGCTACTGACGATGGTTTGATCACCGGAACCGGTATCACAGTGTATTTTTCGATATTACAAATTGATAATGTTGTCAATTCGCAGTGATCGTGTACTTCAATACAGGGTTGAACCCTATTTAGTCTCAAAGTCGCAAGGTATTCAAAGAAAAACGAAGTTATTGAAAATAGTATGTTTCAACTAATACACGAAAAAAATCGAAAAATACACTGTTATACCGGCTTTGGTGATCAAGCCATCGTCAAGTTATTGTTTGCTACTGACGATGGTTTGATCACCGGAACCGGTATCACAGTGTATTTTTCGATTTTTTCGTGTTTTAGTGAAATAGACTATTTTTCGATAACTCTGTTTTTATTTGAAATGGGTTTCCACGATTTCTTCGCCAGTGATTTAGTTCGTATCGCAAGGTATTGTCCACATCTTACAGAACCATAGTAATCACTCCCAATAAATTATACCTACCATGGTGCTTTAATGGAAAATAAAGTAGCCAATGTGTTTTCAAAAGTGAGTTTTATTGATAACATTTGAAAAAAAGGATTACCGTACCCAGCAACCACGTGTATTATCCCGGATCAAGAAGTCCATTAATCCTCTGTGTATCTACACAGTTTTGGATGATTTAAATGTACTCGGGATTTGAAATAACTTCTTAGAAGTCCTAATATCCTTAACTTAAGTTCCACAACTGTTTTTAATTAGTACTGTCAATACGAGGTTTTTTTTAGAGCTTTTGAGTCTGATGAAACTCGTCTTACTGCACGAATATTATTAACGTTACTGCGTCGTACAGAGCAAATTAATATGGGTATATTTTTTGTACACCAATGCCAAATACCAATTCCCCTAAAAACATGGCGATCGTGTAATTTTTTAGCAGGTAACCATCTACGTCGGGTCTTGCAATCCAGTAGAACCATGGGGGAACATGAACCACTGCCTAAAGCAGAAGTTATTGGCAACACCAATGTTACCACAGCGCCTCGATTTCAGTAATATGGTGTTAGATTAGACTTATGTGGTTACCATGACGCAGCGGATGAGTATTTTACTGGCAAGATGCAGGATTAGTTCTCAAATCCTAATGGCACATGTGTATGTGATATCTTTACTCACCATATTACACTAGCCAGGGAGACTGCGAAACCTACATAACCAAAAACATCGGCTACTACCTTTCTTGATTGCAACTCCCTAACGTAGGGCACGATACCATCCGCAATCATCACTCATGAAGGGGCCCAGCACCTTTTCTGAATCCGACGCCTTTTTGACCCTTAAAGTTTTTCCTCTCTCAGTCAGATACCTAGGTAGTGATTCCGTGGCGGTCCCTCAACTCCTTGGATTAGGTACTTATCGTAGTACTGTAGTTCAGGTTCACGTTTAAACATTATAGTAGTTGATATCGTTGGGGTGCTTCATCGTTTTCAACCAGCAGACCGTCCAGAAGTAATAACTTAAACTCAAATTTGCCAAAAGCATTTGGAGTGACTCGTAAATCCCAGTGTTATTAGTCGAAACCTATGTCTGATCCTATGTCCACACGTGGGTTACAATTCACGATACGGACATTAACGAAGAGGTAACAGGCTAAACGACGATACACAGGAAAGTGTTTAGCGCGTTGGGGCCGGCTTTGTAAGTTAATAGCCCTGACGTCACACGCACGTCAAGTTACAACTAGATTCAAGTAGCAACCAGAATCGGGAATCTCCATTACAACTCCTAATGTGTTTCTGCTCTAACTTCACGGGGTTGGGATTCGGGGCCCTAGCAGCCTTTTCAATTTGAGCTCTGACGACCGCCTTCATTATTATTTAGACCCTACCTGACCTTCGAAGCTCATTTCCATCGGCAAATGGAACCAGGGCCTCTACCATAGCGAGTTCTCCATAACCACTTGAGTCGAGCTTCGTTCACAGCCAAAACTGAATGATATGCCGGCCTCAATGGGTCTCAGGCCGTTTGAGTGGGAAAATTCCGAGAAGGGGAGCTCGCGATTTCCAGAGACTAGAGTGCCCGCCGAGCACTGCTCAGGGCCCACTCATCTTCCATGACCACAGTTTTCGAGTGATTCCATACAAAAGATATTCGATTCAATTCAATTCAATTGAATAGGTTGTTATTTCATAAAATGTACACAATTATAAAAGTAAATCACCTTACATTAATGAAAACCACGAGCTAAGCTCTGTGGCGCGTGTGGAAGCCTCATACTTTCATTTTCACTTAACTAGGATTTTAGATCTCAAAAAAGACGTAGAAGAGAGAGAAACAAAGAAAAAGTAGCAAGTAAACTTTTGCAGATCGGCGTTACTGTCAGTCATCTCTAAGGGGTGAAAAATAAGGGTTGAAATTTACCGAACCCCGTAGCCGTGAATGAAACCATATAAATCTATAAATCCAGCCCAAATATTGATAGGGAACACCTGATAATGATCATGCAGGATTTCATGGAATCGAGTTGGTTGTTCCGAGATATTATTTCATTTGGTTGTGGTGGTTAAAGGTTATGGTGAGGTGAGGTATGGTAAATGAGAATGAGATGGAGATGAAGGTGTAGGACCTAACCTCCCTGGTTAACACCTTTAGCGAGAGCCAGTGAGGTTTCCACCACTTAAGATGTTAGGATGGTTTGCCCAGTGGCTGCCACTCATGGTAGGTTATCACCTTACCGGTTCCAGCATTCTGGGATCTTTTAAGTATAAGGTAAGGAGGCATGAGAGGAGAGATAGATAAGTCATCGACTTGGTTTGAGCATAGAATGAAGTAACAGGCGAGAAGGGTGGGTTTTTATAGCACCCTTTCTACTCTCCCCCAGTCCGTCATAGGTAGTTGAGGGATGTTGGTAGAGCTCAGGATTTACCTGAGGCCGGTCACGTACGCCACCTAATTCGCTGGTTTATTTGAGAGATCTATAACATTAATAACAGAGTGATGTTCTGGGAGGATATCACGACAATGGTTATTCTGGATTTTGTTGATAGGTACTTGTAACTTGAACAAACGTTATGCTTCGTGAATCGAAACAAGTGATAATTTTTTTTTATCTTGTTTTCTTTGATGACACGAGCTGAAGGAGGATGTGGGAGAGAACATAATAAGTTAGTAGAATGAAAATTGTAGGGAAATTATCACATTTTAGACCCGAAAAACACCTGCTTTCGTCCAGGTTTAACTCATTCTATGGTAAACATTGGGGGTCGATATAACCCTAGCCCTGGTCCTGCCAAAAGTTTAAGACACCATTTATTGAGTCCCAAAAGAAATCAAAAATGGTCCACCACACCAACCTGGGCTTTCCGTTATTTATTTAGATGCTTGAAAATTACGGGCAAGCCCTATTACAAAAGTATAAATGTCAACAGAACAGAAGCATACTTAAGAAATGAACTGAAAAATAAAAATCGTAAATACTACACACCATATATCACTTCGGGGGCACTTCGACTAGACAGCATATTAGGGGAAGAAGAAATTATGGTTTTTAATTCGAGGGAGTCACAAAAAAATCAAATTCAGCCCAAAAGCAGGTTGGCCGGCTACTACCTCTATAAGTTAAACGAATGAGTATATTTGATTTGTAAATAGGCGCTGGTTCCATCCCGTAAGAAAGGGTTATGGGCCAAAGTTATGGAGAAGTGAATGGACTAACTCCTTCCCAAGTTATTTCGCTCCATTCTCTCACCCACCCGAATTTTACCTCTTTTCCCACACTACCACATTAAGCGCTCACGGCCGTAATTGAAACGGTGGGTTTCTTGCTACGGAGGCCCTCGTACCTCAAAAGGCACCCGCGAACAATGCCCACTATAGGGGCGGTCCGCGGCATCTTTCTCCAGCAAAAATACTTTTGTGAAAACGGGTAGGTAAATGGTTCAAGCGCACGCACGCTAACAATTCACCTTGTTCACCGCAGATGCCACGAGCAAGTTAGTGTTCTGCGTCCCTAAGCAAAACCCTCTTAACTGACATTTGCCTCAGGAAATGGAGGTGGAAAGGTCTCCCTGACATTTCACCTTCCTCACATAGAACCCATGCACCGATGGTGTTTCTATGTGAGATCCTCTCGGCTGCCACATGGCCAGTCGGGAAAATTCATGTGAACTGTCTCAAAGGCTATCATCTTGAGGTATCATTGCATGCGCCATCGGGATTCATCTAGTGATGGGAACGAAAACGCACAACAGTGTTGCTTCAACAGTTGCGGATGAAAAACGAAGCAACTGTTGTCAAGAAAATAAAATAACAGTTACGTAAATAGCAGCTTACTTTCACAGTGGCGTGACAAACCTCAACACTCATAACAGATATAAAACTGCTGTCAGAGAACTGTTACTTTGGTATTACCTAGTTTTTCCAGTTCGAAATAACCATGGTATTTTAAAGAATGATTCCCTGGAAATAACTGACATTTCGGTGTGTGAGTGTGTGTGTGTGTGTATGTGTGTGGAAACCTTCATTTGTTGTCTGAAGAAGCAACAGAAACCGATCGAGTGGCCTGTTCTTGGTACCAAAGCCAAATTGCGTGAGCTCCTGCAGTCTTCTGAACACCCTTATGTCACTGGAATGCCCCTTTCAAACGCTCAATTCTTTCCCGTTCAAATCCTGTTCCTGACGAAGCAACTCTTTTTGGTTTATTATTCTGTGAATAATACACCTATGTAATCGCTCAGCAAAAAATTTTTATAACACCCCCTCAAAATTTTTTCTTTTCCTTTTCAAGGTGCGTAGATTCCAAAAATGCAATGTACGTCCGCCGTCCGCCATACGCCGTCCGCCGTATCACGTGTACAGGCTTCATTTTCGGTCTAAAAAAGTCGTTCTTTCGCACACATGCTCCATTTGGGCCCTAGTTGTGTCCCGAAACTTTTCAGCCCGATCGGAATATACCCAGGGGTGTTATGAGTGAAAATGTGTATAAAAATAGGTACTTTTTGTGTTTTAGTAACATGTTAGTAACATGAGCTTTTGAGGTCTCGTTTTCCATGTTTTTGGGGACGAGAATACCGAATATGAAGTCGATTTTGACCAAGGAGTGGAAAATTGAGGTTGTACCAGATGTTCAGCTCCCAAAATAGATTTTTTATGACTCAAAAACATGGAAAATCGTCTGAAATCACCATCAATTTGTATAATTACACTAGAAAAAGTGTCAACATATGGATCAAGACCATTTAATGACACTACCAATGATCAAAGATGATATTTGGAAAAAAAAAGGAGCGTACCTACCTAATTCGTGTTTTGTGGGCCAAAATGGTGGATCAGAAATAGCTATTTCGGCTATTTCAATTTTATTTCAAATGAAAGAAACAGAAATGAACAGCCAACATTTCCGTAGGAATGTCCAGTAGAATAATAAACCCATGTGACAAGGAGTTTGCAGCGTTTTGGTTTATTATTCTGTGAATAATACACCTATGTATTCGCTCAGCAAAAAATTTTTATAACACCCCCTCAAACTTTTTTCTTTTACGTTTCAAGGTGCATAGATTCCAAAAATGCAATGTCCGTCCGCCGTACGCCGTACGCCGTCCGCCGTATCACGTGTACAGGCTTCATTTTCGGTCTAAAAAAATTGTTCTTTCGCACACATGCTCCATTTGGGCCCTAGTTGTGTCCCGAAACTTTTCAGCCCGATCGGAATATACCCAGGGGTGTTATGAGTGAAAATGTGTGTAAAAATAGGTACTTTTTACGTTTTAGCAACATATTGGTAACATGAGCTTCTGAGATATCGTTTTCTCTGTTTTTTGGGGACGAGAAGACCGAATATGAAGTCGATTTTGACCAAAGAGTGGAAAATTGAGTTCTACCAAATGTTCAGCCCCCAGAATAGATTTTTTATGACTCAAAAACATGGAAAATCGTCTGAAATCACCATCAATTTGTATAATTACACTAGAAAAAGTGTCAACATATGGATCAAGACCATTTAATGACACTACCAATGATCAAAGATAGTTAAAAAAAAAGAAAAAAAAGAGCGTACCTAATTTGTGTTTTGGGGGCCAAAATTAATGGAAACCATCAGAAGTAGCTATTTCGATTATTACGCATGAAAGAAACAATTAATGAACAGCCAACCTTTCTGTAGGTAAGTCCAATAGAATAATAAACCCATGTGACAAGGACTTTGCAGCGTTTTTGGTTTATTATTCTGTGAATAATACACCTATGTATTCGCTCAGCAAAAAATTTTTATAACACCCCCTCAAAATTTTTTCTTTTCCGTTTCAAGGGGTGTAGATTCCAAAAATGCAATGTCCGTCCGCCGTCCGCCGTACGCCGTATCACGTGTACAGGCTTCATTTTCGGTCTAAAAAAGTCGTTCTTTCGCACACATGCTCCATTTGGGCCCTAGTTGTGTCCCGAAACTTTTCAGCCCGATCGGGATATACCCAGGGGTGTTATGAGTGAAAATGTGTATAAAAATAGGTACTTTTTGCGTTTTAACAACATGTTAGTAACATGAGCTTTTGAGGTATCTTTTTCCATGTTTTTGAGGACGAGAAGACCGAATATGAAGTCGATTTTGACCAAAGACGCGGAAATTGAGGTTTTACCAAAGGTTCAGCTCCCAAAATTGGTTTTTTATGAGTCAAAAACATGGAAAACTGTCTGAAATCACCATCAATGTGTACAATAACATTGGAAAACGCTGCAAATCCCTGCACAACGGTTTATTATTTTGTATAGAATACCCTTCTGTTACAGATCACAGCTCTATGTATAGATAACCCGTCTATATAATATAACATGTACTATTCTATTATATACATATTATGTAGATCGCAGACCCTCCGTAGGTTAGTACCTAACCCCGTACACGTTACTAGGTACCTACCTAAATCACGAGTTAAATGTTGCTAAAATAATTCTGCCGATGACAAACAGTACCTAACAAAAAGAAACACACATAATGAAGTTCTGAAAAGAAATTGTTGATGAGGAGTGAAAAAAGTTGCAAAAGTACCTACCAACAAACTCCAGCCCCTTCTACGTAGATGGTATAATGAACCGTTGTGTAATAATTTACCGTTGAGTAATGATTTACCGTAGTAATAATTTACCCATCAATAATACTTCAACGTTTGTTCAAGTTTCACTACCTACCAACAAACTCCAAAAGAGCCATCATTTTTCAAATTAAATAATATCACAGAACATCCAACTCGACTTCATACTCCGCCAATATAATCAGGTGATCCCTACCAATGATTGGCCGTATTCACAAATTCCTATTGTGGGCGCGTCTCTGGTTACGAGATTTGGTTTGAATTGTATACAATTTCATTCACACTGGAGTCGAAAATGCCTGTCGGTGCAAACTTCGGGGCCTTACTGTGAACGAACGGCTGGACGTACGATGCTCCGGATGGTCTTAAAAAACTCGCAAGTTCAAGAACTATTTAAAACCGTAAAAATATTTACGTAAAAAAATGGTATAGGCGTTTTGAAAATTTCAACCCCTATTTTGAACCCCTTAGAGATGACTCACAGTAACGTCGAGCTTCGAGGACCAACTAGACGCCGAACGGAACCTATAACCCGAATTTCATCAATTTTTTTTCATGGTAACTAAGAAAAGTGGCCCGTACGGCGTACGGCGTACGGCGTACGGCGTACGGCGGACAGACAGAAATATTTTTATTGCAGTTTTGGATTCTACATACCTTGAAACGTAAACCATCAAATTTTGAGGGGGGGTAAGAATTTTTTTTTTCATGCTCGATTCCAATGGTTCATTATTGAAAATAATAAACCAAAAGTGTAAACAGGTGAATCATGACCATTAAATGCCACTACCAATGATCAAAGATGATCTTAAAAAAAAAAAAAAAAAAAGCGTACCTATTTCATGTTTTGGGGGCCAAAATTGGTGGAAATCATCAGAAATAGCTATTTCAATCATTCCACATGAAAGAAACAATACATTTAACAGCCAACAAAAATCTCTAGAACTCCAATAGAATAATAAACCCATGTGACAAGGACTTTGCAGCGTTTTTGGTTTATCATTCTCTGAATAATACACCTATGTAATCGCTCAGCAAAAAATTTTTATAACCCCCCCTCAAACTTTTTTCTTTTCCGTTTCAAGGTGCGTAGATTCAAAAAATGCAATGTCCGTCCGCCGTCCGCCGTATCACGTGTACAGGCTTCATTTTCGGTCTAAAAAAGTCGTTCTTTCGCACACATGCTCTATTTGGGCCCTAGTCGTGTCCCGAAACTTTTCAGCCCGATCGGAATATACCCAGGGGTGTTGTGAGTGAAAATGTGTGTAAAAATAGGTACTTTTTGCGTTTTAGCAACATGTTGGTAACATGAGCTTTTGAGGTATCGTTTTCCATGTTTTTGGGGACGAGAAGATCGAATATGAGGTCGATTTTGGCCAAGGAGTGGAAAATTGAGGTTGTACCAGATGTTCAGCTCCCAAAATTGATTTTTTATGAGGCAAAAACCTGCGAAATCGTCTGAAATCACCATCAATTTGTAGAATAGCACTAGGAAAAGTTTCAACACGTAGATCAAGACGATTAAGTGGCACTACCAATGATCATGGATAATTTGAAAAAAAAAAAAAAGATCGTACCTACCTAATTTGTGTTTTGGGGGCCAAAATTGGTGGAAACCATCAGAAATAGCTATTTCAATTATTTCACATGAAACAAACAATAAATGTACAGCCAACATTTCTGTAGAATAATAAACCCCATGTGACAAGGACTTTGCAGCGTTTTTTTTTTTTTTGGTATTGCACAGTTGTAGGAGTTATAACGAAAAATTTCCAAAAACGTCCAAATCGAGAGGTGTTATCAACAGCTCATCAACAACAGCCTGCTATTAGAAAACGAAAAAATGTCCACAACGACAGGTGTTACCAACAACAGCCTGTTGTGTTATAAAAAACACCGAAAACGAAAAAACTTCCACAACGAGAGGTGTTATCAGCAACAGACTGTTGTGCCTTGAAAGACACAACAGACTGTTATTTACAACTGTCATTGACAACAGTTATTCTCGGCAACCAACAGCCTGTTGTCGTTTTCTGAAAATAGCAATAACGCCCACCACCGGATTCATTGGACAAATACTTGAAACTTCCTAAACTACCTAACTAACTACCTGATCTCAGACTAAAGAATTTGTTGAGACAACCTGCAGCATTGTACGTCCAACCGTCCGTTTGCACCGAAAAGCTTCGTCAACATGATCGTGAATTAAACAGTATGCATCCAGCTCAGATATCATTACTATAGGGACATGATTATAATCATGCATGGCTGTATAAAATCGAATTGGCTGTTCCGAGATACTATTTCATTTCAAGATTGAAGGTTATTTTGAAGTTCGTTGATCGGTAGGTACTTTTGTGTTGAACAAACGTTATCCTCCATAAATAACAACAAATAATCATTACCTAATGATAGAATTCTTGAACCCAACGTATATCAATGAAACTGTAATTCCCCGGCCGGCTACAGTAGTTACTCGACACTTCCCATACTGCTTTCCTAGGGAGAGCACAAGGGTAGGTATTGACCACAGAAAACGGCGAACTACGCAGAATCACCATCAATATATACAGGTAGATAATAAACCGTTGTGTAATAATGTGTAGTGTTTTTATTCCATTTTCGGGTTCTAAGTATGTACTTTGAAACGGAAACCATAAAATGGGGGGGGGGTTAAACATTATTGGACGTAATAAACCAAAAACAATGGTTATTTAAGAATTCATCTTTCTGCCAGGTCAACACCGCAGAACACAACATGATAGTTTCTCTGGGTTATGTATCCACTTGGATTTTGTCGCACTGAATTCCTGGGTTTCATCACCCGTATTTTCATTAGCGGGGGAAGAAATTTTTCCCTTAAAAGCCGGATTAGACCACCAAATTACATTACCCGGTCTCTCTTAAGTGACATGGAGTAATTAAATGAAGGAGTCATAACTCGATTATGAAGTTGGGACATTACCTGAGGCTTTCAGAAGTGTAATACATCAAGCTTCACTGTCAAATTAATTTCTCTCCCAATATATCAGGGATTCGGTCGTGTTGAATAAAGAAGGAGGGAAAGGAGAAGTGCTAAACCGTCCAGTAGCATGTTCGTGACCCGCGGTAATTTTGTGCAATGAACAGTGTTATTTAAAATAAAAAAAAGTTCAGGGTGCAGTTTAGCAATCTGCTAGATTTGGGTTTCTACGGTAGAAAATGCTTGGTACTTCAAGCGTACAGTGAGTAAGTACTCATTCGCGCATAATATTATGGTAAGCACTGCATGAATCGGTCTCCCAAAAATTGAAAAAATAAAATGATCAACAAATGCCTGAAATGCCTTATTATAATATTAGGTGGTGATGAGATTCATTGGTTGAGAGAACGCTGCAAATTATTGCACAACGGTTTACTATTTTCCTGAGCAGATGCCCCATCTGCGTAGATCACTGTTGTCTTTGGTCAATACCTACTCTCATGCTTCACCCAGGAAAGCCTTAAAGCGAGTACTGGAGAGGGCTGGGCAGCTTCGTAAGTATGAGTTGGATTTATAAATTATTTGCTGTTATGCATTAAGCATAGCGTGTTAAAAAGTTGAACGTAAAATTATCAGCGTGATTTGAAGAGAAGTTTCTGAAAATTCCATCAAATCGGGCCAAATTAGGAGAGTTTGAGTAACTCAGATTTCGTGCTTGCGCATGCGCAGGTCATCACACCAATGATCCGAGCGCAAATTCGTTAAAATTCACAGGGGGAACCTACACCTCGATTACCCACCGAATGTGAGCAAAATCGAGCCATTTATTTGTGAGAAATTGAGTACCTCATATTTCACGTTTGCGCATGCGCAGTATTCATAACAATTATCCCAGCGTTTTTAAATGCAAAGGGTGCCATCTAGAAGACTTGAACTACCCAATTTGAGCAAAATCAGACCATTGGTTTGGGAATAATGGAACCTACAAACCGAATTTCATCAATTTTGGTTCAGGAAAGTGCGAAGTACGGCGGACGGACAGAAATGTTAGCATGGTAGTACTTATGTTCTTGTGATGACCTACCGTCAGGCTCGCTTCACACTTGTGAGGTTTCACGTGGCGCGGTTCGGATTCAGTGAGGTTTCGGCAGCCGCCTCCAAATTCCAGTTCCGTTCACACTTTCAAGGTTCATAAGAGGTTTACATTCGGCAGACAACCGGTCACCAAATTATTATTATTTTTTTTTGGCAGTTTTTCTGCACGACATGCCACTCCGGTCTCTACGAGTGCCCATTCAGGCCGTAGTGAGTGCTCTGGCAGATGGCCATTAATGAGGAGTACCCATGACTTCCGTTCATATTATTATTATTATTATTATTATTATTATTATTATTATTATTATTATTATTATTATTATTATTATTATTATTATTAATATTATCATATTATTATTATTATTATTATCTAATACTGACCTTGGAGGTAAAGTCCTACATGGGGATGCTGTGGGAACTAGAACAGATGAGGAACAAAAAGCTAGCAAAAGCTCAGAGCAGGAGAGGACATGGCAGGAGTACAGCCAACTCACCAAAGAGATGGAGAAAAACATAATTGGCATGGAGATGGCCATAAAGGAAATGCTCATTGCAACAAAGAGGCAGCCCAACATAAGTCAGACGGTTAAGAGCGGGCTAAGAGAAGTGCAAGAGGCAATTGACGCCCTAAGGTCTCAAGGTCGAAAGCAGAGTACCCTCCAGGGGAAGCTCGAGAAAATGAGCGAACACTGGTCCCCGTCCAAAGAAGGAAAAGGAGGCACTCGGAAGAGGCCCCGAGGCAGGCAGGATGACAGCACCTCGGATACGGGAGACGATGAGCTGTCCGACTCAACAGCTGCCTCAGGCAGGACGCGTGCATCTAGTATTGGGTCTCTCAGCGCCACAGCGCAGAGTAGGAAGAAGCGCGAATGGTTACTGTCACAGGAAGTCCGGAAGAAGGAAGCTGAGAAAGCCAAGGAAAAAGAGTGTGAGGTGCAGAAGAGAACGGACAAGGCCAAGAAAAGAGAAGAGAGGGCGAAGAAGAGAGTTGATGATGCCAAGCAATGGGAGGAAGAACTTGTGAACAAAAAGAAAAAAGAAGAGGAGGAAGAAAAGAAGAAGAAAAAACTTCAAGAGGAGAAGGTTAAAAAGAAGAAGCAGAAGCAACAAGAAAAAAAGGGACGAAGCCAGAGACCAGACGCTCTTGTCATTAAAGTCACGCAAGATCTCCCTTACTCTGTGGTGCTACAAAAGCTGAAGGAAGGCGTGGACCCCTCAGTCAACTAAAAGTAAACTTGACCAAACCAAATAGCCGATCACAGGTGCTAGCCATTGTAGAGCTCTCTAGCAGAGATGCAAACAAGCTCATGGAAAGTGGAAAGCTCAGAGTCGGCTGGATTAACTGTAGACTCAGAAGACGCATAGAAGTAGCCAGATGCTACAAGTGCCTGGGATACGGGCATATAGCGAGGCGATGCACAGGGGAGGATCGCACGAAGAAGTGTTTCCGTTGCCAAGAACCCCTCAGTGATGGACACACTGGAGCCACATGCACAGCGACACCAGTGTGTCCACTGTGTGAAGAACTTGGGGTGGCCTCAACGAGTCATGTGGCAGGAAGAAAAGGATGCGAAGCGTATCGGAAAGCTATTGACCAGGAGAGAGCCTTCAAAAAGGCAAGCAAGCGATCATGAAGATCCTTCAGATAAATCTTAACAGGAGTAGGACAGCAAGCTCCCTAATGGATCAAATTGCCCGGGAAAAAGGTGCTGACATGATAATAATTAGCGAGCAGTACAACTATGGCAACAAGGTGCCAGACTGGATCGCGGACCCATCAGGCACAGCAGCCATTTGGGTAGTCAACAGATCCGTAGTCCCAATTGAGGCAAAGGGAGCAGGCTCTGGCTACGTTTGGATTAGGAGTAAGGGGGTGACGTACTTTAGTTGTTACCTTACACCAAATGAGCCAATCGCCGATTTCGAAGCGAGACTGGCATACTTAGAGGACGAAGTTCGTAGTACTAGGGGAGAAGTGCTGGTGGCAGGTGATTTTAATGCCAAGGCCGTGGAATGGGGTGAACCTGATCCAGACAGCAGGGGCCGACGGGTTATGGAGTTGGTGGCAAGACTCGGTTTGGTAATTATCAATAGAGGGGAGGTGCCAACTTTCCGAAGAGCTGGGTATAGGAGTACCATACCTGACATCACAATGGGCTCTGAGAGGCTTGCAGGTCAGATTAACACATGGCAGGTGCTGGAAGATTACTCTGCGAGTGACCACCAGTATATTCAGTACAAGACAGGGGAACCACAACCAGGGCAAGAGATGTCTCCGCTCCCTCGGTGGAATGTAGAAAGACTGGATAGAGACATATTTGACACCATGATCCAGATGGGTAAAGGAGCTCTTCAAAGAATAAAGCAGAGATTAGGGGGAGGACCTCTTGCGATGCTGTTGGTAGCAGCAACCATGTCTCTGTTAACCAGGGCATGTGAGAGCTCCATGCCGAAGAAATCAGTGATGCGAGACCGACGCCCGGCATACTGGTGGAATCAAGGGATAGCGGATCTGAGGAAGAACTGTTTCAGACTCAGGAGGCTAGCACAAAGAGCCAGAAGGAATACTGCTGACTTTCACCTGAAAACGGAGCAGTACAGAGTAGCTAGGAGAGCCCTAGGTATTGCAATAGCCAAAAGCAAAGCCCAGAAGTGGAAGGAGCTCTGTGAGGATGTGGAGAATGATCCATGGGGGTTGGGGTACAAATTCGTCCTCCAAAAACTCAAAGGGGCGGACTCCACTTTGGAAATGCCCACGGAGGTCAAGGAAAGGATAGTGGAGGAACTTTTCCCGACACATGACCTGGAGGAACAGGCACAAATCGAAGTAACATCTGATGAGATACCCCTTTTCACTAAGCACGAACTGCAGAAGGCGGCAAAATCCATGCGGAATAAGAAGGCCCCAGGACCGGATGGGATCCCAGTCCAGATCTTGAAGATGGTAGTCCAGACTCACCCAGAGGTGCTGCTCGACATGTATAACGCATGCCTTGTAGAAGGAATTTTTCCGGAGCAGTGGAAGGTAGCCAACCTCGTTCTCATAGGGAAAGGTAAGGGAGACCCAAGTACAGCATCAGCTCATAGACCTTTGTGTATGCTTGACACAGCTGGCAAGCTCTATGAGAAGCTTCTTAAACAAAGAACATTGGATGCCGTGGCAGAAGCCGGAGGGTTGTCGCCAAGACAGTACGGCTTCACTACAGGTCGATCGACTATCGATGCGATAGATAAGGTGGTAACAGCAGCAAAGGCAGTGAGGACAGGGAACCACTGGTCACGGAATCTTTGTATGGCTGTCACTCTCGACGTGAGGAATGCTTTCAATTCGGCAAGGTGGCGAGATATATTGAAAGCCCTTAAAGATGACTTCCGAATACCGGTGTACCTCTACAGAGTGTTACAGGACTATCTGTCAGAGCGGTGGGTCACATTCCATACACGTAAAGGAAATCGCAGGAAGAGGATCACCTCAGGAGCGGCTCAAGGCTCGGTACTGGGGGCGGACCTGTGGAACATCAATTATGATGGGATCCTGCGCATTGCAATGCCGGAGGGTGTGTTTCTGGTGGGATATGCGGACGATGTTGTCATCGTGATAATCGCACGCACAATAGAGTTCCTTCAGTTCAAGCTGAACCAAGCAATGAGGAGGATTATGGAATGGATGGAGTCCCGATCCCTGTTGTTGGCTGTCCAAAAGACAGAAATTGTACTCCTTACTACAAAACGAATAGACAGAAGCGTGACAATGCAAGTTGGGGACCAGCCCATCGTAGCAACAGAAGCAGTAAGGTATCTGGGAGTCATGCTGGACAGGAAGCTCACTTTCTGGAACCATATTTGCAAAGCGGCGGACAAGGCTGCAAAAGTAGTTACAAGCTTGAGTAGGCTGATGGCTAATATTGGAGGACCATCTGCAGCAAAAAGGAAACTCCTGATGCGAACTGCGGATGCCATCATGCTCTATGGAGCCGAAGTGTGGGCCGAGGCACTCTGTGTCCAAAAATATAGAAAGAGAATGGAGGCAGTGCAGAGAAGAGGAGCGCTACGGATCTGCAGTGCATATAGGACGGTGTCGCGTGCTGCTCCCCAAGTCATTGCCGGTGTCATCCCGATAGATATATTGGCCGATGAACGTCAGCGAATATTTCGTCGGAAGGGCGAGAGTACACCACAGTCAACCAAAAAGGAGGAACGCGAAGGAACGCTACGTGATTGGCAGAGGAGGTGGGACCAGGAAACCAAAGGAAGATGGACAGCTACTCTTATTGGCAATGTAGGTCAATGGATCGAGAGGAATCACGGAGATGTAGGCTATTACCTAACGCAATTTCTGACGGGGCACGGTTACTACCGTTCGTTTCTGAAGAAGATAGGGAAAACAACCGAGGCCAGATGCGTATATTGCCAGTTGGAGGACGAAGACGTAAGGCATACCTTCTTTGTATGTCCTCACTGGGAGCACCTCAGACGGCAGGTGATAGAAGAAATAGGTGAATTCAGTCCCGAATCGGTCGTCCCCAAGATGATTCAGTCGAGCGAGAACTGGAGAGCTGTCAGCACGTACGTCACTACAGTGCTCAAGGAGAAGGAAAGAAATCGGGAATGGGAGGGAGAAAGGAGCCAACCAAGGCAGTGAAGGGGGCGGATAAGACCAGGAGACACCTTTAAAGGATAGAAAAGGACTGTCCCGAAGTAATACCGAAAGGAAGTTCCGGGACAGTACCGAAAGAAGCGGGAAAGGGTGTTTTAGTCGGTAGGCCACACGTGAAGAGTCCGACACAAAGGATGAGGATGCCCGACCTCATTTTCAGTGCATAAAGCATTTCACCTAAACCCACCCAAAAAAAAAAAAAAAAATTATTATTATTATTTGGTGGTCATCACCCGTGGGGGGTAAAAAGTGCCACGGGGTGACGCGAGTGGGGGGCCCAAGGGGCTATTCCCACCCGCAAGTGCATGTGGAGGGCTCAGTGGTCGGGCATAATAGCCTCCCCCAAAAACTCCCTCACCAGGCTACACGAAGCTATCAGCACGGCCTTCCGCATGTCCTCGTAAAGTCCACCGGGCAACCCAAGAATCCTCAAACTTTCATGGAGTCTCTTGGGTATCAACCCGGTGGCAGACAAGACCACGGGAACGATCCGTACCACCTCCTGCTCCCACATCGTCCTTATCTCGTTAGCAAGGGATAAATACTTATTTACCTTCTCCCTGTGCTTGGCTTCGAGGTTTGATGTGAGAGGTACAGAGATGTCAATTAGGTAGGTCGTTTCCTCCGCCTTGTTCACAAGGACAATATCAGGCCGGCGCGCGGTGATTGGCAGATCGGTCGGTAGCTCCTTGTCCCAATACATCTTGTAATTTTCATTCTCCAAGTACCTGACTGGCTCATACTGGAAGCAGCGCGTCCTGTCCTGAACGAGAGCGTGCTTTAAGGCCAGCTCTTGATGGACTATACGCGCCCCCATGTTGTGCCTATACAGGTACTTGGTGGGAGCAAGGGCCGGGCAACCCGCCAGGACGTGATCTATTGTCTCACCTGTGGCTCGACAAATGCGACACACGTCCTGTACCCCAGCTTGCCGGATGATATACTTTCGGTAGTTGCGGGTCGCCACGACCTGGTCCTGTATGGCGATCATGAACCCTTCGGTTTCGACAAACAGGGAACCAGTCACCAACCATCTGCAAGAGGCAGAGCTGTCGACAGTGGGGGACAGGAGCTGTGAGCGGAATCGCCCATGCAGCTCCTTCGCTCCCCAGGCCTCACCTTTGGCCACATCCTCAACCACTTTCCCTAGAGGGTCAGCATCGGGCACGCACAGACTGAGGGGGGTAATGCCCTCGTCCACCTGGCAAACTGCGTTCGCAATGGGGCTGACGGTAACGCGACCAAGAAAGTACTCCCGAAGCCCGCCCGCCTGCCGATAGCAGAGGTTGGAGATGTCAGGGAATCCCCGACCCCCAACACCGCGTGGAAGCGTGACTCTCTCAACTGCCGACTTGGGGTGATGAGCCCGGAAGGCAGTCGATTGAGTCCTGACTAGGCGGTCCAGGGAAGCAAGCTCCGAGTCGCGCCACTTCACAACCCCAAACGAGTATGTCAGCAGGGAGGCTGCATAGATGTGAATGGCCCTGACCATGTGTTATTATTATTATTATTATTATTATTATTATTATTATTATTATTATTATTATTATTATTATTATTTGGTGGTCATCACCCGTGGGGGGTAAAAAGTGCCACGGGGTGACGTGAGTGGGGGGCCCAAGGGCCTATTCCCACCCGCAAGTGCATGTGGAGGGCTCAGCGGTCGGGCATAATAGCCTCCCCCAAAAACTCCCTCACCAGGCTACACGAAGCAATCAGCACGGCCTTCCGCATGTCCTCGTAAAGTCCACCGGGCAACCCAAGGATCCTCAAACTTTCATGGAGTTTCTTGGGTACCACCCCGGTGGCAGACAAGACCACGGGAACGATCCGTACCACCTCCTGCTCCCACATCGTCCTTATCTCGCTAGCAAGGGATAAATACTTATTTACCTTCTCCCTGTGCTTGGCTTCGAGGTTTGATGTGAGAGGTACAGAGATGTCAATTAGGTAGGTCGTTCCCTCCGCCTTGTTCACAAGGACAATATCAGGCCGGCGCGCGGTGATTGGCAGATCGGTCGGTAGCTCCTTGTCCCAATACATCTTGTAATTTTCATTCTCCAAGTACCTGACTGGCTCATACTGGAAGCAGCGCGTCCTGTCCTGAACGAGAGCGTGCTTTAAGGCCAGCTCTTGATGGACTATACGCGCCACCATGTTGTGCCTATACAGGTACTTGGTGGGAGCAAGGGCCGGGCAACCCGCCAGGATGTGATCTATTGTCTCACCAGTGGCTCGACAAATGCGACACACGTCCTGTACTCCAGCTTGCCGGATGATATACGTTCGGTAGTTGCGGGTCGCCACGACCTGTGATTATTATTATTATTATTATTATTATTATTATAATTATAATTATTATAATAACATTATCGATTGGCAGCGGGCCGGCATCACTGGGAGTGCTGAAAGCAGCAACTAGGGGTGGTCCCCCTGCTTGCTGTGGAAGGCTGATGTGAGCTTGCTCTGCCGAGGTGTTTGTCAGTCCCGTGCGTCAGGAGCCAGCCCCCTGATCAGGACCCTGATCAGGTAGTGCACGGTGAGTGTGGAGGTCGGGCTCCGCACTGCTGCGGGGGAGTCAGGAACGTCTGGTATCCCGGTTCCTGCTAAGTGGAGGCTGGGTCCCCAGAGTACTGGGGTCGAGAAGTAGGCAATACCTACCGGATTGCTGCACTCGTGGGTGTACCCGTGCCCAGCTATTCCAACCCCCTCCTCCATGCACGATGCGCTGGTAAATGTATCAAGATAATGTCATCTAATAACCAAAAGAAAGGAGAGGTGAAATCTAATACTGACCTTGGAGGTAAAGTCCTACATGGGGATGCTGTGGGAACTAGAACAGATGAGGAACAAAAAGCTAGCAAAAGCTCAGAACAGGAGAGGACATGGCAGGAGTACAGCCAACTCACCAAAGAGATGGAGAAAAACATAATTGGCATGGAGATGGCCATAAAGGAAATGCTCATTGCAACAAAGAGGCAGCCCAACATAAGTCAGACGGTTAAGAGCGGGCTAAGAGAGGTGCAAGAGGCGATTGACGCCCTAAGGTCTCAAGCTCAAAAGCAGAGTACCCTCCAGGGGAAGCTCGAGAAAATGAGCGAACACTGGTCCCCGTCCAAAGAAGGAAAAGGAGGCACTCGGAAGAGGCCCCGAGGCAGGCAGGATGACAGCACCTCGGATACGGGAGACGATGAGCTGTCCGACTCAACAGCTGCCTCAGGCAGGACGCGTGCATCTAGTATTGGGTCTCTCAGCGCCACAGCGCAGGGTAGGAAGAAGCGCGAATGGTTACTGTCACAGGAAGTCCGGAAGAAGGAAGCTGAGAAAGCCAAGGAAAAAGAGTGTGAGGTGCAGAAGAGAACGGACAAGGCCAAGAAAAGAGAAGAGAGGGCGAAGAAGAGAGTTGATGATGCCAAGCAATGGGAGGAAGAACTTGTGAACAAAAAGAAAAAAGAAGAGGAGGAAGAAAAGAAGAAGAAAAAACTTCAAGAGGAGAAGGTTAAAAAGAAGAAGCAGAAGCAACAAGAAAAAAAGGGACGAAGCCAGAGACCAGACGCTCTTGTCATTAAAGTCACGCAAGATCTCCCTTACTCTGTGGTGCTACAAAAGCTGAAGGAAGGCGTGGACCCCTCAGTCACCAACACTGAGATCCGAGCGATCAGAAAGACTGCAAAGGGAGACGTCATGCTCGAAATGAGCGGTGCGGCAAAAATACCGGAGGAATTTAGGAAGGCTGTGGAGGATGCTGTAGGAACAGATCAAATAAGAGACCTGACTCCAAGGGAACCCATTGAAGTGCGAGACCTGGATTGCCTGGCTACAGCGGAAGAAGTGGCAAAGGCAATTGAACAGAAGCTTGGCAAGCCAACGGGTGAGCTAAAAGTAAACTTGACCAAACCAAATAGCCGATCACAGGTGCTAGCCATTGTAGAGCTCTCTAGCAGAGATGCAAACAAGCTCATGGAAAGTGGAAAGCTCAGAGTCGGCTGGATTAACTGTAGACTCAGAAGACGCATAGAAGTTGCCAGATGCTACAAGTGCCTGGGATACGGGCATATAGCAAGGCGATGCACAGGGGAGGGTCGCACGAAGAAGTGTTTCCGTTTCCAAGAACCCCTCAGTGATGGACACACTGGAGCCACTTGCACAGCGACACCAGTGTGTCCACTGTGTGAAGAACTTGGGGTGGCCTCAACGAGTCATGTGGCAGGAAGAAAAGGATGCGAAGCGTATCGGAAAGCTATTGACCAGGAGAGAGCCTTGAAAAAGGCAAGCAAGCCATCATGAAGATCCTTCAGATAAATCTTAACAGGAGTAGGACAGCAAGCTCCCTAATGGATCAAATTGCCCGGGAAAAAGGTGCTGACATGATAATAATTAGCGAGCAGTACAACTATGGCAACAAGGTGCCAGACTGGATTGCGGACCCATCAGGCACAGCAGCCATTTGGGTAGTCAACAGATCCGTAGTCCCAATTGAGGCAAAGGGAGTAGGCTCTGGCTACGTTTGGATTAGGAGTAAGGGGGTGACGTACTTTAGTTGTTACCTTACACCAAATGAGCCAATCGCCGATTTCGAAGCGAGACTGGCATACTTAGAGGACGAAGTTCGTAGTACTAGGGGAGAAGTGCTGGTGGCAGGTGATTTTAATGCCAAGGCCGTCGAATGGGGTGAACCTGATCCAGACAGCAGGGGCCGACGGGTTATGGAGTTGGTGGCAAGACTCGGTTTGGTAATTATCAATAGAGGGGAGGTGCCAACTTTCCGAAGAGCTGGGTATAGGAGTACCATACCTGACATCAGAATGGGCTCTGAGAGGCTTGCAGGTCAGATTAACACATGGCAGGTGCTGGAAGATTACTCTGCGAGTCACCACCAGTATATTCAGTACCAGACAGGGGAACCACAACCAGGGCAAGAGCTGTCTTCGCTCCCTCGGTGGAATGTAGAAAGACTGGATAGAGACACCACGATCCAGATGGGTAAAGGAGCTCTTCAAAGAATAAAGCAGAGATTAGGGGGAGGACCTCTTGCGATGCTGTTGGTAGCAGCAACCATGTCTCTGTTAACCAGGGCATGTGAGAGCTCCATGCCGAAGAAATCAGTGATGCGGGACCGACGCCCGGCATACTGGTGGAATCAAGGGATAGCGGATCTGAGGAAGAACTGTTTCAGACTCAGGAGGCTAGCACAAAGAGCCAGAAGGAATACTGCTGACTTTCACCTGAAAACGGAGCAGTACAGAGTAGCTAGGAGAGCCCTAGGTATTGCAATAGCCAAAAGCAAAGCCCAGAAGTGGAAGGAGCTCTGTGAGGATGTGGAGAATGACCCATGGGGATTGGGGTACAAACTGGTCCTCCAAAAACTCAAAGGGGCGGACTCCACTTTGGAAATGCCCACGGAGGTCAAGGAAAGGATAGTGGAGGAACTTTTCCCGACACATGACTTGGAGAAACGGGCACAAATCGAAGTAACACCTGATGAGATACCCCTTTTCACTAAGGACGAACTGCAGAAGGCGGCAAAATCCATGCGGAACAAGAAGGCCCCAGGACCGGATGGGATCCCAGTCGAGATCTTGAAGATGGTAGCCCAGACTCGGCCAGAGGTGCTGCTCGACATGTATAACGCATGCCTTGTAGAAGGAATTTTTCCGGAGCAGTGGAAGGTAGCCAACCTCGTCCTCATAGGGAAAGGCAAGGGAGACCCAAGTACAGCCTCAGCTCATAGACCGTTGTGTATGCTTGACACAGCTGGCAAGCTCTATGAGAAGCTTCTTAAACAAAGAACATTGGATGCCGTGGCAGAAGCCGGAGGGTTGTCGCCAAGACAGTACGGCTTCACTACAGGTCGATCGACTATCGATGCGATAGATGAGGTGGTAACAGCAGCAAAGGCAGTGAGGACAGGGAACCACTGGTCACGGAATCTTTGTATGGCTGTCACTCTTGACGTGAGGAATGCTTTCAATTCGGCAAGGTGGCGAGATATATTGAAAGCCCTTAAAGATGACTTCCGAATACCGGTGTACCTGTACAGAGTGTTACAGGACTATCTGTCAGAGCGGTGGGTCACATTCCATACACGTGAAGGAAAACGCAGGAAGAGGATCACCTCAGGAGCGGCTAAAGGCTCGGTACTGGGGGCGGACCTGTGGAACATCAATTATGATGGGATCCTGCGCATTGCAATGCCGGAGGGTGTGTTTCTGGTGGGATATGCAGACGACGTTGTCATCGTGATAATCACACGCACAATAGAGTTCCTTCAGTTCAAGCTGAACCAAGCAATGAGGAGGATTATGGAATGGATCGAGTCCCGATCCCTGTTGTTGGCTGTCCAAAAGACAGAAATTGTACTCCTTACTACAAAACGAATAGACAGAAGCGTGACAATGCAAGTTGGAGACCAGCCCATCGTAGCAACAGAAGCAGTAAGGTATCTGGGAGTCATGCTGGACAGGAAGCTCACTTTCTGGAACCATATTTGCAAAGCGGCGGACAAGGCTGCAAAAGTAGTTACAAGCTTGAGTAGGCTGATGGCTAATATTGGAGGACCATCTGCAGCAAAAAGGAAACTCCTGATGCGAACTGCGGATGCCATCATGCTCTATGGAGCCGAAGTGTGGGCCGAGGCACTCCGTGTCCAAAAATATAGAAAGAGAATGGAGGCAGTGCAGAGAAGAGGAGCGATACGGATCTGCAGTGCATATAGGACGGTGTCGGGTGCTGCTGTCCAAGTCATTGCCGGTGTCATCCCGATAGATATATTGGCCGATGAACGTCAGCGAATATTTCGTTGGAAGGGCGAGAGTACACCACAGTCAACGAAAAAGGAGGAACGCGAAGGAACGCTACGTGATTGGCAAAGGAGGTGGGACCAGGAAACCAAAGGAAGATGGACGGCTACTCTTATTGGCAATGTAGCTCAATGGATCCAGAGGAATCACGGAGATGTAGGCTATTACCTAACACAATTTCTGACGGGGCACGGTTACTACTGTTCGTTTCTGAAGAAGATAGGGAAAACAACCGAGGCCAGATGCGTATATTGCCAGTTGGAGGACGAAGACGTAAGGCATGCCTTCTTTGTATGTCCTCACTGGGAGCACCTCAGACGGCAGGTGATAGAAGAAATAGGTGAATTCAGTCCCGAATCGGTCGTCCCCAAGATGATTCAGTCGAGCGAGAACTGGAGAGCTGTCAGCACGTACGTCACTACAGTGCTCAAGGAGAAGGAAAGAGATCGGGAATGGGAGGGAGAAAGGAGCCAACCAAGGCAGTGAAGGGGGCGGATAAGACCAGGAGATACCTTTAAAGGATAGAAAAGGACTGTCCCGAAGTAATACCAAAAGGAAGTTCCGGGACAGTACCGAAAGAAGCGGGAAAGGGTGTTTTAGTCGGTAGGCCACACGTGAAGAGTCCGACACAAAGGATGAGGATGCCCGACCTCATTTCGAGTGCATAAAGCATTTCACCTAAACCCACCAAAAAAAAAAAAAAATTATTATTATTATTATTTGGGTGTTCATCACCCGTGGGGGGTAAAAAGTGCCACGGGGTGACGCGAGTGGGGGGCTCAATTGCCTATTTCCACCCGCAAGTGAATGTGGAGGGCTCAGTGGTCGGGCATAATAGCCTCCCCCAAAAACTCCCTCACCAGGCTACACGAAGCAATCAGCACGACCTTCTGCATGTCCTCGTAAAGTCTGCCGGAAAACCCAAGGATCCTCAAACTTTCATGGAGTTTCTTGGGTATCAACCCGGTGGCAGACAAGACCACGGGAACGATCCGCACCACCTCCTGCTCTCACATAGGTAGTCCTTATCTCGTTAGCAAGGGATAAATTAATACTTATTCACCTTCTCCCTGTGCTTGGCTTCTAGGTTTGATGTGTGATTATTATTATTATTATTTGGGTGGTCATCACCCGTGGGGGTATTATTATTATTATTGTTATTATTATTATTATAAATGTTTTAAAATTAGAAACTTTATTGAGGAAGCCACTATCAAGTGTGCTGACAAGTTGCATATTTATATGCAAAAAATAATCTGTCACTTGCAATATTATTTCACACCCATTAGTGAGCTACTACAATAATTATTTTTATAGAGAAGATTTAAATGAACAATTACAGACGGAATAACACTTAGTAATAGATTATTTCTTATGAGTTCTTATTAACCCTAATCTGTTAACTGTAAGAAGAAGGGCTATTTTAAATGAAGTAGTTCATTAATTTATTTAAATTGATATAATTAAGAATTTGTATACAAATATTGTAATCTACTGTAGCTGTAGGGATTTCCGAAGCCAGAAATAGGAGGGGAATAAAATTATGCCTGCGTAAAAAAGCGGTAGTGATCTGCGCAAAAGGGAAGTTAGCGTTTTTTTTTTCTCTCGAAGTGCTGGGTTCTTTAAACGCCTAACAAAAACGTGTTTATAATACTGCTTACCCTTTTCCAGATGTTTTCCACATTGTTTGCATTCCAACTAAGATTCCTCCCGAGTTTTGGGGCAGAAAAAACAGAGCTGGGAGTTTTTAATACGCTTTCTAACAAAATCCTGTATTAGCTGCTCACAAGCAATATTAGCATCGAACCTGTTCTGTTATTCTCTCTTTATTAAAAGGCTATTAAAATGGGCGGTGGTGTCAACCAGTCTTTCAACTTTCAACGCACGGGTAAAAATGGATCCTGGCATCGGGATCCCCTACTTAGCCCCCCCCCCCCCCCCCCCCCAACTGAAATTTCCATCAAAATCGGTCCAGCCGTTTAGGAGTTGCGCTCAATTTCACACAGTTGCGCATTGAGCACATGTTCTAAAATAGCCTATTCCTTTCCGACGGGTAGGTATACTGCATAAACATACCAAATCTGGTGAAGATTAGTTGAGTCGTTTGGCAGTATTCGGTTCAGCAAAAACAGAAAAATATATTTACATACCTATTAGGTTAGAAAATGCACTTTGGTATCGATTTAGAAGACCAAAATTTACATTAAAAATCCCGTTTGAGTAAGAATTTCTTCAAATATTATTTCAATGTTAGCCCCCCATTTTTCCAGATCCGTCACTGTGGACAGCTGAACAACTAGTTTTAACGACATTTTCTTCTTTGTTGTTGTTGTGATCGGCTGCTCCTCCACAACTCAATTTGTGTCTGAACATGCTGTAACTCAGAGTGGGGACCCCCCGACCCCCCTCTGATCTTGTCAGGGGACTATATAAGAGCCAGGGTGCCACCAATTAGACAACCATTCTCAAGCTAACTTTCGGCCTCGTCTGTTCATCCTTATTCACTACACTGGTGACATCCGACGTGTGAGCTACACCGCCAGCGCCCGCCGTTTGACAGCGTCGCAGTCCCGCCTCCGCTTCAACGAGCCCCACCACGCGCGGCCCCCACCGACGCCACAGCGGCGCCCCACTCCGACGCCCGCCTCGACGGCTATCGCAGCGCCTCCCGCTACTTCGCCCCACCATCACCGATCCTTATATAAGGAAACGGACGCCGGCGCCGAGCACACTTCAAGCTGACACCTCACCGGACTGGCACCGAAGAGAAAACCGAAGATGACGGAGCAGAAACCGCAAAAGACACCCGAAGCGAGCGCTCCTTCGATTCTCAAGCTTCAGCCGTTCGACCCTGCATTCCCGCACGTCTGGTTCGCCCAACTCGAGCTCATCCTCGCACACGAAGGCCTCACGACGCCACATGCGAAATTCGCCCGAGCCTTCCTCGCTCTCGAACCTCGACAAGCGGATCTATGCGCCGACATCAACCCCTCGCACACCAGTAGTTACCAGACGCTCAAAACTCGCCTTCTAGCGACACACGCACCTTCCGATGGTTCACGGCTCACCGCCCTCCTCCAGCCGACATCGGACGACGAACTACCGTCGATCCTCGCTCGCCGACTCACCCGAGCACTTCCGGCTGACACACCCGCACTGCTTGTCCGACAGCTCTTCCTCCGCGCCCTACCCGAGAGCATACGCCTACACATAGCGGCCCGTGACGAACCCGACATAGTGAAACTCGCTGCGCTCGCCGATCGCCTCCTACCATTCGCCCCGCCTCCTCGGGTGGCTACCGTCTCCGAAGAGGTCGAAGTGATCAACAATAGACGTACCCAAGACAACAATCATCACACATTTCGGCGCCTATCAATTCAAGCGAATGAATTTCGGCTTACGAAACGCAGCGCAGACGTGGCAGCGCAGACGTGGCAGCGCTACATGGACCACGTCCTACGAAACCTGCCCTTCGTGTATTGTTACCTAGATGACATACTGGTCGCCTCTGCCACCCCGTCAGAACACTACACCCACGTACGCACGCTCCTCGAGACCGTCGCTAAATACGGCCTCCAAATCAACAAAGCAAAATGCCAGCTCGCACGGCCCTCAGTCAAATTTCTCGGCCACAACGTTTCAGCCGACGGGATAACACCCCTACCGGAACGCACGGACCTTATTAAGAAATTCCCGCGACCCACTACCGTGCACGAGCTTCGAACATTCCTCGGCCTCATTAACTTCTATCACCGAGCGATACCACGAGCCGCACCTACGCTACGCCCCCTAGTGGAAATGATTCCACCCGACGCGAAGAAAAAGGACAAACGCACGCTCACGTGGACCACCGACGCAGCTGACGCATTCGACCGCGCAAAACGCTTACTCGAAACCTCCGTCACACTCGCCCATCCGGCCCCGACCCAACCTCTCGTCCTACACACGGACTCGTCGGATTTCGCCGTCGGCGCAGCGCTGCATTTCATCGACAATACGCACTTACGCCCGCTAGGTTTCTTCTCACACACCCTCAACCCGGCTCAACGTAACTACAGCGCATTCGACCGCGAACTACTGGCTATCTACCTCGCCATAGTACATTTTCGCCAACAAATCGAAGGGCGCCCACTCACCGTATATACGGACCACAAGCCCCTCACGACCTCACTAGCGACTCAGTCAAATACGGTCCCACCAACACGGCTCCGGCACCTTCGATTTATCTCAGAATTCACGACTGACATAAGGTACGCCGAGGGCCCAACAAACATCGTCGCCGACTACCTTTCGCGACTACCACCCACAGCCAACACGGCCCACGCAGTCACGGATTACGGGACCCCCTTCACGCTACAACAACTAGCAGACGCACATGCCGCCGATGATCACATCGCCACTATGAATCTCACACCGCACCGCATACAAGGCCACGAAATCATGTGCGAAACCACCGACGCCTCGCCTCGCCCCTACATCCCTACGCCGCTACGCCTCGCGGTTTTCAAACACATACACGGGATGACACATCCGGGGATTAAGGCCACCACAGCCCTCATCCGCGCTCGATACTATTGGCCCATTATGACCTCATCGATACGGTTGTTCACCCGCGCCTGCCCGAGCTGCAACCGAGCCAAAACAACTCGACACATCAGGGCTCCCCTCGGTGAATATCCCGACGCAGCGCCACTCGAACACCTACATATCGACCTATTCGGCCCGCTACCACCATCGGCGACAAAAAAATACATATTATCGATGATTGACCGCGCCACTGGCTGGTTCGAATGCGCACCCCTCTCGACAATTTCCGCCGACGCAGTAATCACGGCCCTACAGAACCACTGGATCGCCCGCTACGGCTCCCCGGCACACTTAACCACCGACCAGGGCACCCAGTTCACCTCAGCCGAATTTCATAAATACTGCACATCCATGGGCACGGAGGTACATCACACGAATACCTACCACCCTCAAGCCAACGGCCTCGTCGAACGTCTACACAGGGTCCTCAAAGACGCAATACTCGCTACAGCCACGTCCCGCACATGGGCCACCCAACTTAGCGGCCTCCTCCTCGGCCTACGAAACCGCCCGGGCCCCGATGGCTACTCACCGGCCCAACGCCTCTTCTCGGCCACACCACGCCTACCAGGGGACCTATTCACTCAACCGCCCCCAACAACTATACCCCTACGCACCAACGAATCATACCGCCACTACACACAGTCCTACATGCCAACAACTATGCGCACAGCGACACATGTGTACGTCATGTGGAAAAACAGTCACGTACCTCACCGACGACCGCCGTACCCCATCGGTGTCAATCGACAGATGCAAACCGGCACCCCCACCCACGCAAACGGCGCCGAACGACGCCCCCCACCCCACGGCAGCGACTATAAAGACGAGCGCCAACGACATACATCAACCACTAACACGCTATGTCGCCGAAGCCTCCAACTGCCTCACAGCTCCTCCGAGACCTCGCCGTCACGCCGTCGCCTCCGGCTCCGGCCAAGCGCAAGCCGACCCGGCCACAACCGCCAGGAAAGCATGGCCCCATCCCCATCCGCCAGGCCATGGCCATATCAAAGGCCGGCGCGATGCCCATCCACGCGCGGCCCCGGGACACCACGACGCAGCAGCGTCGACAGCCGCCGCCAGGGATCCGCCCACTGACACCGCGGCTATCCGCAACCACGCCGGGTACGCCAATCATGACGGTAACCGCCCCGCCGAACACCACCGTCACCCTGCAGCTCCCGCCGTACGCAGGAACATGCACGGACTGCTGCATCCACGGGGTAAGACGCCCCCAGCAGCACACTGCAGGAGTGCAAGCCTCGCCCGACGTTACCACGAAGGCCACGTACGCCCGCAGTCTAACGAAGGCCCTCCTCGCCACGACGGAGTGGGCAACACAGACCCCAACCCTCGGCACGTCCACCTTCGCCACGCCTCCGGCGCGGCCCACGTCGCCAAAGCCGGCACCGCCGCCAACGCCGCAACGCCCCCGACAACAGCGCCCGAGCTACCGCACGAGCCACATACGGCACCGGCGGGATATCTCGCGCCCGCACCGGCACCCACGCCACTAATCGGCCTCGCCCCACCGCCACCCCACGACAACGACCACAGCAGCCACCCGGACAGCCCACTCGGACCCAACACACGCACCTCCCACGCCCGGCAACAGCCACAGCGACAACAAGAAAATTTAAATAAAAATGTAAATTACTTAAATTCTGGGGGGAGCAGTGTTGTGATCGGCTGCTCCTCCACAACTCAATTTGTGTCTGAACATGCTGTAACTCAGAGTGGGGACCCCCCGACCCCCCTCTGATCATGTCAGGGGACTATATAAGAGCCAGGGTGCCACCAATTAGACAACCATTCTCAAGCTAACTTTCGGCCTCGTCTGTTCATCCTTATTCACTACAGTTGTCTTCAGCTGAACTTTTTAATTTGAAACAACAATCTGAAAGTGATCATCTTTGATAATAAACTTGAAACAAGAATCGTTTGGAGCTAGTCAAGGCACATGGCTTCCTCAGTAACATTATGTATAGAAATTACATCTGAAGACCTAACTTGCGACTATATTTTAAATTTCGTTAGGTGAATCGAATTATATTTACAAGCCTCTGCATCCGTTACACGTGCTGAAACTGTATAGCACCCCTTCTGCGTAGATAGTATAATAAACCGTTCTGTAATAATCTACCGTTGTAATAATTTACCCAATAATACTTCAACGTGTTTTCAAGTTGCTACCTATCAACAAAATCCAAAAGATCCATCATTTTGGTTCATTATTTCCAATAATGAACCATTGGAATCGAGCATGACAAAATAAGAGAAAAAACACAAACGGTGGGTACAGCTTCCGTACAAGTACGCAACCACGAGGGACATTTTATGTCTTAGCGCCCCCTCCCGCACCCACACCAAGTACTTCGTACTTAATTGTTTTGGTCAAGATTTCCAACGAATGGTACCTAGTCCGAACAGCCTTCAGTCCCAATTAGTTCGGATTAGCCGGACTCCACTGTATTATGTACGTAAACATTCATTTAAACAATCACGCTCATACCGCAGCTTGTTGGCCACGCAGTCCGCAGTGGTTAACGTAGTATGGTTAGGTAAATCGAGAGCTATCCAACGAGTGGTGAACGATTTTTGTACGATGATAACTGGCGAAGATAAAGTTCCGTAGCAACGAATCGGTTGTAAGCGAAAATCATCAGAAATTTTCGTGACGATTTCGTGTGACGGTTTTGGTTTATTATTTTCAATAATGAACCATTGGAATCGAGCATGAAAAAAAAAATTCTTACCCCCCCTCAAAATTTGATGGTTTACGTTTCAAGGTATGTAGAATCCAAAACTGCAATAAAAATATTTCTGTCTGTCCGCCGTACGCCGTACGCCGTACGCCGTACGCCGTACGGGCCACTTTTCTTAGTTACCATGAAAAAAAATTGATGAAATTCGGGTTATAGGTTCCGTTCGGCGTCTAGTTGGTCCTCGAAGCTCGACGTTACTGTGAGTCATCTCTAAGGGGTTCAAAATAGGGGTTGAAATTTTCAAAACGCCTATACCATTTTTTTACGTAAATATTTTTACGGTTTTAAATAGTTCTTGAACTTGCGAGTTTTTTAAGACCATCCGGAGCATCGTACGTCCAGCCGTTCGTTCACAGTAAGGCCCCGAAGTTTGCACCGACAGGCATTTTCGACTCCAGTGTGAATGAAATTGTATACAATTCAAACCAAATCTCGTAACCAGAGACGCGCCCACAATAGCAATTTGTGAATACGGCCAATCATTGGTAGGGATCACCTGATTATATCGGCGGAGTATGAAGTCGAGTTGGTTGTTCTGTGATATTATTTAATTTGAAAAATGATGGCTCTATTGGAGTTTGTTGGTAGGTAGTGAAACTTGAACAAACGTTGAAGTATTATTGATGGGTAAATTATTATTACGGTAAATCATTACTCAACGGTAAATTATTACACAACGATTCATTATACCATCTACGTAGAAGGGGCTGGAGTTTGTTGGTAGGTACTTTTGCAACTTTTTTCACTCCTCATCAACAATTTCTTTTCAGAACTTCATTATGTGTGTTTCTTTTTGTTAGGTACTGTTTGTCATCGGCAGAATTATTTTAGCAACATTTAACTCGTGATTTAGGTAGGTACCTAGTAACGAGTACGGGGTTAGGTACTAACCTACGGAGGGTCTGCGATCTACATAATATGTGTAGAATAGTACATATCATATTATATAGACGGGTTATCTATACATAGAGCTGTGATCTGTAACAGAAGGGTATTCTATACAAAATAATAAACCGTTGTGCAGGGATTTGCAGCGTTTTTGTGTAACGTTTTTCGAGTTATGTGCCAGAGTAAAGACATAAAATGTCAATAAATTGTTGATAGATATGGACAGATATGCAACCAGCATGATGTTTGGAACTACTTACCCCGTCCAGAGGATGAACTCGAATTCTTCACCCTGAATGGCTTTCATGGCGTATACTGCGGATTCAATGAGACTCCACGGGGAGTCACATGAATGTTCACCCAAAGGGCCTGGGATTCTGAACGGCCCCGGCATACTTTTTCTGCAAGCTGGAAAAGAATTATACGTTCTGTATAAATAATAGAAGTCACCAAAAAATACAATAGGTAAGTACTAATATTGTTGTTCACAAAGTTGTAGGCTTTGTGCCGGCACTGATCACGAACCTACTATTTCATTCCAGCCCTTGCAGTAGGTACCTAACTGATTGATATAAATACCCCCTTGAGTTACATGAGTTCACTTCTTGGAGCCATTTGGTAAATTTGGAGGCAATAATAATTTATTGTCATAGGTTGAAAATAATTTTTGACAATTATTATTGTCATACGCATATTGATACAGTCTTTTCACTAACTACTTCTACGACCCCTAGGGGTTATTTCCCCTAGATTATGGAATTCTCATATTCATATTAATCCCCTCAGCAAGGAATTAAAATTCAAATGTAGCTACGTGGAACGTTTGATGGGGTGTGCTAAAATTTTCATTCAGGCTCGATTACATGGGTTCATTATTGTAAATAATGTAGCTGTTAATAAGAAAGTATTCGCAGTTTAACTAGATTTCGTAGAAGATTCCATCCATCAACATAACGGTGAATCATCAGCCCCAGTGAGTATCACGTTTCCCTTGATCCCTAAACCAAGTCAGCCTCTCAGTCGCCGACTCCCAGAGGGAGCACTGTAGGAGGGGGTGTGGACGTAAGGATAAAATAATTAGAGCACCAAAGCCTTGAGGTCGAGATTGGTTTACGGAAGCTTCTGTTCCCTTCAGACACCGCCTTGTAGGTACTAAAATCTCTCGCATTCTATTTATGTATGCTGATAAGCTTACGCCTTCTAAGCAGCCGGAGACGTGGACGGGCATTAAACCCGTTTCTTACAAAGCTCATCTTGGAGCTGCAACCCAGCTTATGGGTATCTTCTTCTTCCTCATACCTTTGCTTCTCATTAGGTCCGTGAGTCGAGCTTGGTTAAATAGCTTTTTGTAGTAGTACCCTAGCTTCTGACCCTTGTTACAGAAGGCTTTCTTCCTTATTCTCGTAACAAGGTTTCGTTAGTTTCAATTCGTTAATTCACCAAGGTAACTAGTAAGAATGGGAAATCTAATCAAGCACCTTGTTCCATTTTTCTTAGAAACATACCAGATGTAAAATTTTCTCAGATATTAAGTTATGTAGATATTATTAGTTTTTTCGATTTATTTATTGCAACTGAATATTTGACGTACATTTCATCTAGCAATATTTCATCTCAAAATAATTAATCTCACTCCTAGATTGGTTTTCAGCAAAACCTAGCCCGTGTTTGCAGCGGGATTAGTATAGTCACTGGGTTTCAATTGCACTATAGAATTATTTGCACATACTGCAAGTAACAGCACAATCAAGACTAGTGGTTTGTTACGTTTGAGGTGCGGGAGTTCCCCTTCGTTGTTCAGAACGTTGATCATCTCCAGGTTGTCATGTTTGTGCAGGCGATGTTCGTGCTACTGTGCGTACTTGGCAATTATTGTTTCGTTGACTGACTCCACCCTCAGATCTCGACGTATTATATTTATCATCATTTCGCGTGTACCAAGAGGCGCCTAATATACTTCTCAGTATTTTGTTCTGTAAGGTTGCATTTTTTCAAAATCGGACTTCTTGGCACAGCCCCAGAGTTGAAGCCCGTAGGTCCAGATAGGGTGAAGAAACGCTTGTATATAAGCAGTTTGTTGTGAAGTGACAGAACGGAATTCCTCCAGCACATGCTTCTAAACGGTATTGTTAGTGTGGCTGTAATGCATTTTGCTATTAGTTACTTGGGGTAGTAGACGAAATATCTCCGTTATAACACACACACAATAGGTACATGTTTGCATGGGGAAATCATCAACAAAAGCGAACATCAAACGGTAAAACTACAGCTCCATCATCTCAGCAGAAAAAAAACAGCTGATTCATAATATAATAATACATGGTTTCTTACAATTTCAAATAATAGTAGATAGGTACCTATCCAATTAATCTGATCGAAAAAAAACCGCTGCAAAGTCCTTGTCACATGGGTTTATTATTCTATTGGACAGAGATGTTGGCTGTTTATTTATTGTTTCTTTCATATGAAATAATTGAAATAGCTATTTCTGGTGGTTTCCACCAATTTTGACCCTAAAACACAAATTAGGTTTTTTTTTGTTTTTTTTTCAATAAATTATCTCTGATCCTTGATAGTACCATTTAATCGTCTTGATCCACGTGTTGACACTTTTTCCAGTGTTATTCTACAAATTGATGGTGATTTCAGACGATTTCCCAGGTTTTTGACTCATAAAAAATCAATTTCGGGAGCTGAACATCTGGTAGAACCTCAATTTTCCACTCTTTGGTCAAAATCGACTTCATATTCGGTCTTATCGTCCCCAAAAACATGAAAAACGATACCTTAAAAGCTCATGTTACCAACATGTTGCTAGAACGCAAAAAGTACCTATTTGTACACACATTTTCACTCATAACACCCCTGGGTATATTCCAATCGGGCTGAAAAGTTTCGGGACACAACTAGGGCCCAAATGGAGCATGTGTGCGAAAGAACGATTTTTTTAGACCGAAAATGAAGCCTGCACACGTGATACGGCGGACGGCGTACGGCGGACGGCGTACGGCGGACGGACATTGCATTTTTGGAATCTACGCACCTTGAAACGGAAAAGAAAAAATTTTGAGGGGGTGTTATAAAAATTGTTTGCTGAGCGAATACATAGTTGTATTATTCACAGAATAATAAACCAATAGGAACACTGTACAACCACCCAATAGCTCCCCATAAGGCCACCTAGGGCTCAGAACACGAACATCACCATGCGTATGAATAGAAAATCAGTTTGACTTTGGACAGTAGGTAATTAATTTCCATTCTAACAACAACTAATGTTATCTGTGCGCATTGGTTATTATATGGAAAAACGCTGCAAAGTCCTTGTCACATGGGTTTATTATTCTATTATTTTATTGGTCTACAGAAATGCTGGCTGTTTATTTATTGTTTCTTTCATGTAAAATAATTGAAATAGCTATTTCTGGTGGTTACCACAAATTTTGGCTCCCAAAACGTGAATTAGGTAGGTACTACGCTCCTTTTTTTTCAAATTACCTTTGATCATTGATTGTACCATTTAATCGTCTTGATCCACGTGTTGACACTTTTTCTAGTGTTATTATACAAACTGATGGTGATTTCAGACGATTTCGCAGGTTTTTGAATCATAAAAAATCAATTTTGGGAGCTGAACATCTGGTACAACCTCAATTTTCCACTCCTTGGTCAAAATCGACTTCATATTCGGTCTTCTCGTCCCCAAAAACATGGAAAACGATACCTCAAAAGCTCATTTTACTACTATGTTACTAAAACACAAAAAGTACCTATTTTTATACACATTTTCACTCATAACTCCCCCTGGATATATTCCGATCGGGCTGAAAAGTTTTGGGACACAACTAGGGCCCAAATGGAGCATGCGTGCGAAAGAACGATTTTTTTAGACCGAAAATGAAGCCTGTACACGTGATATGGCGTACGGCGTACGGTGGACGGCGGACGGACATTGAATTTTTGGAATCTACGCACCTTGAAACGGAAAAGAAAAAAATTTGAGGGGGTGTTATAAAAATTTTTTGCTGAGCGAATACATAGGTGTATTATTCACAGAATAATAAACCAAAATAGTAAACCGTTGTGTAATGATTATGCAGCGCTTTTTGGTTGTTCTCAGCCATAAGACCATGTCAGTAGAAGGATAGGTATTTATTCTCTCCGTCTCGTACACCACTTACCATTTCGAAATTTGCTTTTGCTGCTCGCCAACGTGATATACGGTGTCATAATTATTTTCATTATGTTGAACTGGCTACGAAATAAATAAATAATGCACGTAATCTCAATAATTTTCAAGAAATACATTTAAAAAAGTACCACGTTAAAAAAAATCCAATGAAACAATGCATGACCACAAGGAAACAACCTCGGATGAACAATAGTAAGAAGTGACGGGGTATTGAGGGGACAGCACAGGGCAGCTGTGAGGGTTAACACAGAACTTCGATGGATTATTCAATTTACAAGTAAGATATTGTTATGAAGGAGATCAATAATAATATTGAGATAGATCAATAATAATGAGAGGCGCATTTTGACTTCCTTGCTCTATGCGTCGCTCTAACTCTCATCATTAGAAGTGATGAATTTGAAACCCGTCGTTCAAAGCAGAAAGTGCGAGGTGAGCGATGTATTTCGCACTTCCTAAGTAACCAAACGCCTCCCTGTTCATTCGTGGCGGTAACAATGGAGTTTCCCCTCGCAACGAACCTTCGCCATTGTTCGGGCTTCATACGACAGGAATGCTTTCCATCAGGGAAAGGATTGATGTCACATGACGGAGATGACTTGATGGAAGTCCCCCCCTAATTGCTTTACAGATAGGTAGTTATATAAATTATGTAGGTAAAGTTACAGAACTTGTACACATGCGGGCTCTGTAAAAATCAGCTTCATTCAAGTACCATCGAAAGTATTTTTCAACCATTTTCTTTTATTAATTGACGGTTTTATTTTGTTCTAAAGTTACCTGTTTCACTCACCAGTTTTTGTGTAAGATTAAACAGTCCTCGAAGTTGTTCTTCACTGCCTGTAGTTGTAATCTGGGAATTCAGATTTGTTTTCCCGGGTACTCCGGGTCCCAGCTCTATCCCTACAAGGCAGCGGCTCGCCCTTGTTTGCAAATAAAGAAGAAAACTCAAGTTCCTGTCCAACGATTTTTAGCGATTTTTGACTACCCAAATCTCAGATTTAACCCACTGTCTTTTTAAAATTGTTCACACTTCCAAACTCATTCTGTAGCGCGACAGGAATTCCGATCTCTAGTTTTACATCCCAGAGTTGTTATGGGAACACTGAACACCCTCTTGAAGAACATCAGCGGGGCAGACTCCGTCTCCCCCACACAACCCAACCAGGGACCCCAATATAGTGGAAATCGCTTTGCCCTAAACAGCTAGGTTTGGACGCAAACTAGGATATGCTCGTCCTGACACAAAGAAGGTAGTACACTACTACTAACTGCTGTTGATTTCAACAGGGAAAAATTCTCATACGAGAACCTAACCATCTGACCCGAAAAATTATAGCAGTGCTGTATATAGGAAGGCAGTAAGTACACATTAAAAATTAATGTATCTATCTCTCAAAGCAGAACCAGAATATAAATCCATTTTTTTTTTTACATCGTTTGTTATTTCGTAATTTATGTACAGCTTCAAAGGTATGTGTGAAGTAAGGGGTAATGGTACACGAAGGCTCAGATATCTGCCGGAGGAAAATATTATACAGCGTGTTTCCGTCAAGCATGGTGATTTTCGAAATGTAGTGAATAATTGAATAAAGATTTTTACAGTTATATCGAACGAGATGGAAGACATCCTACATTACACCCAAGCATTCAACTATCTGCTATACGCTAGTGCTATCTGCTATGCAGTAAGTGGAAGAATAAATGAGAACTAAAGTTTTGCTTTTTTCAATTTCGTTGAAATCACAATAATTTTAAATCATTATGGATGAAACTCAAACTCGAACACGCGGGTTTCCTTCTTTTGAAGATCTCCATAATTTGGGGAATCAGCATAGCGTATTCATCAATAACAATATAGAGCACAAGTTTTATTCATTCAACCGAAAACAACTCTTATAAAAATGAATACTATTGGGTATTGTCATTCAGACTTTGGTTGGTATTTAACATTCAGTAACTCTTGGGTGAAAAAGGTTGAGAGGGGGGGCGGTGTTGGATAAACAGGTAGAATACTTTATTTAACGCTTAGAAACTAATATGGTTACGTCAGCAAACAACCGATTCTGGGGTCTGCCAGAGGCACATAGGTACGACCTACATCCATCCCACCAAACGAGTAATGAAGGGGTTGGAGGAAAACGTGCTGAGAAATCTAAAAGGGTTACCGTTTTGTTTGCAGTAGTATTCGGGCATTTTCAAACGACTTGCGGTTCGTGTTCACATTACTTAGACTATACGTGTTTTATGCAGATTTTGACAACATAAGTGCAGTTGGCATTGAAGGCATTATGGTCTTCACTACGAACACAAGTCATGAAGCACTTCTCAATTCTACTTAACATGGAACTTCCTTGTCTTAAGCGGCTTTCCACATTCATTTGACATGCTGTCCATATTGACTGTCGACTGGAGAAGGATGGAATCGTTCCTCGATTCAGTTGTTCTGCACTTGCACTTCAATCTTAGCTTGGCGCGCACGCGAACACGCATTTGCCAACAGGCGGCGCTCACTCGAGGAACACGTGATGCTCAATTGATGCATTCTTTTTGCAAACACCACAGGCCGCGCGCAATCGACGAACTCCCCTTTCCTGCTGATTTCATGGCAAGTGACAAATCATTCTCCAGAACTAGACGCATTGAACTTGATGGGTTGACCCGAAGATTGATAGGAGGAGTTTTGGATGGTGTCGTGATTGCGAGAGAGAGGGTAGGTGTGGATGGCTGGTTTGAATGAGAAGGATAGCATGGGTGTAGGATGTGCCCAGAAGGGTTCTTTCAGGTGAAGCTAGCACCCCAGGCTATTACCACCACAATGAGTGCTAGAGGATGAAGGCTATGGCCCAGGTTGTTACCACCACAATGGCCGCTAGAAGAGATGAAAGCTGGCATCCTAGGATATTACCGCCACAATGATCTTTTGTGAGACATATCCCAGGTTGTTACCACCACATGGGTATGCGAGGGATAGGAGAATGCGAGGAGGCGTGGGGTGAATGAGAGAGAAGTCACAGGTAGGAGTGAGACTCGAACATTGAAGAGCTGGGCGCCTTATAAAGGTGCCTCCACCTCGTCCCCCGTCTACGAACGGCCATTACCATCCATTGGGAGTCGTTGGGAGTTGATGGAGGGAGACCCCCCTGGGCTTCTACCGAGGCCTCGCACAGCTCGTCTTTCTCCTTCTATTTATTGGTTATAATCTTGTACATTTTGTTGAGTGATACAGAGGGGTACCTCGACGGATGGATTCATCAAATTCGACGGAAAGTGAACGAGGTGTACATTTGAACTCAGTGTTCAGAGATTTCGCATTTGCTAATGACTAGATAAGGTTTTTTCCCGACAATATTATTATTACTGAAAGTTGAAAGTTGAGTTGTATTATTGTTGAAAGTTGATAATTGAGAGCTGATGTTTAATGTTTTCATTGAAATCGATTGAATAGAATCTGTGGAATCTAATCTGCAAGGAAGAAGGAGGTTCGATAGGACCGAAATATGACCAAAGGTGGGACAATGAAATTCATAAGCTATTTCATAGCCTCATATGAATTTTATGGAACTCAGTAATTGGTTTGATCAATAAAATGTATTAATTTGTTATTTCAGTTGAGTTTCATTTAGTACAATGAGTTTCATCTCCGTTACTAGCGTTGCAGGGATTTCCTAATTATTCAACCCACCTAAGGTTCACCCCATCACTTTATCCTTTCAGGCCCAAGACCGTCAGGAATAATTATTATTGCAGTTATGTAACTGCCGACTCATTAACTTTGGGAATCTTAGTAGTTATAATGCACATAGTTTTCACTCCGTTTGGGATGATAGTTGAAATTCATATAACTTGATCTTCATATAAAAGACAGTGATCATGATCATGGAGTGGAGTTTATGAACTTACATACATATTTACGAGAGATGAACGGCGTGCTTAGAAAATACAGGGAAACAAGAACAGTCAAGTCGTGTTACGACTGACGTGACAGTCGTGTTAAGTACAAGAACAGTTCAAATAATTTCAAACCCTTCCCTCCATCATTTTTCCATATATCCTGTTCTTGATGCGTCTTGTATTTTCAGTTGGGTATAAGCTGGAGTAGCGTCTTCGATTTCTCTGACGAGCCGACCGCCCTGCGTACTCGCATCTACGGTGACTTACCGTTCCATTGCGCAGGTCAGATTCCACTTCCGCCCCACCTTTCCAGGTAGTTTCACGGGACTTGCTGTGTTCACCGAAAAACGGACTGAATAATTCTTTGATAGAAAGTACCTAGTGTTTTTCTTTGGTATCAATTGGTTCGTCGTTCCGTGTCGTAGTTCGTGAACTTTTCCGTTTTCTACTTACGAAAATGACTTCCGGTTAGACTGAAAGATATCACTGCGCACAACATTCGACACTTATTCAGTCTAAAACCATTCAAATGAAACTCACTTTCGAAGAAACGATGTTTAAACGACCATCGCTATAAGCGGACCCCCAGAAAGGAGTTTGAGTACATCGGCTTGATAACATCGTTACTACATCTGGGAATAGTAGGTATTTAAACAATTTTATAAGCACTCATAATGGGGGAAATTTTCGCCTAAGATTTTGACCCGTCATGCCAGAAAAATTGAAGAACCAAATTAACACCTTGAAGGCGATATCAATGTGGCCACAGTAGGGATGTGGCGTTCAGCACTGAACGGATGACCAGAGTTGGCGTTCTCAGTGAACGGGTGATCCTAACCACTGAAAATAGACGATTATCTTCTATTCTCAGTGATCCTAACCTCACTCCATTCTCAAAGCTCCTCACTCCCACCAGTTCATCCGTTCATCAACCCCTCCCTTCGCACCTCTATAATTCGTATAGTTCTTCCCTTCTCTCTTTGCCGTTCCCATCGTTCTCCCCTTCCCCACTTGCAGTTCCTCGCTGGTTAGTTCACATAGTACAACCTGCTATGTAGCGATTACACGTTTACCCTTCACCTTGTTCTGTTCCAACAAAATCTTTCGAAAAAAGTGCGGCGTCGTTTCATTTTAATGGTGTGGATGGAGGAACCGATATTGTGGAATCGAAATTAGCGTTAAAAATTCAAAGTCAAATCAAAAACATTAAGTTGGTAGGTAGTAATTTTCTAATGCACGGGTATGATTTTGCATTGTATTCCTACCAGCCTAGTCTCTAAAGCTTCGAATCAACTCACTTCAACTAACTTCAATCAATCTAAAGCTTTCTAATCGTATACCATACGACTTCCACAGTGTATTTCAACATTATTCTTATTTTAATTTGTCACCAGAACAGAATCTGCAAAATATGACATATGCAGTTATAGGTACCTAGGTACCAAAATAGTTCCAAAATGAAAGTTTATATTCAGCCAAGTAGGTATGTGTCGATATATTATTATTTAGCCAAAGCTATAAACCCCGTTTTCGTGGTATTTAGAGCGCGATAATATTAGAAGGACTCGGTTGAACTGATGAACGGGTGAACTTGTCTCAAAGAACGCATCCCGGAGTGAATAATTGTGGGAGTTAACTCCTGAGATAAGAACGCATCTTATCCCAAATTTGTCCAACTGACACCAAATGTTTGCTTTCGGGAGTCGTTGTCGTTGCTAAGAAACTATCATTCATAATGATTAAGGGCAGGCTATTCAGTGAAATTTGTCCCTCCGACCGACCAACACAATGTTCAATCAATAAAGCATGCATTGAAATTCATGGGTGAATAGTTTGATATTAAATTTACATTAATCATTATGAATGTTCCCTAGGCGTCTGTAAGACAGCCGTGTTTTTAAAAAACTGGTATGACTACTACACCGGTACCTTCATTTCATCCCAGTGGTGGTTTATCATCAGTCATTGGAATACATAATTATGTAGGTATCTTAACACCACGTATTACAGGATTAAGGAGAAGTTAGTTCTCAAAACAATCACTTATCCAGACCGCTGCCAGTCCTGGGTTCAGGATTGTAGTATAATAGGAATACAGTTTATATTTGACGTCCCCCTCTCACAACTCAATATCGTGATCACTATGATTAGTTTCTGGAACTTCTCAAGCTGAAGCACATTGAAGGAAGTTGATAGGAGCGGCCCTTATGAATGATTGATTAATTACATTCAAACAGGTTGATGTTCCGACTAATCAAATCAGCCTAAGTTGCTGTACCGGGTTTAGAAACTTCATCGTCTCATTTGTTAACTGACTACTTTACTCGGCGTCATCCCTACTCAGTCGTTCTAGCTTTGCATCGCCTGCGCCGTGGCCATCAGTCTTCCCATTATCCCTTATGGAGGTTCCGCCCATTCACAACCACTGACTTTCAAACAACCGAATACTTATGTGCCGTGTGAAGGAAGAACGCCTCAACTCCAAAACATTTAAGAAATTCGTCCTAAAATGTTTCATAGAAATCTCCATGTAGGTTCTCTGCAGTAAACCCATTCTTTTGAGCAACATCAATAGGACAGGAGCGTTCGGGGTGAGGAGATAGGTGTCGGGAGATGATGATGGGGGGGGGGGGGGGGGGGTACATGGACAGTGTAGGAGGGGATTGGGATTCTCACAAGTACTTGAACAACTGCAAAAAAATCGATGTTCTAACTGAGGAGTTTTCCCTTCACACAAACCACTGTCCAATGTTTTTTTTTTCCAAGGAGAAACGCCTACAAATTTAGTTCTCGCCATTATTTTTCAAGGAAAAAAATAAATCGCAAAAGCAGATTCGATTTCCATTTCCCATGATGCTCTTTTTTTGTGAAAAATGACTTCACGCTCCATCAGCTGAGTAAACATGTGGAGGAGAAACACCTCAAGAAATTCGATTAAATTCCTCATCCCAAAAATTAAGCCAACGTTGTGAAAGTAAAACGCTTAAATCAATTTTTGACGAGTTGAGGTGTTTCTCCGTCACATTATGCACAGAACAATTATTGTTTGAGTACCTACTATCAAGGCCGGCTTTAGCGAAGGACGCGCAAGATTTGGCAACAATGTAATAGCTTCTTGGTTCAAGCCGCTCTCAAAACCACTGCGTTCTTTTAGCTCCTTAAATAAATGAACCCTTCAGAGTTGCGTTGCTATTATATTGCGAGGAGGTATAGGTAACCACCGTCTTCTGAAAAATGCTTCATTTAAAATAAACGTATTGCACTAATACCTAGAACAACAGAAAGGAACAAAGTAGATAACTTGCAGAAAACGAAATGGAACATGAATTGCATATAGCTTTCTTATATTATACTAGCATGACCGCTCGCTTCGCTCGCTATCCGAGATTCGCTGTACGCAGTATCGTACATAATTCCGACGTTGCACAACTTGGGAGCCTACTGGATATTGGTGCCAAATTTGGTCGATATCCGTCGAGCCATTCAGGAGTTGACCATGGTCGACCATATTTCCGCTATGGTGAAGGGGACCGAAAAATTCCGACGTTGCCCAACTTGGGAGCCTACTGGATATTCGTGCCAAATTTGGTCGATATCCGTCGAGCCATTCAGGAGTTGACCATGGTCGACCATATTTCCGCTATGATCAGGGAATTAAAAATGCGCCTACGTTCAACTTAGGAGGCTACCGGATATTGGTGCCAAATTTGGTCGATATCCGTTGAGCAATTCGGGATTCGACCATGGAGGGGCCCATGGATGCGCTATGGTCGACCGCAGGGGGTAGTCCGAAGGGTCGATCGTAGATAGAATTTCACGTAGATTACGAATAAGCGATAAAAAATAGGGGTTACCATTTCAATTAACGAAGTTGACCATGGTCGACCATAGTTCCGCTATGGTGAGGGAATTAAAAATGCGACGTTGCACAACTTGGGAGCCTACTGGATATTCGTGCCAAATTTGGTCGATATCCGTCCAGCCATTCAGGAGTTGACCATGGTCGACCATAGTTCCGCTATGGTGAAGGGGACCGAAAAATTCCGACGTTGCCCAACTTGGGAGCCTACTGGATATTCGTGCCAAATTTGGTCGATATCCGTCGAGCCATTCAGGAGTTGACCATGGTCGACCATAGTTCCGCTATGGTGAGGGAATTAAAAATGCGACGTTGCACAACTTGGGAGCCTACTGGATATTCGTCCCGAATTTGGTCGATATCCGTCCAGCCATTCAGGAGTTGACCATGGTCGACCATAGTTCCGCTATGGTGAAGGGGACCGAAAAATTCCGACGTTGCCCAACTTGGGAGCCTACTGGATATTCGTGCCGAATTTGGTCGATATCCGTCAAGCCATTCAGGAGTTGACCATGGTCGACCATAGTTCCGCTATGGTCAGGGAATTAAAAATGCGACGTTGCACAACTTGGGAGCCTACTGGATATTCGTGCCAAATTTGGTCGATATCCGTCAAGCCATTCAGGAGTTGACCATGGTTGACCATAGTTCCGCTATGGTCAGGGAATTAAAAATGCGACGTTGCACAACTTGGGAGCCTACTGGATATTTTTGCCAAATTTGGTCGATATCCGTCAAGCCAGTCAGGAGTTGACCATGGTCGACCATAGTTCCGCTATGGTCAGGGAATCGAAAATGCGCCTACCTTCGACTTGGGAGGCTACCGGATATTGGTGCCAAAGTCGATATCCGTCGAGCCGTTTGGCCGTGAAAAGCAATTCGGGATTCGACCATGGAGGGGCCCATGGATGCGCTATGGTCGACCGCGAGGGTAGTCCGAAGGGTCGATCGTAGATAGAATTTCACGTAGATTACGAATACGCGATAAAAAATAGGGGTTACCATTTCAATTAACGAAGTTGACCATGGTCGACCATAGTTCCGCTATGGTCAGGGAATTAAAAATGCGACGTTGCACAACTTGGGAGCCTACTGGATATTCGTGCCAAATTTGGTCGATATCCGTCAAGCCATTCAGGAGTTGACCATGGTCGACCATAGTTCCGCTATGGTCAGGGAATTAAAAATGCGACGTTGCACAACTTGGGAGCCTACTGGATATTCGTGCCAAATTTGGTCGATATCCGTCAAGCCATTCAGGAGTTGACCATGGTTGACCATAGTTCCGCTATGGTCAGGGAATTAAAAATGCGACGTTGCACAACTTGGGAGCCTACTGGATATTCGTGCCAAATTTGGTCGATATCCGTCAAGCCAGTCAGGAGTTGACCATGGTCGACCATAGTTCCGCTATGGTCAGGGAATCGAAAATGCGCCTACGTTCGACTTGGGAGGCTACCGGATATTGGTGCCAAATTTGGTTGATATCCGTCGAGCCGTTTGGCCGTGAAAAGCAATTCGGGATTCGACCATGGAGGGGCCCATGGATGCGCTATGGTCGACCGCGGGGGTAGTCCGAAGGGTCGATCGTAGATAGAATTTCACGTAGATTACGAATACGCGATAAAAAATAGGGGTTACCATTTCAATTAACGAAGTTGACCATGGTCGACCATAGTTCCGCTATGGTCAGGGAATTAAAAATGCGACGTTGCACAACTTGGGAGCCTACTGGATATTCGTGCCAAATTTGGTCGATATCCGTCGAGCCGTTTGGCCGTGCATAGAAGGACAGACACACAGACACACGGACAGACAGAGATTCGTTTTTATAATATAGTAGGGATACTTCTGGAACTTCTTCAACTTATGGCTGTCATTTTGGTTTATTATTCTCTGAATAATACACCTATGTGTAGTGATTGAGGAGCTGGAGAGACGAGTCGATCGCTTTGATTGAGAATGGTTAATTTATTGGTGGCACTCGGCTCTTTTATAGCCTCCTGACATGATCAGAGGGGGGTCGGGGGGTCCCCACTCTGAGAGAATACATGTCAACACATAGTTTAGGTTGTGGAGGAGCAGCCGATCACAACACTGCTCCCCCCAGAATTTAAGTAACGTATTTAGTTAAATTTTGTTCTTCGTGCCGTTGCGGTGGCGGTTGTCGGGCGTGGGAGGTGCGTGTGCTGGTTGCGGTGGTCCGTTGTGGCTGTCCGGGTCGTTGTCGCTGGGGGCGGTACGTTTGCGCCGTATGAAGAGCCGGGATGTAGGTTGAGTGCGTGGGTACGGCCGTGGCGGCTGATCGGGCGGGGCGTTGTTGCGGGCGCCAGGTGCATGGGGTGCGGCATTTTTGTGCTCGAGGGTCCCATGTGCGGCGGTAGAAACACGAGCCGTTCGTCGCGCGGCGTGTGGTTGGTCGTGGCTGCGTCGGCGGTCGCTGTTGTCGTCTATTCGAATCACACGAACCTCTTCGGTGACGGTAGCCACTCGAGGAGGGGGGGCGAAGGGTATGAGGCGATCGGCGAGAGCAGCGAGTTTCGTAAGATCGGGTTCGGCGTGCGCCGCTAGGTGAAGGCGAAGGCTGTCTAGAAGGGCTCGCAGAAAAAGCTGCCGGTTGAGCGGGGTCGAGGTGTCGGCCGGGTGTGCTCTACGGGCGAGAACTGACGGTAGCTCGTCGGCGGAAGTCGGTTCGGAGTAAGGCGGTGAGCCGGGAGCCGTCGGACGGTGCGTGTGCGGCCAGAGGGCGAGTTTTCAATATCCGGTAGCTGTTGTCGTTCGATGATGCCAGCCGCTAGTAATTCGCCGAGATGGGCCGAAGCCTTCGCGCTAAGGTCCGGTGATGTTCGGCGATGTGATGTTCTACGCGTTGCGGTGTGTCGGCCGGGAGGTCTCTACGGAGTCGGCGGGCGAGGACTGACGGATTCTCATGCTCGGAAGTCGGTTGGGGTCGGCGTAGATGTCCACTTTTCGGGGCTCGAGGGCGAGGAAGGCGCGGGCGAATTTAGCATGCGGCGTCGTGAGGCCTTCGTCAGTCAATGTGATCTCGAGTTGGGCGAATCAGACGTGCGGGAATGCGGGGTCGTACGGCCGGAGCTGGAGCGTTGATGTCGGTGGAGTTGTTTCTGCGGGTGTCGGTGGTTTCGGGTCCATTTTTTCGTTCTCTTTGTATGCGCCAGTCCCGGAGAAGTGTCCTCTGGAAGTCAGTCTCTCGCAGGCGTCCGTGAGCGTTATATAGAAAAACGCTGGGTAGGGCGGTGAAGCGAGGAGTCGCTGCGGTCTCCGTTGACACTGGCGTCGGGGTGGGGCGTCGCTGTGGGGCGTCGGAGTGGGGTTGCGTGTGCCGGGCGTAGTGCTGCGGAGGTGGGGCTCGTCGCAGACGGTCGGCGGGCGCTGAGCGGCGTTGTTCGTCGTCGGAAGTCGCTGTCGTCGCACCGCGGTCGCAGACGGCGGGCGGAGGCTGTGCGCTGCGTGTCACCACTCGGGGGATCCCTCCTTGAGCAGATCTTATAGGCCCATCACTCTCCTCCCCGTGTTGGGCAAGATTTTTGAAAAAATAATGGTAGGAAGACTAGAAGATATATTTTATAGGGGGATGAGCAATAGGCAATATGGTTTTATGAAGGGGAGGAACACGGAAGATGAATAGGGTTAGGGAAATTGTGGGGAGGGCAGAAACGTAATACGTAATGGGGATATTTTTAGACATGGAGGGCGCCTTCGACAGGGCCTGGTGGCCTCATGTCTTGGGCTGCCTTAGGGAGCGTGGAGTGAACGGGGATCTGTGGAGGGTAATGTGTGATTATTTAAGGAGTAGGACCGCAGAGATGGATGTAGGTGGGAAAAGGGTTTGGAAGATGTGTGATAGGGGGTGTCCCCAGGGCTCTGTCCTGGGGCCCCAGTTGTGGAAAATGATAATGGAAGGTTTGATTGAATGTGTAATTGGTATGAATGGGGATGGGGATGAATGGGTAGATATAGTGGCTTTTTCAGATGATGGGGTTATTTTAGTTAATGGTAGGTCCTCAAGTTAGAGGAGAGGGGTACGAGTGTGATGAGAGTGGTGAGTGAATGGTGTAAAAGGAGCAAGATGAAATTATCGGCAACAAAGACGCTAGGCATGATGTTGAAGGGTAAGTTTGATAGGGAAAGGCGGCCCAAGGTTCTCCATGACGGCCAGGCCCTCAAATTCGTTGATAGTCTAAGATATTTAGGGATAATCTGGGAGGAAGGGTGGAAAATTAACCGGCACGTTGACCACGTGGTGGCAAAGGGCAGGAAAGCGATGGAGGGGTTGGTGAGAATGGCAGCTAGGGATTGGGGGATTAAAAGAAGGGCAATAATGACTGTTTATCATGGCATGTATGTGCTCATAGTGGTCTACGGTGCCGGGGCATGGGGGGATTTGCTGACGGCCCACACCCGTAGAAGGTTGATCAGCGGTCAAAGGGGGGTGCTGGTCTCAATGGTCAGGGCCTATCGGACCATCTCAACGGATGCAGTGTGTGTGATAGCAGGGGCCTGCCCGATAGACATCGAGTTAGGTAGACGTTGGGCAGGTTACTGGTTGAGAGTGAATGGGAGAGTTGAGTGGTTGGGGAAGGTAATTGTAGGGTGCAAAAGGAAATGTATGCTTGAGAAGGTATTAATGCATGAATAGCAGAATAGATGGGTTGTTAGTATGAAGGGTAGGTGGACGTATGAGTGGTTACCTAGTGTGTTTGAGAGAGTGAAAGCTGAATGGATGGTCTTCGATTTCCACACGACCCAGATGATTTCTGGTCATGGGGATCTCGAGGACAAGCTGCATGGGTTTAATTTAAGGGAGAATGGGTTGTGTGAATGTGGAGAGACGGGCACTGTCCATCATGTGGTCTTTGACTGTGATCTCTTTTCGCAGGAGCGCATGATGGCGGTGTCCAGAGTGGGAGAGTTGGGGTTGCAGTGGGATGTGAGTGTGGTGAGGGTTGAAGAGGGGTACGAGGTGTGGAAGGGGTATGCTTGAGAGGTTTTGAAGAAGAAGGAGGAGTGGTTCGTGGGCCCTGCCCTTGGGGCCAGTTAGGGGAGTGGGCTTAGTGATAGGTGGGGTGGGTAGTATAAGTAGCTAGGTTCGTCTGTGATATTAGGTGATAAGTTAGTGGTCTACTCACTGTCTGTGATATTAGGTGAAAAGTTAGTGGTCTACTGTCTGTGATATTAGGTGATAAGTTAGTGGGTAGGGTGTGAAAGTAATTTAAGGCGTGCATGTAAATTAAGGTATGGCTGTGTAGTTAGGTTTAAGACAGGGGCAGATGAATATCGAGTAATCTGCCCCTTAGGCTAGGTGTGGTGCCCTGGGGTTTGGAACTCTGAACCACAGGGCGTTAAGGTGTGGGGACCGTATCCCGCATGGCTTGGTGTTAGTGGGGCAAGCCCAATCCCACAACGCACTGAGGCATGAAAAGCGGTAGGTCCTCCTGAGGGTATCCGAAGGAGGGCCGGGCCTGCGACCATTCTAGGCCTAGAGGCTCGAGACGGGGGGGGGGGTCTGGGTTTGAGATTGCCTGGACCTCTGCAGGCTCGGGTTGCTCAAAATGGTACCACGGGCGGAGGGAGCCCCAGGCCACAGGAGCAACGCCCTCGGGCAAAGCTCCACCGGTCTGCCCTCCAACAGAGGTTGGATTCGTGGTGGTCGTGAACTTTGCTAGAAGGTAGTTGGCCCTTCCCTTTTCCCTCCTCCTTCTGGTGTTGGGTGGGACCCCTCCGGCAGATGACGAAAGTCAGTTAACCGGAGGGTCCACTTGCCATTTACAACATCATTCCACATGTCACCACTCGGGGTCACCAGTGTAGTGATTGAGGAGCTGAACAGACGAGTCGATCGCTTTGATTGAGAATGGTTAATTTATTGGTGGCACTCGGCTCTTTTATAGCCCCCTGACATGATCAGGGGGGGTCGGGGGGTCCCCACTCTGAGAGAATACATGTCTACACATAGTGTAGGTTGTGGTGGAGCAGCCGATCACAACACTATGTATTCAGTTCGCAAAACATATATTACGTTGCAACGTGTGTAGATTCCAAAAGCCAATTTCCGTTCGCCATGTCATCGATATCTACCTTAATTTTCGGTCTAAGAAAAATCGTTATTTCGCATATAGGCTCCATTTGGGCCCTATTGTGTCCACTATCTCGGCAGCCCGATCGGAAAATACCCAGGGGTGTTATGGGTGAAACATGAGGTATTTTCGAGGTTTTAGTGAACTTGAGCTTGTGAGGTATAGTTTTCCATGTTTTTTAGGGTGAGGAGACCAAATATAAAAAGTTGATTTTGACCACCGAGTGAAGGATTGAGGTTCTAACAAAGACCTAACTTTCAAAATTCAATATTTATGGGTCAAAAACCTGTGAAAATGGCTGTAATCACCAGGCATTTGTATAAAACACAGGATATAGTATCAACAGGCGAATCAAGATAATTCAATGACAAGTTGAACGATCGAAGATAGTTTGTCAAAAAAGGAGCCTAATTCGAGTTTTTGGGGCCTAAATTGGTGAAACCGTCATAAATAGCTATTTCAATATTAGTACACATGGAACCATAAATCAATAGCCAACATTTTTATTATGTCCAATAGAATAATAAACCCATGTGTCAAGAATTTTGTAGCGGGTTTTGATCACAAATAGGTACCTATTCTTGAAATAATTGTTCGAAATCACATTTACCACACGTAAAATACTCTTCTAATGTGGAATCCCCCGCATCGAAGCGAATTTGAGATCGAGATCGATGACTTGTTTTTGGTCAGGAGCCTTCAAAAACTTTTCCTCAAACTCTTGAGAGATTAAAATGTTCGAAAGATTCATTGATGAATGTCATAGAATAATATTCTATTATCAAAACAATCACTGTAGTTGAATGATGTATAGCAATGTAGGTCCTCTCTTATTGACATTAGTGAGGCTTCCCGCGCTCAAGTCAAGTCCTGGTTCAAAATGCGTAGATGAGTTACCACTTTGTTATTTTCATTTGCTTGTTTGTTTGTTTGTTTGTTTATTTTATTGTATTTTTTTGTATTGTTTGTATATTTTATTTGTAGCAAGGTACGAATTTCTATTTTCTACGCGAATTGTGCTGGAATTTATGGTTATGTAGAAAAGGGAAGAAAATTCCCGTGTAAATAAAATTAAAAAAAAACCTCCGAGAGAAAGATTGTTGAAGTATTAATATAAATTAAATTTTGTTATCCAAGTCGATCGTTCCATATCGTTCTCATATTAAATTCGTTAAAGTGAATTTAGTTTGCGTTTTTCGTTCCCGATCAATCAATTTGGTGCCGAAACCCGGGAATTTAAGTGCGGGATAGCTGAGGAATTCCAGTATTCTGCGTTCGTGGTGCGTCGTGCGCTCGAGGAATCGAGGTCTCGGCGGATGTAATCAAGAGTTTTAAGGCCAACCAAAAGGCGCTTTATAAAGCACTCCGTTCATGGGCGATTAAAGCCCAGTCGTTGTTGAAGGTGTCACAATGGTCCGAGGAGGCCCGATCACGTGCAGGCGATTTGGCGAAAGCTGCCGACGACCTGTTCTCGCGGATCGAATCCGCCGATTTCGATGGGGACGTAAGTGAACCGCTTTTATCCCAAGTAGCCGCTCAGCGAGTGGCGTTAGAGATAGGACTACCCACAGCGACTTTGCAGCCGTCAGAATATTCGTCGGAAAGTTCGAACGTTCAGAACACACTCACGTTCGATGCAGTTAAATACATTAATGTTATGCTGCCTACAGTTCCATTGTACGATGGAGACATTACGAATTTCGCCTTATTTCGCGGTTTGCACGATCGAGCGGCTCACAGTGTACAGTACCTACCAGACGAGATTAAATATCGGGCGCTCTGCGAGAAGCTGGTTGGTCCGGCTCGTTCGGCCCTTACTAGTTACCGTTCTGACGGACCGAACTATCAGGCTCTTTATAACGCCTTGATCAAGGATAATTCCGGTCGGTATCGTCTCGATCATTTTCGAATAAAAAATTCGTACCTATTATCAAGAAAGCTGACGTGCACCAGTTGGAAGCGTTCTTGAGTGCGGCCCGGGCGTGGATCCGTTCTATGGAAGAGGTTGAGACACACATTCTCGCTTCGTTCCTGCTCTTTGAAGCTCTCTTCGCTCGCATCGACCCCTCGCTGGGCGAAAAATTTAATCGCAAAGAAATGGAGGTCGAGGATGTTGTTCCGACTCATCATAAACTGATGGAGTTCCTAGACAAGGAGCTCAAGATCGCTCAAATGATCCCTTCGACCTTTCAGGGTTCATTCGATCGTGATAAAAACCCTAATTCGAGTCAAGGACAGGCTCATCGATCATCCCCACCTTCTCGTTCCTTGAAAACTCAGGAGGGTTCCCGTCGGCTTCAATGCCATTATTGCAATGATCATCATTGCCTCTATCACTGCCCCAAGTTCTTCACCGTTCCCGCGGAAAAGAAGTGGGAATTCGTTCGCCTACACAAGCTCTGCGAGAACTGCTTTTCCTACCGACATGAGAACGTTCAGGACTGTCCTTCTCGACGACGTTGCGGCTGTGGACGAAGACATCATGTCTGGCTTCATCGTTCAAAAAAAGAGGTAATGTCGAGGGGTGCTCAGGGTCTTCCTCCCCAATCTGGTAGTTCAAAGGGGGGATCGTGACAGAGGCGCAATTCGTCTATCTTGGCACAGTCACCACTGGTTACGACCACACCGGCCCTCCCTGAGATCAACTTTTGTGTGAGTGGGCCTCGGAGGAGGTACCTAGGACAACTGAGGAAGGGAGCCCCATCCGTTGAAACCTTGCGGTGATATACCAGGAGTGGAGCTTCCCATTGCACTATTCAGCTGGTTAGTTCTAAGTTAGTTCATAGAAGTCCCTCTTATTTGGTGCAGCCTTCTCCAGTAGGTGTTAGGTCAGGCGCACATGTCGAGCCTCGCCCGTTGAACGTAGCGAGACACCTTCCGGAGTCTCATGCGTTCAGTAGTACGGAAATTAATTTCCGGGACCAAGTTAGTTCAGGCGCTCAGCCAGCGGCAGGAAGTTCTCTTCCGGCGCTAGGTTCATTATCTAGATCATGCATTAGGCGTCCACGATCAGGAGGCTCAATACCTACCGCACTGGTGCACGTGTCCAAAAGGGAAAAAACTAGGGCCCTTGTGGGGCGCGTCCTCCTGGACACTGGGTCTGAGGTTAATATAATCACCTCTAAATTTTGTCGGCGCTCAAATTGGAGGTCCTCCCCTCAGAACGACGCATAGTGGGAGTAGGGGGAAATTCGCACTCTTTTCCGGGATTCACTTCATTCGGAATGTTCACACGTTCAGGTAGGCACATTCCAGTCACCGCCATCGTCTTAGACGAGGTGACAGCTCCTATCCTGTCAAGCAGTTTCTCTATCGATCAGTGGCCCCATATCTGGGAGCTAGGTTCTGAGTTGGCTGATCCGACTTTTTACACTAGGGGTGAAGTTGACCTTTTACTAAGTGCCGATCTAGTCATATAACTCATAGAAGGGGAACGCGTACCTCCGGTGGGCAACTCACCAGGGATATTACGTTCTGAAGTAGGCTGGTTAGCGCTAGGTCGAATTGAAACACGGAAGGGACAGATAGTGAAGTTCGGTGATAAGAATCACCTTCAGTGGTTCATTCGTGCGTGATTACCGATCTTCATACTGGTTCCGATGGTATTGAACGGGTAGCCAAAGTTAGGTCCACCAATGGAGAGCTGACACGTCCATTGGTCAAGCTTTGTCCCATGCCCAAGGAGCAGTCCGAATGACTGGTGTCATTGTGGTGGGGGGGGGGGGGATGTTCGGACGTAGGTACATAAACGCCCGAAGTAGTGCATCTGGTGTCCGCTCGAGTGCGGCTTGTGGTTTCGATCAGATCAAGCGGTTTTTTGGGTCTTAGAACGAACAAATATAATTGTGATTATATTAATAAATTGCATGAAGCATCACGTCAGCCATAGGCGGTGGAATTTCGATCCGACGGGTCAGAGTTATGAAGTATGTACGGTCATGTAGTTCTTTGGTTTTTGCAAACCTGAGCCCCTCTCGGAGAACAAGATGGCGTAGAACCTCCGAGAGAGAAAGTTGTTGAAGTATTAATATAAACTAAATGTTGTTATCCAAGTCGATCGTTCCATATCGTTCTCATATTAAATTCGTTAAAGTGAATTTAGTTTGCGTTTTTCGTTCCCGATCAATCAACATGTGCAGAATGACATATCATCGTGAATTTGCTCGTTCCAACGTCGTTTAACGCAATACGAAATTAGAATCAACGAGAATGGAATCGTGACCTATTTGAAGTCCATACTTTTTGAGGAGGCCCGTTAGGTATTACGAGCAAAGGGATTTTCCACCCAAAATGTTGGAACGTCTCGAGTGGATTTGTACCTATATCAAAAGATTTCAAAAATTCATTCAAGTACCAAGGCAGGTATTAACATTTTTGGAACTATTGCAATAACTTTCTTTCTCGACAACTGGTTAAAAGGCTAAATATCGTATTTTAACAAGGGAAAGTAAACCAGCCCTTTTACGCTAGTTGGGGTCGGAGCCAAAATGCCCTAGAACTCCTGGAACCGATATTTCTTGATAGGGACCCTCGGGAGGTCTTTCTTTTTCTTATCTCAGTTCTACTCCCTCGATAGGACACTGTGAAGTGATGCGTTCCACGAGTTCTTCCTAGAAGATCAACGGATTTGAGAACAATTTTTTTTTTAAATCTCTGAAAGAAAATGGAGACGAGCTCGTTAGGGCCAGTGTGGACGGGCCTCTACGATAAGAGATGGCGCTGCGATCGCTCGAAAGAACATCCATCCCCAAATATTCAAATTTCAACCAATTTGCAATCTGAAAATTTATTTGAGTTTCTATTACCTACTTAATCAATATAACAAAGCTGTATGAAAGAAGGAAAATTTTTTGAAAATGTTTTTGGATAAGATTAAGATTTGGATTTATTATTATTAGGTACTTAAATCCGATTTTTGTTGTTGCAAAAACACGTCCGTCCCATACTGAGACGTGCGCCAATGTCCAGAACTAGTTACATGAATAAATGTTGAAAATTATCGGCCAAAGTCAAAGTCTCACAACGGCATAGGCCAGACATTTTGGTTTATTATTTTCAACAATGAACCTTTGGAATCGAGCATGGAAAAAAGTAACCCCCCTTCCCCACCCACTCAAATTTTGATGGTTTGATTTTCGGGGTAGGTATATGTAGAATCCGAAAATGCAATACAAACATTTCTGTCCGTCTGCCGAACTTCGCACTTTTCTTAGTTACCATGAACCAAAATTAATGAAATTTGGTTTTGACATTTTCATGTCTTTCATATGGCACATAACAAAAAAATCGTCACGAAAATCGTCACGAAAAATCATCACGAAATTTGCTCACGAAAATTGTCCCAAGTCGCCACAATGATGATTTTCGCTTACAACCGATTCGTTGCTACGGAACTTTATCTTCGCCAGTTATCATCGTACAAAAATCGTTCACCACTCGTTGGATAGCTCTCGATTTACCTAACCATACTACGTTAACCACTGCGGAGTGCGTGGCCGACAAGCTGCGGTATGAGCGTGATTGTTTAAATAATTGTTTACACACAGGTGAAACATTCTCAATAATTTATATTGTCAACACGAATGCAAGCTTCATATAAGTTTCTGATGATTTTCGCTTACAACCGATTCGTTGCTACGGAACTTTAACTTCTCCGGTTATTATCATATACAAATTGGAAAGAGATAGAGCCGCGAGAATGGTTTCCAACCACCAAGCAAAGATTATACATACGTGCCAAATTCTTACAGAAGAACGACGCGCTCAAGCACAATGGAGGGAGGCTCAGCGCTCTGCTGAAGATCTATTGGCCAAATTCAAATTCACTCTTCAATCTTAGCCGACATTTCATTTAAACAATAATACAACGTTTATTACATTAATCGAAGAACTGAGTCTAATTACCAATTCTTTTATGATCAACACTACAACTTAGATTGCGACTTTATAATTAGGTACCTACCTAATTTGGTAGGTGAGAAGGAAGGAGGGGAAAGACATGAAAATGTCCCAATGCGTTGCAGACTCGTATGCAAGCGTTTTTTATTTGCCCCCAAAAACACAAATTAGGTACACTCCTTTTTTTAGGTCTTATTTGGGGTCTGTTGGTCCGCGAAGCTTGGCGATACTGTAAGTCATCACTAAGGGATGACAAATAGGGGGGGGGGGGGGGGGTTGATATTTTCAGAATGCTGTCGCTCGAAAACATTCAATCAAGAGGTATGGTTTTATTATCGTTTGTGACGGCACATGGGAATCCCGTCCATATTGGATCCGGGCTCTTCCCGACGTTTTTGACACGCGGCTGAAGGGGCGGTCGATTCGCGAAAACGAATCGTCAACTCCTGGAGGCATTGCGTAATAATCAAGCCAGTGTCTCCGGGGGCAGCTGTCTCACTGTCTCCCTACCTTTCTTGAGAGTGGAGAGGGGGCAACTACCCTGTATGGTCGGCGGAGTTACACCCCCTCATCCATTACTTACTCGTTGTTAAACTGATCTCGGAATAAAGAATTTTTTGAGAACACCCGGAGTATTGTACGAACAGCCGTTCTTTTGCACCGAAAAGCTCCGTCGACAAGATCTTGAATGAAACGGTCTAAAAACGCCCAGATATACTCGTAATTGCTAGGGAGCACCTGATTATAATCACGGATGGTTGTTCTGTGGTACACTTCATTTGAAGAATGATGATTCTTTTGGATTTTGTTGATAGGTACCTATTTGGTAACTTGAACAAACGTTATGCTTCATGAATAACAAGAAATAATTAATTATATTGACTCGTTGAATCCTGCGCATTTGTATGAAACTTTAATTCCCGGGCCGGCTCCAGTTCTAGATTTAGGGCTTTCCTTCGGGGAGCTCAATGGTAGGTATTGACCATAGAAAACAGTGTTCTCGCAGAAGGGGCATCTAAGGTAAACAACAAACCGTTGTCTAATAATTTGCCGAGTTTTCTTATTGCATTGTCGGATTCTACGTAACCGAAACGGAAACCACCATTTCTTTTTCTTCCTTTCCATGCTCAATTCCAACAGCGGCTGCGCGCTTCCGACAGTGGCTGTTCTCGAGTCGTTTGTTGTTCTGGTGAAGATGGGGTCGTTTTGGTGGAAGCCTAATCGATATCCCTTCTTCACTGGTGATAAATATCGCTGGCCTAGGAGGGGGACTCTCGAGGGTGTTAACGATTAGTTGTTAAAGTGTTAACTATTAGGAAACTTTATCACATCCCTTCCATTATTAGACACTGTTTTTCGTCATTCATGGTTAGTAGTATGACTGCATCCAACACTGGTGGATGTTAATGATGGTGCTTTTCAGTCTACGAGGATATAATTTGTTGATATTATTCTTACATCGCATATATATTCTTTATCACCTGCAGAGTTTTTACGAACGTATGGTTATATGCCAGAATGTGGAATAACTCCATCATCACATGGTGCACCTATGGTGCTCTTTCGAGGTATCGGAGTGTTATAGACAAAGCTTTCGCAATATGGTCATAGCATTCTAATTTGGCTTTTATCCGTAGCATTGTTAACCCCAAGGTAGTTTTAACCATGAACGGAGGAACCCATATGAAATCGAAAGATATCGTTGAATGTCCTTACCCATTTGATGGTATTAGCAATGTTTAGCGCATGCCGATTATCCAAATCGGTTTCAAACACCAGCTGAAATTAATTTCGACGGTGATGAAAACTGGTATTATTATATGGATCATAAATGTCCACCGACCGAGACCTCATTTTTTTGGGGTGGCAGTTCATGAAATTGGTCATGCAATAGGTTTGCAACACTCACTCGAAAGAAGCTCTATCATGGGTCCTTATTATCAACACACAACAATGAAGTTATCCATTGATGAGATTGAAGCAGTTCAATATCTATACGGTGTTGTCGAGCACAATCCGACTACAACAGCGTCAGTGTTGACACCGACTGGACTGCACCAGCGACAGTGTTGACAAAATCGAGTGAGACGACTACCACACATTCTAAACCGATTGATGCGGATGTTTGTACTTACAGAAAAGTTATACATACGTACATTGCCGTGAATAATAATATATTCGTGTTCTATGGCAAGTACATTTGGATAATGGATTTAAATGAAAGAACGAGAGATGATAAACAGATGACACAACCTCAAATTATTACTCATTGGCTGAAGTTTTTACCGCAGAATTTCAGGAGATTGGATGGGATCTATCAAAATTGGGATGATGAAATTGTCATGTTTCTGCGAATGGTGTATACTTTCACTTTTCCATCCCTCAAACTGATACATATAATATATCACCTCTGCACAGCATGGGACGAATATCTGAAGTTGATGTAGTTGTAAGTACATATTATAAAGAAAAGACTTATATTATATCGAAGGAGTGCGCTTACAGGATAAGTGAATGTACAAGATCGACCACATTTTTAGGATCCTACCATAACATTTTCATAGGAGCACCTAACGATATCAAAAGCGCTTTCAGATATGTGAATGGAAAAATATATTTCTTCAATTTCGCAAATATGGTTTATGAATATGATGAATTCCCCGCGGCTATAACAGCATCAAACTTGGACATTTTGATGTTTTAAAAATAAATGTGTCGATAATACCATATTTTCCCATTTGTTCGATCTCGTATCACAGTTGGTAATAAGAAGTAATGATAGATTGATAAAATTATCAGAGGAGGATCCGTATATTCATTATGATGATGATGATGATGATATCTCAAATTTATATAATAATACGAATTGAGAGGTGGAAGGGCTAAAGAAGGTAGAAATACGTACGAGTTCAGTGCTAAAATGGAAGCTTAACACGTTGTGTCGGCTGGTAATTTATACGCTATATTCATATGTGAACCAGTATGGACACTGATATCTCACGAAAAAGCTCTAGAGTTTATCAGTTGTTTGCAGACACTTTGAGCGTTACGAACCTGGGTGAAGAGAAATCAACGTTCCTCAATTTCTTCAGAACGTCTAATTATTGAAAGTTGCATTTCATTGAAACGCGCCCTCAACAACCTCTACAGTAAATCGTTAAAGGACGACTCGGAGTTCATCACACTGCTTGAACTCAGAGGAAAGAATCTTGACGAAAGACTGAAATCATGGAACTGAAACCTGTGAAAACAATTTCCAATTCCACTGTTGAGAGAATGAAAACATTCAAAGACTTTCCGTCGGGCAGGTTTACCATCCTAGCCCTGCAGCCAATGGTAGATGCTGGTTTCATTTGGACGAGAGTAGATGATATTGTTATATGTCCGTTTTGCTCATTGAAACTCAACAACCGGACGGAAGAGGATGAACCTATTATAGCTCTTATCATGAGGGGTGGCGACCCAACTGTCCGCATGTGAGACGAGTTTTGGATCCTAATAATCATAAACCCAGATTTTGTTGCTCTCTACAATGTTTTATCGAACCAAGATCTCACGTAGATGGAGTCGCTTGTTGTCGTTCTCAATCACATAATTATTGTAAATGCAATTGTTTAACTTTTAAGATGTCAAAAATGCAATTAAAGGAAAACTGAAATACTCCTGACTCTTTGTGTACCCTAACCATATCCTGCAGGTGTTTGCTTCATCCCATGTATCTATTAAGAACAACATGTTGCACAATCTCAGATTGCAGTGAGATTAGTGAGATTACCTGTTATCCTTCCATCAATGTTAGATTTGTAAAATAAAATCTGCTGACACATTTGCAGCCTCATGGCAGATGAGTACATCGACCCTGACAGCTCATCGAACGTAACTTACATCCAACAACCTATTTATATGAACTCGAATAATCGCGTATTATATCATCTCTTGCGGAACAATTCACGGTACTGATAGTACCAAACGCCGACTTTTCCATTTGTTTTAATGAGCGATTTCGCAGCCTATAATATTCGATTTGCAGCCTATAATATTCCTCGTTTCTAGAACGTCTAAGTGCTACCTTACACCATTGTAGTGCGTGAGCTAAGGTACAGTACTCGACATAAGGATGTCACAAAGAAGAAATAAATAAATGGATAAAGAGCGATACAATTTATTATGTACATGTTATTTTCGTGTTTCCATAGGTATATACAGTAAGCGTTTTCTTTTCCTTGACTGGATTATGCAATGTCCATACGCTAATGTGCTGATGCAGTCGTCCAGTAGTTTTGCTTGTCATCGAAGGAGGAAAGTGACAATTTCTTAATTTGTTTCGCATGCAGCTAATGTCACTTGCTTCTGATAGTCAAGGCTGTTGTGCTTTTCATACTGTCGTGAAACAAACAATCTTTGTACATATCATGCAACAATTGCTTCTTGATAACGGCTCGAAGTACCCCTTTCGCAACTTTCTTCTCATTAGAGTTGTACTCTAACACGGAATAGCATTTAGCACGCAAGCCTACAAATTCACGAATTGGTTTACCATTCGTCTCAGCCTTAAACATACCCAGCTTTTTCTTGTTTTGTGTGCTGTAATAAAAATTAGCCTCTGGGTAGTTCGGATGTGTCATATATAATTATATGAAGATCCTCAAAAACATCTTTGTATAAATCCTTTGTTTTGATATGATACAAAAAACCATCTGTATCCGTCATACAAACGTATTATGCCCCCATATTTAGGTTTGGCCCACTTGTAATGAAAATTGCACATTCTCAGTTTGCTTATTTCCAGAACTGTGGAGCCAACAAAAATTGGCTTATCGAGAGCAATGGTTCGCTGCTTCATGCTCAAGCCAACAAGTTTTTCATCGTACATGATGAAGCCAAGCTAAGTCGGAGTCCATTTTAACAAACTCTTCTCATCATTAATTAGCTTGAAGTCAATACGTCCTCTCTTATTCTCAAGCAACTTTCGATATACTGCATTATTAATAAGTTTGAAGAAATCTTTTCTGAATTGTGTAGTAGCCTCCTTCCATCGCTCGGTATTAAAACCGTTGAACGTTGCTAACCAGGGACTGCTTAAAACTCAACACCCCATGAATCGTCTTCAATTTCATTCCCAGTTCGAAATATAGCTTTAGATTTCTGTTTTAATTTCAAACTCAAAGACAGGATCATCAACATCAAAAATGATTATGAAAAATGCTTTCCATGGAATGTTTTGGCTGCACTTGCCCCAGCTAGAGGAAGGCACTACAGAGTCTCCTACTATAAAAAACGCAGCAAATCCCTGAACAACGGTTTATTACTTTGTACAGAATACCCTTCTGTTACAGATCACAAGTCTCCGTATAGATAACCCTTCTATATAACATATTATGCACTATTCTATACATATTATGTAGATCGCGGATCCTCCGTAGGTTAGTACCTAACCCCGTACTCGTTACTAGGTACCTACCTAAACCGCTGTGTAATAATTTACCTGTATAGGTACCTGTATAGAATAATGAACCGTTGTGTAATAATTTGCCTATCAATAATACTTCAACGGTTGTTCAAGTTGCAAAAGTACCTATCAACAAAATCCAGCCCCTTCTTGGTAGATGAGCCGTTGTGTAATAATTTACCGTGGTGTAATAATTTACCGTTGTGTAATAACTTGCCGTTGTGTAATAATTTGCCATTGTGTAATAATTCACCCATCAATAATACTTCAGCGGTTGTTCAAGTTGCACAAGTACCTACCAACAAATTCCAGCCCCTTCTGGGTAGATGAGCCGTTGTGTAATAATTTACCGTTGTGTAATAATTTGCCACTGTGTAATAATTTACCCATCAATAATACGTCAACGGTTGTTCAAGTTGCAAAAGTACCTATCAACAAAATCCAGCCCCTTCTGGGTAGATGAGCCGTTGTGTAATAATTTACCGTTGTGTAACAATTTACCGTGGTGTAATAATTTACCGTTGTGTGATAATTTACCGTTGTGCAATAATTTGCCGGTGTGTAATAATTTGCCATTGTGTAATAATTTACCCATAAATAATACTTCAACGTTTGTTCAAGTTTCAGAAGTACCTACCAACAAAATCCAATAGTCCATCACTTGTCAATTGAAATGATATCGCAGAACAAACAACTCGACTTCATACAGCCATCCTTTATTATAATCAGGTACTCCGTAGTTATGATATCCGGGCCGGATTTATACCGTTTGATTCACGATCGTGTTGACGAAGCTTTTTGGTGCTCACGAACGGCTGGACGTACGATGCTCCGGGTGGTCTCAAAAAATTGTTTAGCTCAAGTCAAATTTAATAACGTAAAAAACCATACCCTTCTATCGAAAGTTTTCGAGCTACGGCGTTCTGAAAATTTCAACCCCTATTTTGAACCCCTTAGAGATGACTGTCAGTAACGTCGAGCTTCGAGGACCAACTAGACCCCGAACTGAACCTATAACCCGAATTTCATCAATTTTGTTTCATGGTCATTCCCAATTTTTTCATTAACAGTAGAAATGTGGACGGTAAGGTTGCAATAGCAGATGATTTTCTAAAACATTTTATACGCTTGAAAAAAATTGTAAATGGCTTAAGGGCCCCGTCTTGCCCCTCTCTCCCCTACGTGTTATCAAGCTTATCATTATTGAATGTTTACATGACGCGATGTTTTTGCATTCGGTCATGAGATCGTGTCTTTCATCAATTTCCTCTCAAACCGCTTTCGTAGTGATGGATGCTCCACTTTCACACCATTATAAGTATTTTGTTGTTTTGTATTAGAAAAATAAATTTTCCACGACTTCAAAACCCACTCGGGATCGTAACTCATCCCGTTAATGCCATCCTTGTTCCCTAGGTGCTAGGTCATCGACGTATATGACCTGATGATGCTTTCTATCATTCACCGGTTTATATCGAGTTTTTATAGAACCCTAGACTAAGGGCTTCACCCCGGGCCTTGCATTAGGTCGTTGCCCTAGGTGGCGCATGTGATTGTCTGCTGCATTCCCATTCACTGTAGCTTTTGTCCATAGTCCGTACAACCAAAGTGTATGCGGTGGCTTCTGTATCCAAGCATAATTCAACGCACTGGCATAATTCAAACTGGAAGTTGACTGATTAATTGTTAGGTGCTCCCTAAATCCGTATACGAGACATTTATTCACTGCTGATATAAATCCGTGCACTGTGAGTGCTTATTTAGGTAACCAGAGACTAGGAATACATTCATATTGTGAGATATGGTACGTACCTACATGACATACCTAATATATATTTCATGTGCTGCTTACTGAATCCGTCGCAAATGCACTGTTGCACGGTAATGCAACAAAAATGGAATTATTAGGTTTCAAGATGTAGAACGTATCTTATGGCTCGTACAGGTAGCGGATATTCAAAACGTGTGACAGGAGTTCTGAAAGGGTTCTAACGAAGGAATTTATCAGCCAACTCAATTAGGGTCCTTTGTTGGTATAATTTGCCTCACGTTACATCGAAAATTGTGATCTCGCCGTCCTCCACCTCCCTCAACGTTTTTCACCCTGACAATTTGATGTGACTTAATTTCGTTAGCCGAGGCCAGGCGGAGAGAAATGCAAGTCACGAGGGCGAAACAGTGACAAACCCCTCAGTCCCAACTCGATAGGCGTTATAAATTCCCACCTAGAAGAGACTGTGAAAATAAGGCAAGTATAGCAGGGCTGGAGGAGGCGGCGAGGGATCCAACAAAGGTTTATCGGAAGGCTCCCAGCCAAACAAAACCTGGGAAGCATTTTATTTCCCCAACACCGCCCTGCCGTTAAAGGCCTTCTGTAATGTAGGAGGATGCATTTGTCCTGCAAACTGCAAGCTCCAGCCTTAATATTTTCTATTGAGAAAGAAAGATGGGTAAAAATGCATTGGATGGAATATGCAGTCCGTAAAGAGGATGGGGGTAACTTAATACAGTGACCCATCTTGTGGAATTCGTTGGCTTTCTGAAAGATGAAGAGGTCATAAACTATTATGGCCCTCTTTTACATTACGTAGCTGTTCGCTAATTTCACACGTTGACAGAAGGCGTACAACGGCCCACGGTGTTTTGCCACCTTATAATCTTGTTTTACAACTTATCATATACATACCTCAGTCTCTACACATTATCTCCACAGCCTACATCTCCTGATTTATTTGTCACAGTAATACCCAGCTTTCTTCGCCAGCTTTTGGATATGTTCGAACCCCAGCCCGAAAATGGGCCCGGCCCGACGAAAACGCTCCCATCGCAACGGGATCATCGCCAATTATAGTCCTAAGCCCGACGAAGCTGCACATTTCGCATTCGGGCCCCTTTCACCTTGATCCCATCGCGACGGGGAAAAATTAGTTTGCTCCCGTCGCGATGGGGACAGAATCTCAACGCCAGTTGTCCGATTGCGGATGTCATTCCCCTATGTGTGCCGGTCTTAATCATTTGAAACGGACGCTCCCATTGGTCGAATGTATTTTTCTTCGCTTAATTTTATTGATGACAAAAGTGCCGCCGTTATATCTGGTAGCTCTCAAGGGTTTGTGCGTTGTAATTGCAAGAAACCGTGTGCTACTAAATGCTGAAGTGCATTCGCTGTTTGAGCGAAATGCAATTCAAAAGCCACTCCAGCAATCCCTGCAGTAATAATTAGTGAGTACTTTTATGGGGTATGTAATTTAACGAGAGAAATACATTTTCTTAAATATATTTGCCATTTATCACACGCTTCAGTATTTCCGTCCAAGTTTTCAGATTGGGTCAAGACCCATATTATGGGGGAGTTCCAAAAAACATTTTTTCAGGCGGATTACATAACTTTCCTTTGACCCTTCGGGTTTTGGGAAGTAATGATTGAATAGGTATTAAAAAGAAGTTCGAAGTAAAAAAAGTAAAAATAAGCGTGCACAGACGATGCAAGATCCAGAAACTTACTTAGCAGAAGATGATGGTAAGTGAAATAAACCAATCAATTATTTTGTTATAGGTTGTCGTGGTACCCCTCAAAGGTTACATTTACCAATCCTATGTAAAATATAGATTTAACCAAATAAACGAGGAGAAAGACGAGCTGTGGGATCCGGCGGTTGAAGCCCAGAAGGGGTTCCCCTCCATCGAACTTCCAACGCTCCTCAACGGATAAGATAAGAGTGTCGTCGCCCAGCCCACCGTCATCTGCCTCAGCCACAAAACGGTCGTTGGTGGACGAGGGGGGGGGGGGAGCACCTTTATATACCACCCGGCTCGCCCAGCTCTTCATTCAACCGATCTCGCTCTTACCTACGACTTCGACCTCCTCTCTCTCGCCTACCCTTCCTCGCATCTCTGTGGTGGTAACAATGGGATGCTCCCTCTCATCTAATACTTGCTGTGCTGATAACCGGGTATTAGCCTCCTTCTTCCTGGCATCTGCTGAGGTGATAACCGTGGGACGCCTCTCTCTCACTCTATCTCTCTCTCTCCTCTAGCACATGCTGTGGTGATAACCGAGGGGTGCTTGCCTTCTCTTCACTAACACCTGCTGTGGTGATAACCACGGGGCGATAGTGATCCGAAAAGACGCCTAAGGAGCACATCCTTCCTATCTTTCACCCTACCCAAACCCACCCTAGCTTTAGACATACGACATGGATCATAAATATTTCGGATGTGGGACGTTGAGGCGTTGAGATTCTGTCCCGTCGCGAAGGGAGCAAATATGTTTCCCCCATCACGACGGGAGCGAACTAATTTTCCCCCCGTCGCGATGGGATGAAGTGCGGAAGTGGTCCCGAATCCGAAATTTTCAGCATCATCAGGCTCTGAACTATTGGCGACGATCCCATTGCAACGGGAGGGTCATCGTCGGGCCGGGCCCGGTTTTGGACTGGGGTTCCAACAGATACAAACAAAAGAACATCTAAACTGATGGAACCTGTTTGAAAAAACGCTGCAAATCCCTGCACAACGGTTTATTATTTTGTACAGAATACCCTTGTGTTACAGACCACAGCTCTCCGTATAGATACCCTTTATATATTATTTGTACTACTATATATATATATGATATAGATCGCACACCCTCCTTACATTAGTACCTAACCCCGTACTCGTTACAAGGTACCTACCTAAATCACGAGTTAAATGTTGCTAAAATAATTCTGCCGATGACAAACAGTACCTAAAATGGCAAAAAGAAATGCACATAATGAAGTTCTGAAGGGAAAATATTGATGAGGAGTGAAAAAAGTTGCAAATGTGCCTACCAACAAACTCCAGCCCCTTCTACGTAGATGGAATAACGAACCGTTGTGTAATAATTTACCGTTGAGTAATGATTTACCATTGTGTAGTATTAATTTACCCATCAATAATACTTCAACGTTTGTTCAAGTTTCACTACATATCAACAAACTCCAAAAGAGCCATCATTTTCCGAATGAAATAATATCACAGAACAACCAACTCGACTTCATGCTCCGTGATTATAATCAGGTGATCCCTAGCAATGATTTTATCTCGGGCCAATTCCCGATTGTTAGCGCGTCCCTGGTGACGAGATTTGGGCTAAATGTATACAATTTCATTCACCCTGCTGTCGAAAATGCCTGTCGGTGCAAACTTCGGGGCCTTACTGTGAACGAACGGCTGGACGTACGATGCTCCGGGTGGTCTTAACAAACTCGTAAGTTCGAAAACTATTTAAAACCGTAAAAAGATTCATGTAAAAAAAGGTATAGGCGTTCTGAATATTTCAACCCCTATTTTGAACCCCTTAGAGATGACTGACAGTAACGCCGAGCTTCGAGGACCATTTAGACCACAAACGGAACCTACGAGTATAACCCGAATTTCATCAATTTTGTTTCATGGTAACTAAGAAAAGTGGTCAGTAAGGCGTACGGCGGACAGACAGAAATAATATATTTTAATTGCATTTTCGGATTCTACATACCTTGAAACGTAAACCATCAAATTTGGGGGGGGGGGGGGGGGTGGGTTAGAATTTTTTTTTCATGCTCGATTCCAATGGTTCATTATTGAAAATAATAAACCAAAAGTGACTTATCGACTCTTGCCATCTGATCACAGAATGACAAAAAGGTATAAATGAGGACTCGAGAACAATGAAACGTAACTGTACGTGAATAAATAGCGATTACATGGAACTGAGGGTGTAATTGCAATTTCAGCAATACTGCACTATGTGTGTCGCGAGGGTCGTTGTAAAATATTGCTGGAGAATCAGTGTGGCTGATTGAGCGATTTCTCCAGCCAATGGATAAAATAATAATAATACAATTTTAAAACCATCTCTGTAATTTGAACTTCTAGGTATTGACGATACGAGCAAGTATTACCTCCGTCTTTGTCGCTGTACCTGGGATCCCAGTGGAAGTCACTGATATGCCAAAAGTAACCTGGAAAAAAAGTAACATACAATTTATTTCTTGAAAAGTGATGGAATAAATTCAGTTATAGGTAGCAATGGTAAAATGGTTATACCTAAAATTCGCAAGGTCTCCAGAGATATCCTATACAAAGTCGGATAAATAAAACGCTTTGGAAACACAACTTATATTTCTTGGATAAATCTTGTATGCAAAAAAAAGCACTGACTTCCTAATACTCCCACTCAGAACGCGCCTTTGACTCGGCAATTATCTGCAGGTAAGTGAGGACAGGGAAATGGCATAAACTCGAGATAGGTAGGTACGCACTATAACTCCATAAATATACATGAATTTGCATCACGTGCTAACGGTATTAGTCTCTGAATAGAATTTTTAAGGAAAATCGAGCTAGTAGAATGGATATACCTATATACACCACTAACTATGAGTAAGTACAAGAACTTTCAACAACTTTTTCGCTACAAAAATCCACTTTGGAGCAATAGAACCCATCTCTCGATATAACAACGAACAAAATAATGAATATTAGCTCCGTGAGTTTCAAGAAAAAAATCGGACAAAGTTGGCGTTCAAATCGATACAAACGGCAAAAAGCCACATTGTTCTGAAACTGAGAAAAGCCTTTTGAGGGCGAGAGTGTCCAAATTCGTGGAAGAAACACTGGGGTATGCGTATGGGTCACAAAAGCAGTTTATATTATTCTTTAATGAAACTAGACTCCATTCTGAGAATTTTGGCACCTACGAAAAGTAGTTCTTTTTCTACGATTTTTCAAAATTTCCAGAGGTTCCTACGTCACAACTGGCAGGGGTGTTCCGCCCTGGCGAGAGAGGTGCGATGAAGTCAGAAACCTCTGGAATCTTCGAAAAATCGTAGAAAAAGAACTACTTATCGTAGGACAGTGCAGTTGATGACCCTTCGTGTAATTGATCGGCCATTGAAAATTTCTTCAAATTCGGTATAAAATAACTTGAGACGTAGGCGTGACAAGGATTTCATGTTAGCAAATAATGTAATATGTAGAAGCTATTAGACAAATAAATACTTAATGTGCAGGAGCTACTATCTACCTACTCCATTTTTGTGGAAATCATTAAGGGACTGTGTTGGCCTTACGTAACTTGTTTGACAATGCTGTGAAATAGTAAAGAATTGTTGTTTTCATTATGTTGGACTGCAATATGAAGACAGCAGTATAGATAGGATGTCGGACGTGACTTCCTATTTATTTTAATTATCTTTTAAAATTTTTACTGTAATTTTCCAGAGCAGCGATGCATACTAATAGAGACTGATGGCAAAAAAGAGGACGGCTTGAGAGAAACGCGGATAGAAAAAAGAAAAAAAAAGTAAATGGCAGAAAAAAGATCGCGAACGCAAAACCGAAAAAGATGAGAGAAAACTGGGAAAAAGAGAGCGAGAGAGACGGACATGAAAAAAGTGTGTAGATCGCGGGAAAGGATGGAGTTAGGGTGAGAAAGGAGATAAGCTCAAAGCCACAATATTTCCTGCACAGCTAACTTAATATCTGGAGGGTTCGCCCATCTGAGGCTCGTCAGCCATATCTGAGCTGGGGTTGTAGGCACGCACCAGTAATATCATCTCCTCCCTTTCGCATAGTCATTACCTACAACTGTAGATGAACCTTTCTTCAAGTACAGTTAGGTGAGCAGTACCCTGAATGAATGTTGAAGGGCAGTTAACAGTACTGTTCGGTTTAATTTAATTTAATGTCCTTCTTTCGTTTCAAACAACATCGACTTTCGCTCTTTTCAAAAGGGTTTCCATTCTCTCGTTGTGATTTTTTAAAATCATTTTTAGGGGCAATCCTTCAGGTTTTTGCGATACTGTTGAGAAACTCCTCAAGTTCATCCTTAAACGGAACATGTTTATAGCACATAACTACAACGCCTTTAGATTAAAGTTGCTTGGTCCAATTGCCTGTTTAGTTAAAACTTTAGCCAAACGAATTGAACCATTTCACTTTTACAAAAAAATGAATAATTGACTCTTACATTCTCTCATATTAGCCTAATAAAAAAACAGCAAAAGAGCATGTGGAATTGTAACATACAATAATAAACTGAACAGCAAAACTTTTCATTCCACATCCATTTTTTGTGTGACATTCAATTAAACGGTTTAATTGAATGTGTAAAACGTTCATTTCAACTGGGAATTGAATCGCTGCATAAATCCACACCATCCTACGTGACGTGACGTCAAAATAGATGCGTCTTGTTCGTAACTATGATCGACAAACAGAGGCATTTGAAGGGTGTTTGTGTGTGTTCCACGAAAAACGATCTCCCAAATAACACTCGTACTTGCCAATTCGGGTGTCAAGTCGTTGGACCATCAAAATAGGTGTATCGTTTGGGGTGATACAAAAAACACTGCAAATTATTACGCAAAGTTTACTGTTTATCTGTATAGGTGCCCCTTCCGCACAGATTACTGTTTACCTACCCTCAGAAGGACCCGAGGAAAACCTGATCGACTACCGCAGCTGGCCGGGCAGTTACAGTTATATAAAAATATGCGGGTTTCCACCGCCCCCATCAGGCGGCTGTCACTTGGCCGGATTTGGCGATCTTTTATGGTTACTCGTTCGTTGGTGGGAATCGTCACTGTTGACCGTCATAGTTCTTTCGCCTAACGCTAGATCCTGCTACTGACCCAAAAGGTTGACCAGAGTAAAACGATTTTTTTATATTTTTCCTTATCTTCCAACTAAAACTGAATGTTTATAGGAAATAATGTTTAAAACAATTTAAAACGTCAACATAATATATAAGAAAATCCTAGTCTGATAATGTTTTCTCGTTATCAAAATTTGAAGTTTTAACGGTAGTATCGGCCCGCCATGTTACCTGTTTTGTGCACTGTTCTACTCCAACGAGAATCGTCCGATCTTGTTCCCGAAATTTTCTCCATTTTTTACGTTTTGATTCGGCAATGTTTGAACCAAGAGTTATTTGTTGTACCAGAAAAGTTCTGCAGAAATGTGCGAAACTTCTTTCAGGAGTCATCCTACTTTAAAGTTCTTCAGAACTTCAGATTTCCGATTGATCCCTATTGGTAAAAAATAGGTCCTTTACATAATTATTTATTATTTAAATATACTTATTCATTTATATTTTCCATCTGTTCATTATATTATGATTTTGATTGATGTTACGTAAATATATTTATTAGGTAGGTAGGTAAAAACTTATTATGGTTAGGACGAACTGTTGAACGTGTTTAATTTGTTCTGAAATTTCATTTCCTGCACATTGAAGGTGTACGAAAGTATAGTTATTATAAGTTAGAGAATATAGTATTGTGTTTCGGTAGTTACCAACAACAAGGTATAACGATAAGTTCCCAACAACGATCGCTAAGAAGGTAGGCTGCTCAGTAGCCAACTTACTGCTTTACGAAAAGCATTGATCCTTCATTAAAAACGATTTTAAAACGGGTCACCATGGTTCAGTTTTCTCTAATTGTGATGTGCACGAACTTCAAGTCGACATACCTACCAACGTCTGTGTGAAGGATGTGGAATGTGGAGGTTTCCGAGTAGGTAGGCACCCCCTGATTCCATCATGGAAAGTATTTTTCCTTCATTGAGAACTACCTATCGAAAATAGGATTCCGATAATAGTTATATATATTTTTGGCAAGAAATGAGTCTCTATCGATGTGTAGGTGGCGGGGGGAGACGGTCGGAAGATAGGTAGGTAGGTAAGGTACCTACTGATCAGTAATCCACTGATTTCATTATGAAAACACTTTCCTTCATCGAGAGTGACTGAACACAAGAGCCCGATGGCTTTAAAATTTCTGTGAAGAATAACACAGTGTCTGTTCCAAGAAAGATGATCACTTCGAAACACATGTTTTCTCAGTCAGGAGTTGAGCTTCATCTTTTTAAAGTGCTTATCACTATTTTTTGTACCTGTTTGCTTCTGAACATATAATTTTGTTGTTATAGGAAAAAAAGTGTGGGAACTCATTGCTGGAGATCCTCCAAAGTGTGAATTTCTTTGTTCAAGGCATTTCGTGAGAACCAGTTTTACGACGATTTTCGTACCAGGTAGCTACAGAGCTCCGCCTACATAATCCATATTATGTACCCACCCTTATTATTTGGTCGAATACTTGAAATTTATAATTTTGATTAAAAATAGGTACTAGGTACCTGTTGTTTTCATTTCTTCTCATTCGAAAAGAGAGCAATTCGGAAGAATGTATGGGAAATTATGTTGTTCCGTTCATCTTGAAGAACACACAACGTAGGATACACACGCATTTATTTTATTTTTGTAAGTTAGGTGGAGTAGATTCTATCATGATAATAAATTGTCACCAACCGTACATAGACGGGTAATTTGTTTTTCTTCTGTGATTTTTCAAAGTTTGTTGAACCTATGATGTCAACGAATCCAAAACGGATTTCTATGAAGAAACACCTCTCTTTCTCCATGGAAAGGATTTCTATAGAACTCTTTCTCAATAGAAACGGATTTCTATGCAAAATCTTTTCAAAAAAGTCGCTTCGAACATTTCTGGACCCATTGCAGTAGCTTCATTTTATAGAAAGAAACACATAAAACGTTTCGCTAAAACTACTGTTATAGTTTTTATCGGTAGTATAAACTTGTACACGAATTCGAACACAGAACTGAACTTTTTTGTTAGCCATCTAAACAACTAACAAATTCAACGAAGTAACTTAAACAACTGATGCAGTAACTTCACACCACGTATAGTAGGTGGGTGAGGTGGTTGATGTCAAAATGCTGAGGGTTCGTGTCAAAAGGAAACCACCACGGCATTTCTCTACGACTGTCACCCGGTGGAACGAGTTAAGATTTTATTGGTCATCATTTTTCGAATCGCATTTTGTCTCTCTTTCCAAACGTAGTGCACCAACCTGCCTAGAAAGATCATGAGGGGAAGATGTATAATTATTTGTACTAACGGTATATAGCACAGGAATATAGCGTAGTTTTTTTTAGCCCAATTCATCAATGCACCGCAAAATATTACATAATAAACAATCACAATAATCTCAAGAACATTCTTTTCTTAATTAATAACTCAATGAAAAACTATCCACAGATTAAGAAAATGAGGTTCATCAAGAGGACTATGACTTTCGACGATTGCATTTCAGTCTTCGTTTTATCACATCACTGATAGCTCTTACGTAGACACTTTTAATTGAATAGTTGTTGTTCATTTATTAAAATCCTGGACTAGTTTATTATAGCTAAGAACTGGCGGACAGAAAAATAGTGCCGTCCTTCCTCCATGGCTAGCAGGCTACCAGGTTGATAAGTAAGTAAGCTGAAAGTTCTTGAATTGATTCCTATCATTTCATGTGTGGTAGGTTGTTATTAATTAGTTTTTTATCATGTTCCTAAGGTCAGACATCGTCTGAAATGGTGAAATATAATGAAATAGGTATAACGTGATCAATTTACTTTATTTACTCAAAATGTGTCCTAATCGAGCCCTAAATGCGTCCTAAACCTGCAGCTGTATTGTACTACCTACCTACTCTATTGTACTATCGAATTAAACGTAATATCAAAGGCACCTTTTAGTGTAACCACAACAAGTGTGAATTTAAGTTAGAGAATTTGAATGCATGAAGTGCATGGAATTTGGTTGTGTGTGTGTGTGTGTGCGGTTAAGGGCGGACCTCCACCGAGCGTGTGATAAATTTCGTCAGGTTGGTTAAGGGCGAGACCTCCACCATACCTGACTAAATTTATGTGTGTGTTTGAATTTAAGTGAGTGTGTGTGCGGTTAAGGGCGGACCTCCACCGAGCGTGTAGTGTGTGTCATCCGGATCGGTTAAGGGCGAGACCTCCACCTGATCCTGATGAAATGTGTGTGAGTGAATTTAATGGTAAATTGGTGTAGCGAGTGTGTGCGGTTAAGGGCGGACCTCCACCGAGCGTGTAGTGTGTTTCATCAGGGTTGGTTAAGGGCGAGACCTCCACCTAACTCTGATGAAATGGATGAGTGTGAATTTACTGTGTGTGTGAATTTACTAGGAGAGCATTTGAGAAGTGAATTTTAAGAGAGGAGGTTTGAGGAGAGAGAGAGAGTAGCCAGCAGCTAGAGGAGACGTAGAATGGCGAAAATGGCGCAGGATCCGGGGTTATATAGACCCTGAAGTCCCCACCCTGGTGGTGGGGTTTCAGGTTGAGTCCCGGGTCCTGCGTCCGTTGCCCCACTCTTACCGTTTATTCCCAGAGCCTTATTTTTACAGGTTGTTTTTGGCGAGAACTTAATTGTAGTGCGTTGGAGTTCCGGGAGGGACTCACGACAATATTATTCGCCTGTGTCAATGTTTTTTCTGTTTTCAAAATGATAACCAACTGAACGAATCTGTTTAATATTTTCTACTTCCCGTTTCCATGGTTTAAAATCTATTTATGGCATTATTTAGGCTTGAATTTTTCCAGCTCAGAGTTTGAAAACTTTTAGGACTTGGACATTTTCGGAGGTTTGGCCAGGTTTTGAAAAAGCGCGGGAAATTGAGAACCAGCGAGTTCACATGTCGCCCTTCGACCGTGGGAGGCAGCAGCGTACTCTTCACACGGGAAAATGGGGGAGTGGCAGTTCTGTATAGTCTCCTGTTCTGTGACCCCCATCTCCTGTAATATGGACCATTTCGCCCCCACGAACACCCCACCCGGTCATTTTCGAAATTCAGATGGTCGCTGAATCTATGTAGGACCCACGACGTACTCCGAAACTTTCACATTTTCGGTGATTCGTTTGGCCGTGAAGAACAAATTTGTAACTCTATCAACTAATAGGTGATAAATAATGCCTATCATCACAATCCAATATAACCATTATGTATACCGTTATGTACTATACCGTATGATTCGCACTCATGTTGATGAAGCTGTTCGGTTCAAACTTCACGGTATATCAGTAGTAGAACTTAGTAGCGGTAGTAGAACCGAGTATAGCAGTAGTAGAGCGGTATAGAAGAGTGCAGCAGTACTACTGCTATACAGATCAGTATAGCAGTAGTAGAACACCCCGAACGGTTGGACGTAGGCACCTACAATGCTCCGGGTGGACTCAAAAATAGGAGAATCGCTATCAAATTGAGAAGGTCATAAAACCTATACACTTTCGTTGGTAGTTTGGCTGTCGAACGAAAGCCCAAATGTTAGTAATCCTACTACCCGAAAGCGCAAAAACATAGAATATGTGTGTGTACGAAAGCGCAAACACAGAGGGGAACGAATGCGCACATAATTCATGCGTCATAAAACATATTTAATCGTCAATTTACAATATTTAATATAATTTATATTATACGTACTGCAATTTGTCGTCTTCGTTATTATAATATGGAGCTATATCCAAGTTCCAGATTGTGGTTCCTATAGATAACAGTTCTCTCCTGATCAGTTTTGAAGGTCTTTCGTCCTTTCCTTCCTTTTGCACGAATTACGAACGACATGTCTTTCAACAATCGAGGGCTGAATGCGGCATGACTATGCTCGTTTTTGTTGCTGAATATTTGACTGCACGAATCATTGGTTACTACGGAACTGTTACACGTTCTGACCGTACAACGCCACGATACACGACCGTCATTCATCACTCTGTAACGCCGATACTTAAATCCTTCGCATATATAATGCACTGAACACCTTAATTGGTAACTGTAACTCGAAACATTCTCTCTAACTCAAACACAACAGATGGCACTAAACTGAAACAGCGGTTACTGACTGCGTGAGACGTTAGACCAGGTTGATTGTGAAGAGGTAAAAGAGGTCATGTAAATATTTACCTGATAGTTTATGAATTTTGCCTCGTCCATGAACTGTTGTTTGGGCTTCCGGCGGAATCTCTTGTGCGCTTTTCGACCCCTCATCTTTGCGCTTTTCAACCCATTACATTTGCGCTTTCACGCACCTGTCAATCAGGATTAAATGGGATTTGCGCATTCGTATTCCACCGGGTAGTTTCCGAGCTAAGGCGTTTTGAAAATTGGAACTCTTGCCTACTTTTACCCCTCAGAGAGGACTGAAGGTACGCTGATCTTCGCGGGCCAAGTCGACCGCAAATGGGACCTACAAACCAAATTTCATGAATAATTTTAGTAAAAAAAGTGCAGCGCACGGCGCGGCGGACGGACAGACATTTTTCTAATTCATTTTGCCCCCCCCCCCATGCTTGATTCCAAAGTTTCATTACCTATTGAAAATAGTAAACCAAAAATGGATCTCGGGGTTGTTTAAATTGAAGTTGCTCAATCGTATATATGGGCCCCTCCGGACTGCCTTGTTTATCATCAGGCCTGAATAATATTGCTAGCTGACGTTCTAAGCTGAGTCAAGCATTCATATCTTTCCTGAATGAAACCATCAAATTAGCACTTATAATTATTATCAACCGCAAACTGAATGATAGAAGTTGTTTAGCAATTAAGGTAAAGTTTATTCAAATGAAAATTCAGCTAATGAACTATCTCTTTTTTCAAACTTTGATTAAAGTTTGTGCACTCGGAAAATATTGACGGACTTTCCCTCGACACCCCTGCCCTGGCCATTGCATCTTAATTACGACCGCCCAAGCATTATCGAGTTGAAGCGGTATCTCTGCCTCCCTCTCCCCCCCCCCCCCACCACACTATCCGTTCTTATCTTCCTCGAGTAATTAATGGTTCCTCTTCCAACTTTTCACCAACTCCTTTTTTTCGTACCGATGCCGTATCTTCCAAAAAATCTCCCTTTTCCCTTCCTATTTTTTAATTATCAGTTATTTATGTAGGTATCGGACCGCCGTTGATAATTTGAAAACTTTTTGAGAGAAAGAAAGAGAGAAGAGAGAGAGGAAAATCGATTTAGAACGAATAATTCTTTAAATATCGGACAAAAACACAAACCCCAGTGCAGCTTTATTTTTGCAATTGGTTAGTCATAGGCTGTCTCTGGGATGGTCTATCGACGTTTCAGCTCTGGTTTAATGTAGTTACCACAGTGCTAATGTAGCACTCGAGTATACGCGCAAGTTGAAATCACATCGGACTGACAGGATTCAGAGGTTAGTATTGACCATTCGTAGCAGTGATGTAGTATTATTTTTTGATACTAAAATATACGTACATAATATCTATAACATATCAATATAATTACATTGTATAGTATAATTATAATTGAATAATTCTGATAGGTTCACGTTTTACCGGTTAACGGATTTTTGAGCAGTTTTTTTAAAATGATAGGAACTGGCCAGGGAAGATTTACGGCCATTTGTTTCGCCTTCTGAAGTGTACCTTATTCGTCAAACTGGCCATCCCCAGTGACGTCGGTGTTAATTTGTTTATGTTGTGAAGTGTTTTCGTTGTAAGCACGCTGTTAATGTTGATAGCAGCGTTCAGAATTCCATGTGGCGGGTGAGTTTTGTAAAATGAATGTTTTCCCCCCATTTAATTGAATTCCGCTTGCTTTCTCCGCCAGAAGTGCGGCTAAGTTTGCAGTATTATAATACATAATACAATAAGATAATTGAATGTAATATCCATCCCCTCTCAAAAAAGGTCAATGGCACACAACAACAAACATTGTGTGTGGGCTATGGGGTTATGGAGCAGTCCCCTACATCAAGAAGGTTCAAGAAACGCAGAATCGAGTTCGTAGGTGCACACAAGTGCAGGAATATATCCCTGTATCGATCAAATTGTAATGTCTGTAAATAGCAGACATCGTGCAAGGAGACACTCTAGGCACTAGGGCACTCTATGCATCCATCATTTTGATCATCATTCATGTATAATTATGGTGCAACTATGCATGAATAAATCATTTTTCCTCTCTGTTATCCATAAACGAGCCGTACTTAGAGATGGCTATGAATACAAATCATTAAAAGATCACAGACCTGGTTTATGAATAATTTTCACGGATAATGAATCTTCGGAAGAGGAATCAGAGCACTTTGACTCTCTAGGGGAAATTTATGATTACAGAGGTCGCCGCGGCGTTGGGAAGTTTATGAGAAAAGTGCCGGGAGAAGCGGAAGGGTGGAAGTGGAAGTTACGAAGTCACTTAAATAGAAGTTTTAAGTGTTTAGCCCTGAACAACCTTCTCTGAAACGCTCGTTGTTAGGGGGATGAGCGTCGAGTCTCACAGGGACCCTGAACCACCGACGTCAAATTTTAGACTGATGTCGAGCAATCTAAATCTCGTCGTCTATAAGGTGGGACGAGTCGGAAGGCTCTTTAGAATTTTTGGTTCTTATGACTTCCTATATAATAATATTGTAATTCTAGATAAATTAGAACTTTATGTAGCTAACCTGGAGTGCTAGTACCGAATTATTAGTTCAAGCATACTATACAAACTTAGGTAGCTTTATTAATAAGCTGCGGGGAGCAAGTATGCCTCACTTCCATTTGACATTCGACTCGAGTAGTCTATGCGAATGGTTAATTCACGGCGTTCTCCCGCCTCTCAAGAGCCGCTCTTGGGGTAGGGCTTGAAGTGAACGAAGCCAGGACAAAGTATATGCTGGTCAGCCCTGAATGGAGGCACAGGAACCGCCCCGTGCAGATAGACGGGTTTACCTTCGAGAGTGTAAAGGAGTTTGTTTACCTTGGCTCTCCGGTAAACAGTGATAATGATATTCGAGCGGGGATACAGCGCCGAATTATGGCTTGCAGTAGATGCTATTTTGCCTTGACTGACTTCAAAAGTAGATATCAACAAAGATACGCCTGTATAAGTCGGTGGTTCGGTCTGTGTTTGATTAGGTATTGTTCTGAATGTTGGACTTTCCTCAGGGCGAGCGAAAATATACTCTAGTGGTTCGAGAGAAAGATTTTGGGGCTCATCATCGGGCCGGTCTTTGAGAATAGAGTATGGAGGCGGCGAACCAACTGGAAAGTTATGACCTTGTACAGCGTACAATGACTGCGACAGCGTAAGTTTTATTAGGGTTGGGCGACTACGATGGGCAGGTCACGTGGCCAGAACGCGTCCGAACCAGATACCAAGTATGGTGTTGAATGATGAGATCCATACTAGAAGACGGCTGAGGAGACCAAGGTTGCGATGTATTAGTGGTGTGGTACGCGACTGGAGAGCAGCTGCACAAAACCGATTTGACTGGCGGCGATCTGTTCAGATCGTAGCGCCAGGATACGTAAGTAAGCAATGGTTGATTCAAGTTCAGCTCTGACAGCAGTTAAGAAACATTTAGAAGAGACGATGGTGGAGATGATGGTGGGTTGTATAGCTTTCTATGTATACCAAGGAGACGGTCGTTAATGGTTGATGTTGTAATTCATCAGATTTATTCAATTAGCTCTATATTCCAAAAACGCTAAACATTATTACGCAACGGTTTACTATTGTCCTGTAGATAGGTACCCTACTGCGTACCTGCGTATCTGCGTTGTAGGTTGCACATTATTTGTATGATTCGATTGGCCGTTGTCAACAAAATTGTACCTATGAGTAAATCGAGTACCGGAGCCGGCCGGGTAATAATATTGCAGTTACCAAAATATGCATGTCTCCAGCGCTCTCATCTCCTGTATAATAATCTCCCCCCCATAAATATCCCCATCTCCTGTAATAATTGAAATTTTTGCATAATTTGGATGATGCGTTTCGCCGGAGCGACAAAACTGTATCTATCAACTACCTAACAGGTAAAAAGTAACTAGGATAAAGAAAAATCCTAAATAACCTTCTCAAACAACCTACTCGATTTCATAAAGCAATGCGTGATTATAATCAGCAGTTCCGTGCAGCCACGATGAGCTGGAGTTATTACGTATAACGTATGAGATTCACATTCATGTTGACGAAGCTCTTCGGTTCAAAATTCAGAGCCTTACTATGAACGAACGGCTGGAAGTAAAATGCTCCGAGCGGTCTCATGAAATCCCAGTACGGTATCAATAATTAAAAACGTCATAAAAGCCATACCCTTCCATGAACGTTTTCGAGCTACGGCGTTCCGCAAATGTCGACAATACCATCTTTCGCCCCTTATAGATATAATCTTATCGCCCCTTATATAATATTCCGCCTCTTATACCAGTAAACCCGAGCTCCGCGGACCAACTAAACCCCAAATGGGAAAATGGGACCTACAAACCAAATGTCATGGAAAGTCACGCCTCCCCCCCCCCGCCCATGCATCCCCCCCACCGCCCGTGGGGCAAGTCGGTACTGTTGATAAACCAAAGAGGAGGCTTTTCCCACCATAAACATTTCAAACGGAAATGGGACCGGCAGAAATAAGAAATAAACGCGGAAATGGATTATCTACAAACGAATGACATAAATGTTCCATTTAAAATGTCCTACGATCCCATTTTATCAACAATGGGTCGGCAAAAATATTCATAGAACGAAACCGTGTTTATATTTTTCAACCAGTTATTTCAACTTACAATAACATCAACAGTCTATGCAAAAGTCAAAATGCTGGAACTCTCGGAGAAAGTACATGAATTTCTGTGAGCAACCCGCGAGATCAGAAATCTTTGTTGAACTAGTCGTACCACAACTATTTGAGGGGAGGATTGAAAATTGATTCCACAGATCGATTTTCTCAGAATGTCTTTGTCGGAAAGGGAATTCCCATTTCATTACCCAGGAGGACCTTAGATTGAATTCTTCGGCGGCTTCCTTTCGAAACCTACTGTCTCTAAATAACACTGTCACCACTTTCTCCATGTCTCCTTTCTCTCAGACCTATTTATTTGAGGGAAGAAGATTCAAACTTACACAATTATTATTCTCGTGACTTCATACAAATCAAATGGATTTCACCGGCCTCAACATTCGTTAATGCTGAATTGAAGTCGCCGACATGCTAATCTGAGCTGTACATCCACCAGCTGTTGACATTTGTTTCAGTTGGCTTATTGCTTAATTATGCATTATCATGGACTTTCAACTTACACATACACTCCAAAACACTAACTCCACTATAGCTAGTTTTCACTAACTTATCGCAATGAGTGAACGTTTCCTTACTACATCAACAGTTTCGAATTATAGCCTCTTGAAGATCATTGAGTGTGAGGTTTGGGAGAGACGGCAGTCAGAAGATATAGGAAGAAGGGAAAAACGCTGGAAAATATTACACAACGGTTTATTATTTGCCTGTACAGATTCCCCTCCTGCGTAGATCACTGTTTTCTGTGGTCAGCACCTAGGTACCCTCGCGCTACCCCCAGGAAAGCCCTAAATCAAGTACGGGAGACGACCCGGGAATTAAAAATCATAAAAATGCGCGGAATTCAACAATTCTGTCATTAATTATCTGTTGTTATTCATGAAGCACAACGTTTGTTCAAGTTACAAAAGTAACTATCAACAATCCACACGACCCATCATTCTTCAAATGGAATCATACCACTGAACAAACAACTCGATTTCAGATAGCCATCCATGATTATAATCAGGGGTTCCCTAGCTATATCAGGACCGGGATTATACCGTTTCACTCACGATCATGTTGACGAAGCGTGTTGGTGCAAACGAGCGGCTGGACGTACAATGCACAAGGTGGTCATTAAAAACAAAACAAAACAAAAATTAATACCCCCCACCATCAAAATTTGATGATTTCCGTTTCGGTCCCATTTGGTGTTTAGCTGGTCCGTGAAGCTCGCCGTTACGTCAGTCATCTACAAGGGGTGAAAAATAGGGGTTGACGTTTTCAGAGCGCCCTAGCTCGAAAACTTTCAATAGAGGGGTGTGGTTTATTTTATTAATTTTTTAAAACTTTTTAAATTGATCTTGAACTCACGAATTTTATGAGACCACCCTGAGGAGCAGTGTACGTCCAGGCTTTCGTTTGCACCGAAAAGCTTCGTAAACCATGGTCGTGAATGAACGGTATAAATCCGGGCAGATAATTATTATCATTGCTGGGGAACACTTGAGTATAGTCACGGTTGGCTGTGTGGAATCGCCTTGGGTGTTCCGTGATATTATTTCATTTGAAGATAGATGGCTCTTTTGGATTTAGTTGATAGGTACGCTTGTAACTTGCAAGCGACAAACCAAGAATAGAGCTCAAGAAACTATTTCAAACAGAACCCTTATATCATATTCCGTCGCCGTGTTGAGCTCAATATTGTTCACGTCTTTTACATCTATCTATCCTTCAGATGGAATATCGGACGAATAGCTGATGTAATATACACCAGAAGGGGGCTTGGAATCTAGACGCTTCGAATGTTTTCCGAGAGAAGCAACGGGACGGAATGATACATTTATACGCGTGATGAAATCAAGGGGTTCCTTACACAGGTCGGAATTCAAATCCGGCGATACGTGAAAGAAATTGTTAAAAGCACTAAGCCCTTTAATAGTGCTCTTAACCAAGCCATTTAACAGTACACTTGAACAAACATACAATCTGACTATAAAGAGGGGGGCAAAGTACATAATTACAACAGCAGTCACAGTTTGGCTACCTAAATAATATAAAACGCTGCAAATTATACATGCCATTTCTTTTTTCCTTTTTACCTGTGTATGGACGTAGACCACTGTTTTCTTTGATCAATACCTTCCCTCTTGCTTCCCACAACCTACCCTCTTGCTCGGCGTTACAACTCTAAGGGGTGAAAAATAGGGTTTGAAATTTCCCAAACGCCGTTAGCTGGAAAACGTGCAATAGAAAGGTATGGGTTTTATTATTATTATTATTATTATTACTTTTTTTAAATATGTTTTTAAATTGATCTCGAATTTAGTATTACGTAGTACTGTACGTAGCATAAGAAAATCGAATACAAATTTTCCGTCCATCCACCCGCCGTACGTCGTCCGCGGCTTTTTCCTCAGTTCCCACGAACCACCATTCATGAAATTTGGTACATGGGTCACGTTTGGGCTCTAGTTGGTTCACGAAGCTCGACGTTACGGTCACTCAACTCTAAAGGGCGGAAAATATGGGTTGATATATCCAGAGCATCCCTATCTCAAAAAATTTTATTTGGAGGTGAGGATTTCTCGAATTTTAAAATAGGTTTTTTCTGAATTTTTGAGAACATCCGGAGCATTCTACGACGTTGCCATAACATTTGCTATAAAATGTGCCCTAAAGAGCAGCGTGTACATGCATGCATCAAGCTGAGCTGAGAGCGCACATCACATGTATCTCGGCCAGTTGGCCGCAGTAGCGGAGTGGTCTAGGCGTCGGCGTCAGGCTCTTACGCATAAAATCCGGGACCGAATATTTTTCACTTCACATCAACAATTTCCCTTCAGAACTAAGTTTGAGTTTCTTCTTGCCATTTTAGCTAACTGACTGAACATTCAACGCATGATATTAATTTGTTGGAGCAAATAGGTACTAAACTAAGGAGGGGCTGTAATCTCTATAGAAGGGTTATCTATAGAAAGAGCTGCCATCTTTAACAGAAGGGCGTTCTATACAGAGAGCTGTGATCTGTAACCGAAGGGTGTTCTGTACAAAATAATAAACCGTTGTGAGGGATTTGCAGCGTTTTTTGAGTCCACCCGGAGCATTACACGTCCAGCCGTTCGTTTGCACCCATTAGCTTCGTCAACATGATAGTGAATGAAACTGTATCATCCACCCCGCTAGGGAACATCTCAATAATAATCACGCATGGGTGTATTAAATCGAGTTGGTTGTTCCGAGATATATTTCATTTGGAGAATGATGGTTAGTTTGGATTTTGTTTTCCTGATACGTACTTTCGTAATTTGAACAAACGCTATGCTCCAAGAAGAATAAATTATAGAATTCTTGATTCCCCGCATATTTATGAAACTGTATTTCCCCGGCTGAGTTAGGGCTCCCTTGTGAGAAGCAAGAGGGTAGGTATTGACCACAGAATACAGTGATCTACGCAGCATCTATACAGGTAAATAATAAACCGTTGTGCAATAATTTTCAGCGTTTTTGACATTTTATGTCTTTACTTTGGCACATGGACCCGAAAAGCGTTATACGAAACCGTTATACAAAAGCGTTACAGTGAGTAGTAATGGAGACTAAACAAGGAAAGGACGGCGGGATGCCGGTTCTACCATTCTGATGATTTTAGCTTACAACCGATTCGTTTCTACAGAACTTCATGTTTGCCATTTTTCATCGTACAAAAATCGTTCACCACTCGTTGGAATCGTGTGATTTTATTGAACATTTTCTTGTTAACCGTACCCCCGTACCTGGCGCGGTAGCTGAGCTGAGCATGATGAAAAAAAAGGCGGGTGAACAAGGTAGTCAGCAACAGGTAGTCAAGAAAGTCATTGTTTACTAGAATCGAATGTGGTAACCTTGCACCTCCATGTAACCCGGATCGTGGTAATCTTGCAACCCGTAAAAAATGATACCGTCAATTATCCCTAAATTCCCATTGGGACATAAAATGTCTCAATGTGTTGCAGACTAGTATTCATGCAAGCGTTTCCATTCTTGATTGCATTTCTGGTTCTTTCAACGGCGAATGCGCGAAACTTCCTTGAATTACTTTCGGTGATGTTTTGTACAGAATACCCTCCTGTTACAGATCACAGGTCTCCGTATATATAACCCTTCTATATAACATATGTTTTTAACGTTTTAGCGAATTTTCGAAGAAAAGGAAGCTATTGTTCTCGGTCCAAAATGTTTAAAACTCGAATTTCCGAAAGATTTTTATACCAAAATCCGTTTCAGACTATCCTGAATTCCGTGCCGAAAGACACCAAAAATTATATGTATATATATATATATATATTTATATATGTATGTGTCATTCCAGACGATAACTCTCGAAAGAATTGAGATAAAAAGTTCAAATTTGCACGAAAAATCTGTCTTGGCAATCGACAGGCTAAGTTCGAAGATGGGCAGAATCGGGTCACCCTAAGGGGGAGTTTTTGGGAGTTTTAGGGGGGGGAAATTACCCATAAATTCCCAAAATGAAAAAGTCTGACAAGTGACACCTCATTTTAAAGGTTTTTGTACGCTGAACACGATGGTGAAATCAGAATTGCGATATCTCACTCCATTCTCAAACTGGAGCACTTTGAAGATGAAGGAACGTGGTTATTTCTTGAGATGTTCTTCCTGGTTCGTCTGCTCTAATCTGATAACGGAATGGGATATCGCAATTCTGACTTCACCATCGTGTTCAGCGTTGGAAAATCTACAAACCGAGGTGTTACTCGGCAAAAAATGGAACAAAAAAAATTTGTTACGTACCCAATACCTACTCTTCTGGTATTCAAAACATTTTTGATTTCCCCCTCCCCCTCCTTCCACCCCAAATTTTACTTTGCGTAAAACTACTCCTGTTTTAATTTTGTATCAAGTTGGGAAAACATTGGCCGAAAATTAATTTTCAGAAAATTTTAGGCGGAGGAGGAAGATGCCGAAAACTTCGAAAATTCGCTCTTATAGCCATGCTGCATGACTGTGGTTTTTTTCATATCCATTTACAACTGCTCAGTGCTAGGAGTCGAAATGAGCAAGAAAATGAAGCACTCAGAGGATTCCAGCCTTCCTGACAGTTCAAGCCGTCCTGACAGAGATGAAGATTATGATGGGTTAGTTTCATGATATTTCAGAATCTATATTTATGTGCTTTATTCACTGAAATCAATCTATTCACCCATTTTATCTATTCACCCATAGGTATACACTACCGTAATTTCTTACATACTTACTAAGTGGTTTGCTCTGTACAGGTACGTACCTGCTGCATACCATGGTCATCCCTGGCGATAATCATACCGTAATAGCACAATTAACAATTAATTTAACAATTTTCGGAAATACTTAAGTAGTTTCCATACAGCAAATTATCCCGAATGACGAAGGGTTTGCGCTTAGGTATCCCTTCTGGATGTATACAGGTATGCCTTCAAGGCCCTCGTTTAATCCTTCAGCTCGCGTTGTCCTGGTTCTATAATGCTGCCAGCCCTCGTAATAATGTATGTGGTTGAATTTTAAATAGATGGATTAAATAGATAGGGATCTTCTTTTTTTTAGTACAAATATTGGGATCTAGTTTAGTCACTGCATGTGACGAGAGAGAGTGAAATAAAGAATAAGTAACCGAAATAGAAGTAGGTACCTACCTAATGTTTTGCCTCTTGAATAATTTTCGAGGTAGGACTCCCGGTTCTTATCGCATTTTTTCCAAATTCCCAATCTAGCAAAAAATTAAATAAATTAATATAAAAATAGGTACCTAATGATTTCGAGTATTTTCCATATTAATTTAATACTTGTACGTAGGTAGGATTCCAACATATTCCACGCTTTTTTTTTTCTTTTGAATAAATACAGTTAAAAAGGCTGAAACATTGAATGAAGGTTAGGGAAAAAGATCATCACTTTGCTTACCTACACTGGTTGTCATAAGATATCCTGAACACTTATAATTATTGTGCGAGTCTAAATTATTGATACGGTGGTGAGACGCTTTCCTAAACGAAAGTGATGAGCTAGCCCGAAAAAACCGTACAATATCGGACTTTTGGAAGTAATCTGTAAATTATAATAGGTACTCGTAAAAATGAATATTTCTTTATTTGTCCCAAAAATTAATGTTTTTTTTTTGTCCCGTTTGCGTTCCTATACCTACCATTCATTCGTGCACGCACAAGACGGAAAAAAGTGTATCCGAAAGCACTTCGACATATTAAAACATAAACACTTTCTTTTTTGTGGTGCTATAGCTATGTGATTATATGCTATGATATATCACATAGCTATGTGATATTTATATAGCTATGATAACAACCGGTGGCATTTCATCAGAAAGTGGTACAATGTACGGATCCTGTCGTCAGTTGACCTCGATCGTGGAACATAAAAGATATACAGGGTCTTTTGGTATTCCACATGAAAAGCAGGATCGAAGGCACATTACAAAGATTGTACGACCAGACGGCAAGGCGGTCGCTCACAAAACGTCTTTCCAACCCCTCCTCATCGCCATCTTCGACCCCGTCATCGCCCGGCTGCTCTAATTCAATGCGTCCAACTCTCACTTGGTCTCCAGGTCACATACTTCTGCACAACATAAAGAACCCCTCGGCCCCTTTTCACAACTAAAATATGTTATTCCCCGGAGAGATGAGGCGACGACCTCTCGAGTATTTGAGCAAATCTAATACTACTGAAGTCCAACCCCTTTTTCATCCCTCGCCGAGCCCTAGTCTCCCCCAATTCAGAGGAGAAATGTAGCAATAACTCCCGTCGAACGCATTGCCACTTTCAGCCCGCTTTTATTAGAGCTGTCGGCAGATAAGACAAATACAATGTCCTAAGCACTCCAATCCCACTGTTTGTCTTTTTAAACGATAACCTTATCTTCAGCGTTAAACTGGCTGTACCGAGGTCTAATAGCCACTTTTATTACGTTCAAACAGAAAAATTTACTTTATAAATTGGAATTTGACCTAATCACCGATATGCAGCAGGAAAATGCCACCTTCCGCGTACATGAACATGGTAATTGCCTTCACGATATGAAGGTATTTCTTCTTCTAAAGTTATCCTTTTTGGTTCATTATTTTCAATGTTGAACCTTCGGATCAAGCATGAAAACAGAATTTAACCCCCCTCAAAATGTTATGCTTTCCATTTCAAGGCTTTCCGAAAATGGAATGAAAAAAATTTCTGCCCGTCTGCCGTACGCCGTACTTCGCACTTTTCTTAGTTACCGTGATCCAGAATGATTGAAATTTGGCTTGTAGGTCCCGCTTGGAGTCTAGTTGGTCCGCGAAGCTCGGCGATACTGTCAGTCATCACTAAGGGGTGAAAAATAGGGGTTGAAATTTTCAGAATGGCGTAGCTCGAAAACTTTCAAGAGAACGTTTGACGTTTGCTTCGGAAGCCTTGGATTCGTGATTGAGCATAAACAAAATTTGTGACCTCCAAAATGGAAATTTCCGTTTTGCGTTTCAGACATCAAGGAACATTATTTTTGGTTCCGTGTCTGTCTGCTTGTCTGTCTCTCCGTCTGTCTGTCTGTCTGTGGTCAATTCCTTCTAAAGCCATAATGGTCAAAATGGGCTGAAATGTGGAGGGCAGGTGTGGGTTGGGTCACAGATGGTGTCATACCGAAATCATTGCAAGAGTGCAGCAAATTTCGTCTGCTCATGCGCAAATGTGAAATACTTGAAACGCCCATAACTATCTCAAGTGTCGTTGAAATGAGTTCACACTTGAATGGTTGATCAGGAATGCTACTTTGATAGCTTCACATGAATTCCATTGGAATCGTACTGTAACTTTCGTCTGCGCAGACGCGAACAGGAAATGTTGACCATTTCCTTGTAACGCTTCTGTTGCTTTCCTTGTAGACGCAGAGAGCTGAAATTTAGGGGGTAGCCGCCGGTTGGATCGCAGATAGTCCCATAAAATCATTGAAATCGTCTCGTAACTTTCGTCTGCGCATGCGTAAACGTGAAATACTCGAAACGCCCATAACTACCGTAAATATCATTGAAATGAGATCAAACTTGGAGGGTCGATTAGAAATACTGCTTTGATAGTTCCGTAAGAATTTCATTGTAATCATGCAGTATCTTTCGTCTGCGCATGCGCGAACATGAAATGCTGAAAAATTGTTAAAATGCTTGATCCTATTACGCATGTTAAGTAATTATATTACTACTCTATTTATTTCTATTCAGTCATTTTGACTCATAATTTTTTTACCAACTGATTCTACACGTCCATGTTACAATATGTGAGGAAGCTATACTGCCCACCGAACTTGGCAGACGTATTAAATTGATCTTGAACGAAATAATTTGTTGGGACCACCCGGAGCATTGGGCGTCCTGTCATTCTTTCGCACCGAAAAGCATCGTCAACATGATCGTGAATGAAACGGTATAAATCCGGCTCAAATATTATAATATAGGGAACACCTGATCATAGTCACGGATGGCTGCATGAAGTCGAGTCGTTTGTTCCGTGATAATATTTAATTTGAGGAATGATGGCTGTTTGGGGTTTTGTTAATAAACTTCAACGAACTTTATGCACGAGGGAACTTTATTGTCCACAGAAAACAGCGATCTACGCAGAAGGGGCACTTGACAGGTAATTAATAAACCGTTGTGTAATGATTCGCAGCGTTTTAATTTCGGTAACAAGAAAGAAATGGTGTTGAATAATACAATGCTTCGGGTGAGGAATTACGTATTACTGAATAGTATCAATTTTGTTTTATTGGTTGAAGGAGGTATGCAGATACGTCTGATACTAAACAATGGGCACATAAAAATCTTCCTACGTTTTGATTTATGGTCGCTATCACTTGCCTCACTCAAAATTAGATTAGTATCGTTCCAGAATCCAAAGTTGGCAGGCAGTAGGTTGAATGTTACTCAAGAGACATTTCCCATGTTTTTGGTTGCTACAAAGTTGCTGGTGGGAAGCTGAAAGTTCGACAGATGCATTCATAGAAGAAAATATTGGCGTCCGAAGCAGAACTTAGCTATGTCTTGCGGCAATAGGCAATCCATAATTTATTCACATCATTATTGTATTTCATTCTTCTGCTTCTATTCTCTTCTTGACTTGAAGCTTAAAATGTTTCTCAATTTGAAAAGCTAGGCGTAAGATTATACTTCTAATAATATGTTACTCATTGCAATGGGAAAAATAAAAAACGAATAATTAATAATTATTAATGACATGTTTTTTGTAGTTGCAATTTTACATTAATGGGTTATTCAAATAATCATCACCGTAATTGACTTTTCAGTTACAACTATTTCTTACCCATCGCCTAGGCATCGATGAGGGTAGTTTGTAGTAGTTCTACTGGCAATTTATGGTAGAAACGCTGCAAATTATTACACAATGGTTCATTTTTTACCTGTATAGCCTTCTGCGTTGATCACCGTTTTCTGTGGTAAATGAAATACCTACCCTACTGCTCCACCCAGGAAAGCCCTAATCGAGTACGGAAACGTCACCAGTAGTAGTAGTACCTAGCAGTAGTACCTTAGAAAAGAACAACTACCCAGTACACCCAGAGGACACATCAGCTTTCAGCTTCTCTTTTTACGGCAACCCTGATTTTGGTCACCTCTAACAACTGTGGTTCTTCTTCGAGACAGTTGTCTTCTTGGTCGAAAACAACATATTTCCCAACAGTTCTTAGGTACGCTTTACACATCAAAATTCTTTCTGAGCAAATACAGCGTTTCTCAAGTCACTCGGCTAAATGTTTTTGGGACACAAACTTAGAATTTCCACGAAAAATCGCGTCGTTATTCTCCCGACTTCCGCCTTCCAAAACCACAGTTCCGTCGCACATCGTGATGATGACGAGATACTAGTCGAGTCGAGCCGACCCGCTCAGCTCGATAAAATCGAGAGAAAATTGTGGAAGTTTACTCAGGCTTGCTCGGGACATAGCCAACATGGTCCCGCGTAACAACCTGTCACTCTATTGGGTGTACTAGGCCATTTTCACCTCCCTGAGTGGATCAACAATCCCCAATTACTAGAGCCGGCCGGTGCAGTTACAGCTTCATAAAAAATATGGGGTGAATTCAAGAATTCTATCATTAGGTAACATTATTTGTTGTTATTCATGGAGCATAACGTTGTTCCAAGTTACAAAAGTACCTGTCAACAGAATCCAAAATAACCACCAATCGCCAAATTAAGCCATGCGTGATTATAATCAGGTGTTCCCTAGCAATGATATCTGGGCTGGAAATTCACCGTTTCATTCACGATCACGTTGACGAAGTTTTTCGGTGCAAACTGTGAGCGAATGGCCAAACGGTACAGTACTCCGGGGGTCTCAAATAATTCTTCGAAAAAATTTCGAGATCAATTTGAAAACCTTTAAAAAAAACCATACCGATCTATTCAAAGTTTTCGAGCTACGGCGTTGTGGAAATTTCAACCCCCTGTTTTTCACCCCTTAGACTAACTTCGCGGACCAATACCCCAAATGGGACCTACAAACCAAATTTCAATCATTTTCGTCCATGGCCTTTTTGTATGGGGAAGAACGAGGGTAGGTTTTGACCATAGAAAACATTGATCTACGCAGAAGGGGCATCTACACAGGTAAATAATAAACCGTTGTGTAATCACTTGCGTAGTTTTGTATTCCTTGAAACGGATCTATCGAATTTCGAGGGGGGTAAAAAAATATTTTTTCATGCTCCATCCCAGTGGTTCATTAGTGAAAATAATAAACCAAAATTAAATGAGCTAGTAGGTCGTGAATAAGGTAGTAGTATAGAAACAACCTAGTCCAAATTAGTACTGTTATAAAGTAGGTACACCTATTTAGTACTACAGTCATTAGGTTGAGTCATAAACGTTGTCCCATTTCGGAAGATTGCAGTTGATGTATTGACTTTGAAACTTCCGAAGAATCATGGTTGAGGTTCGTATCTGGAGAATTGCATCTTCTATACAAGTGGTGATAGAATCTCGTAGTCAAAATACATTATCATCAGCTTCTCACACCCCATGTCGTGAGAGTGACTTAAGTGTTCTTTCACGAATTCATTACAGGCGGCGCAAAACCACTTCTCACTCACTCAAGACAACCCAATTAGCCCTTTTCCCACCCAACTGCCATCGACTCACACCCAGGCCCTTCGCTCTCCCGCGCCCTCGCTTCCAGCTTTTCAATTCGACCCTTTTCTTGGTTTCACTAATTTTCCATTTTTCCCATACACTCATCCGATTTCAACATGTTCCTCCCATTAGTCATGCTCTTGCAGAGAGGGCCGAGTTTATGATCCTGACAAAAATCTGAGAGCAACTTTTGTTTACGCGTGCGTAAATGTGGAATCCTGTCCACATTCGTGGATTATTTTCAGCCTGCTTCGCCAGCAATGAGGTGCTCACCGCTTGCACATTTTTCAAATCCTGTTTGCTAACCTTTTGGTTTACCACTTTCAATAAATGAGCCTTTGAATATTACGCTTTTATAGCCCCCCCCCCCCCAACCAAAGTTTGATGGTTCCCGTTTCAAGATAAAAGTTAAATATTTGTAACGCCCATAACTACCTCAAATGCCGCGAACACGGCATGTTTACCATTTCCTTGTAACGCTTCTAACTGCGAAAAATAGTCGAAGAGAGCTGCAATTTTGAGGGTACACGCGGGTTGGATCGCAGATGGTACCGCATCGAAATGAACCTACCCAACTATTCTATGCGTTCATGTGATTCATGTGAGGAAGCTATACTGCCTACTCGAATAGGTGACCTCAGAGCAGGGAAGCTGAAAATGGGAATATCTAAGGTGTCCAAGAACTCTAATGCCCTCAGAGATACCCACATACCAATGTTCAAGTTCATAACCTTTGCTGCCAAATCCTCGAAGAAGGTTCTTATAACGTAATAACATAAATAAAGCCATTTTTGGACATTTTCAACATTTGTACATTACGTAACAGGTTTTTGAGCAGTGGACTAAAATCAGCATACTTTCCTAAGTGAAATACCAGTACTCAAAAATGATTGAAATTTTAACAACCGCCTACTACCTAAGAGTTATGGAACAGTGGGCAAACATTTGCCCACTTTCTGACCAACTAATTAGTGTTATCTAGTCAAGTGGGTTCTAGAACACTTTCCAAAAAAATATGATTACTATGTTAACAAATACGTGCATAAGTAACAGTTTTCTTAACAGTGGAAAGAAATTTGCACACTTTCTCTGCCAGTTTATTACTGCATCCAGTTCATGCAGTGGGAAGCTGAAAAATGGGAAGGTTTAAGGTGGCCAAGAATCTCTACCCCCACACACAGTCTACGCTCCAGATCTTTTCATCCAAGTACACTCACTGTATACTTGGATCACTGTATCAAGAAATCCCTTTTAACCTACCTATCTGTGATTATCTATTGGTCTACTGTCAACTGTGATTGTCAGCTGTCTATAATTCCTCGCATCCTTTGAACTTGTTCCGGGTACCTATCAAGACAAGATCTGCGGTATCATAATATAAATACTGGTCCATCGGACTGTACGATTTTCCTTGGCGAAACTACATACGAATATCTCCAGTAGTATGTTTAGCTTCCTGAACACATAGCTTGGATGTAGGACTGCGTAATATTCTTATTTTCTCAGCTTAGGAACTTTATAAAATTCTTTCCTCATTGGCTTTAGAACTTGAGGAACATATCTAGCCAGGGCAGGTAACATCTTCCCCCTTTCCATCACCGTCTGAGAGCAGTGGGTTGACAAGTTTTTCATTGAACTTCCTCACTTTTATCCACCCAGAACTTTATCGTAAATTGAAAGGAAAACTCGCCATGGGAGTTTCGTTCCTTTGAATACAACCTAAATTAAATCGCGTTAACAACCGGTACGGCGGATGAAAAGACCACAGGGACTTCCGGTATGAAATTTTGTCCTATAAGAAACCGTTCGACAGGACAAGAGGGACTGCAGAGATGGTCTTATTCTTTTGCAGGTACCGAGGTAGTAATAATAACCTTCATTCAAGGTGGCAGACATAGAAATGCCTGGGAATTACGTAAAAACCAACAAAGGGGATTGTACAGTTTGATAATAAGCATATTGGATATTATAAATAGCATACCGTTATCTTTACAGCGTGTTACAGCCCGCAAATATGAGTAATTGAAACGCTGCAAATAATAACAAAACGGTTTATTATTTTAAGATACATTTATTTAATTTATTTATGATTTATTTATTTATGTATATCCTGTATAGGTGCGACTTCGGCGTAGATCACTGTTATCTGTGGTCACTTACTGTAAAACATTTTGAGGGGGTGTTATAACAAATTTTTGCTGAACGAATTCATAGGTTCGAGCGAATTCGCAGAATAATAAACCAAAATATACCGATTTGGGTTCACCCACTTAATCAAAGAAGAGATGATGGAGTTTTTTGGACTTGTTTCCTGATTTGAGAAACGACGAATAAGAAAACTTTTTCCTCTTGTTCAAAAGGTCGAGCTTATCATTTGACGAACTGCACACACGGCTGGAGAATAATATCCAACGAAAAAATACTGAATGAGAAATGAAATGTTTTAAAATGAATAAAAGCACTCGCGATCGTCACAACACGGGCGGACAGCGGCAGAAAATATGCACAATAGAAAGTAGTGCAGCGACCGCCGGCGGTAAATAAACCGATCATTTTTTTCCCCGCCCAATGTGCAAGATCCGATGCTCTCCTTCGGGCCACTGTTGGTCGGGTGGCAGCTATAAACAATCCGCGGCGGAAAAAAAACGCCTTGTGTGCCACCGTCCGTTGTAACCGTTGGATCCAATCACCGCGAGATTCGGGAGAGTAAGTTTTCTCCAGTTTACGTTCACCTGGACAGCACAAGTCCTTTACAGCAGAAAAACTTACGTTATTGTTGATGACGTTTTGTTTGGCCTTGCGTCCTTAATCGACGTAATTTATCGTTAAGTGGGATCAGCAGCACTTTTAATACAATCACCTACGCCCCAAAAATCGCCACTTGAATAACAGGTGACAATAACTTGACAACAAGGATTCAGGATTACAAACATTTTGCTCCCTGAACCATTTCTCCTCCGAAAAATGATGAATTATTCAAAAACCTAAAGCGCAAGGGGCGAATGTCGTGTATGCATACACATGTGCGGTCGAGGTGGAAAGGGAGAAAGCTAAGCTCCAAGATGGCTCACTAAAAACACCCCTCTCCATCGTCAAACACCTCCTCCCCTCTTGATAACCCCTCGTCCTCACCGACGAAAACCCAAAGGATAAATGATAAATGGAAGACAGGGCCTCAAGTTAGGAGGACAAGAGCCAACAAGGAAGATTTATGACGGGACGAGGGTTATGTGCAAAGCGGATTGCTAACAAAAATATATAGGAAGGGTTGTTATAGCAAGTTGAAAGGGGGCAGGGCGGCAGCGAGGGCGTATGTCTTCATAACTGGTCTTATGGGTTGTCCCAACTGAACGCAATTATATTTAGTGAGCCGCTTTACAAGTTGGGAATGGGCGGCCAAGTCCAGACTCCGGCTCACCTGGCCCTCTCACCTGGACGCCTGGTAACTTTCCTTACCGTCCAGCCTGTCCGAAACAGCAACGGTCGCGTATTTCAGGGTAAAACAATGATAAGGTCTCAGGGTGGCGGTCCATTTTTATTGTTTCCTTTTTCTTTCAAAAACCGCCTCCTCCCCACACTGCTCGCCCGGTGAGGAAAGGAAGGGAATTAATTTTCTCTCGGAGTCCGTTCTAATGGTTTTTAACTGTTGGAAAATCCCGGCAATAAACGGGAAGCTCGACGGGTACAACCTAACAAATGGGATAATGTTCTCTGTTTGTCCAAATGATAACAAGAAGAAAAATCTACCTTAGACCACTGATCGAGGTAATTATAATGAGAGTTTTTGCTACCACAGTACTGAAGGTTAGGCAGCCATTTAGTCACGCAAGTCATACATCACCAGTATCAATACCACACTAGCAGTTTGAGTTTAGACATCAACGAAGCTATCTGGCTCCGTGTCTGTATATTTATTAGGTGAGCAAATCCTTTGTAGCCACAAAATCTGGTCGAAAGAATTCAAGAGCGAGAGGAATCCAAAAGAGCTGGAATGTCGAGGAATTTATTGTGTGTGGGTTTGATGAATTCCATCAAAAACCATACATTTCGTAGGTACTTCACTTTTTGGTTTATTATTTTCAATAATGAACCATTGGAATTGAGCATGAAAAAAAAAAAAAAATTCTAACCCCCCCTCAAAATTTGATGGTTTCAAGGTTTCAAGGTAGGTATGTAGAATCCGAAAATGCAATGAAAATATTTCTGTCTGTCCGCCGTACGCCGTACGCCATACGGGCCACTTTTCTTGGTTACCATGAAAAAAAAATTGATGAAATTCGGGTTATAGGTTCCGTTCGGGGTCTAGTTGGTCCTCGAAGCTCGGCGTTACTGTCACTCATCTCTAAGGGGTTAAAAATAGGGGTTGAAATTTTCAGAACGCCGTAGCACGAAAACTTTCAATTGAAGGGTATGGTTTTTTTTACGTTAACAAATTTGTCTTGAGCTAAACAATTTTTTGAGACCACCCGGTGCATTGTACTTCCAACCGTTCGTGTGCAACAAAAAGCTTCGTCAACACGATCGTGAATCAAACGGTATAAAAACGGCCGGGATATCATCGCTAGGGAGCACCTGATTTTAATCACGGATGGCTGTATGGAGACGAGTTGGTTGTTCTGCTATATTATTTCATTTGATAAGTGATAGACTAGGTATTGGATTTAGTTGGTAGGTACTTGTGAAACTTGAACAAGCGATGAAGTATTATTGATGGATAAATTATTACACAACGGCAAATTATTACAAAAAGTTAATTATTACACAGCGGTAAATTATTACACAACGGTAAATTATTACACAACGGTTAATTATTACACAACGGTTAATTATTACACAACGGTTAATTATTACACAACGGTTAATTATTACACAACGGTTCATCTACCAAGAAGGGGCTGGATTTGGTGATAGGTAGGTACTTGTGAAACTTGAACAAACGTTGAAGTATTATTGATGGATAAATTATTACACAACGGCAAATTATTACACAACGGCAAATTATTACACAGCGGCAAAATATTACACAACGGTAAATTATTACACAACGGTAAATGATTACACAACGGTAAATTATTACACAGCGTTTCATCTACCTAGAAGTGGCTGGATTTTGTTGATCGGTACTTTTGCAACTTGAACAACCGTTGAAGTATTATTTATGGGCAAGTTATTACACAACGGTTCATTATACTTGGCCACGAGGGTAGGTATTGACCACAGAACACAGTGATCTACGCAGAAGGGGCGTCTATTCCACTCCACATCAATCATTTATCTTCAGAACTTCATTATTTGCTTTTCTTTTACTCATTTTAGTTATTGTTTGTCATGGACAGAATAATTTTAGCAACATCTAACTCGTGATTTACGTAGGTACATAGTAACGAGTATATCAACAGCAGGGTGAATGAATTGTATACATTTAGCAAAATGTCATCACCAGGGACGCGCTAACAATCGGGAATTGGCCCGAGATAACATCATTGCTAGGGATCACCTGATTATATTCACAGAGTATGAAGTCGAGTTGGTTGTTCTGTGATATTATTTCATTTGTTAAATGATGGCTCTTGGAGTTTGTTGGTAGGTAGTGAAACTTGAACAAACGTTGAAGTATTATTGATAGGTAAATTATTACACAGTGGCAATTTATTACACAACGGTAAATTATTACTCAACGGTAAATTATTACACAGCGGTTCATTATACCATCTACGTAGAAGGGGCTGGAGTTTGTTGGTAGGTACGTTTGCAACCTTTTTCACTCCACATCAACAATTTCACTTCAGAACTTCATTATTTGCGTTTCTTTATGCCATTTTAGGTACTGCTTGTCATCAACAGAATTATTTTGGAAACATTTAACTCGTGATGTAGGTAGGCACCTAGTAAAGAGTACGGGGTTAGGTACTAACATACGGAGGTTCTGCGATTTACATAATATGTATAGAATAGTACATATTACATGATATAAAGGGTTATCTATGCGGAGAGCTGTGATCTGTAACAGAAGGGTATCCTGTACAAAATAACAAACCGTTGTGCAAGGATTCGCAGCGTTTTTTCTTTTCTGGTAGGTATTAAGAATTTCTATGTTTTACGTTGCTTCACTCTGTCTAGGTATGGCTAGGGACTAAACATAAATGGACCGAAACTTCATCTGCTAGTACCTTTACTTGGTCGATTCAACTGCCTTATGAACGCATAAGGCCATTTGGGCCACTGCCCCGGCACCAAAAAACACTAAGAGAAAAAAAATCCTGATTTTATTGACTAATGCAGCTACATGATCCTTCCACTTGAGATGCTGATCTACTTGCACTCCTAGGTATTTTATTGCATTCAGTCTTTCTATTTCCATGCAGCTGCACAAATTTCTTACTACGCTACAGTTTTACTTGTGCACTTTGAGTTTAGAGTCATTATGAAGTCCTGTTTTGTTTATTGAGAATGTAATGTACTTGGTTTTTGAAAGGTTCGTGGTGATACTATTTGTGCTAAACCATTTGGCTACTTCATGGACAGTAATTTCTGCGATAGAGTGCTCCCAGGTGTTCTCATTTATCACAATAGCTATACCATCAGCAAAAGCTATAAATTTGCATCTCAACTTCATAGTAAATAGGTCATTTATATGTATCAGAAACAAAATTGGACCAAGGACCTAGCTTATAGTGAGTAGCACCTAGCTTATAGTCAATAACTTCTCCATTCAAGTAGGTACAGGCCGATGAGTCAGTTGTATTTTAGCTTACTTCCTACGACGATAGAATGTTGAATAAAAGTTTAGGAGCTTTTGCTGAATATCAGTTAATCAGTAAATAAAGAGCCTTGAGGTACCTATTTCGATTAATTCATCTATGTAGGTACCTTCCAATCTCAAGTCCTGCTTTTGTATGATATTTGATAAATAAGCTTGTTATGTGAAATAGTACCAACGATTGTGAAAGGTATTCGGCCCAACCACTAGGCAGACAGTTATGAATGTTTTTCACTTCGTGAAAGATCTCTATTCAAATTTTGTTTTATGGAAAACGCCGTTCTTTGAAGGCCCTTCTACACACAGCGAATCGTCGGACAATTATGCGACGTGATTGAAAGGAGGGGTCATATTCATTGTTTGAGGGAACGTCGGCTTGTATCGGGAATTGAATCGTTTTCCTACGACGCTTTTCCGTCCGTTAATGAGACAATCGCCCAAAAACCGGTTGCCCTCCGGCATCGACCTGTACAGGCGGAGGTCGATGAGTATACAGGATTTTGAAGTGCGTTGTCAAAAGAGGCGGTACAGGGGCGAGATAACGGGAAAGGGCTAAAGAGCCGGGAACGCTTCAACTACAGGGAGAGAGCCATCGCTCCCCGTTACCGCGTCACAATGGCGGGCGCAATGCTTTCTCTTTGTGGATTATAAATAGAGGTCCGAAAACAGCCTTTGCTGAATGCACGCGAACAATACGTACCTTTCCCGCTCCGGGTTGGCTCAATGACCCCCCTCACACCTCCACCACTGTCCTTTTTTCATATCAACAAGGGTTTATTGATTGGAGGACTTTTTGCTCCTACGGCAGAAGATTGATCCAGGCGATGCGATACAATGGATAGTAAAATTAGGTTTGAGGATTTATTCAAAATTCCATATGCCTCCGTAGACATTATGCGTTTTGGAGAAAATTATGCTAGATAGCAAGAGTCCAAAATGTACAGGTACGCATATATGTAAATATACATAATTATAATATATGCCAGTTAATTTATTTGTGTGTGTGTGAGCGCGTGCGTGCGTCTGTGTGTGTGTGTGTGTGTGTGTGTGGGGGGGTATTAGTGAGAAGGCGATCAGAAGGGCCTCGTCCATGGCTGCATTATTTGTGCAGGAATCCGCCTCCTCATTCCCCGCAGTACCCCCCGGGAGTACTTAACCTGGAGTGTGCCCGGGTGTACTTATCCCCACTCTCCACCTCTTTCTTCCTCTGAGTTCTGAGACGAGCTCCGTTATGCGCTCAATTGTCGGGAGATGGTTCCCATGGTCCGCCAGCATGGCTAAACATACCTGGATGTCTATGTAGACGACCGCATCACAGCTCGGAAGCCGCATCACAGCTCAGAAGCCGCATCACCTATCGGCCAGCCACTCCAGGGCCTTCAAAATCTCCAACGCCTCAGCCTGGATGTTGAAGCAGCATTCTCCAAGCCTGTAACGCTGAAAATGGGGTTGGCGTGGCCGCCAACCGTGCCTTAACTCATACGACTACCATCTGTATAAGTTATAAAAGTCAGGTCTGTATCTTCTCCTAGTTCAACATCAGCATCAGGAACTGTCCATGGATGAGGCCAACGTTGAGGGGGCAGAAGTTTCTCAATCAATTCATCTGTCAACCCATTGTCAACCGTCTCCCTTGCCTCAATCTCATTGGGTTTCACCCCAGCAACCATGCAGCAGGCCGGGAATGATATAGTCTTAATACCCTTGATCATCCGATGCAGCATCAACCGTTGAACTTAACAAAGAGCATCGACGTTAGGACGCACTCCCAGTGCCTCTCCCTATACAGGAACCGCATAGGTGATGATTGGTACAATGGCTCCCCTGTAGATGACACCCAACGCCTCAGGCCCCAGTACATCTTGGCCACTCGTGACAAAATGCTGATCAGCTGAGACACCTTACCACACACATACTCCACGTGGCGTCCAGCGCAAGGCCCCATCAAACATCACCCCCAGGTATCTCATCTGATCGACAAAGTGGAGCCTCTCACCCAGCAGATAAATACTCAGATCACGGCTCATCCTCCTCCTTGCATTACACAGTGCCTGGGTGTTGTGGGAATTATATTCCAGATTATTCTCCCATGCCCATTTTCCCACCATATAATGAGCCATGTTTGCACGCCTTTCAAGCTCCCACTCAGTTTTGGCAGAGCAAACCAGGAGCAGATCATGGGCATACGCAAAGGCCTTAACCCCCCTCTCGAAGGGCAAATCAAGAAGAGACTTGTCCAACACAATCCAAAATCCTGGACCCGAGCACGATCTCTGCGGGCAGCCCACCTCCTGCTCCTTCCTTATCATGGTTGACGGGGTTCCCAACACCGCACCTCGGTCGGAAAAATAAGCCTTAGCTAGACCGAAGAGGTTGCGGGGCATCACATATCTGCCAGGTTCTTCAGGATGGCCGGTCACCAAGCACCCTGAACAGTTAAAAGTACCCTCAACATCGAATGAGACAGCCACAGCACACTCCCTTCTATTCAGAGCCCCATGGATGCACTCCTTCACCTGCTGGAGGGCCCTGATAGTACTGTTATGAGGCAAAAACCCATACTGACTCTCCGAAAATCTCCCCTGACACTGAAGGCCATGCATAATTCGGCCAATCATGAGCTTTTCCAGCATCTTTGCAAACATTGGGAGGAGGCTTATTGGGCGGTATTTAGCAGGATCGAGGCTTCCCTCTATGCCTGGTTTGGTCATCAATATGATATCCCACGTTTCTTCAGAATTCATCTGTCGCTTAGGCTTGACAACTAGGCGAAAGGAGGGCTGCGGGAGCTCCTTGCTGGATTTTTCACGGGAATTGCCCCTCAAAACATCCACATAGGTCGGCCTAGCAACACCTGGGGGCTGCGGAACAGAGGCGGGCCTTTCTAGAATTTCTTTTTGCAATACATTACAAATCCTACTTATTCCCGCCACAGCATGCCTCAGGTCCTCCTTGAATTTCTAGGCCAGTAAATTGCCGCTGTTTTTGGCAACGTTATCTACTTTTCCCAGCAACTGACTGAATTCAGCATACTGAGTCGCCACATTGACGGGTCAGATGAAATAATCCGATTTATAAGGAGTGACAGACCCCGCACAACAAAAGTTTCTCTTACCAGTTCAAGTCCAAGTAGGCGGTCAGATCATGAGCCGGAGGGTGCACGAAGAATCACTTGAAACCAATGAATTTAAATGAAATTGTGAGACCTCAATACTTAGAGGTGTTAACTGTAACAAGGTTCAAAAGTGTGTCTGCCAACTTGATCGTGAATGAAACGGTATACATCCAGCCCCGATATAATTCATAGGGAACGTCTGATTATAATCATGCACGACTGTATGAAATCGAGTTTGTCATTTTGGTTTATTATTTTCAATAATAATCCTTTGGAATCGACCATGAAAAAAAAAAAAAAAAAAAGTTAACCCTCCCCCAACATTTGATACCTCGTACCCCGTACTCGTTACACGGTACCTACCTAAATCACGAGTTAAATGTTGCTAAAATAGTTCTGTCGATGACAAACAGTAACTAAAACGGCAAAAAGAAACGTAAATAAAGAAGTGCTGAAGGGAAATTGTTGATGTGGAGTTAAAAAAGTTGCAAGTACCTACCAGCAAACTCCAGCCCCTTCTACATAGATGGTATAATGAACCGTTGTGTAATAATTTACCGTTGTGTAATAATTTACCATTGTGTAATATGTTGTGTATTTACCCATCAATAATACTTCAACGTTTGTTCAAGGTTCACTACCTAGCAACAAACTCCAAAAGAGCCAGTTCGAGTAAACGGCGTCTTGGAGACTCCAACCCCTATTTTTCACCCCTTAGGGATGACTGACATTAACGCCGAGCTTCGAGGACCAACTAGACCCCAAATGGGACCTATAAACCGAATTTCGTCAATTTTGGTTCATGGTATAGTTACCAAAATTGACCAAAAGATACCAGAAAAGTGCTCAGTACAGCGGACGGACAGCAATTTTTTGTTTATTATTCTGTGAATGTTATTATTGCAAAAATTGTTATAACACCCCCTCAGAATTTTTTCTTTTACGTTTCAAGGTGCATAGATTCCAAAAATGCAATGTCCGTCCGCCGTCCACCGTACGCCGTCCACCGTACGCCGTACGCCGTCCGCCGTCCACCGTACGCCGTCCGCCGTCCACCGTACGCCGTACGCCGTCCGCCGTATTACGTGTACCGGCTTCATTTTTGGTCTAAAAAAGTCGTTCTTTCGCACACATGCTCCATTTGGGCCCTAGTTGTGTCCCGAAACTTTTCAGCCCGATCGGAATATACCCAGGGATGTTATGAGTGAAATTGTGCACAAAAATAGGTACTTTTTGTGTTTTAGTAACATGAGCTTTTTAGGTATCGTTTTCCATGTTTCTGGGGACGAGAAGACCGAATATGAAGTCGATTTTGACCAAAGAGTGGAAAATCGAGGTTCTACCAAATGTTCAGCTCCCAAAATTGATTTTTTATGAGTCAAAAACCTGGGAAATCGCCTGAAATCACCATCAGTTTGTATAATAACACTGGAAGTAGTATCAACACGTGGATCAAGACGATTAAGTGGCACTACCAGTGATCAAAGATAATTTGAAAAAAAAGAAGCGTACCTAATTTGTGTTTTAGGGGCCAAAAATGGTGGAAACAATCAGAAATAGCTATTTAAATTATTTCACATGAAAGAAACAATAAATAAACAGCCAGCATTTCTGTAGGTATGTCCAGTCGAATAATAAACCCATGTGACAAGGACTTTGCAGCGTTTTTTATTGCATTTTGGGATTCTACACACCTTGAAACGGAAACCATCCAATTTTGAGGGGGGGTTAAACAAAGTTTTTCATGGTCGATTCCAAAGGTTTATTATTGAAAATAATAAACCAAAAATGTTAACCCTCCCTCAAAATTTGATGGTTGTCGTTTCAAGGTATGCATAACCCGAAAATACAGTAAAAAAATTTCTGTCTGACGTCCGAACGCCGTACTTCGCACTTTCCTTAGTTACCATGAACCAAAATTTATGACAATTGGTTTGCACGTCCCATTTGGGGTCTAGTTGATCCACGAAGCTCGGCGTTAATGTCAGTCATCGCTAAGGGGTGAAAAATAGGGGTTGAAATCTCCAGGACGCCGTTACCTCGATTTTTTTAACGTTTTTAAATAGTTCTTGAACTTGAGAGTTTTTTGAGACCACCCATCCGTCCAGCCTTTCGTTCACGAAAAGGCCCCGAAGTTTGCACCGACAGCCTTCGTCAACAGGAGGGTGAATCAAATACACCTAGCCCATTCAGCCCAGATATCCTTTCTAGGGTGCATATGATTACAATCACGGATGGCTGTATGCCATTTGAAAAATGATGGCTCTTTTGGATTTTGTTGATAGGTACGTTCGCAAGTTGAACAAACGCTTATGTATTATTGGGTAAATAATTACACAACGGTATATTATTACACGACGGTAAATTATTACGTAGCAATAAATAATTACACAACGGTTTATAATACTATCTAAGCAGAAGGGGCATCTATACAGGTAAATTATTACAGAGCCGTTCATTATTTATACCTTATACTTCATGAATAACTACAAGTCGTTAAGGATTTAATTATTGAATCCCACGCGTTTGTATGAAATTTTAATTCCAGGGCCGGCTCTAGCACTCCATTTAGGGCTTTCCTGGAGGGAGCTCGAGGGAACTGACCACAGAAAACAGTCTATACAGGTCGTCGTCTAATAATTCGCAGCGTTTTGTGTTGGCTATTTCGGATTTCGATTATAGGTACTTTTGTAACTTCAACAAACGTAGCTTCATAAATATTAACAAAAACAAATTATTAATAATAGAGTTCTTGAATCTACCGCATATTTATGAAACTTTAATTGTCCGGCTGGCTCCATTACTCGATTTAGGCCTTTCCTGGTTTGTTGGTGGTGGGGGGTGGGGGGGACGAGAGTAGTGATCTACGCAGAAGGGGCATCTATACAGGTAAATAATAAACCGGTTTGTAATAACTTGCAGGGTTTTCATATCATTTTTCTCTCTGGGATTCTATAAGTTACATATTTCTGTACAGGGATTTAGTTTAACATTTTTCAAACGGGAGGTAGAGCTGGTGTGACGCTTACATGATGCAGATAATAACCCGGGGTACTCATTAACTTCACAGAAGGCAGCAGGGTACCGTCCGATATATTAAGCTTAGTTGAATCCTGAGAATAATCAGTCAGTATCACAGATACTGAATGAGCTTATAGTTTTTGCAAAGGCCTTTCATGTAAGTATTTAATTATTCTTCAGTCCCGTCGGGATTATGTTTGCCCAGTAAAATCAAGTAAATGGAAAAGTCGAACGTCAGTCCTTATCCGAATCTCGATTCCCTCAGCTCAATCTCATTTAACTGGGCAGTGATTTCTTCTGTTGTCCCAATCTAACCCGGAAGAGCCGGAGCGGGGTCAGTTTTAGAGGTTGGTAGTAAAACTCGCCTGGGTGGAAATTCCAACCACCGGTCATGAAGGGGAATTCATTGTGCTGGTCGGGCGGTTAACTCCTGATGTTATCTGGTCAGCACTGCCAATCCATCACGAGGTCCTCTCTACCTCCGACGAGCCTCCCTGGGAGCTAGAGGAAAGAAAATGAGGAACTAGATAGCAATTTGACTCAGGGTCGCAGAGGGGTGATATTAATCGAGGACCAGTGCGTTTCCACTCTAATAAGCATCGGCTTAGCTTTCAGCCAAGTGGAATCTTAGGATTTGAGGATTGATGAGGTGACGAGGGCTTCTGACCCCCTCGTTTAACCATACGTTTTCCGAGTGCTCCTCCTTTTGTAATGACTATGCTGTATGAAGTCAGTTGATGATAAAATTCTTGATTCCACCGCATATTGTAGTTAATGAATTATTATTAATCTATTTAGCTACAATTTTGTTTCAATACTTCATGAATAACAACAAATAATTAATTAAAGAGTTCTTGATTCCACCACAATCATATTGGTTTATTATTTTCAATAATGAACCATTGGAATCGAGCATAAAAACAAAAATTCTAACCCCCCCCCCCCCTCAAAATTTGATGGTTTACGTTTCAAGGTATGTCGAATCCAAAACTGCAATAAAAAAATTTCTGTCTGTCCGCCGTACGCCGTACGCTATTTTTTGAAATGTGATTGACTGGCTGACTCCATTACTCGATTTTGAGCTCTCTTGTGAGAAGCACGAGGGTAGGTGTTGACCACACAAAACAGTGACCTACGCATAAAGGGTATCTATAAAGATAAATAATAAACCCTTGTGTAATAATTTGCAGCGTTTTGACTTTCCAGACCTATGGTCGTTCCCACAGGAAACCTGCACGTTTTTTGTATCACTTCTTAATAAATTGTCGCTCAGCCCAACAAAGTGCTAGGCCAAGCGAAATTATTATTATGGACGCAGAATGAGGTGACACACTCCCAACCTCGGTAGGACTGGAGCACAGGTATTGTAATTTCAAGGTTACCACATTTTCAATACTCAGTTACTACTCCTGCCTCTCTCCTAATTGCTTCTATAGACCCGTTATGAAGATGTCATAAATGTGTCGCTTATCTGGGTACCTAGGCCATATTAATTTATGCTGAATTTTCCTTCTCTCCGGTCATTGGCATAATATTAACTACAAGGAAACTATTCATTTCATTCTCTAACAGCAGGAAAATATTGTAAACTATTGTATAACATGCTCTGCTGCCCGTTCACATACAAATAAATAAATACTTAGAAAAGGTACACAACTGCGGTCCCCTATATTTTCAGATTTCTCTCCAATCTTGGCAACAGTGACTTCGCAAAATCAAAACAAAATAAGGCAGCACCTCCAAACTACTGGTTGCACTTCCATTATAGTACGAACGCCCAGGGTTTTGTTGTTGTTACTGGCAGCCTACCGTATATCTCATCCTTCTTACGAATAAAATCCTCCTAGACTTTGGTGAAGAGGAGGCTGATGACATTTACAAGCTCACCTAACTTCTGTAAATATCAATTTGAATGCCTAGTCTGCGTTATGGGGTTGATGAGGAAGTAAAGCGTAGCGTCGCCCCAAGCGATGAATGCGGTAACGTTTGAGCCCCTGCGCTAACCGAGTATCGTTGCAATTAGCTGGAAGTTGAAGCCTGATCTCACTTACAGTGACAGTGACTGCATTTCGATAAGATTCCCATCACTTGGGTTAGACGTGATTCTCATTATTATTAAGTGAGGATCTATTATACTATCATCTATTACTATTAAGTAGTTGCAGAGAGCTTCATCCTAATCTGAGGATGAAAATTGCTAATAACACCGCCAGTTTATACAATATCTATCGTGTAGGATTTATGACATCACCAATTTAACGGTCTGCTGCTTTTGATGAAAAATATACTCAGAGCTCATAAATGTAGAGAAATTTAATCAACTTGTAGACATTTCAGAAAAAGAACGGGAAACAGAATATGCAGATAATAATACAGCACATACCTCCTGTCCGTGCAAGTTGTAAAGAAAACAACCTATTATAGGTAGTACAGTCTTCATCAGTGACGTAGGTAACTGATGAAGACTGTACCACCTATAAAACTAGAAAATTACGTACAATGGGAAAATACAATATTCTAGCATTATGGTACTTGAATATCCTTGTATTCTTCTTTTCTTTTTTTCTTTTTTAAATGAAAGTAGATTCCATCCTGTGAATTTTGACACCAGCCGCACTGACTCTACTATAGGTAGTTATTTTTCTCTGATTTTTCAAAGAATCCTGAGGTTCGTACGTCATTGCACCCCTCTCGCCTGGGCGGGACCGCCTTGCCCACTGTGACGTAAGAACCTCTGGTAACTTCGAATAATCATAGAAAAATAAATACTAATCGCAGGTGAGTGCGATAAGTGTCAAAGTTCTCAGAACGGAATGTATTTTCACTAAGCAAATATAAACCCACTTCTGTAACCCATGCGCAAGCCCGATTCATTGCAAGAATTCAAAAACGCGTAGAAGTCTACTTTACCGAGTTCAGTCCAAGAAAAAGGCGTACCTGACCCGCGTGTTCGTGTTGAGCAGACACTGTCCACACTGTTTGTGATATTTTCCAACGGACTGCAAGTTTTCTACTCAACATTACCCTGCTGTTCACTGTTGAACTTTCGATTCTTAAAATACCAAACTGAACGTTGGGAATCCTACCTTTGGTAACCTGCAACATAATTTATTATCCTGGTTCCGTTCATTTTACGTATTCAAGCGTTCCCAACCCAATTTCCTTTGCGTCCCTCTCAGATACTCGTAGAAGTTGATGTTACCTCGTCACTCTAATCTAGAGATTTTAGTGCTGAATCATGTTCATATCAATATTGGTAACAGGTGAACAGCATATGACCATTCATTCCTTGCACGGGATAGCATACGCCGCAAATTATTACACAAGGGTATATTATTTTCCTATCCCTTCTGCGTAGATCACACTGTTTTCTGTGGCCATCATGCAAATCACGAAACTGTAATTGCCCGGCTGGCTCCTGTACTTGATTTAGATTTAGGGTTTTCCTGGGGGAAGCACGAGGTACATTGACCACAGAAAACAGTGGTGTACGTGGTAGGGGCATTTAAATAGGGAAATAATAATCCGTTGTGTAATAATAATTCGTTTGCCCCCTTGGAAGCCCCCTATGAATGTGTGGGATAGGTGGTGATTTTGTTCTAGGTCGTTATACATTAGGAAAAACCCAGTTTGGATTTGCAGATATTTAATTTTTTTCTACGATACTTTCCTTTCTTAATTTTGGTTTATTATTTTCAATAATGAACCTTTGGAATCGAGCATGAAAAAAAAAAAAAAAATCCCCCCCCAAATTTGATGGTTTACGTTTCAAGGTATGTAGAATCCGAAAATGCAATACAAAAATGTCTGTCTGTCCGCCGTACGCCGTACTTGGCACTTTTCTTAGTTACCATGAAAAAAATTGATGAAATTCGGGTTATAGGTTCCGTTCGGGTTCTAGTTGGTCCTCCAAGGTCGGCGTTACTGCCAGTCATCTCTAAGGGGTTAAAAATAGGGGTAGGAATTTTCAGAACGCCGTAGCTCGAAAACTTTCAATTGAAGGGTATGGTTTTTTTAAATGTTTTTCAATTGATCTTGAACTAAACAATTTTTTGAGACCACCCGGAGCATCGTACGTCCAGCCGTTCGTGAGCACCAAAAAGCTTCGTCAACACGATCGTGAATCAAACGGTATAAATCCGGCCCGGATATCATAACAACGGAGCATCTGATTATAATCACGGATGGCTGCATGAAGTCGAGTTGTTTGTTCTGCGATATCATTTCAATTGACAAGTGATGGACTATCATTGGATTTTGTTGGTAAGTAGGTAAGTACTTCTGAAACTTGAACAAACGTTGAAGTATTATTTATGGGTAAATTATTACACAATGGCAAATTATTACACACCGGCAAATTATTGCACAACGGTAAATTATTACACAACGGTAAATTATTACACCACGGTAAATTGTTACACAACGGTAAATTATTACACAACGGTTCATCTACCTAGAAGGGACTGGATTTTGTTGATAGGTAACCTACTTTTGCAACTTGAACAATTGTTGAAGCATTATTGATGGGCAAATTATTACGCAACGCCAAATTATGACACAACGGTAAATTATTACACAACGGTAAATTATTACACAACGGTTCATTATACCATCTCCATAGATGGGGCTGGATTTTGTTGATAGGTACTTTTGCAACATGAGCAACCATTGAAGTGTTACTGATGGGCAGATTATTACACTACGGTAAAGTATTACACAATGGTTCATTATACTATCTACGTAGAAGGGGACCTATACGGGTAAATTATTACACAACGGTTTATTATTAACAACTTACAATAACTATAAATAACTAATGATTGAACCACGAATGGCTCTCGCGCAGGCAATCAGCGAGTTTGACAATACAATAAACTCGTTACAAGAAATTTAGTAATCAATACGAATTTTTCAACTTATTGAATGAAAAGCTGGTTATCTCCTCCGAAAGGGCCTTTCAAGACCATTCAAATTTCGAAGGAATGCTGTTTTTGAGAGGGCTGATCAAATGAATTCGCTTCATTGTTCATTGTACGGAGGAAATGAAAGAAGAGGCAGGTAGGGACGATATTACGAAATATTTCGAACGAGTTCCGCACCCTTATCTGACAGTGAAGTAATTTCGCGCAGTCGTACCCTTTGTTTACCCAGGTCTCTCAGCCTCATTTCATTTTGTTCGAACGCGATGAAAGGGACTGCTTAGGGAATTTATTTTGTACTTTTCGTTTCTCTTGGAGATTGTAAGTAGATGGATTTATTCTATTTAGTTATTCGCTTCATGGATTCGGATCTACTCACCAGACCCAATATACTGATAGAGTTGCTGGAATTTTAGGGGATGGGTGGTGTCGGCTTGTAGTATGATAGCTTTATAGCGGCCGTAGCTTTTTTTTTCAAAGAACATGATTATCTTGTTGTATGAGAAAACTGAAGGTACCTACATATTACTGTCACCAAAATCCATAGGTACATAAGTCCGTAATACTCATGTTAAAAATGTCGTCAGAAGGGGTATCATCTACACAGGAAAATAATATAATAAACGGTTGGTTAATAATTTAATAATTTGCAGCATTTCCCCCCCCCCCTTCTTTGGAGCCCCATTATGTGTGGTATAATGATTTACTCACATATATTATGTCGTTATACATCTAGAAATGCCCACACCCCTCACCAAAAGGCCCGGCCGAGCCTGCAGTAAGGGATGTTAGTTGAATATTTCAAGCCCTCGTCCGACCTCATCATACTCTTCCCTTCGAGCCATATAATACCTACGTGCGTGCGAACCTACTTCTACCCGTCTCGTGAATAATATAGGGACCAGCCTCTAATCGCGGCCGTTGTCCGGGAGTAGGGTCGAGCCGAGTGCCGCTAATGTTCGACGCATTATCACCCTTTTAACACCCGAACACGAACGTCAAAACGCGTTTTACCGGTGCTCACGGCCTTTTATATCCGCTGTGATCCCACTAACAATGTTATGCTAGTCAGGCATGGTTTCCTGTTATGAAAGTAAACTCTCTGTCAATCATTATTTTACAAAGGTGCCGCTCCCAGTTTCAAACCTCCATAGTTGAAAATAAATCGTGATTTTGATTAAACACCATAAGTACGCAAGTTCCTCGTTTAAAATATTAATGCCAATAGATGCCGTGGAACGGGTTTCAAGGTGTTTCATCTTACCTACGTATCAAGCGAAAAGAGCTCGTGCGAAAAATTGCATTTCAGTTATGTCACTCAGTTTAGTTATGGTAACAAATAATTTAGGGCGGTGCTACAAGGCAGTTATGAACAATAAAGATGATATTTAACGTATTTTTGGGAGCATTTTTCGGGCAAGTTGTCCACTTCCCGACGTCAGACACTAAGGGGAGAACGGATTTACGGCAAAAACTAAGCTCAAAAGAACTTTTGCTATGACTGTGTAACCCCTCTCACCCTCTGATTTTATACACAATATTACACACAATACAATATCACAATATTGGTACTCGGTCTACCTAATTATGATATTTTCTCATACACCTCGATAATGATTCGTATGGTTGTGGTCAGAATGAATCAAAAAATGTGTCAGAATGAATAAAGTTTTGGTCAATCAAGATCTTGCGATTTATGGTCATTCATCAATCCATTGTTACTGAAATGTCTACTGTGATGAATTTGACATTGGCGCATTCATCACGAGCGGTGTGAGGGAGGATGTGCCCGGTTTGGTTATGGGCGGACCACCACTATGCCCGGGATCTTTTCGGAGTGTGTCCGCTTTGGTTATGGGCGTACCACCACCATGCACGGAATCTTTTAGGAGCGTTGCATGGTTTGGTTATGGGCGGACCACCACCATGCCCAGGATCTTTTTGGAGTGTGCTCGGTTTGGTTATGGGCGGAACACCACCATACCCGAGATCTTTTAGGGTAGTTTGCTTTGTTTGGTTATGAGCGAATCACCACCATACCCAAGATCTTTTAGGTAAAGGAGAGAGACGTGGTAAGGAGGAGAGAGAGTAGTCAGCGACTAGAGGAGAGCGTAGAATGGTTAGAAAGGCGGAGGCGGCGAGTATTTATAGGCCTGGAAGCCGTCTCCCTCCATCCCCTAGTTAGAAGGGGATGGTGGGGACCCAGGTTGTGCTTCGACTTGCCTGCGACTTTCGTCCCCACTTCTGCGAGTTTATTTGCGAGATCTTAAGTTTGCAGGGAGTGGTTCTGGGAGGATACCACGACATCTAACAAATTTTTTTAAGGTTATCTCATGTTATCTTCTCTGCGTAACTACGCATTCCACCGTTAGCGAACCTTGCTTTGGTTTTACGTGTGTATGGTAGAGAATATGCCCGTCTGACGCCGATATAATGATGAAAACGCTTCAAATTATTACACAAATGTTTGTTATTAACCTGTATAGTAGAGAGGGTGGTGATGGCGAGGGGGGAGGAGGGAGCTTGTTCAACGGGCACCTTCGGCACCTGACAGCCAGCTAACTAGTTGAAAATGATATATCTGTTAAAAGGAACCTTCAGTATTTATTATTTATGAGGTCGCTGTTTAAACAAGTGGGAGGGAGGCAGGAGTACTTACGGAGTTCCTACTGACAGTGTGGGACGCTCGAAATCCGAGTATGTCCCAATTCTGCCGACGTTTAGCTGTTCAAAGTAAAAAAATATGATATGTACTATTCTATTATATGCATATTATGTAGATCGCAGACACTCCGTAGGTTAGTACCTAACCCCGTACTCGTTACTAGGTACCTACCTAAATCACGAGTTAAATGTTGCTAAAATAATTCTGCCGATGACAAACAGTACCTAACAAAAAGAAACACACATAATGAAGTTCTGAAAAGAAATTGTTGATGAGGAGTGAAAAAAGTTGCAAAAGTACCTACCAACAAACTCCAGCCCCTTCTACGTAGATGGTATAATTTACCGTTGTGTAATAATTTACCGTTGAGTAATGATTTACCGTAGTAATAATTTACCCATCAATAATACTTCAACGTTTGTTCAAGTTTCACTACCTACCAACAAACTCCAATAGAGCCATCATTTTTCAAATTAAATAATATCACAGAACAACCAACTCGACTTCATACTCCGCCAATATAATCAGGTGATCCCTACCAATGATTGGCCGTATTCACAAATTCCTATTGTGGGCGCGTCTCTGGTTACGAGATTTGGTTTGGATTGTATACAATTTCATTCACACTGGAGTCGAAAATGCCTGTCGGTGCAAACTTCGGGGCCTTACTGTGAACGAACGGCTGGACGTACGATGCTCCGGATGGTCTTAAAAAACTCGCAAGTTCAAGAACTATTTAAAACCGTAAAAATATTTACGTAAAAAAATGGTATAGGCGTTTTGAAAATTTCAACCCCTATTTTGAACCCCTTAGAGATGACTCACAGTAACGTCGAGCTTCGAGGACCAACTAGACGCCGAACGGAACCTATAACCCGAATTTCATCAATTTTTTTTCATGGTAACTAAGAAAAGTGGCCCGTACGGCGTACGGCGGACAGACAGAAATATTTTTATTGCAGTTTTGGATTCTACATATCTTGAAACGTAAACCATCAAATTTTGAGGGGGGGTAAGAATTTTTTTTTTCATGCTCGATTCCAATGGTTCATTATTGAAAATAATAAACCAAAAATATAAATGCTACATTTTTTACTACTACCTATCTATCATATCTATATGCCAAGTAGGTACTATACCTATATAATAGTACAAGAACCATTCGAGTTGTGTTTCAGTTATGCATACCGTAGGTACCTACCTACTCCAAAGTGGGTTTGTTGAATACTGGTGGATTAGTTGAACGTTCGTTTGTTGTAAATCATACAATACTTCTCTGAGTTATTGAGAAAGTTGGGGAATGAGTTGGTGAATTGGTATCTAAGTGTGGTGGCAGAGAGTGCATGAGTCACAATGGGCACTCGTCTGTGAATCGTTAGATATTAAACAGAAAAATTATAGTTTAATGACATATTTCTCAATTATTTACAATATCCACCTGCCTAATTATCTCACTGCTGTGTTTGGTCCGATGTAGAACGGTTCTATCGTCCCAAGTCTATACTCGGCCATATCAGTTAATTGGCAAAGCTGAAATGCTGATAAAGAACGGCGGACCATTCAATTGGCCTTAGTTGTTGGAAGGACTTGGCGCCCGGCATTCAGTTTGGTCTAAGGACTATGGAGAGAATTAATTAAACAGAAAGTCAAGCGGAATAAATTCAATTAGGGAGGAAAAGGATTACTGAGATGTTTGCCTTTACATTATTTTCTCCCTTGAAAGCTACACCGTCATAGGCAGCTTCAGTGGTACTTATAGTTCCGTTTCTGGCACAGCGATTGCAGATCTATGGAGATCATCCCTATTTGGTACGCTGTACTCAAATTTCCTGTGTCACTTATAACACTTAGCACCTACGTATAAACTAATATGTATAGCTGACATGTCGTAGGTCAAAATGCCCCTATTCTTTCCCTAATACAAAAAGTAGTGTTTACACACCACCGCAAAAAACAACCACTAATTCAGGGTCTTACACCAATAAGAATTCAGTGATCCAGGGTGAAGTAGTACCCAAGTATATACAGGTATGTATTCAGGAGAATAATAAACCGTTGCGTATGCAGCGTTTTCTACACGTGACGGCGCAACAGATAGACAGCTCAGTAGGACTGTGCTTCCAAATATTTTCCAATACTTGATCGCCAAAGACAAGAGCACGATATTTAAAAGCCTTTCTCCTCGAATAAGGCCCAGGACTCCCTAGGATTAGAAATTTATTGGGGGAGAATAATGATAAATTGTTGATCTATTCAAGCACCCACTTGTTTTCTTTGTTATTGAAAGGATAATTTTCATGTTGTTTTTTCTTATTTTCTCCCCTTTAGGTTTATTATTCCGTGAATAATACACCTATGTATTCGCTCAGCAAACAATTTTATAACGCCCCCTCAAAATTTTTTCTTTTACGTTTCAAGGTGCGTAGATTCCAAAAACGCTGCATTTATTGTTTCTTTCATGTGCAATTATTAAAATGGCTATTTTTGATGGTTTCCACCAGTTTTGGCCCCCAAAAACACGAATTAGGCTCTGCTTTTCCTTTCAACACATTATTTTGATCATTGATAGTACCATTTATTTTTCTTGGTTCACCTGCTGATACTAGGTACTTCTATTGTTATTATACAAATTGATGGTGATTTAAGAAAATTTCCCATGTTTTTGATTCATAAAAAATTAATTTCGGGAGCTCAACCTTCGTTACAACCTCAATTCTTCACTCTTCTTTCAGAATCAACCAAATATTTGGTCTTCTCGCCCTAAAAAACATGAAAAACTATATATCACAAGCTCATGTTAACTAAAACCGCTAAAATCCCTCGAAAACCCCTTTTTCTACACTCGTTTTTCTCCCATAACACCCCTGGGTGTAAGCCGATCGGGCTGCCGTGTTTCGGAACACAACTAGAACGCAAATGTGTCCTTAAATGGGGACTCAAACTGTGTGCGGAAAAACGACGATTTTAGACCAAATTTTAACGTAAATTTAAGGCTGAAACTTCGTTAGAACCTCAATTTTCCACTCTGGTCAAAATCGACTTCATAATAATTATTCGGTCTTCTCGTCCCCCAAAACATGGAAAAATATACCTCAAAAGCTCATGTTACTAACATGTTACTAAAACACAAAAAGTACCTATTTTTATACATTTTCACTCATAACACCCCTGGGTATATCCCGATCGGGCTGAAAAGATTCGGGACACAACTAGGTCCGAAATGTAGCATGTGTGCGAAAGAACGATTTTTTTTTTTTACCAAAAATGAAGCTAGTACCTACCTACACATGATACGGCGGACGGACATTGCATTTTTGAAATCTACGCACCTTGAAACGGAAAAGAACTTTCCCAATTCCATAGTATTAACATTCTCACGGCAAACAGGCCGGTTCCTTACTAGAGATGGGATACAGGAAGCAAAATATCAGATTGATATCAGTGAAAAATATCGATATTCCGATAGCTCCACTGATAATATCCTCCAAAAAATCCTCTCACTTTCTGGACAGCTACAGGTACAGCTGGGATGTACCCACAGCTAAGGGAAGTAGCGAAACAATACCTGAAAGGTGCCTCAAGTTCAGTCCCTGAAAGAATTTTTTCCCAAGCAGGGAACCCCGCCATGAACCGTCTGAAGGGCGAAACCCTTAATAAACTTCTCTTCTTCCATTCTATTGGATAGGAATTCGTCTAATAAGTTTTCGTCCCAAAATTAGAAAGATTATTTTTTGTACTTACTAACTTACTGTTTTTCTACGTTTGTTTCCAAGTTGTCTACCTTATTAACATGGATATGTTTTCGGGCTGGTGGTGATTCTGAAATTTGCAACGAAAAATGGAACGCGTCAACCACTAAGTGAAATAGCAACGGCCAGTAACTAACAAATTAATGCAACTGGGAAATTGCTTGCCCTTAAAAAATAAAAAAAATTAGTTTTATAGATATTTTTTTCTCCAAAAATTAAGAAATCAGTGGTTGTTGCTAAAATATCGATATCGGGGGAAAATATCGATATTTCTATAATATCGACATCGATATCCCATCCCTTCCTTACTTAGTTGTTAATCCCCTAACAAGGAACTTTCCTGATGATTGGAATACAGTATTTCTATTGCCACTACTGACGGCCTGGCGAGGAATACTATTACCCATTACAATACTAGTAAAGTATCCATGAAAGATAGTCTTTTCCCTAAAGGTTAATTCAATCCTATCAGCTTTTAAAACGCATCTAGAAGAGTTGGTAGTGGTATCATAACTTCGCCATTCGCCTAAATAACAAAACAACATTGTTTTGTGCCACATTATCCTCAGACAGTAATTTTGTTTTGAAGAAATACAAAATGAAGGTGTTAAAACAGTAAAAAAATCGCAACAAGTTAGGATAAAGCACGGGGAAGGAGTGGGCTTATCATGGAAACAACGTACTCACAAGTCACTGTTATCAGTGACGGCATATAAGGTTAGAGTGCATCAACAAAGCTGAAAGGACACTACTCATCAATGTTATTTATACTCGACGGGTTCAAAGAATGTCGGGATCTATTTTCAAGAGTTTCGGCCATGAAGTAAATCAAATCTACTCCCAACATTGTTGTATAGACACCACTGCTGCAAGACTACAGGATTACCATTACACGGTTTCACGAAACTATAATAAAGTACATGTGCAACCAACATATTATGTTACTATGTTGGTTGCGAGCGTCACGTGACTATGGTGGTAGCGAGCGTCACAAAACGATATGACGCCGTAGGCTGCCCGCCGTATCATGCGTAACTACTTCATTTTCAGTCTACAAAATTCGTTCTTTCGCGCACAGGCTCCATTTGGGCCCTAGTTGTGTCCCGAAACTATGCAACCTGATCGAAATATACCCATGGGTGTTGTGGTTGAAAAATGGATGTAACAATAGGTTTTTTTTGTGTTAGTGAAATGAGCTTTTGAGGTTATCTTTTCCGGTGTTTTTTAGGGCGGGAAGACCGAATATGAAGTCGATTTTGACCCGTGAGAGGAATCGAGGTTGTAAAGAAGGTTCGGTTCCCAAAATTCATCTTTTATTAGTCAAAAACCTGGGAAATTGTCTAGATCACCATAAGTTTGTATAATAACACTACAAAAAGTGTCAACAGATGAATCAAGGCAATTAAATGGCAATATCAATGATCAAAGATAATTTGGAAAAAAGAAAGGAGATTAATTCGTTGTTTTTGTGGGCCAAAATAGGTGGAAACCATCAGAAATAGCTATTTCAATTATTGAACATGAAAGAAACAATAAATGAACGGCCAACATTTCTGTAGGCATGTCCAGTGGAGTAATAAACCCATGTATTTTTTTTTTAAACTAGAACATATATTATAGCCTAATGGGGCAAAGCGTATAATTTTCTTTTTTGTATAATAGGTACGTAAAATACGATACTATTTTCCATGATATCTAATATTTTTCAGAAAACGATGAAAGCCATTCCGTGATATCTCATATTAGGTATTTACCATTTAAATTATGTATGCGAACGTTACAGGTGGACCGAATAACTAAATCCTGTAGCAGCCCAAATCGGTTCTTTATTGCCCATTTGATAGCCTAATTGAGGGGCCAGCAATCTGGTTGCACGCAGGCAACAGGTTGCCACTTATCCGTGCATAAAAACTATTGCCATCGGATTTCCTTTGAGCACAAAATCAGGTGTTGAAGAGGAGATGCGGTCTGATGAATAACTCACAGGCTTTCGGCCTGTTCATAAATATAAATGTGAGGGTTGACAAACTCGGCTTTGCTATTGTTCAAGATTGAGGGTGTAATGTTTGCCAAGTTGGTAATCGAATAAGGGGTAAATCTACTCAACGTAGGTGTTGTAGTGAAGTAACCAAAAAAACGCTGCAAATGTATCTATATAGATGCTTCTTCTGCGTAGATCACTGTTTTCTGTGGTCAGTACCTACCCACGAGCTCCCCCTAGGAAAGCCCTAAATCGAGTACTGGAACCGGCCCGGGAATTACTTTCATAAAAATGCGAAAGATTCAATAATTCAATAGTTAATTATTGGTTGCTATTCATGAATTATAAGTTAAAATAATAAACCGTTGTGTAATAAACCGTTTTATAAGAAACCGCTGTATAATAATTTAAGTATACATGCCCCTTCTGCGTAGATCACTGTTTTCTGTTGTCAGTATCTACCCTCGAGCTCCTCCCACGAAATCCCTAAATCAAGCACTGGAGCCCTGGAGTACTCAAGTACTGGAGTCCTGGAGTACTCAAATACATGCGCTGGCCACATGTACATGGAGTACATGCCCTGGGCACAGGGAGTACTGGAATTAGAGTTTCATATAAATGCGCGGGATTCAATAATTCAATCATTAATTATTTGTAGTAATCCATGAAGCATAATGTAAATAATAAACCGTTGTGTAATAACTTACAAGTATAGATGCCCCTTCTTGCGGAGATATTCTATTAAACCGTTGTGTAATAATTTACTCAATAATATTCCAACGTTTGTTCAAGTTGCAAAAGTCCCTATCAACAAAATCCAAAAGAGCCGATTTGATTTTTCAAATGAAATAATATCGCTGAACAACCGACTCGACTTCATACAGCCATCCGTGATAATAATCAGGTGCTCCCTAGCAATGATATGTGGGCCGGATTTATACTGTTTGATTCACGATCATGTCGACGAAGCTTTTCGGTGCAAACGAGTGGCTGGTCGTACAATGCTCCGGGTGGTCTCAAAAAATTCGGTAGTTCAAAATCAATTTAAAATCGTTAAAAAAAAACCATACCCGTTCATTGAATTTGTTCGAGCTACGGCGTTCTGAAAATGTCAACCCCTATTTTTCGCCCCGTTGAGATGAGTGACAGTAACGCCGAGCTTCGAGGACCAACATACCCCAAACGGGACCTACAAACCAAAGTTCATTAATTTTGGTTCATGGTAACTAGGAAAACTGCTAAGTACGGCGTACGGCGGACGGACAGAAATTTTTCTATTGCATTTTCGGATTCTACCTTCCAACTTAAACTATCAAATTTTGAACTGCCCTGAAGTTAGCTGCATATTCAAAATCGAAAACTTTAAACGTTTGCCACGGCTCGTCAGGTCAAAATTTTTGAATTTTGATCATGGGAATGAATTCAGCTACTCAAATGCTAGGAGGTATACCTTTTAGAATTTCGAAATTTTGATCCAAAATTTTAACATTTTGCCCAACTTTAAACGTTTGCCCTGACCTTATCAATGACATATTTGATGTTCTGATTTCAAATTCTGTTAGTATATATTCTCCTCTCGATGGTATATCTTCCGGATTTTCGAAATTCGACCTTGAAATGGTAATATTCATGCCCTGAAGTTAGCTGCATATTCAAAAAGTTTAAACGTTTGCCACGGCTCGTCAGGTCAAAATTTTTGAATTTTGATCATGGGAATGAATTCAGCTACTCAAATGCTAGGAGGTATACCTTTTAGAATTACGAAATTTTGATCCAAAATTTTAAAATTTTGCCCAACTTTAAACGTTTGCCCTGACCTTATTGATGACATATTTGATGTTCTGATTTCAAATTCTGTTAGTATATATTCTCCTCTCGATGGTATATCTTCCGGATTTTCGAAATTCGACCTTGAAATGGTAATATTCATGCCCTGAAGTTAGCTGCATATTCAAAAAGTTTAAACGTTTGCCACGGCTCGTCAGGTCAAAATTTTTGAATTTTGATCACGGGAATGAATTTAGCTACTAAAATGCTAGGATGTATACCGTTTAGAATTTCGAAATTTTGATCCAAAATTTTAAAATTTTGCCCAACTTTAAACGTTTGCCCTGACCTTATCAATGACATATTTGATGTTCTGATTTCAAATTCTGAAAGCTTATACCTTCCTCTAGATGGTATATCTTCCGGATTTTCGAAATTCGACCTAGAAATAGTCAGCTGCAACAACTGAGGCAAACATGATACACGGAAAATGGCCGTATGCTGACTTTAAACGCTTGCCCCAACCTTATCAGTGACATGTTTGATGTTCTGATTTCAAATTCTGAAAGCTTACACCTTTCTCTAGATGGAATATCTTCCGGATTTTTGAAATTTGACCTAGAAATAGTCAGCTGCAACAACTGAGGCAAACATGATACACGGAAAATGGCCGCATGCTGACTTTAAACGCTTGCCCCAACCTTATCAGTGACATATTTGATGTTCTGATTTCAAATTCTGAAAGCTTATACCTTTCTCTAGATGGTATATCTTCCGGATTTTTGAAATTTGACCTAGAAATAGTCAGCTGCAACAACTGAGGCAAACATGACACACGGAAAATGGCCGTATGCTGACTTTAAACGCTTGCCCCAACCTTATCAGTGACATATTTGATGTTCTGATTTCAAATTCTGAAAGCTTATACCTTTCTCTAGATGGTATATCTTCCGGATTTTTGAAATTTGACCTAGAAATAGTCAGCTGCAACAACTGAGGCAAACATGATACACGGAAAATGGCCGTATGCTGACTTTAAACGTTTGCCCTGACCTTATCAATGACATATTTGATGTTTTGATTTCAAATTCTGTTAGTATATATTCTCCTCTCGATGGTATTTCTTCCGGATTTTCGAAATTCGACCTTGAAATGGTAATATTCATGCCCTGAAGTTAGCTGCATATTCAAAAAGTTTAAACGTTTGCCACGGCTCGTCAGGTCAAAATTTTTGAATTTTGATCACGGGAATGAATTTAGCTACTAAAATGCTAGGAGGTATACCGTTTAGAATTTCGAAATTTTGATCCAAAATTTTAAAATTTTGCCCAACTTTAAACGTTTGCCCTGACCTTATCAATGACATATTTGATGTTCTGATTTCAAATTCTGAAAGCTTATACCTTCCTCTAGATGGTATATCTTCCGGATTTTCGAAATTCGACCTAGAAATAGTCAGCTGCAACAAGTGAGGCAAACATGATACACGGAAAATGGCTGTATGCTGACTTTAAACGCTTGCCCTGACCTTATCACTGACATGTTTGATGTTCTGATTTCAAATTCTGAAAGCTTATACCTTTCTCTAGATGGTATATCATCCGGATTTTTGAAATTTGACCTAGAAATAGTCAGCTGCAACAACTGAGGCAAACATGATACACGGAAAATGGCCGTATGCTGACTTTAAACGCTTGCCCTGACCTTATCAATGACATATTTGATGTTCTGATCTCAAATTCTGAAAGCTTATACCTTCCTCTAGATGGTATATCTTCCGGATTTTCAAAATTCGACCTAGAAATAGTCAGCTGCAATGACTGAGGCAAACATGATACACGGAAAATGGCTGTATGCTGACTTTAAACGCTTGCCCTGACCTTATCAGTGACATATTTGATGTTCTGATTTCAAATTCTGAAAGCTTATACCTTCCTCTAGATGGTATATCTTCCGGATTTTTGAAATTCGACCTAGAAATAGTCAGCTGCAACAACTGAGGCAAACATGATACACGGAAAATGGCCGTATGCTGACTTTAAACGCTTGCCCCAACCTTATCAGTGACATGTTTGATGTTCTGATTTCAAATTCTGAAAGCTTACACCTTTCTCTAGATGGTATATCTTCCGGATTTTGGAAATTTGACCTAGAAATAGTCAGCTGCAACAACTGAGGCAAACATGATACACGGAAAATGGCTGTATGCTGACTTTAAACGCTTGCCCTGACCTTATCAGTGACATATTTGATGTTCTGATTTCAAATTCTGAAAGCTTATACCTTCCTCTAGATGGTATATCTTCCGGATTTTTGAAATTCGACCTAGAAATAGTCAGCTGCAACAACTGAGGCAAACATGATACACGGAAAATGGCCGTATGCTGACTTTAAACGCTTGCCCCAACCTTATCAGTGACATGTTTGATGTTCTGATTTCAAATTCTGAAAGCTTACACCTTTCTCTAGATGGTATATCTTCCGGATTTTTGAAATTTGACCTAGAAATAGTCAGCTGCAACAACTGAGGCAAACATGATACACGGAAAATGGCCGCATGCTGACTTTAAACGCTTGCCCCAACCTTATCAGTGACATGTTTGATGTTCTGATTTCAAATTCTGAAAGCTTACACCTTTCTCCAGATGGTATATCTTCCGGATTTTTGAAATTTGACCTAGAAATAGTCAGCTGCAACAACTGAGGCAAACATGATACACGGAAAATGGCCGCATGCTGACTTTAAACGCTTGCCCCAACCTTATCAGTGACATATTTGATGTTCTGATTTCAAATTCTGAAAGCTTATACCTTTCTCTAGATGGTATATCTTCCGGATTTTTGAAATTTGACCTAGAAATAGTCAGCTGCAACAACTGAGGCAAACATGATACACGGAAAATGGCCGCATGCTGACTTTAAACGTTTGCCCTGACCTTATCAATGACGTATTTGATGTTCTGATTTCAAATTCTGAAAGCTTATACCTTCCTCTAGATGGTATATCTTCCGGATTTTCGAAATTCGACCTAGAAATAGTCAGCTGCAACAAGTGAGGCAAACATGATACACGGAAAATGGCTGTATGCTGACTTTAAACGCTTGCCCTGACCTTATCAGTGACATGTTTGATGTTCTGATTTCAAATTCTGAAAGCTTATACCTTTCTCTAGATGGTATATCTTCCGGATTTTTGAAATTTGACCTAGAAATAGTCAGCTGCAACAACTTAGGCAAACATGATACACGGAAAATGGCTGTATGCTGACTTTAAACGCTTGCCCTGACCTTATCAGTGACATGTTTGATGTTCTGATTTCAAATTCTGAAAGCTTATACCTTTCTCTAGATGGTATATCTTCCGGATTTTTGAAATTTGACCTAGAAATAGTCAGCTGCAACAACTGAGGCAAACATGATACACGGAAAATGGCTGTATGCTGACTTTAAACGCTTGCCCTGACCTTATCAGTGACATGTTTGATGTTCTGATTTCAAATTCTGAAAGCTTATACCTTTCTCTAGATGGTATATCTTCCGGATTATTGAAATTTGACCTAGAAATAGTCAGCTGCAACAACTGAGGCAAACATGATACACGGAAAATGGCCGTATGCTGACTTTAAACGCTTGCCCTGACCTTATCAATGACATATTTGATGTTCTGATTTCAAATTCTGAAAGCTTATACCTTCCTCTAGATGGTATATCTTCCGGATTTTCGAAATTCGACCTAGAAATAGTCAGCTGCAACAAGTGAGGCAAACATGATACACGGAAAATGGCTGTATGCTGACTTTAAACGCTTGCCCTGACCTTATCAGTGACATGTTTGATGTTCTGATTTCAAATTCTGAAAGCTTATACCTTTCTCTAGATGGTATATCTTCCGGATTTTTGAAATTTGACCTAGAAATAGTCAGCTGCAACAACTGAGGCAAACATGATACACGGAAAATGGCTGTATGCTGACTTTAAACGCTTGCCCTGACCTTATCAGTGACGTGTTTGATGTTCTGATTTCAAATTCTGAAAGCTTATACCTTTCTCTAGATGGTATATCTTCCGGATTTTTGAAATTTGACCTAGAAATAGTCAGCTGCAACAACTGAGGCAAACATGATACACGGAAAATGGCCGTATGCTGACTTTAAACGCTTGCCCTGACCTTATCAATGACATATTTGATGTTCTGATTTCAAATTCTGAAAGCTTATACCTTCCTCTAGATGGTATATCCGGATTTTCAAAATTCGACCTAGAAATAGTCAGCTGCAACAACTGAGGCAAACATGATACACGGAAAATGGCCGTATGCTGACTTTGCAGGTTTGTTGTAACCTTATCAAAGAGGATTCCACGAGCTCATGGATAGCGTGTAGAGGAAGAAGTATGTAAGGAAGTCTCACTCTGTGTTAAATTGTCCGATGGGTGGGTACTATACATTTTGCATTGCTACCTTTATGTCACTCTTCGGAGTTAGTGTAGTTCATCAGTGAATCATAGAAGCCGCATGATCGCGCGTCATCCTGGTTCCCGCCAGTATTGAAAACGCTCAAATGGGTACTGCTAGGCCTGTAATTATTCTACCGTTCTACTAGGCTGCTTTCATCTATCCTCTTGGAAACCCTGTAACTACCAAGGAGTGTTGTAAAGATAGCGCCAAAGTCAAACTGTGCACGCCCCGCCCATGTTTTTCCCCTGTTTTTCCATGAGTCAGATAAAAAAGGCAAATGGATTCAAATGGATTCAAAGAAGCATGGGATTGTATGAGGAAGCATGGATGGACGAATATGGAGGGGCATTGATGGTGTGTTGAGGAACTGTTTTATCACAAGTTCGATATAGAAATGACTCTAATTATTTACAAGCAGGAAACGAACGCTCTTTATTTTTGAACACAAGGCTTTTACATACATGTCAACTAACGACACATATCGTGGGAGAATACACACACTCCCTCAGAGTAATAGTCATCATAGAGGTGTACTTCCGAAGTTCTCTTACGTGCCACTGGCCGCGCCCCTAACAGGAAGAAGGCGAAGGAGTCAGTAAAAGAAGATTATATAGTTTTGCAATCCTTGTGTCATCGTCATGAAGGTGGTGACATGCACATCCCGTACTGTTGTGTGGAAGTAAGATAAGGATAGGAGTTCATGTATTCTTTGAGTATAATGAATTGAACTGTTTCTTGGGATATGGCAGATTGATGTCTTATCAGTAGAATATGAATGGTGGGACCATTGTTGCCGTTGATGGAGTAGTGTTTTGGTCAAGGTGAATCTTGACGAGGTAGGTGCATGAAAAACCCACCTACCTTCCTTTATTACCTACCCACCCACCTTCCAGTATTATTGATAGGGATAAGATAATCATTCTAATAGCTGCTGTTGTGTTGGCACCATTGGCACTTTAAATTGTTCGTCCGAGAGGTTGCTCCATCTCTACTTCTATTACTCTATGATGCTCAACTTGGTCCTTGGATTCACTACTCTCCAACTGATTTCCACTAACAAGGATGCCCATGTTACAAAATTATAACTCAACAATTTCTGAAAATGCTAGTAGGATACCCCATGAGCAATGAAAATCCATATTATCATCATTGTGAATACTTACAAATACCATGTTAGAAAAAACATATTGATACATGCTATCCTTTGGTTGAGGGGCATGATTGAATAAAACTGCATACATTTTATTTTTATATTTTTTATTTGTGTCATTGCGTCTTCCTGCAAATAAAATAAAAAAGCTCTTGTTATAAATACATCATACTACTAACAAATTACAATAGAATTGAAAAAAGGCGAGTTCATAAGAGAAACTATCTACTCTACAAGCAGGTACCTTGGGTGAGGGCTGTGGCAATCTGAAAAACACAATAAAGAGACTATAAGTATTTCTTCGAGTTGAAATGACAACTTTTTTCACGTTAGGTTGCATACATTGATTTTTGTTATCTTCATATGCTAAATTTGATGTATTTATCTACCTAATGAAAAGTTAAATGTTTATCATACCATCTCCCTCCGCGTCTTCCACCTCGACGCCATCTCCTCTGTGAGGGAGGTACCCCACAGTGTACCCCCCTCCCGGGTGAAATGTTGTTATTCTTATTGCTGCAACAAACAATCACAACAGTCAATTGTTGGTTAAAATTGTAACAAATAATACAAGTTCTGGTCATTGCTAGAGCTAAGTTACAGACAGTAAGTCATTAGAAGACAAATAATGGTATACTCACTTCGTTGGCGTACGTGCTGAGGAGGACGCCGACGTCTTATTGGCCGCCAAGGTTGAGCTGGCTGCCGAGGTTGAGCCACCTCTGGTGGAGGTGGCCCAGCTTCATCCGGTGGAGGTGGGCCAGCTTCATCCAGTGGAGGACGCTCATCTTCCACTGGATGTGGCCCATCATCCTCTGGTTGAGGTTGCTGGGCCACCTCCGCCCTTTGTTCTTCACCTTCTTGGTCCTCTGCCATTTCTGTAAAATGTAATTTATGTGTTTCAAGACATAACTGAAATTGTAGGTGTCACATATAGGGTAGATGGGATGTGTTGCGCTGGCGAAAAGTGAATTTCACAGTTGAAAAGTGAACTTGAACCACTACCAGATCCAATGAAAAGCTCCTAGAATGGTCGCATGCATGTCTCCGCACACTGTGTTTTCTTATTCGTATACAAAACACCTTTTGTGTGAGAAAACGCAAATTTACATCATAGGAAGTCAAGAAAAACCTACATCGTTCCGTAAATATGTATCAATATCTTTTACGCATGCAATCAAACAGGTATACCTAAGCTACAAAATGGTGGATTATAGGTGGTGCGTTCACGCTTTCCACATGAATTTCGCTGAAAATGAAGGTACAGTTCCCAAATTACGCAATCCAAGCGACAATAAAAAGTGAATTTACTACTAAAAGAATTACTGAAGCTAAATTGAACACAATTGGAAGAAAAAAGAGCAAAAATGAACAAAATACCTCTAAACTCTGAGGTGAAACTTAAACGACTCTCTTCTTGACTCGTCTCGTACAAAACACAATTTAAGTATAAATTCAATAAAACACAGGTCTCAACTTTGAGGACAATTGCCTCCTGACGCATACAAATTAATAGAATGTAAGAAAATAGAAGATTATCCCTCATGCGGGCGCGCAGGCGGTAATCTACCGCCCTCGTCATAAAAACATGATCAGCTAAGGCCTACAGATGCCCAGAGGGGCGGGGCCTGCGTGTATTCCTCTGTTACAATACATGACACTAGTTGGGGTCGATGCCATTTCTAGGATAAGAAGGTGTCGCTTGTCAGTCGGCTTCAAACATTCGCATATGTTAGTAGACGGTAGTTCACCGCCCTGCGCCCAGGAGTGAAATTTTATTTCGCCGACCCTCGAAACAAAATGTGAGTATCAATTTCTTGTTTTATGTAATTTTATTGGATGAATGAGTAATATTAATAATGAACTTACGTTTTTATGTGCTCTTCGCCATACTATCATGTAATAGAATCATAATAATGTAATAAGGGATAAACTCCATGAAAATCTATGGAGTGAATAATCCATTGGAATCTTTCAGAAGGCGGCAATATATTTATGAGTTGGCAATGGAACTAATGGAAGATAACCTGAGGCATCGAGCTAAAGTGAATTCACTTCCCAAAGATTTGAGAACTTTTCTGAGCCAGTATCGAGAAGAAGAAATCACCAGCAATGGAGTTGTGGATCCTAACAGACGATGTTTCTGTTACATCCGTGGTTCGAAAAAAAATAACATAACTAAATTACGTTGTAATATTTGTAAGAACAGCGTTTGTAAAAAACATTCAGTACCAACATGCGAAAATTGCCAAAATATTAGTTCGTCCGCCTCAGACGGCGATTCAGATGATGATGTGTAATAACAACCTTGCCACAGTATTCTTTTTTTTTCAATTTATTTTGAATTTTGCGTACATGTACATATTTATGTTTAGATTTTATACTGACAATTTGTGATTTTGTGATGTGTATTTTTGATATGGTACTTCAGATTACCCAAGTATTGTGAGACTGTGATTGTTCGTAATGTTTTCACGCATATGTGTAGGTATACATATGAGTAGGTAATATATAGTTCAAGAAATGGGCAGAAATCGTTCATGGTCTACCTATCCCTCAAAGACTGTTTTTTATTTCTTTTGATCTCGTACTTCTTCATGTTCAGTATTTTGTCAAATAAGACATTTCCTTTTTTCAATGTGAATATTTTTGATACCTACATACCAACTTGAGCAAGTAGGAAACTGTTTTGCGTCTCACGATTTGAGATGATTTTTGCGATGATTTCATATTTCTAGTTCCTACTAGGCATTCGTTTTTTGTGCTGTGAAATATGAAGGGTTTATATTATACTGTTGTTGAATATTATACTCTATCTATTATCGTTCAAGTTTTAATAAACCTTCCCATTCTTGTGTGTTAAACGTTTCTATTAAAAATAACCCTATTTCAAAAGTTTAGGATAAGATGTCGGGTGAAAAACACGCGAAAACGAGGTGGCGGTAGACTACCGCCCTGCGCCCATGAGTGGTACAAGAAAAGCGCGCCCGCATGAGGGTTAAAGTGAAAAGAAAAGAGCTTGTGACTGGTCGTCCTAATCCACACTGGTGCAAATTTAAAGTGAACATAAACTGCAAAAATACTTGGCATACAGGTTTTACGTTACCCTTTTGACGGTGTGGAGAAGTTCTCAGTGCGTTACATCAAATGCGTAGTTGGGAGGCTTTGGGGAGGGGAGAGTCAGGTGTCAGGTTCCCCCTTGAGGGGTTACCGGCTCAATCCTGCCCACAGCCTCCCCGATCGCTGGCGCCAACTCCGTCGCCGGCAGCATGGATGCTATCTGTTGGTATTCCACAATAACTTCGCTGTTGCAGTGGAGATCTGACTCGGTGGGATCCTGGTAAAATACGTCGGTGGTTGGAGGCGTGGATGAAGAGGTTGACGGGCGGATGGTGAAGATACGAATTGAGGCGGGGGGCTTACAATTTTATCACTCACCTTCGGTGAACCTTCGTTTTAGGCTCTCGGTTGTAGAAATTGGGTTGTAGTAGTTCGCCAGAGAAACGAATGCGTTGGTTTAAGAGGGAACAAATTGTTATCCAGAAATTGTTGTCCAGAAATGTCTCAAACCTTCTAAGCCCTTTCATAAACCCCCTTCACACCCAGCAGCGCCATTGTTCCGAACAATGGCGCTGTCCTACAGACAACACTGCTAGTACCTACTACTCCTTTTTTTTCTATGACTGTCCGCCTTTTGATGCGTTCACAACCCAATCTAGGTATGGGTATCAATATAAATCAAATAAATCGAACGACTTCGATATTATAATTTTTTCTCAAGGCAAATGAACTCCTATCCTTATCCTACTTCCACACAACAGTCCTGGATGTTGATGATACCGGCTTCATGATGATGACACAAGGTTTGCAAATATGTCTCTTTTCCTTTTCCACACTCCTTCACCTTCTTCCTCATCGCTACATCAATGCCCCTCCATAGTCGACTATCCATGCATCTTCATCTATTCCAAGCTTCCATTTGCCTTCTTCACTGACTCATCTACTCTCTATCCATGCTCCTCTGCATTCCTCTATGATAAAGTTGCAATTAACCTGTTTGCCTCAGTTGTTGCAGCTGACTATTTCTAGGTCGAATTTCAAAAATCCAGAAGATATACCATCTAGAGGAAGGTATAAGCTTTCAGAATTTGAAATCAGAACATCAAATATGTCACTGATAAGGTTGGGGCAAACGTTTAAAGTTGGGCAAAATTTTAAAATTTTGGATCAAAATTTCGAAATTCTAAACGGTATACCTCCTAGCATTTTAGTAGCTAAATTCATTCCCGTGATCAAAATTCAAAAATTTTGACCTGACGAGCCGTGGCAAACGTTTAAACTTTTTGAATATGCAGCTAACTTCAGGGCATGAATATTACCATTTCAAGGTCGAATTTCGAAAATCCGGAAGAAATACCATCGAGAGGAGAATATATACTAACAGAATTTGAAATCATAACATCAAACATGTCACTGATAAGGTTGGGGCAAACGTTTAAAGTTGGGCAAAATTTTAAAATTTTGGATCAAAATTTCGAAATTCTAAACGGTATACCTCCTAGCATTTTAGTAGCTAAATTCATTCCCGTGATCAAAATTCAAAAATTTTGACCTGACGAGCCGTGGCAAACGTTTAAACTTTTTGAATATGCAGCTAACTTCAGGGCATGAATATTACCATTTCAATTTCAAATGTCAAAAATCCGGAAGATATACCATCTAGAGAAAGGTATAAGCTTTCAGAATTTGAAATCAGAACATCAAATATGTCACTGATAAGGTTGGGGCAAGCGTTTAAAGTCAGCATACTGCCATTTTCCGTGTATCATGTTTGCCTCAGTTGTTGCAGCTGACTATTTCTAGGTCAAATTTCAAAAATCCGGAAGATATACCATCTAGAGAAAGGTATAAGCTTTCAGAATTTGAAATCATAACATCAAACATGTCACTGATAAGGTTGGGGAAGCGTTTAAAGTCAGCATACGGCCATTTTCCGTGTATCATGTTTGCCTCAGTTGTTGCAGCTGACTATTTCTAGGTCGAATTTAAAAAATCCGGAAGATATACCATCTAGAGAAAGGTATAAGCTTTCAGAATTTGAAATCATAACATCAAACATGTCACTGATAAGGTTGGGGCAAGCGTTTAAAGTCAGCATACGGCCATTTTCCGTGTATCATGTTTGCCTCAGTTGTTGCAGCTGACTATTTCTAGGTCGAATTTAAAAAATCCGGAAGATATACCATCTAGAGAAAGGTATAAGCTTTCAGAATTTGAAATCAGAACATCAAATATGTCACTGATAAGGTCAGGGCAAGCGTTTAAAGTCAGCATACAGCCATTTTCCGTGTATCATGTTTGCCTCAGTTGTTGCAGCTGACTATTTCTAGGTCGAATTTCGAAAATCCGGAAGATATACCATCTAGAGGAAGGTATAAGCTTTCAGAATTTGAAATCAGAACATCAAATATGTCATTGATAAGGTCAGGGCAAGCGTTTAAAGTCAGCATACGGCCATTTTCCGTGTATCATGTTTGCCTCAGTTGTTGCAGCTGACTATTTCTAGGTCAAATTTCAAAAATCCGGAAGATATACCATCTAGAGAAAGGTATAAGCTTTCAGAATTTGAAATCCGAACATCAAACATGTCACTGATAAGGTCAGGGCAAGCGTTTAAAGTCAGCATACAGCCATTTTCCGTGTATCATGTTTGCCTCAGTTGTTGCAGCTGACTATTTCTAGGTCAAATTTCAAAAATCCGGAAGATATACCATCTAGAGAAAGGTATAAGCTTTCAGAATTTGAAATCAGAACATCAAACATGTCACTGATAAGGTCAGGGCAAGCGTTTAAAGTCAGCATACAGCCATTTTCCGTGTATCATGTTTGCCTCAGTTGTTGCAGCTGACTATTTCTAGGTCAAATTTCAAAAATCCGGAAGATATACCATCTAGAGAAAGGTATAAGCTTTCAGAATTTGAAATCAGAACATCAAATATGTCACTGATAAGGTTGGGGCAAGCGTTTAAAGTCAGCATACGGCCATTTTCCGTGTATCATGTTTGCCTCAGTTGTTGCAGCTGACTATTTCTAGGTCAAATTTCAAAAATCCGGAAGATATACCATCTAGAGAAAGGTATAAGCTTTCAGAATTTGAAATCAGAACATCAAACATGTCACTGATAAGGTCAGGGCAAGCGTTTAAAGTCAGCATACAGCCATTTTCCGTGTATCATGTTTGCCTCAGTTGTTGCAGCTGACTATTTCTAGGTCGAATTTCGAAAATCCGGAAGATATACCATCTAGAGGAAGGTATAAGCTTTCAGAATTTGAAATCATAACATCAAACATGTCACTGATAAGGTTGGGGCAAGCGTTTAAAGTCAGCATACGGCCATTTTCCGTGTATCATGTTTGCCTCAGTTGTTGCAGCTGACTATTTCTAGGTCGAATTTAAAAAATCCGGAAGATATACCATCTAGAGAAAGGTATAAGCTTTCAGAATTTGAAATCAGAACATCAAATATGTCACTGATAAGGTCAGGGCAAGCGTTTAAAGTCAGCATACGGCCATTTTCCGTGTATCATGTTTGCCTCAGTTGTTGCAGCTGACTATTTCTAGGTCAAATTTCAAAAATCCGGAAGATATACCATCTAGAGAAAGGTATAAGCTTTCAGAATTTGAAATCATAACATCAAACATGTCACTGATAAGGTTGGGGCAAGCGTTTAAAGTCAGCATACGGCCATTTTCCGTGTATCATGTTTGCCTCAGTTGTTGCAGCTGACTATTTCTAGGTCGAATTTAAAAAATCCGGAAGATATACCATCTAGAGAAAGGTATAAGCTTTCAGAATTTGAAATCAGAACATCAAATATGTCACTGATAAGGTCAGGGCAAGCGTTTAAAGTCAGCATACGGCCATTTTCCGTGTATCATGTTTGCCTCAGTTGTTGCAGCTGACTATTTCTAGGTCGAATTTCGAAAATCCGGAAGATATACCATCTAGAGGAAGGTATAAGCTTTCAGAATTTGAAATCAGAACATCAAATATGTCATTGATAAGGTCAGGGCAAGCGTTTAAAGTCAGCATACGGCCATTTTCCGTGTATCATGTTTGCCTCAGTTGTTGCAGCTGACTATTTCTAGGTCAAATTTCAAAAATCCGGAAGATATACCATCTAGAGAAAGGTATAAGCTTTCAGAATTTGAAATCATAACATCAAACATGTCACTGATAAGGTTGGGGAAGCGTTTAAAGTCAGCATACGGCCATTTTCCGTGTATCATGTTTGCCTCAGTTGTTGCAGCTGACTATTTCTAGGTCGAATTTAAAAAATCCGGAAGATATACCATCTAGAGAAAGGTATAAGCTTTCAGAATTTGAAATCAGAACATCAAATATGTCACTGATAAGGTCAGGGCAAGCGTTTAAAGTCAGCATACGGCCATTTTCCGTGTATCATGTTTGCCTCAGTTGTTGCAGCTGACTATTTCTAGGTCGAATTTCGAAAATCCGGAAGATATACCATCTAGAGGAAGGTATAAGCTTTCAGAATTTGAAATCAGAACATCAAATATGTCATTGATAAGGTCAGGGCAAGCGTTTAAAGTCAGCATACGGCCATTTTCCGTGTATCATGTTTGCCTCAGTTGTTGCAGCTGACTATTTCTAGGTCAAATTTCAAAAATCCGGAAGATATACCATCTAGAGAAAGGTATAAGCTTTCAGAATTTGAAATCAGAACATCAAACATGTCACTGATAAGGTCAGGGCAAGCGTTTAAAGTCAGCATACAGCCATTTTCCGTGTATCATGTTTGCCTCAGTTGTTGCAGCTGACTATTTCTAGGTCAAATTTCAAAAATCCGGAAGATATACCATCTAGAGAAAGGTATAAGCTTTCAGAATTTGAAATCAGAACATCAAACATGTCACTGATAAGGTCAGGGCAAGCGTTTAAAGTCAGCATACAGCCATTTTCCGTGTATCATGTTTGCCTCAGTTGTTGCAGCTGACTATTTCTAGGTCAAATTTCAAAAATCCGGAAGATATACCATCTAGAGAAAGGTATAAGCTTTCAGAATTTGAAATCAGAACATCAAATATGTCACTGATAAGGTCAGGGCAAGCGTTTAAAGTCAGCATACGGCCATTTTCCGTGTATCATGTTTGCCTCAGTTGTTGCAGCTGACTATTTCTAGGTCAAATTTCAAAAATCCGGAAGATATACCATCTAGAGAAAGGTATAAGCTTTCAGAATTTGAAATCATAACATCAAACATGTCACTGATAAGGTTGGGGCAAGCGTTTAAAGTCAGCATACGGCCATTTTCCGTGTATCATGTTTGCCTCAGTTGTTGCAGCTGACTATTTCTAGGTCGAATTTAAAAAATCCGGAAGATATACCATCTAGAGAAAGGTATAAGCTTTCAGAATTTGAAATCAGAACATCAAATATGTCACTGATAAGGTCAGGGCAAGCGTTTAAAGTCAGCATACAGCCATTTTCCGTGTATCATGTTTGCCTCAGTTGTTGCAGCTGACTATTTCTAGGTCGAATTTCGAAAATCCGGAAGATATACCATCTAGAGGAAGGTATAAGCTTTCAGAATTTGAAATCAGAACATCAAATATGTCATTGATAAGGTCAGGGCAAGCGTTTAAAGTCAGCATACGGCCATTTTCCGTGTATCATGTTTGCCTCAGTTGTTGCAGCTGACTATTTCTAGGTCAAATTTCAAAAATCCGGAAGATATACCATCTAGAGAAAGGTATAAGCTTTCAGAATTTGAAATCCGAACATCAAACATGTCACTGATAAGGTCAGGGCAAGCGTTTAAAGTCAGCATACAGCCATTTTCCGTGTATCATGTTTGCCTCAGTTGTTGCAGCTGACTATTTCTAGGTCAAATTTCAAAAATCCGGAAGATATACCATCTAGAGAAAGGTATGAGCTTTCAGAATTTGAAATCAGAACATCAAACATGTCACTGATAAGGTCAGGGCAAGCGTTTAAAGTCAGCATACAGCCATTTTCCGTGTATCATGTTTGCCTCAGTTGTTGCAGCTGACTATTTCTAGGTCAAATTTCAAAAATCCGGAAGATATACCATCTAGAGAAAGGTATAAGCTTTCAGAATTTGAAATCAGAACATCAAATATGTCACTGATAAGGTTGGGGCAAGCGTTTAAAGTCAGCATACGGCCATTTTCCGTGTATCATGTTTGCCTCAGTTGTTGCAGCTGACTATTTCTAGGTCGAATTTCGAAAATCCGGAAGATATACCATCTAGAGGAAGGTATAAGCTTTCAGAATTTGAAATCATAACATCAAACATGTCACTGATAAGGTTGGGGCAAGCGTTTAAAGTCAGCATACGGCCATTTTCCGTGTATCATGTTTGCCTCAGTTGTTGCAGCTGACTATTTCTAGGTCGAATTTAAAAAATCCGGAAGATATACCATCTAGAGAAAGGTATAAGCTTTCAGAATTTGAAATCAGAACATCAAATATGTCACTGATAAGGTCAGGGCAAGCGTTTAAAGTCAGCATACGGCCATTTTCCGTGTATCATGTTTGCCTCAGTTGTTGCAGCTGACTATTTCTAGGTCAAATTTCAAAAATCCGGAAGATATACCATCTAGAGAAAGGTATAAGCTTTCAGAATTTGAAATCATAACATCAAACATGTCACTGATAAGGTTGGGGCAAGCGTTTAAAGTCAGCATACGGCCATTTTCCGTGTATCATGTTTGCCTCAGTTGTTGCAGCTGACTATTTCTAGGTCGAATTTAAAAAATCCGGAAGATATACCATCTAGAGAAAGGTATAAGCTTTCAGAATTTGAAATCAGAACATCAAATATGTCACTGATAAGGTCAGGGCAAGCGTTTAAAGTCAGCATACGGCCATTTTCCGTGTATCATGTTTGCCTCAGTTGTTGCAGCTGACTATTTCTAGGTCGAATTTCGAAAATCCGGAAGATATACCATCTAGAGGAAGGTATAAGCTTTCAGAATTTGAAATCAGAACATCAAATATGTCATTGATAAGGTCAGGGCAAGCGTTTAAAGTCAGCATACGGCCATTTTCCGTGTATCATGTTTGCCTCAGTTGTTGCAGCTGACTATTTCTAGGTCAAATTTCAAAAATCCGGAAGATATACCATCTAGAGAAAGGTATAAGCTTTCAGAATTTGAAATCAGAACATCAAACATGTCACTGATAAGGTCAGGGCAAGCGTTTAAAGTCAGCATACAGCCATTTTCCGTGTATCATGTTTGCCTCAGTTGTTGCAGCTGACTATTTCTAGGTCAAATTTCAAAAATCCGGAAGATATACCATCTAGAGAAAGGTATAAGCTTTCAGAATTTGAAATCAGAACATCAAACATGTCACTGATAAGGTCAGGGCAAGCGTTTAAAGTCAGCATACAGCCATTTTCCGTGTATCATGTTTGCCTCAGTTGTTGCAGCTGACTATTTCTAGGTCAAATTTCAAAAATCCGGAAGATATACCATCTAGAGAAAGGTATAAGCTTTTAGAATTTGAAATCAGAACATCAAATATGTCACTGATAAGGTTGGGGCAAGCGTTTAAAGTCAGCATACGGCCATTTTCCGTGTATCATGTTTGCCTCAGTTGTTGCAGCTGACTATTTCTAGGTCAAATTTCAAAAATCCGGAAGATATACCATCTAGAAAAAGGTATAGGCTTTCAGAATTTGAAATCAGAACATCAAACATGTCACTGATAAGGTCAGGGCAAGCGTTTAAAGTCAGCATACAGCCATTTTCCGTGTATCATGTTTGCCTCAGTTGTTGCAGCTGACTATTTCTATGTCGAATTTCGAAAATCCGGAAGATATACCATCTAGAGGAAGGTATAAGCTTTCAGAATTTGAAATCAGAACATCAAATATGTCATTGATAAGGTCAGGGCAAACGTTTAAAGTTGGGCAAAATTTTAAAATTTTGGATCAAAATTTCGAAATTCTAAACGGTATACCTCCTAGCATTTTAGTAGCTAAATTCATTCCCGTGATCAAAATTCAAAAATTTTGACCTGACGAGCCGTGGCAAACGTTTAAACTTTTTGAATATGCAGCTAACTTCAGGGCATGAATATTACCATTTCAAGGTCGAATTTCGAAAATCCGGAAGATATACCATCGAGAGGAGAATATATACTAACAGAATTTGAAATCAGAACATCAAATATGTCATCGATAAGGTCAGGGCAAACGTTTAAAGTTGGGCAAAATTTTAAAATTTTGGATCAAAATTTCGAAATTCTAAAAGGTATACCTCCTAGCATTTGAGTAGCTGAATTCATTCCCATGATCAAAGTTCAAAAATTTTGACCTGACGAGCCGTGGCAAACGTTTAAACTTTTTGAATATGCAGCTAACTTCAGGGCATGAATATTACCATTTCAAGGTCGAATTTCGAAAATCCGGAAGATATACCATCGAGAGGAGTATATATACTAACAGAATTTGAAATCAGAACATCAAATATGTCATTGATAAGGTCAGGGCAAACGTTTAAAGTTGGGCAAAATTTTAAAATTTTGGATCAAAATTTCGAAATTCTAAAAGGTATACCTCCTAGCATTTGAGTAGCTGAATTCATTCCCATGATCAAAATTCAAAAATTTTGACCTGACGAGCCGTGGCAAACGTTTAAAGTTTTCGATTTTGAATATGCAGCTAACTTCAGGGCAGTAATTTTGAGGGGGGGTTAGAATTTTTTTCAAAGGTTTATTATTGAAAATAATAAATCAAAAAACCGATAGTTGGCTTCCGAGTTTGCCAAGCTAGCAGCTAAGCCTCGCGATGACAGGAAACAAAAATGGTTGTCCTCCAAAATTAGAGTGTCCACTCGTGTTTTTAGGTTTAGACCTTCTAAACAAATTTGGTTCGCGGACAGTAGGTTTTTCCGTCTATGTGTCCGCAACGCTCATGACTACAGGAATGAGCAGAAATTTGGAGGGTAGACGAGTTGGGCCCTAGACAGTTGAGTTTCATCTTCGTCGAAATCGGACAATAAATTTCGTCTTGCTACCCCTAAACTTGCCCCCACATAAGCCTGGTTTGGATTAATCGGTGGCTAACCGTTATTCGCGTAGGTTAGCTGGGTAAACGCACCAATATTATAACTGAAATCATAAGGCAATTTTTCGGAATTTCGAGGTTACCATTTTAAAACTTATGGACATTTTCTTCCGTTTACCTGGTAGAACAACTTTTCAACTCGCTAACTAGATTTTAAAATTTAAGAAACAATAACCCAAAGTTTAAAATATTTGCAAATTTCAAGATTAATTTTTTGTGCCAGAAGCTGAGATCCTCGGATTGCGGATTTACCGGTAGCTTACAGGGAGTGGGAAAAATAAATTGACGGAGTTTCCGAATTTATTTTTATTTTATAACAGGAAATTGCATTTTATAGCAGGGATTTTATTGCAGGTAATAACAAAATTTTCATATGGGGCATGGTTTTTTTCGAGCCGAAGAGAATAAACGCTGCAAAGTCCTTGGCACATGGGTTTATTATTCCATGCCACATACATACAGAAATGTTAGTTGATTATTTGTTTCTTTCATGTGAAATAATAATTGAAATAGATATTTCTGATGGTTTCCACAAATTTTAGCCCATATAAGACGAATTACGCTCCTTTCCCCCAGATTATGTGTGATCATTGATAGTGCCCTCTAATTGCCTTGATTCACCTGTTGACACTGTTTCCAATGTTATACACATTGATGGTGATTTCAGACAATTTCCCAGGTTTTTGACTCATGAAAAATGAATTTTATGAGCTGAACCTTCGTTGCAACCTAAATTCATAACTCTTTGGTCAAAATCGACTTCATATTCGGCCTTCCCGCCCTAAAAAATCAGAAAAAAATACCTCAAATGCTCATTCCACTAAAACACCAAAAAAACTATTTTCACACCCATTTTTCACCCACAACGTCCCTGGGTATATTCCGATCGGGCTGCAAAGTTTCGGGACACAACTAGGGCCCAAATGAAGCATGTGTGCGAAAGAATGATTTTTTTAAACCGAAAATGAAGTAGTTATGCCTGATACGGCGTACGCGGACGGACATTGCATATTTGGAATCTAGACACCTTGAAACGTAAAAGAAAAAGTTTTGAGGGGGTGTTATAAAATATTTTTGCTGAGCGATTACATAGATGTATTATTCCCAGAATATTAAACCAAAACGTCTGCCGAGTCCAGTAGGCAGTATAGCTTCCTCACCTAGGCAAGTATATGAACAAGACTTAGTTATTCTGAAATTGGCGGAATCGTGTATTCACAAGCACTGCCAATTATCAAGTTGGGTGCATTACGGTCAAGCATTATATATTACTCAAAAGAATCATTCATGCAGAAAATAACATCAAAGGCAAAATTACATTGTTCCTGCATTCTGTGCTTGCGCATCCGCAGACGAGAGTTACGGTCCAGTTTTCATGACATTCATATGGGATCATCCGACACCTAACTCTCACCTACCCTCCAAATCTCAGTCCATTGCAACAATTTCTATGGTAGTTATGGGCTCTACTAAGATCTTACGTCTGCGCATGCGCAGAAAAGCTGTTGTAGTTTATTAGATTATTACTTTAATGTGGGACCATCTGTGGCCCAACCCCCACCTACCCTCCAAACCTCATCGTTTCACGACGATTTCTAGGGTAATATTGGGTTGTAGAATTGTTTCACGTTGGCGCATGTGAAGAAGAAAGTTACCGTACTTGTTTACTGAATTAGATAAGGGACCATCTGTGCTCCAACATGCGCCTACCCTCTAAATTTCAACTCAGTAGACTATTGTTTCGATAGTTACGGGCGTTACAAGGAACTGGCAAACATTTCGTGTTTGCGCATGCGTATCTGAATGTTACAGTCCAAATTGGATCAAATCGATTAGGTACCATCAGAGTAACATTCTGCATATACCCTCCGAATTTCAGCTCTTTTCGACAATTGTTAGGGTAGTTGAGTACTTTTCAACGACTTTCCGTTTGCGCAAAGGCAGACGAAGTTACATTAGGTATAATTATTAAATAAATTTGATATGGGACCATCTGTGGCCAAACCCCCACCTACCCTCCGAATTTCAACTCACTCATTAGTGTGCAAAGTTTTTCCCAGGACAAGGAATTGACCACAGACACACGGAACCAAAGATGTATCTTTTTTCGACTCTTGCACGGCCTATCAATTACTAGGGGAAGGCCCGATATAATGTTATAGCAACTGAAACCTCTTGAATTTCCCAGTTCTACCGCAAAATCAACTTCAAACACATATGAAGCACCATCTGCCACCACTCAGGTTCAGAAATAACACGAAAAGGTTAGGATAAGACGAAGTAGATTAACTACAGGGACGAAATTTATCACTGAGTCCTTGCTGGCTACCACTCTTTAGGTACTATGGAAGACACGAACTAAATCACTCGTGAAATAGAAAACGAACTAAATCACTCGACCCCTTTCACCTTTGGGACTATTTATATGGTCGCCTCTCCAATGTGCCTTCAGTTATTGTTTGTTACTGACGATGGTTTGATCACCGAAACCGGTATAACAGTGTATTTTTCGCGTTGTTCGTGTATTAGTGGAAATGGAAAACTTTTCAATAACTCCAGCCACTTTTTGATTTTGAGGTTATGATTCCCGCCTAACTAAAGCAGGGCTGGCAATCAGACAGGAAGGAGATCCAGACCCTACGGAAGCCACTAATGTTTGAATTGGAGGTTTAGGAGGTCCAGGAACTTTGTTATGTCGATTGTTCGAGGTTGGTCTCTGTTAATGGCGCGCTGTCAGCTACTGGTGCGTTTGTGAATTTCGTAAAGGTCGAGCTGTATCAATTATCAATTCATTGTGAAAATTCATCAGCCACACATCAACATTGGTTTGAGGATGGATTCGATTATTCAGTAGGTACCGAGCTTTGCAGTTTTTACGAGGATAGGCAATGGTTACAAGCGCAAATAATAGTTACAAAGAAGCAGAGTGCTGTTCTTGGTTGATATTTTTCTTTTTCTTTCGAATTATCCCCACAATATGTAATCCCGGTTTGTCAACCTGCCGGACTGCATCCATCAGGTTGATCCATAAATTCCCCTCAACTTTTTATCAACCGACGGTATTTCTGGAAAGGTGCCACCTATACCTAATGAGGAGACTATACTTCTGGATCGATATCGAAGAAGCTGCTGGCCCAAACTTTTCAGGTTGTTGGGGAAGTTAGCGCATCACTTGGGACCGATTAGTCAACCTGTAAATGAGGAGGGATAGAACTCCTGAGGGCTCCATGGTGCTCCTTTCGAGCTGTTATGGTTATGTGGGAGGGAAGAGGGCTAAGCAGGTGAAATCTGTACACTTGAGTAGATAACGAATTGGATGTCAGCCACAATATCCGTGATTTTCATATTGCGTCTGTAGGTACTTATTCGGGAGAAAAAACCCACCTTTATAAAGGCTGAGTGGTCTCTCTCTATCTGGATACCTCTACTTATTTCAAGGTTCATAACAGTGCGTTACAGCTCAAGACCGCTCGTATATGTGAGTCTGGCGTGAAAGAAATGTCCAGTTTTGTGATGGGCCTTGCCGTGCGAGATGAAAAAGAAAGTTACCAGTTTGCTATCTCCAGGACGCAGCGCTCATACAACGGCGGGTTCTGGAATAAATGAATAAATCACTTGGTGGATACCCAAGCTTCACTGCCGGATATGTGTGTGCGTGTATATAATATTCAAGCAACGAGGAAAGGGAGATCATGCCGACGTCACAACGGCATATTTCAGGGTCATTCCTATAAGGAGATATTAGAATCACGTCCGACCTATATTTTAGGGTGGATCCCCTCGCCCACAATCATCATTCCATCTCTCTCTATACCAACCTTAACTCGTGTCTCTCTCTTTCTCCCTCTAAACGGGATAATGTATGAGCCGCAACCGAGCTATCGACTTTCGCTCTGCCTTCGCGCCGCGAAACTCCGAATAGTGTTCTGAGAATGCAGTGCCATATAAATAACGTTAATATTTCCAACGACTATAACCAGTTGATCTTCGTTACCACTATTTCTCGCCCATCCTTTATGGTGAATGGAAAAAACTGGAGAATGGTATTGGGGATCCGATTGTAATATATGATTATGGTGTCATTACCTTGGAAACGGCTGCGAGAAAATACCCTCAGATAAAACCAGGTGGCAGGCCTTGGAGCAGTATACAGAGAAGTAAGAGTAAGTATAGTAAGTATGTACCTAATACACGGCAGTTCTACTGAACCCGCACTTCATTAGAAATGAGACGTGGCATAAAATTAATTAGTTTGCATCAGATAGTAGGGCACATTTAACATTAGCAAATGTCTACTCCAATTCATGGAATCGTGTATACTAGGGATTGATATTATAGCCTGACAATGAAATAACACGTTGCGGGGACATCAAGGACGTTGCAGCTGCACAGCCGCTTTGATCAACGGTGCAGTTGAAGAACGCTGAGACATGTACCTCTGTTTCCACAATAATATCTTCGTATTCCGAATTTCATCGTGGAAGATTTGAGTTTTGGTTTTTTATTTTCAGTAATGAACCATTGGAATCAAGCGTGAAAAAAAAATTCTAACCCTCCTCAAAATTTGATGGTTTACGTTTCAAGGTATGTAGAATCCAAAACTGCAATAAAAAACGCTGCAAATCCCTGCACAACGGTTTATTATTTTGTATAGAATACCCTTCCGTTACAGATCACAGCTCTATGTATAGATAACCCGTCTATATAATTTATGATATGTACTATTCTATACATATAATGTAGATCGCAGACCCTCCGTAGGTTAGTACCTAACCCCGTACACGTTACTAGGTACCTACCTAAATCAAGAGTTAAATGTTGCTAAAATAATTCTGCCGATGACAAACAGTACCTAACAAAAAGAAACACACATAATGAAGTTCTGAAAAGAAATTGTTGATGAGGAGTGAAAAAAGTTGCGAAAGTACCTACCAACAAACTCCAGCCCCTTCTACGTAGATGGTGTGGCGGTGATCGGCAGTGTAGCGAAAGGTGAAAGTAGAAAGAGAATATTGATAACTTAGGTATCTGATCTTGATATCTTAGTGATAATACGAACTTGCTAACCTAATTAACTATTCAAATTGTACAGCTACTACACGTGCTTTATACCTCCCCCGTTTTCACAGTTTTAAATAAATCCAGTTTATTTTCCGGAAGTGAATTATTCAGTTCCCACAAGTGGTGACCCCTGCTTGTTTTGTACACGCAAAATCGGTCGGTTACTATGGCAGAAACCGGGACAACGTTGCTACCTACTCCGCGACCTACGGGTCAAGCAACCGACGATGAAGCGCAAATTTCCGTCATTCGAATCGGCCCGATGTGGCGAAATAAAGTTTCAATTTGGTTCCTTCAAGTAGAAGCTCAATTTTTTAACGCAAAGTGCTTCGCTGAAACTCGCCGATACAATCATTTGCTTGCCGGTCTGGAATCCTACGTTGCCGATCGAATTTCGGACTTCTTCTCGAAACCGCTGTCGGAAACGCCGTACACCGACTTGAAAGCTCGAATCATCAACGAGTTCGAAGAATCCGAGGGGCGTAAAGTAACAAAACTGTTATCAGAATTAGAACTGGGTGATCGAAAACCGTCAGGTCTACTCCGAGAGATGCGCTCACTCGCGGGAACGAATATTGCCGAGGATTTTCTCAAATCAATGTTCCTCCAACGGTTACCTCAACACGTTCGCTCAATTCTAGCTACAAGTAAAGATGATCTCGATGGATTAGCAGGTATGGCTGATAAAATAGTGGAATACTCGTCCAATTCAAGCACCCCTGTTTATGCTGTTGCCAATAACCCTCCTCGTCAAACCTCGTCCATCGACGAACGCATAGACCGCCTTGAGAATATGATAGCTGAACTCTCAACTTCCATTCATAGGAATCGGTCGCGCTCAAGGTCATCGCACCGGGATGGAAGAAATAATCGCTCTCGTTCACGCTCGCGCAATAATAATAATAACAACAAAGATTCACATAAGTTCTGCTGGTACCACCGCACCTTTTGGAAAGACGCTCGTAACTGTGAGCAGCCTTGTAAGTACGATCCCAGTTATAAGAAAACTGGTCAAATGGGTGGAGATAAAAAGGAAAACTAGAAAACACTGCTGTATATGCGGCCGATAGTGGTGTTACAAAAAGCATGATCTCTAGCCGCCTTTTCGTATTTGATAAACATACTAATTTAAAATTTCTTATTGATACCGGCGCAGAAATAAGTTGTTTACCCCCCACACCTAGTCAAAAACGCCGTCAACCCATTCGTTATTTGTACGCTGCTAATGGAACTCAAATCCCAGTCTACGGGGAACATCTCGTTCAAGTTGATTTTGGTTTTAGGAGACAATTATGTTGGCCTTTTCTCATCGCCGAGGTACAAATACCTATAATCGGAGCGGATTTCCTCGGCCACTTCTCGCTTCTCGTCGACTTAAAACGAAAAAGACTGATCGATTCTCATACAAACCTTCACGTTTCTGCGCTGCGATCTAACATCACTCACCCCACTCTGCATGCTGTCGACCCTAACCACAAATACATCGAACTTTTGAAAAGTTACCCGCACTTACTACGAAAAAATCCTGTTTATCAAGGAAACACCAGCGAATTTCAACACTCCATAGTTACTAATGGACCGCCTGTTACATGCAAGCCTCGCCGTTTAGCCCCTGATAAATTACGTCAAGCAAAGATGGAATTTCAGAAAATGATCGACCTAGGTATCTGCCGTCCGTCTAAGAGCTCGTGGGCCAGCCCCCTTCACATGGTAGAAAAACCTGATGGTTCCTGGCGTCCATGCGGCGATTTCAGGTTACTAAATGCTGTCACAAAACCAGATCGTTATCCAGTCCCAAATTTACAAGATTTTAATTGTCAGCTCGCTGGAAAGAAGATTTTCTCCAAGATTGACCTGGTGCGCGCATTCCATCACATTGCTGTCGATCCAAAAGACGTTCACAAGACGGCAGTGATAACTCCATTTGGTCTTTATGAGTTCGTAAAAATGCCGTTTGGCCTTCGAAACGCGGGCCAATCGTTCCAGCGCTTTTTGGACACCATCCTGCGTGACTTGGATTTCACCTATTGTTTTCTGGATGACATTTTAATTGCTTCAGATTCACTTGAAGAACATTACACACACCTGCAGAAAATTTTTGAGCGACTCAATCATTACGCTATCAACATCAACCTACAGAAGTGTGTTTTTGGTACACCTGAGGTTGAGTTCCTCGGCTACTTAGTAAACCCAGAAGGCATAAGGCCCCACAAAACCCACGCCCACAAAAGTTGAAGCAATTTTGAAATATGAAAAACCCAAGAACATCGCCGATTTGAGACGGTACTTGGGAATTTTAAACTTTTACCGCCGCTCAGTCCCTCATGCCGCGCAAACTCAGCAAGCTCTCTACAAATTGTGCCAAGACACCCGCAAGAAAGATAAGAGGCCAGTTCAGTGGACACCCGAGGCAATAGCCGCTTTTGAGAAGACTAAAACACAACTTTCCATTGCAACACTTCTAGCCCATCCATGTGCAGATCTACCGTTCATCCTAATGGTAGATGCTTCGGATCGGGGCATGGGTGCTTCACTTCATCACCAACGCGGGAACCATTTCGAACCATTGGCATTCTTTTCAAAAATGTTTACACCTACTGAGACCAGGTACTCTACCTACGACAGGGAACTTCTGGCTTGTTACTCAGCTGTCAAATACTTCCGGCATCTAGTTGAAGGTCGTGACATTGTCATTTATACTGACTACAAACCGTTGACATATGCTTTTCAGCAACGTCCAGAAAAAGCCTCACCCCGTCAGCTGAATCACCTTGACTTTATAAGTCAATTTTCGACTGACATTCGGTACATCGCTGGTCACGACAATATTTCCGCCGATTTTCTCTCGCGAATTTCTTCAATAACCGTTCCACCATCGCTCCAGTATGAGGACCTAGCTGATGCCCAAAAAGACGACCAAGAATTGCGTGAGTTGAGAAACTCAACCTCTTGCTCTCTTCAACTCAAGGAGTTGACTCTCAGCAGAGGGCAAACTCTCGTTGTAGACTCCTCCACAGGGCAACTCCGACCTTTTGTGCCAGAAAAATTCCGCAAACCAGTTTTCGAATCACTTCATAATCTTGCCCATCCGGGTGTGAAAGCAACCGTAGAAATGGTCCGGAAGAGGTACATCTGGCCTTCTCTCGCTAAGGACGTGTCACTGTGGTCTCGATCGTGCATTCCGTGTCAAAGATCGAAAGTACATCGTCATACGGCAGCCCCTGTCGGATTGTACGAACCAGTTGAGCGCCGTTTTGCACACATCAACATTGACTTCGTCGGACCTCTTCCACCTTCCCAAGGATGCTCATACCTCCTCACGATGATCGACCGCTACTCCCGATGGCCTGAAGCCGTTCCAGTTCCTGACTGCACTGCCGAAACCGCTGCAAGCACCATAATTTCAATGTGGATCGCCAGATTTGGGGTTCCTGAGGCTATCACATCCGACCGCGGCAGGCATTTTGATTGTTCACTATTCGAACAACTAACGAAAGCATTGGGTATCCACCATATCAAGACCACGGCGTACCACCCTGCTTCCAATGGAATTATCGAGCGATGGTATCGTGTCCTGAAAACCTCTCTCAAAGCTCAGCTCACAGACAATTGGGTGGGAAAACTACCGCTTGTGCTTTTGGGACTCCGATCTTACATTATGCCCACCTGCAACACTACCCCAGCTGAAGTGGTCTACGGCAGTGGGATACGTCTTCCATCGGATTTCCTGGACCCCTCCCATGAGACAACGCCTCAGAATGTTTTTATGGCCCAACTCAAGGACAATTTGCGTAGCCTGCAGCCCGTCCCACCAAAACATAATGGAGCTACCAAGATTTTTGTGCACCATGACCTGCAAACTGCTTCCCACGTTTTCCTACGGCATGACGCCTCCCGTAGAAGCCTCCAACCAGTCTACGACGGGCCATTTAAAGTCACATCACGCAGGGGCAAGACGTTTGACATCATTACACCTAGAGGGTCGCAAACTGTATCGATTGACCGGAACAAACCAGCCTACATCCTGAATGACTGTCACCCTCACCTGCCGCCAACACCACCAACAAACAAACCCGAGCACAAGAGCCCACCAGATGTTCAACAACCACAGCCTGCTCAACAGAACCGAGTGACGCGTTGTGGGCGTTCGGTACGTTTCCCTGCGCGTTTCCTCTCTACCATTTCCACTGGGAGGGGAGTATGTGGCGGTGATCGGCAGTGTAGCGAAAGGTGAAAGTAGAAAGAGAATATTGATAACTTAGGTATCTGATCTTGATATCTTAGTGATAATACGAACTTGCTAACCTAATTAACTATTCAAATTGTACAGCTACTACACGTGCTTTATACCTCCCCCGTTTTCACAGTTTTAAATAAATCCATTTATTTTCCGGAAGTGAATTATTCAGTTCCCACAATGGTATAATGAACCGTTGTGTAATAATTTACCGTTGAGTAATGATTTACCGTAGTAATAATTTACCCATCAATAATACTTCAACGTTTGTTCAAGTTTCACTACCTACCAACAAACTCCAAAAGAGCCATCATTTTTCAAATGAAATAATATCACAGACCAACCAACTCGACTTCATACTCCGCCAATATAATCAGGTGATCCCTAGCAATGATTTCATATCCGCCAAATTTCCTATTGTGGGCGCGTCTCTGGTTACGAGATTTGGTTTGAATTGTATACAATTTCATTCACACTGGAGTCGAAAATGCCTGTCGGTGCAAACTTCGGGGCCTTACTGTGAACGAACGGCTGGACGTACGACGCTCCGGATGGTCTTAAAAAACTCGCAAGTTCAAGAACTATTTAAAACCGTAAAAATATTCACGTAAAAAAATGGTATAGGCGTTTTGAAAATTTCAACCCCTATTTTGAACCCCTTAGAGATGACTCACAGTAACGTCGAGCTTCGAGGACCAACTAGACCCCGAACGGAACCTATAACCCGAATTTCATCAATTTTCTTTCATGGTAACTAAGAAAAGTGGCCCGTACGGCGTACGGCGGACAGACAGAAATATTTTTATTGCAGTTTTGGATTCTACATACCTTGAAACGTAAACCATCAAATTTTGAGGGGGGGTAAGAATTTTTTTTTTTTCATGCTCGATTCCAATGGTTCATTATTGAAAATAATAAACCAAAATTTCTATCTGTCCGCCGTACGCCGTACGCCGTACTGGCCACTTCTCTTAGTTACCATGAAAGAAAATTGATGAAATTCGAGTTATAAGTTCCGTTCGGGGTCTAGTTGGTCCTCGAAGCTCGACGTTACTGTCAGTCATCTCTAAGGGGTTCAAAATAGGGGTTGAAATTTTCAGAACGCCGTATCTCGAAAACTTTCAATTGAAGGGTATTGTTTTTTTTACGTTATTAAATTTGTCGTGAGCTAAACAATTTTTTGAGACCACCCGCTGCTCATGTGCACCAAAAAGCTTCGTCAACACGATCGTGAATCAAATGGTATAACTCCGGCCCGGATATCATAACTACGGAGCACCTGATTATAATCAAGGATGGCTGTATGAAGTCGAGTTGTTTGTTCTGCGATATTATTTCATTTTTGTTAAGTGATTGACTATTGGGTTTTGTTGAAACTTGGGTAAATTATTACACAATGGTAAATTATTACACAACGGCGTTATTTCATAACGGTAAATTATTACACAACGGTTCATCTACCAAGAAGTGGCTGGATTTTGTTGATCAGTACTTTTGCAACTTGAACAAACGTGGAAGTATTGTTGATGGGTAAATTATTACACAATGGTAAATTATTACACAACGGCAAATTATTACACAACGGCAAATTATTACACAACGGTAAATTATTACATAACGGTAAATTATTTCACAACGGTAAATTATTACACTACGGTTCATCAACCAAGAAGGGGCTGGATTTTGTTGATAGGAACTTTTGCAACTTGAACAACCGTTGAAGTACTATTGATGGGCAAGTTATTACACAACGGTTCATTATACTTCACCACATCATATGTACAGAGTAGTACATGTTATTATTATATAGACGGGTTATCTATTCAGAGAGGTGTGATCTGTAACAGGAGGGTATTCTGTACAAAATAAACCGTTGTGCAGGGATTTGCAGCGTTTTTCACGAAGAAACGAGGAATGCCTCTGAAAACCTCGGAAGTCTTGATATATCAAACATAAAATGCAGAAAACCGCGTATGTCTGAAACAGCACACGTGGTGAAAACTAAGTCGGAAATCGAGCATAAATTAGAATGAAAATAAGAAATGTTTTCCAGTAAAACACGTACCATACCTACATAAACCATAACAAATAGCCTGAAAAAACTTGTAAGCATATTCAACAGATTCAACAGAGGGCAAATTTATCTTCCTTCTCAGTTCGTTAATAATTGATGGATTTTCAATCTGTTAATTGCATTGAATTCAGAATCAGCAAAGAATTTCCGCAAATTGGTTCTGGTGTTAAAATTTTCAAAATTTGTACATTTCATTCACTGGCGTTCAAATTTGGCTCATTTTTCGGGAATCCCAATTAGTCAAGTTTCAGAATGGTTTGTCCTCATTACGATGGTTTTTTTCAAATTTAAAATTGGACCACTATAACCCCACCAGTTTTTGTCCGGAAGGTGATTGGCAGCAGGTGTAGAGGAAGAAGGTTGCTTGTGAGTGGGGGGCAGGCGGCTTCCCACCTCAGCTACCTGCCTTGTCATCCAAGAATCGTTTCTACCCGACTAACCATAATTGTGACTGTTGCATCATGAGTTATAGCTGGGTATAGATGTTGTATAGTTACGAGATCATACGGAAAATACATTCATTCTTAAACCAGCGCTCGATGTGTTCACTATTCATTGGAGAGATCTTTCATTGGCGACGAGGATAAACAAAAAGAGAAATGGCCGCAGGAAGACGAGGAAGGCAGTCTCGGCAGGAGGACGTACCTCCACCACAGGGCGCGGGAGAAGTGATATCAAATCCACACAGAATAAGGCTAGAGATAAGGCCATTCGACCCAGAAATGGAAACGTGGGAGTATTACTTGCCGTATTTCGAGTTGGAATTAAAATTAGCTAGGATTGAGGAGGATGACGATCGCCGAGCTGTACTACTTACGAAAGTAGGGACCCAGGCTTTCAAAATGTTGGTGGACTATTTTCGGCTGACTCGGGTAACGGAACTGACATACAATGAATTGATTAAGTCATCAATAAAGTTTATAATACACAGTATACGTTCACAACAGACCGGGTAGCATTCACTATGCGAAAGAGGTCGAAAGCGGAAGACGTCTCGAAGTTTATCAACGACCTCAGGGCGTTAGCGGGAAAATGTCAATTTGGAACATCCCTAGAAGAGCGGATAAGAGACCAGATAATTGTAGGAATTAATAACAGTATGTGGCAATGTGAGTTATTGAAGGCATTTCCAGGCAATGATCGCACACTAGGAGAAGTTGAATCATTGGCAACCAGACTGGAACGAGGTAGGGAAGAACTGATGCGTTTGGCAGAACTGACAGAGAAACCTCGAGAAGAAGAAAGGAGAACGGTGAATAAAATGAAGGACAAACACGGTGGTCAACAACAAGCGGACCCCAAATATATAATAAGAGGCCAGCACTGTTTCAAGAGTGGAAGACAAGCCCACAGCGACAACAGGAAATGTCCTGCCTGGAATAAGTCGTGTGACCTGTGCCAGGGGAAAAACCACTTTTCGCGTGTCTGTTTCAAGTATGGGCGAGTTAAGGTTTGTCTGGAGACGGAAGGACGGAAGAGGACCATCAACAAGATACAAGAAACAAAGCCACGGGATACCAGTTCATCCTCTGAGAGTTCATCCTCTGAGAATCAGGGAGGATCGGAATGAGGGTTTATTAGAGAACTAACTCGTACGGGCACAAAATTAATCCTAACAGTGAGTCTTAATGGATCCAAAATAATAATGCTGTTTGATCCGGGAGCGCAGCACTCTGTAATTAGCAAGAAGGTTTGGAAGCAGATCGGTAAGCCCGATTTGACACCCTATCCAAACTTGATTGCCTACACTAACGTGGAAGTAACCACGGTGGGAATGACAAAAGTACAGGTAGCGGCATTTGGAAGGGAATACAAACTCCCAATAATATTGTTGTGGAGAGACTCTATTCGGATTATATTGGTTTTTAAAATTTGATCTTCCGTTACCTCCAGGAGCCGAAATTTGCACCACCAAGGCCACAAGGGAAACACCACCCACTCCCGCAACGACTCACATACCCCCAACCATCTCCCTGAACACGATTCCGAATGATATTAAAACCCTTTTTTTGCGTTATCCAGAGCTGTTCAGTCCGACAACGGGAAACATTAAAGGGCATCAGATTGAAATAATGTTACAACCAAATGCAGCCCCAAGAGTTTTCAAAGCCAGGCCAGTCCCGTTCGCCCTGAAGCCAGCAGTCGAAAAATAATTAGATAGGTTATTGACAGAAGGAATCATAGAACCTATAGATACAGAAATGACTAGCATTGAGTGGGCGTCGCCGCTCGTTATAGCCCCAAAACCAAATGGTAAAATCAGGCTATGTGCAGATTTCAAGGTGACCGTCAATAAATGCATAGTTATTGATAAACATCCACTTCCCACTTTTGAAGAGGCGTGCGGTTCTATAGCAGGAGGAGTACAATTCTCAGTCATTGACTTGAAGGATGCTTATTTACAGCTGCCGGTAGCTGAGGAGTCAAAAAAATACTTGATAATAGCAACGCACAAAGGTTTTTTCAGATATCGAAAAATGCCATTTGGAATTAGTTCGGCACCCGCTAAATTTCAAAGAACTATGGAAATCATACGGGGAGGAATTGAGGGTGTTCAATGCTATTTGGATGACATAATCATTACGGCAAGAGACAGAGAGATCCATATTAAAAAGGTGGATACAGTGCTGGGGAGGCTCAACACGGCCGGAATGAGAGTACAGCTAGAAAAATGCAAGTGGCTCCAAGACTCTGTTATCTATTTAGGGCATCGGTTTGATAGATGGGGGATTCATCCCATTGATCAACATGTGCAAGCTATTCAGCAAATAATGCCGGAGCCATCTAATGTGAAAGAACTTAGATCCTTCGTGGGTAGCATAAACTACTACCAAAAGTTTATTCCCCAATTACAAGGGCGGTGTACGTTGCTATACAGTTAGCTACAAAAAGGAGCCAAGTGGAGCTGGACAGAACGACATGGCAGGGTAGTCAAAGAGCCGAAAGGAATTTTATCATCAGCCGATACGCTGGTACATTATGACCCTTCATTGCCATTGATACTGTACTCAGACGCAAGTGAAACAGGGGTTGGGGGTGTCCTCTGCCACCGATACAAGGAGGGAGTGGAAAAGCCGATAGCATTTACGTCCAGAACATTGAACAAGGCAGAGCAGCGCTATTCGGTAATAGATCGAGAGGTGTTGGGCATTGTCCATGCGGTAACAAAATTTGAAGGTACCTACCTCTATGGGCGGAGGTTCATACTACGAACTGATCACAAACTACTGATATAGGTACTTGTTTGGGGAAAAGGCGGAACTGCCTAAGATGGCTTCAAGTCGGCTTAGTAGATGGGCGCTCAGGCTGATGGAATTCGATTATTGCATTTAATTCATACCTGGCAAAGAAAATACCAGCAGATGCGCTGTCGCGGTTACCTAAAGAAGTGGAAAACGTGAAGGACAAAAACGAATATGGAAGGAAGATAGCACACACAAAGTTAAAAGATATAGGGATATCGAAAAACCGGTTGAAATCAAGAACGTCAGACGATGAGCAGTTGAACAAAATAACCAGGTATCTACAACAGGGGTGGCCAGCAAAAGAGCATTTGGTTAAGGAGTTGTGGACGTTCAATGAAAAGGAGGAAGAATTGTCGTGTGAAGAAGGGGTTCTACTTTGGAAGGGTAGAATAGTGATCCCCGCGACACTGCAACAAGACGTTATGCATATATTACATGAAGGACACCCAGGCGTCTCGGCAATGAGGTCAATAGCCAGAATGCACCTTTGGTGTCCATCGATGGGCAAGGAAATTTAGATATTCTTGAGGACATGTAAACCGTGCCAGGAAAACCGGCCATGGGATCCGGAATCACCCTTGTATTTTTGGAATGTACCAACTGAACCATGGTGACGTTTGCATGTTGACTTTGCGGAATTTGAAGGGCAGAACTGGTTGATTCTGGTGGACGCGATGTCTAAATGGCTAGAAATTGTACCCATGAAGCAAATCACAACCGAGAAAACAGTGGGGGTATTGGGAGATATTTTTGCACGGTTTGGGTTACCCAAGGTCATAGTTTCGGACAATGGTCCGCAGTGGACGTCCGATAATTTTAAAGAGTTTTGTAGACATAACAATGTTCGACATGTTCTAACTACGCCTTACCATCCAAGGTTCAATGGGTTAGCAGAGAGAGCCGTGAGAACGTTCAAACAACGGTATGGATCGAGTAAGAGTAGCAAGCAGGACCTGCAAACGCGGCTGAACCAGTTTCTGTTTTCGTATAGAGTGAGTAGCCACCGAACGACGGGAAGAACACCGGCAGAGTTAATGTTTGGGCGTCAGTACGAACCAGAATCACTCTGTTGAAGCCGGACTTGGCAGGAAGGCTGGATGAAGAACTGGTGAAGCAGAAGCGCAACCATGACAGGGCACAGCTAAAAGAGTTCTTGGAGGGAGAGACGGTGTGGGTAAAACGAAAGAAAGAAGACAAGAAGTTTTCAGAAGCGGCAGTGAAGAGGAAGACGGGACCGCTATCATACAATAGTCGTGGTTGAGGGGGTGGAGCGCCGGGTCCACGCCGACCACATGCGAAAGGCGTGAGGCACTTGAAGGGAGAGGAATGTTGCATCATGAGTTATAGTTGGGTATAGATGTTGTATAGTTACGAGATCCTAGTTTCACAAAATACGGAAAATACATTCATTCTTAAACCAGCGCTCGATGTGTTCACTATTCATTGGAGAGATCTTTCTGTGTCTACCAAAACATTCAAGTTTTGGTTAATTATTTTCAATAATGAACCTTTGTATGAGCTAGAAAAAGTTTTCTCCCCCCCCCCCCCCCCCCACACAAACGATGCACGACTGATGCATCAGAAATAGCTCACATTTTTAGGGTAGTTAGGCACTTATGGTCATAGATGGGCCCAAACAATTTCATAGCAAACCTCGAACAGGGAGGAAGAAATTTAAAACTCTTGAATGGTGCGGCAAAAACACTATTCTCGGAAATGACGGGTATCCAAGCTGCTCAGGCTGGAAGGCCCCTTCGAAGAGGCCTGGGAAGCCGCCTGCCCCCAGTCTGAAGCCACCTTCCTCCCCTACCCCCGCCACCAGTCACCTTCTGGACGATAATTGACGTGGTTTTAATGGTCTAATTTTAAATTGGAAAAAGCCATGGTAATCAGGACAAACCCCTCTAGAACTTAACTGATTGGGATTTCCGAAAACAATGAGCCACATTTTAACGCCAGTGAACCAATTATTGTAATTTTGAAATTTTGAACACCAGAACCAACTTGCAGAAATTTTATGCTGATTCTAAATCTAATGCATTTTACAAATTGAAAATCGATCAATTACTAACGGAAGGACAGCGAAGATCAATTTAGCTCATTTTGGTGCTGCCACGTGGTGGCGGCTTTTGGAACTAGTCGTCGGGCCATTTCCCCTTAAAGGCAAAAAAAGGTACTTATGCATATATAAATATAATAAATCACCATTTCATAGTAGGAACAATACATAGCCCACACTTCGCTTTTCTGTTTAAAATACCTCGTTGACTCCGTAGACTTCCACGTTTTCCTACTGGGTGGAGAAAAGTTAGTTTACAGGCTTAAAGTACTTTCTCCCGCCACTGAAGAACACTCTATTCGTCTATCGGAAGAAAAGCGTCGCCAGATGGAGCAAGCACCTATGATCTACCAGAAAAGCTCAAACCCTTTTTCGAAAACCCTAACCTGGTTTTTATGGCAGGTACTATATAAATTGCATATTTATAGTCATCCTACAAACCCAATATATTCTCAAGGAGATATTCAGCAGACATACAAACATACAGACCGACTTGGGCGGAATCAACTTCGTGCAATGTAAGGTTTGAAATGTAATCCGTGAAACGAATTATTTTGATGTTTGAAAACAATCACTGTTTCTGTAACCTGCCCTTGTAAGCAGGCTGCCGGGGAAATCTGAAATGGGGCTAGGCATGTAGCATTTTTCATCCATTTTTCACATTTTTGCAGTTTCTTCGTCATCTTCAAACGTCGATACAACGTTTTTAATTGAAAGGAACCTCGAAAAATTGATATTTACGACGCTACTGCGTTCTGAAATCTTCAATTTCTGTTGAAAGGGCTATGTGAGCCACGTAACTATGTGGTGGGTGTGATGAAGTAGGCAAAAATCACACCGCGGTTTCTCTTCTGATTATTGACCAGGGAGTCCTACTGGTCAGGAAAAGCAAGTTGCCACCTGGGAAAGTGGTAGGTTTAGCTATGGTGGCGCGGGAGGGGGGGGGGGGGCGTGCTACGTAACGCTGTTGGTCAACTCCCTATAACTCGGCAACCGATTGTCAGACTCGAATTCAGTGCCAAATTGTTTGTAATTGAATAGGTACTAAACACTTTTTGACACGTTTCATATCTTTAGGATGGCCCGCGATTTTAATTTTTGCAGGACCAGGACCGCGAGGCGGGATGCACGAGGTTTTACCCTTCTCTCAACTCCTATTTACCCTAGAAAGCTGAAATTCGATAAGGAGCCTCCTTGAGACAGTACGAGACGAATGACAGGACGTGCTCCAACCTTATCAGCTGAGTGAGCTAACTTCTCTCCTATTTACCCTAGAAAGCTTAAATTCGATAGGGAGTCTCCCTGAGACAGTACGAGGCGAATGTCTTGACGGGCAGCAACCTTATCAGCTGAGTGAGCTTACTTCTCTCCTATTTACCCTAGAAAGCTGAAATTCGATAGGGAGCCTCCTTGAGACAGTACGAGACGAATGACATGACGTGCTCCAACCTTATCAGCTGAGTGAGCTAACTTCTCTCCTATTTACCCTAGAAAGCTGAAATTCGATAGGGAGCCTCCTTGAGACAGTACGAGACGAATGACATGACGTGCTCCAACCTTATCAGCTGAGTGAGCTAACTTCTCTCCTATTTACCCTAGAAAGCTGAAATTCGATAGGGAGCCTCCCTGAGACATTACGAGACGAATGACTCTATTGGATTTTGCTGATAGGTACTTTTGCAAATTGATCAAACGTTGAAGTATTATTGGGTAAATTGCTACACAACGGTATATTATTTACCTAAGCTTCATGAATAACTACAAATAATAAATTATTGAATTATTGTTTCACGCACATTTGTATGTAACTTTAATTCCCGGGCTGGCTCCAATACTCCATTTAGGGCTTTCCTGGAGGGAGCTCGAGGGTATTGACCACAGAAAACCGTGATCTACGCAGAAGGGGCATCTATACAGGTAAATAATAAACCGTTGTGTAATAATTTGCAGCGTTTTTGTTCCATTTTTTGATTCTGTATACCTTAACGGAAACCATAAAATTTGAGGGGGATTAAGAAATCTGTTTTAATGCTCAATTCCAAAGGTTCATTGTTGAAAATAATGAACCAAAAATCATTATTTTTTGTCTTGAATATTAATTCCAATATTAATTCCTGATTTGCCAAATGGGTAACTGTAGTATGTAGGTAATACAAGCTGGGCAGTCGGACATAAAGCCCACCGATGAAATGGCGTTTACTTTACTTACTCACTGATACTAGTAATAGGTACACAATTGTAGAATACGAATAGTTTTATTCCGATCAGGTATCACACGCCGTGTCTCTAATCTGATCGCCATGGATCAAGTAGGTATCATTGACGCACTACATTACCTATCATTCATCACTGAGATGTTCCACTTATGCACTTGTGGATACGTGAGCGACTAAGATTACCTTATAATTTAAAGAAAGAAAAAGATTCGTGAACATCCACAATTGTGAGTTCAAACATGAAATTGGAGCAAAACCCTTTGGTCACTCGTACGTAAGATGATGGAACGAAAGGAAGGGTGCAGTTGAATAGCCTGGAATTCTGAGAGTGATAAAGTGGGGGCACTCACCAGAAAGTGACCGACTACTACGTGCCAAGCGAACTAGGGATCGGGCGGGAATCGGCGAAAACATAATTCAGTTACTCACAAAATTAGTTTTTACGGTTCGTTTGGCAATAAGCCCCAACTCGAAGGATTAGGCTCCTCGAACATCCCTCTGCCCTCGGGGAGGGGTTAGGGGTTAGGCAAAGTGGAAATCGTAATGGGTTATTGGTTATACCCAAGGGGAAAACCAGCTACCTATACCAGGGTGAGGAGGTCGTCAGGCTGATGGCAACTCATCAGGACGAACCAACCGGATCTCGGATCGGAGATCTGCAGCACGAGAGAAATGCTAGTCTGAAAAGGCAAACACACTTTCCGAGAACACCAAGCCAGACGCGCCTAAATAGGGGCTTTTACATTCGTATTTCGACTCTAGCGGCATTTTTCACGCTTCGCGACAAGCATCAGAGTATGGTACATTTATTTTCCAAACGTTGTTTAGGGCTTTGACTATCAATTTTGACTCCGGAGCTGACTGGATCAAGAGTCGGAGTTTGTAAAGGTACTCCTTGGAACCTGAGACGCTTACTGGCGGTTCAACCCCGTGTCTGTAGATCTGCGTGTTTTTTCTGCGGAAATAATACCGACTGAGTTCATTCTGGCGAACAGCTTTAGCGATTTTTGACCCCCGATACTCAAAGTTGGCTAACATTTGTTAAGAAGAAACATTTTGGACGAGCATAATTCAAGTTTTTCATACATCAAGTTTTGGTGAGTTTTAGTCTTTTCCATAGTTTTGACTCACAAAAGCTCGAATTTGGCCCACTTTCCGTTTTAGAAAGTTTCTTATCTTATTCCTCTTTCCCTCCCCCATTACAAATATTTGGGCGAAACTTGGATTCACATTGGTGAATTGTTAATATATTAATATAAAATATTGAGGAATGGACGTAGAACACTTTAAAATGGATTTGCATTGAGAACACTTTCGAAAACCTACAATCAATGTTCATTTAGATACTTATCGCTGTCTCCATGTCAGTCTTATAACCGCTAATAATTTTACTTCTCTCCCCCTTGTCAGGTTGTCCTTCTACTGCCTGACGCCAGGAGCTTCGGTCTCTTCACCTGCCCTCCGGCATTGTGCATAAGGTGGCCGTACCGCTCCAGAGTTCTATCAGTGCCGGCATCCACTTGCTCTGGCTGTTCCATCCTCGCTCTGACAGCTTCGTTTCGGAACCTTTCCAACCTGGACACCCGGAAACTTCGTTTGAGGCCATCCGTCTCCACCAAACATTCTCTGTTGGTTCCGCTTAGTGAGAAACCAGAGATATACAAGAATATCAGACCCATATAGAGAAATGCTTTCTCCTACAGTCAAATACTTTTAATGACCGCAGTACTAATAAAAAACAGAGTTATGGAAAGGTTGTATATTTCCACTAATACACGGAAATATACTGTTAACCAGTGTCGGTGATCAAACCACCGCCCGTAACAAACAGTAACATTATAAATTAATAACGTTATTGTTTGTTACCGACGATGGTTTGATCGCCGAAAACGGTATAACAGTATATTTTCTTGTATAAGAGTGGAAACATAAGGCCTTTCAATAACTCCGTTTTTTTTTTTTTTTAAATTTTAAATGATTTTCCGATGTACCTATGTCGCGAGTGGTTTGGTTCGATCCTTAATACCGTAATTTAACAAAATTCTAGAAGAACAATCCTCGGATCTACAAAGAATGGCCGAAGATCGAAGGGGCTGAAAATAAAAAAATGTTCAGGTCCTGGCAGAGATCTGAACTCGTACCCGCTGAGCTTTAATAATGGTGGATCCCTCTCTTGATAGGTAAACTCGGTTTGTTCAATATAACCATCGGTCGTCATTAAAAAAAAAAAAAAAAAGCAAATTGAAAATGTCGGAGGTAGTGCGAATCACTCCCCCTCCCTCTCACTAGTCATTTTTCTATGTGATTGGGAGGGGGTAGGGATGGTTGGAGGGTAGAGAGGATTTTCGAGCGTGACTCGAGACGTGTTTACGTACACTTGGAGGCACGCCTGTGACAGAGTGAGGAGAGTGACAGTGGACCCTCGAGAGTCTCCCTCCTAGATTATCACCGGTTAAGAAGAGATATCGATTAGGCTTCCACCAAACGACCCATCTCTACCGGTAAAACAAACGACTCGAGAACAGCCGTACCGTCACACTCCACCCCACATGCAGAAGTATGAGAGGGAAAAAGGGGAATGAAAAGTAGTATGAAGTTCTGGTTCAGGACAGGACATCTGAACAACTTCAAGGTGACTAACCTCCGTCGTAATGGTACTACCTCAATAATATTTACTGGTGGAGAACAAAGCTCCTACATACGATTATTGGCGGAGAAAAAAAATTTTGTCAGAGGTTGTTGTCCAGATAATTTTGATCATCTGGGCAACCTCTAAGTGATCAACCTCCATCGCTAGCATGGAACAACTACTGGGACTTGTAAATTGGGACACGGCATTACTCGTCTTCAAATGAGCTCAATATATTTTAATTGTATTGACACTCTAAAGGGGTTGGGGAAGCGAATAGATTTATGTATTATCAAAGGGACAGGATGTTTGTAAAGGAATCCTTCACCTTTGGGCTTACCCTTCTGGAAAGCCCACAAAAGTGGACGGATTATGGTGAATTACTTCGGGCCGGTTTCACCAACGCGGATTATCCAGAGTTCAATCCCGGCTGAGGTTTAAGCCATCGATTCTGAGAAAAGACAGTTTCACGAACGCCTAATCTAGGAATGAGCCGCGGCAATGGCGTATTAAGTTAATACCTCGTTTCAGGTGGTTTTAAACCTGTGATCTACGGTTGATCTCCGATTCTCCTCCAGGCCATCGCCATTTTGAAATCTATTTTATCAGTGTTTTTCATATGTACTTCTCAACTTGCAATCTTGCATCAACATTTAGTGCGATGAATCGTTACATTGAAGTGTTTGAGTCATCCTTGGATGAATATTTCAATGAACTTCTGGAAGTGGCCGCGCCCAGACGGCGATAATACGCGAAAGGGTCGAGCATTTCCACAAGTGGGATGACGGCGATTTTTTCGCGAGTTTCCGCCTTCCGACGGAAGGGATGAGCTTAGTGCTCGATGCAAGAGAAAGCCTTCTATTTCTCGAAACAGAAATGTGAGTGCAACCAAAAATGTGTAATAAATATAATTTTACACCAAACCAGGTAGGCAACAACGTCGGACCCATCATTATTTATTTAATAGGTAAACAAACCTTCATTGTACGTGGTAGGTACTCGCAGACTGCGCTAATAAGTACATGTATAACTTCTTCTGCATACAGCGAATTATTGTAAAAAACGCTGCAAATCCCTGCACAACGGTTTATTATTTTGTATAGAATACCCTCCTGTTACAGATCACAGCTCTATGTATAGATAACCCGTCTATATAATTATGATATGTACTATTGTATTATATACATATTATGTAGATCGCAGACCCCCCGTAGGTTAGTACCTAACCCCGTACTCGTTACTAGGTACCTACCTAAATCACGAGTTAAATGTTGCTAAAATAATTCTGCCGATGACAAACAGTACCTAACAAAAAGAAACACACATAATGAAGTTCTGAAAAGAAATTGTTGATGAGGAGTGAAAAAAGTTGCAAAAGTACCTACCAACAAACTCCAGCCCCTTCTACGTAGATGGTATAATGAACCGTTGTGTAATAATTTACCCTTGAGTAATGATTTACCATAGTAATAATTTACCCATCAATAATACTTAACGTTTGTTCAAGTTTCACTACCTACCATCAAACTCCAAAAGAGCCATCATTTTTCAAGCGAAATAATATCACAGAACAACCAACTCGACTTCATACTCCGCCAATATAATCAGGTGATCCCGACCAATGATTGGCCGTATTCACAAATTCCTATTGTGGGCGCGTCTCTGGTTACGAGATTTGGTTTGAATTGTATACAATTTCATTCACACTGGAGTCGAAAATGCCTGTCGGTGCAAACTTTGGGGCCTTACTGTGAACGAACGGCTGGACGTACGATGCTCCGGATGGTCTTAAAAAACTCGCAAGTTCAAGAACTATTTAAAACCGTAAAAATATTTACGTAAAAAAATGGTATAGGCGTTTTGAAAATTTCAACCCCTATTTTGAACCCCTTAGAGATGACTCACAGTAACGTCGAGCTTCGAGGACCAACTAGACGCCGAACGGAACCTATAACCCGAATTTCATCAATTTTTTTTCATGGTAACTAAGAAAAGTGGCCCGTACGGCGTACGGCGTACGGCGTACGGCGGACAGACAGAAATATTTTTATTGCAGTTTTGGATTCTACATACCTTGAAACGTAAACCATCAAATTTTGAGGGGGGGTAAGAATTTTTTTTTTCATGCTCGATTCCAATGGTCCAAACCTTTTATAGAAGAGCCTAGGTAGGCTATCTACAATTTATTACAAGAGCTGTCTCGAAAGATGTAAGATGGTCTTTTGTAGTAATGACAGAGTGGAGTCGAGCAGAAGTTCTCAGAATGACAGAGGCTAGAGGCATAAGAAAAAATCGCGAAACTTCCGCAACTGGCTACTATTATGCAGTTTAATGTCTCCACAACAGAGGATGGCGGACAAAATTTAAGTATCCATAGAAGAAATATCACAGATCCACAACTCATGGATGAGCATCTCTCCTCCATGTCATCTGTAATACGGGATTTGTGTTTCTGGGGATAGCAATGCTGATGCAAACTGAACAATCTCGGCTTAAACCCAAGTTCGGCTAAACCGCGGATCAAAAACGTTGGTGAAACTGTCGAAGCTCTGAACCACAGATCAAATTTGAATCCAGCATTTATTGATACCAGGTTTAAGCTGCGTTGGTGAAACCGGCCCTTAGCGTATTATACTACTAAACCACGATCTTGTAACATGTGACACATTTGTGACAGTGGACCCTCGAGAGTCCCCCTCCTAGACCAGCGAGATTATCACCGGATATAATTAGGTTTCCACCAAACGACCCCAACTTAGAAATACACCCCCCCCCCCCCCCCCCCCGGAAAAATAAACGTCTCGAGAACAGCGACCGAAAAATCTGCAAATTATTACGCAACACTTTATTATTTACCTGTATAGATGCTGCGTAGATCAATGTTTTCTCTGGTCAATATCTACCCTCTTGCTCCCCCAGGGAAGTCAAAATCGAGTGTTTCAGCCGGCCGGGCAGTTACAGTTTCATAAATATGGGGTGGATTCAACAATTTATTCTATCATTGACATAATTGATTATTGGTTGTTATTCGTGAAGCATAACGTTTGTTCAAGTTACAGAAGCACCTACCGATCAACAAAATCCGAAATAACTATCATTCTTCAAATGAAATAATATCACGGAACAAACAACTCGATTACATCCAGCCGCATGCGTGATTATAATCAGCTGTTCCCTAGCAATGATATCTGGGCTGTATTTATACCGTTTTATTCATGGTCATGTTGGCAAACCCTTTCGGTGCGATCGAACCGCTGGCTGTGCTCCGGGTGGCCTCAAAGAATTCTCAAGTTCGAGATCAATTTAAAAACGTAAAGAAAACCATAATATACTTACCCTTCTACTAAAAGTTTTCGAGCTACGGCGTTCTGAAAATTTCAACCCCAATTTTTCACCCCCAGAGATGTCTGACAGTAACGCCGAGCTTCGCGGACCAACACTAGACCCCAGATGGGACATTCAAACCAAACTTCATTCATTTTGGTTCATGGTAACTAAGGAAAGTGCGAAGTCCAGCGGGCGGCGGATGGTCAGATATTTTTGTATTCCATTTTCGGATTTTACGCAGGCACCTTGAAACGGAAACTATATAATTTTGATGATGAGGGGGGTGGGGGGGGGGGGTTAAACTTTCATTTTTTCATGCTTAATTCCAAAGGTTCATTATTGAAAACAATAAACCGATAGATTCGCACTTTGGTAAACAATTTGACTTCTGCACTTACCCCAAACTCCAAAGTGTTAACACTGTTATCATGGCCATGACCACGGTGCTGTCAAGAGGTGCGGAGATTTATTCGCCAAAGCACCAATACAGTACTCAGGAAATCCCTAACAGGATTTCTGCTCTCGAGACGCAACTGTGTACACCCTGTGTCCTCATCTTTGATTTCACGAAGACGTTCACGAAAAGTTCCACCGGGTCAAAGAAAGATTCAGGAAACTAGTACCCACGTAACCGTCGAAACCCTTTTCGGTTGACCCGAGATCCTGGGCAAGGGATGTTGGATCGAGCATTAGTCTTGCTTGACTTGAAAGGTCGTTGGTCGGGGAGGTTCATATCACTACGATTGATTGATTGATCTATGAGTCATCACTCTTCCGCCCCCGCTCATGCTCACAAAACGCTTCTTCAACTCCTGTCAACCTCCTTCCGTCTCGAGCCAACTATCAACTAAAGTCCTCCTCCTCCAATGGGGCCTCTTTCACCGCCACTCCCCCCTCCGACCACCGCAAGGCTTCAAATGCATAATTCACTCCTGTTGAATATTCAAGAGCTGGCGTCTTTCTTTTTTTTTCATTATCGCGCCTTCAAATTCAAGAAGTATTTTCCGATTCCTTCAGGGATTTTCACCCTCCCATCTAATCAAACGATAAGATGAAAGTAATACTGTCGGCGGCAGATAATCTGTTTAAAGTTCAGTGCAGTACTCATTAATATCTTGGGTTCCATACTCCAAAACCGTCTAGCGTAGCATTCTGTAAATAAGAAAAGTGCTAAGTACGGCTTACGGCGGACAGACAGAAATTTTTGATTTATTATTTTCAATACCTAATGATCGAACCTTTGGAATCGAGCATGAAAAACAAAAAAACAAAAAAAAATCCCCCCCCCCCCGCCTTCACTCAACGCAAATTTGATGGTTTCCGTTGCAAGGTATGTAGAATCCGAAAATGCAATTAAAAAATGTCTGTCCGTCCGCCTACGCTGTACGCCGTATAACGTAATTCACTTAGTTACCATGACCCAAAATTTATGAAATTTGGTTTGTAGGTACCGTTTGGGATCTAGTTGGTGCTCGAAGTTCGGCGTCACTGTCAGTCATCTCTAAGGGGTGAAAAATAGGGGTTGGCATCTCCAGGACGCTGTTACCTCGAATTTTTTTACGGTTTTAAATAGTTCTTGAACTTGGGAGTTTTTTTAGACGACCTGGAGCATTGTACCTCCAGCCGTTTGTTCCCAGTAAGGCCCCGAAGTCGGCACCGACAGGCTTCGTCAACAGGAGGGTGAATAAAATTGTATACATTCAGCCCAGATATCCCAGATATCATTGATAGGAAGCACCTGTTTATAATCACGGATGGCTGTTTGACGAGTTGATTGTTCCGTGATATTATTCAATTTGAAAAATAATGGATCTCTTGGATTTTGTTGATTGGTACTTGCAACTTGAACAAACGTTGAAGTATTATTGGGTAAATTATTACAGAACGGTAAATTATTACACAACGGTTTATTATACTATCTACGCAGAAGAGGGATCTGCACAGGCAAATTATTGCACAACGATTTATTATTTGCCTTATGCTTCATGAATAATTACAAATAATTAATTATTTAGTTAGTGAATCCCGCGTGTTTGTTGGAAACTTTAATTCCAGGGCCTGCTCCAGTGCTCCATTTAGGGCTTTCCTGGAGGGAGCTCGAGGGTAACAGAGATCTACGCAGAAGGGGTATATATAAAGGTAAATAATAAACATTGTGCAATAATTTGCAGCGTTTTTTATTGCATTTCGGAGTCTACATACCTTAAAACGTAAACAATCAAATTTTGAGGTGAGGTTAGACTTTTTTTTTCATGCTCGATTCCAAAGGTTCATTATTGAAAATAATAGGTAAACCAAAAAGTCGAATTTTACTAGGTAAAAGTTGAACTAGAAATGGAAAAAGTTGAATTGGACTTGGAAGAAGTTGAATTTGCAATGGGAAAAGTTGAATTAGGTTTGGAAAAGGTTGACTTTGGTTTGGAAAAGGCTGAATTTGACTTGGAAATGCTAGACGTACCATGTTCGAATTTCAAATGGTCACAACTTCCTCAAAATATGGTATTTTTCAGATTTCCTTTTCGGCTTATTCATATTGTCGAATTCTTCTACTTGAGGTGAAAACGAGCTTTCTAGGTTGAAAAGTATGGGAGTTATGGGGGATTTTTCAACGATAACTGCCGTAAAAATGGGCCAAAATGGTGTGGTAAATATCCGTTAGGACGTATTGGATTCTTCGGTATTCTATTCTTTCCTGGAGGAAGCACGAAGGTAGGTGTGTATCGCAGAAAGAATTGGTTTACGTTGAACGGGCATCTATACTGAAACTGCCCCGCGATCATTATCAACTGTTCTTTTTCTCTCCCTAAGTTCTGAATTATTCAATAGATGCACTTTTTCTACAACGTTAGACATTATTAGATACTAGATACACTCTTTCTACTACATTAGACACTACTAGATACTAGATACACTCTTTCTACTACATTAGAAACTACCTAAGGATGGTCGTTGCATTGAAGAATAAAGTCAGTTTAAACACCTTTTAGGGGGTTGCCAGAAGTGATTTTCTCAAAAATTCCATTTTCGGATTCTACGCACCTTGAAACTGAAATCGTCAAATTTTGAGGGGGAGTTAATTTTTTTTTCTTGCGCGATTCCAAAGATTCATTATTGACAATAATAAACCAAAAGTTTTTTAGACCTGAAGTGATATTTTGGGTAAAAAACGCTTGCATACGAGTCTGCAACGCATTGGGACATTTTCATGTCTTTACCTATTGCTTTTGACATTATTAATATTAAGAGGTAGGTACCTAATTTCAATAAAATAGACGATTCCGGATTAATTATCTTCTACACTCACGATCATTAGTTTGTAAACAAAATATGAGAACAGTTATGCCCATAGCTCCGCTATTCGTATAGTCAATATGTTATGGAGAACATGAAAATGTTCGTTAAATCGAGAGCTTTCCAACGAGTGGTGAACGATTTTTGTGGGTTAAAAAGTGTAGAAAATGAACAAGCCTAACAACGGGGTCGTTGTAAGCGGAAATCATTATAAAGGCACTGTAACACAATTTCGTTACGCAATTTCGTGACAGTTTTTTGTGCTAGTTTGTAAACAAAATATGAGAACAGTTATGCCCATAGCTCCGCTATTCGTATAGTCAATATGTTATGGAGAACATGAAAATGTTCGTTAAATCGAGAGCTTTCCAACGAGTGGTGAACGATTTTTGTGGGTTAAAAAGTGTAGAAAATGAACAAGCCTAACAACGGGGTCGTTGTAAGCGGAAATCATTATAAAGGCACTGTAACACAATTTCGTTACGCAATTTCGTGACAGTTTTTTGTGCCAGGGCAAAGCCATGAAAATGTCAAAATAAAATAATAAACCTTTGTGTTACAACAACATGCAGTGGTTTCTTCTTACAAAATTAGCTACAGGTAATTGAATGGAATAGGGTACTCGTGTACGAGAATCTACTGGTAGAAGCCGTAGGTTGTTACATGGTGTTATACATATCAAAAGAAAGATGCCTTCCTACTACTAATCATTGGGCACCTTCTTTCGAAGGCTTCTACCAACGCATTTTGTTGCAACGGATTCACACCAGAACTAGAGGTTAGCTCCCTATCGTCGTTTGCCATTTCGCGATGAAAAATAATTCTAGATCATGGTGTCCCCCTCCACATGATTATCCTACGACTCAATTAGTCTGCTCCGCCACCAAGCAAGCGTCATGACTTCCGTTCCTACCAGCTTATTGATAAAGCATTGCTCCACTTCACCGTCAATGTTTATCAACCTGCTGTTTACTGTTTACCTGAGGATTGTCAGACAGCAGGAATCCAAGGAACGACATTCCTCGCCTTCCTGATTACTTGTGTTAGAGCAAACTGGGTTTCACTGTTATTCTGATCAATAGATGGATTCGATGTAACTGTCAAACACTCCAAGCTGATGATCATTCATCAGAAAGGAAACAGTCCACTAAATCAATGAAAGGTTTTAGTCATGCAGCAGATCCAAATTGAGCGAATTATAACTATCGTCTTGAACGTGCTATCGAATATTATCCATGGTTTTTCCTCAAATGTGAACACTATTTTCACCCAAACGATTTTTTCTTTTTTTGGTTTAATATTCTCTGAATAATACACCTACCTATGTGGTTCGTAATTTTTTTTGGAACACCCCTCAAATTTTGGTATATTATTTTCAATAATGAACCATTGGAATCGAGCATGAAAAAAAAATTCTAACCCCCCCCCCCCCCCCCCCCTCAAAATTTGATGGTTTACGTTTCAAGGTATGTAGAATCCAAACAGCAATAAAAATATTTCTGTCTGTCCGCCGTACGCCGTACGGGCCACTTTTCGTAGTTACCATGAAACAAAATTGATGAAATTCGGGTTATAGGTTCCGTTCGGGGTCTAGTTGGTCCTCGAAGCTCGACGTTACTGTCAGTCATCTCTAAGGGGTTCAAAATAGGGGTTGAAATTTTCAGAACGCCGTAGCTCGAAAACTTCCGATAGAAGGGTATGGTTTTTTTTACGTTATTAAATTTGTCTTGAGCTAAACAATTTTTTGAGACCACCCGGAGCATCGTACGTCCAGCCGTTCGTGTGCACCAAAAAGCTTCGTCAACACGATCGTGAATCAAACGGTATAAATCCGGCCCGGATATCATAACTACGGAGCATCTGATTATAATCAAGGATGGCTGTTTGAAGTCGAGTTGTTTGTTCTGCGATATTATTTCATTTGACAACTGATGGACTATTGGATTTTGTTGGTAGGTACTTCTGAAACTTGAACAAACATTGAAGTATTATTTATGGGTAAATTATTACGCAATGACAAATTATTACATACCGGCAAATTATTACACAACGGTAGATTATTTTACAACGGTAAATTATTACACCACGGTAAAATATTACACAACGGTAAATTATTACACAACGGCTCATCTACCCAGAAGGGGCTGGATTTTGTTGATAGGTACTTTTGAAACTTGAACAACTGTTGAAGTATTATTAATGGGTAAATTAATACACAATGTCAAATTATTACAGAACGGTAAATTATTACACAATTGCTCATCTACCCAGAAGGGGCTGGATTTTGTTGATAGGTACTTTTCCAACTTGGACAACAGTTGAAGTATTATTGATGGGTAAATTATTACACAATGGCAACTTATTAAACAACGGTAAATTATTACACAACGGTAAATTATTACACCACGGTAAATTATTACACAACGGTAAATTATTGCACAACTGCTAATCTAAGAAGAAGGGGCTGGATTCTGTTGATAGGTACTTTTGCAACTTGAACAACCGTTGAAGTATCATTGATGGGCAAATTATTACACAACGGTTCATTAGTCCATCTCCGTTGAAGGGAACTTATAGAGGTAAATTATTACACAACGGTTTTGGTAGGTACCTAGTAACGAGTACGGGGTTAGGTACTAACCTACGGAGGGTCTGCGATCTGCATAACATGTATAGACTAGTACATTATATAGACGGATTATCTATACGGAGACCTGTGATCTGTAACAGGAGGGTATTCTGTACAAAATAATAAACCGCTGTGCAGGGATTTGCAGCGTTTTTTTTTAACGTTTCAAGGTGCGTAGATTCCAAAAATGCAATGTCCATCAGCCATATTATCGATATCTACCTTAATTTTCGGTCTACAAAAATTCGCGCACAGGCTCCATTTGGGCCCTAGTTGTGTCCCCTATCTCGGCAGGTCGGTCGGAAAACACCCAGGGGTGTTATAGGTGGATAATTTATTTATTTATATTTATAATGGGTGCAAAATGATATATTTTTGAGGTTTTAGTGAACTTGAGCTAGTGGAGTATCTTTTTCCATGTTTGTTAGGGTGAGGAGACCAGATATGAAGTTGATTTTGACCACTGAGTGAAGGATTGGGGTTCTAGCGAATTTTTAACTCTCAAAATGTGTATATGCCAAAAACCTGTGAAATGGCAGTTATCACCTGAAATTTGTATTTGTTTCAATGACAATTTCACTGATATCAAATAATTAGTCCGAAATAGCAACCTTATACTTATTCGAATTTAATACCGTCAAATTAGCTTTGTGGGTCTCTTCACTGAGGTCCCAATCATGCCGTATTCTGTCGAGAATAATAAACCCATGTTACAAGGACTTAGCGGCGTTTTTTTATCTCCCCGTAATAATCAATTTAGACTGAACGAACCTGGCATATAATGTTACGGTTGATTGTGTGTGTGTGGGGTGGGGGGGGGGGTGGGGGGCTGCTCTTGTAGCCTGTTGGTATTGAAAATTGTGTTCTAGTTCCCCCACTGTTACTTTTATTTAATTATTCCTATTTTACTACTAATTACTCATAATTAGGTCACAAATTACTGAATCGTCTTTGTCATTTCTGGCGACGTGATACCCGGATCGCATCTGATTGTGGTGAGCCGGTGGTTGAGCGCTCTGTCACTTGGTGGTTGGGATTGGAACGACGACTGTGGTCAGCCTGTTCGAATCCCAACGTTCCTCGTCTCAACTTAGGGCGGCGAGACGAGCTGAACTCGCCAACCAGTTCTGCCCAATCTATCTGCGCATCGGGTAGCGCGTTCCAAGCGTTTCAGTTCTTATCATGAACCCGAAGTTTAATTTCTGCCCAGACTGTACATTGAACCCAACCATGGAACCATTCCAAGCGCGTTGGGTTCTTACCGGTTCCGCGCTTAGGGTCGGCGTTTTGCGTTCAACGGCAGAAGTAAACCTTTTTGAGTTCCAATCAATCGGTTCATGAACCCAAAACTTTTCTGAACCGGTGCTGCACCTACCCCGACTCCTTCATGAACCGAGTTCCACATGAAATGAGTTTCTTGCACCCAAGCTGTTGAACTCAGTTCGCTTGGAACGAAGCTAGTAGGTAGCCATGAGCAAAATAATCGGATCAAAATCTGATCCTCACGTCCGGACGCTTGCAGGGCAGTTGGAAGGAAAGTCCCAGCCTCAAACGGCTACTTTATACTTTGCTATTTTCAAAATTTACTGTTATTTCGATTTCTGATAATTTTAAAGAAAAAAAAGTGGGAGAATCTCAATGCAACGGGGGGAATAGCTTATTTTTATTTGGTTTCACCATCCTAAGTAGGGATAGTCGGGATACCATAATTATCAGGTAAATTTAAACTACTGTCTAATATTTTCAAAAATGAACCTTTGGAATCGAGCATGGACCCCCCCGCTCAAAATTTGATGGTTTGCGTTTCAAGGCACGTAGAACCCAAAAATGGAATAAAAAAATTGCTGTCCGTCCGCTGTACTTCTCACTTTTCTTAGTTACCGGTACCATAAACCAAAATTAATTAATTTAATTTTGTAGGCCCCACATGCGGTCTAGTTGGGTTCTCTCAGTCTCTTAACTACAATAAACAATACACACTTAACTACAACTTAATAAACAATATCTTCTATTCATTGACCTATGAAGCTGCAGTGTTGATTCATAACGCGCGCCCACCCAAATGTCAAAACTTTTGAGCCTGTGACACTGTGGTTTTTCTGAATAAGACGAGTGGACCCACCAGCGAGTCATTTATAAAATATTCCATAGTCCCATTAATATTGTTTCACGAGTACTCATAGTTCGACTTCACAGCGCTAGGGGAAGTTCATAAGTTTTTTCCCCCACCGGAAAGGACGCGACCGCAATATACAAGCGGGTTTGCTCGCCAAGCGGTGGAAAAAGCTTCTTTTTTTTTAATAGAAAACGCCACCGCTTTTTAGCTTTTCACCTCAGTACAAGAAGTCAGTTTTTTCTTATTATTTAGCACGCTCCTTTTTTGAAGGCCGGACCCTTCTGAAAGGGCGGAAGAAGTGGACAGTTGTGCATAAAACAGGCGCAGCTCCTTTTTCGTTCCGTTTTCTCGAAAAAGGCGCCTCTTTATTTCTTAGCTTCCGAGCCATTTCACGGTCGCTTCCAAAGCTTATACCCCCCCATTCACTCACCATTTCGCGACGTCACCATTTCTAGACTACACCCCTTATCTGAAGCTCCACGCCAAAGTGCTTCCACCGTTGCGTTTTACCTTTTTTTTTTTATTCTCTCTGTATGGTACTTTCAAGAAAAAATACTCCTTGAATCCCTTTTAACTGGTTGGTGGACATTGAACTAATTCAGCGCTAATCCTTTATCGGACCGGTTCAAGAAACCGAAGTCAACATTACCCCACCTTGGCCCTCAACAATCGATTTTGGTACAATCAATTGTTTAATGTTCCAAATGTTACTTTTACCTAAGTAGATACTTATTTCTATCTCATTTAGGTATTAAATCGAGTTAAATTGACTTTATTGTGAAGACATCTATTGTTCTTTTTTAATTATTCTATTCCATTATAATAATTAAATTTATATCCTAAAAGTTGGGACTTTCAGTTTCCATCTAAACTATTCAATTAACTAGATATCGCATAAATCAATAATGTTTTAATAAATTTCTTCAAGTACAATGGTACCTACCTAGGCACTTCAGAGGCGTAATAAGGGTAAAGTATCAGGGAACACTAAAAAAGAGGAGCAGTTTCAGCAGTTCTACTTATTTAAACGTAAGCTTCCGCTCTTCACATTCCTGTTTAGTCGTCTTCATGACCTAGGATTAGGTCTAACTCAAAGTAAGTGCTCTTATTCATTACCTATTTATACTCTACCAGGATTTCTTATGCAGTTGAAATTCTGATAACTTTGAAAACATTTAAGTAGGCAAAAATGTGAGAGTCAATACCTAATCGGTAGCCAAAATCTATTAATCGATTAAAATCGGGGAGTGGCATTGCATCGATTTGTTGTTAATTACTACCAACACTACTGACACTAGACAGCATTGCAGTAGAAAAGTTGGTCTCAGCTAGTGAGGCGTACGAGTTCATTTGAGGGAATCCAGTTAGTTCACTCCTTGAAAGGAGCAGTTCTTTTGATTAGTTCAGTAGTTAATTCCAGTTCATTTCGTTTCCAATCACAGACGCAAACACTGAACTAGAAAGAAGATATATACCTACTATACAAACTTAGTCCTGAACGATACCAACTTAGCTCCTTATTCCTATGAAATGTCTTTCCGTGATACTATAAACTCCTTATGTAGTATCCCCCACTAACTCCTAATGAACCAAATCGTATCTAAATAACTCCTTATGAACGAAGGAACTATCTTTCAGTGGATACGATCAACTCCTCACTCCTCATGTAGTAAAGGAACTATCGTTCTGTGGATACTATAAACTCCTCAAGTAATATTAAGGGTAAATGTCACGGGTTTAGTTCCAAGAACCGCCACCACCTTGTGCTTCGAAATGAGCCAATCCAATATTTAAAAAAATAAAATAAATCGTATATTTACACATTTGGCATAATACAGATAGATTCACAGGTAAAATTATGAATGCAATGTTCCTCTGTTTATTACCTGAGCCTAAGGTCAGTGACCTGTCCAGGCTCGTCTCTCTCCCAGCTGAACTTGTACATATGCGTTCGATTGGTAATATATTTATAGTTTATAATTCTTATGCACTACTTCTTAATTCGCTTTATTTTAACAAACTTGAATTTTATATACTTAAACCTAAATCTAGTATACTTAATGTCTAAGGAAGGTCATTATGATAGTGCATTTCTGTTATTCAGAATTTTAATCTAGAGATGATGGATTTTTGGAGGTTCATTATGAAAGTTTATTTCTGTTATTCAAAACATAATTTAAGGATGATTGATTCTGCATTTGCTTGATTCATCAAATGATGAAATGTCAATTTTTTGAATACGGCTACAGAATTAGTTGTTTTAATTATTGCTGGTGGTATATTTTCGAAAACCGAGGGTACTAGCCAAGGCAACTAACTGCCTAGTGTAGAAGTCATTGCTTGGGCGTGCCATTACTAAAATACTCTGTGCTGTCAACCTGGCAGGTCTCACATCACTTCTTTTCTTAAACAAGCCGAGGAATTTATGCACATATAAAGCCAATCTGTAAACATACGTCATTATTGGAGAAAGCAGTTCAAAATCCTCGTAAAGTTTCACTAGGTCCTAGGTTCCTGGGGCCTGTGTGATTTAGTGGCTATACGTAAGACAGTATTGACAACCAAATGTAGGGTACCAAAACTGCTCGCGTAAGCACCTCCCCTAATGGGTATTCCATAGATCAGTATGCCATAAACATAAGCATAGAAAAACCATACATAGATTTTTATTCTCAGTAAGACGAAGAGGTGGAATGTTTTCCTAATCCTTGCTACTAAACTATGTATGTGTTCCTTCCACTTCATATGCTGATCAAGCAACAGCCCTAAATATCTGATGGAGTTTACTTTTTCCAGTCTTTGACAAGTAAGCGTAGCATGTTCAGAGCCGCAATTTCCCTGATGTATTTCTATTTTTGAATCTACTGGTTGTCCAATAAATTGATTGAAAATTATATATATTTTGTTTTGGAGATGTTAATTGTTAAACTACTGTCCATGGCAAACCATTTGCTACATTGTCCATAATTAATTCAGCACTTGAATGAGGTTGCTTCATCATCAATATCGGAGGGTGTTCGTCCGACAGCAGCGATTCGGATTCGTCAGACAACGAAGAATTTTGATTCACAATTTTCTTTTTCCAATATGAAACATGCCTTGAAATTATATTTCGAAGATAATAATTATACGTAGAATCTGAACCCTTATATACGTGTTTTTGTTGTTATTTGCTTAGCCTTACTCCTTATTGAGGGAATTGAAAACGTTAGAAAGCTATTTAATCGTTCATGGTTCACCTTTTCTCCGTTGTGATGCCAAGTCTGTAGTATCTAGATGGACGGGCTTGGCGTTCGAAATCAACACGGTAAGTTATTATGACATCAGTGATGAATAAATGGGGTGGAATGAGCTTTTTCTCATTAATAAAAATTGCATCTGACAAGCATTTGCTTTTCAATTTAATTTCTACTGTGATGACTCCTTTCTGCATCATGATGACAAATATTTACAACAGTAGATTGTCTGATTTGGTGGTAAGTATACTTGTCCCTCAAATATGTTATTTAAAAACGCATCAACAGTAGATACGTTCAACTCAGGTATTTCTATACTCCGTGAAGAAAAGTGGTGGTAATCTCATAGTGCATTTACCACCATTCAACATTACGTACCTAGTTATTATTTCTATGTATTCATTTTCATTTTTGACGGTTTCGTAGGCCTTAGTGAAGAAATAAATAATATGAGTCATACCTCCGTCCTTGGCACGGAAAAAAAATTTAAACAGTGCCAAAGGCGGGGACATTTTTTTTTTCCCCCGCGCCGTGGGGGGAAATATAATAATTGGTTCATCTTTTGCCACCGGATGTCTCTGTCCGGTAGTATTTCCTTCTGGTCAACCTGTAATATCTCGTAACCTAATAAGAGTATACTGAATCACTGATTAGAGGGAGCTGCTAACGTGTGGAATAGCAGAAGTTCAACCAACGTGAGAACGATTATGCGAACGGCGTGTAATGCTCAACGGTTTGTCATGATCGATTTCACGTAACAACATCGCAAAGGCCCGCGAGAATAGCTCAGGGTAATTATATTCCGTGCCACAGGATGTCGATCGTCGACAATAATTTGACAGTCGTCTTGATGTCATGTATTGTTGGTGGTGATGATATAGGGGTATTGTGAGCCCCAATAATTGCAGTTCGATTGAAACGCGATAGCTGCCCAATCAGCTCACTCACATTAATATCAGACAACAATAAATTGTATTCGTTGTTCCTTGAAGAATTCTCTCAGGGCCATGAACAATTTGGGAACCTATCCACCAGTTTCGTGTCATTTATTTTTATTTGTACTTGTATAATTATTTATTGAGTGCAGTTGATGAGGTGATGACCGTCGAAAATAAAGTATGAGGTAGCCCAGTTTACATAGTTCGGCTGACCTATACACGTAGCGTAGCGGAAGAGAGTAAGTTACTCGCTCAAAGGCAAACTGTTCAATTTACCCAACGCAGTTTACAAGCGAGTTCTACGCACAATTTTGGCTGGTTTGCAGAAAAAATACTCGGAGGATCATAAATAATTAAGTTCGAGTCATGCAGTTTGACTTGGAGAGCGGATCTTCGAATAACTAATGATTTTCCAGCACTATCTGGAATCGTCGTGGATCTTTTACTCAATAATGGCTACTGGGAATGTGCAGAAGAGGCTGGTTAATTGAGCAAAGAAGTGGCGTAAATGCACAAAAGAGATTGTGAAAATTTTATTTTTCAAATAGCGAGTCTATAAGGTCAGATATGCTCTGGACCAGCGCATAATATATACAGGAATAGATGAAGGAGTATTCGCTTATATTTGTACAAACTAAAATGTTGAAATTCCGGGTTCAAAATAATAATAATACTAATTTGAATCGAATCCTAAATTTTGACATTACTGTTTTTTGTATTTCTGCGCAGTATTTTGCGAAACCTTCGTTCTTCCCCTTGATTGATCTCTCAATCACTATGCAACCGCGAGTTGTAGCAGTTGTATTCACGCTACGTTTAGCCTATTGTTGCTTTGGCAAGTTTTAGCGTATGCGTGTCGTATACTGCCTTGTGGTTAAAGTTACAATTTTTTGCGGGCTTTCAATGATGAACATGGTTCTTATAAGCGAAGAAAGTAACAAACAACAATGCAAATTATTACACAAATGTTTATTATTTACCTCTATAGATGCCCCTTCTGCGTAGATCACTGTTTTCTATGGTCAATAACTACCCTAGTGCTCCCCCCAGGAAAGCCCTAAGCCGAGTACTTGAACCGGCCCGGGAGTGCACTTTCATAAAAAACCAGTCATGCAGCATGACTTAATGAGCGAATTTTCAAAGAAATATTCGAATTAATGGCTATGGTTTTGAATAAAGGAAAACTTCGGTCTAAAATTTGGTTTTCTATGTATATTCTCTTCGTATTTATTTTAATTTGTACGTTTTGTCCATCCTGATTCTACCGTTTGTTATGAGTGGATTCCTTGTTCCTTCTGAATGGCCTTTCCTCTTGACTACGATTTCAGGCCTGGTATCTAAAACCAGTTCAAGATTTGCTCTACTAGGTAGGTAGATCCTTCCTTCTTCATTGATATTATTTTTATCATGTTAAGTACCTACCTACCTTTGAATATCAAATATTCGTATGATACTGATAATAAATTGATAAGATACCTACCTAACCTTCTTCCTCCTACTGTTAGTACCTAAATTGAATAATTTGAAATAGATTTTTTCTTTCGTCTTCCTTCTAGTAATACGTGGGCCGGTACTTGTCTATCTATGAAGGTATCATAACAATTATATGTCAAATGGGAAATTCAAGGAGTTGTACTAATCGTTTGCCTCCCCCTTTTTTGCTTCGAACTCTCGTCTTCAATTAATACTTCTCACATTTTTCAATCTGACCACTCTAAGGGGGTGGGGGTAAGAGTTTAAAGATTATCCTAGTTTTGGGTAATTTTTGCGCACTTTAAATGCTCTAATTTAAGAACGGATTTAGATATCTAAAATCCGATTTCACCATCGTGTTCAGCGTGCAAAAACCTTTAAAATGAGGGGTCACTTGTTAGAAAATAACATTTTGGGGATTTTTGGGTAATTTTTGCGCACTTTAAATGCTCTAATTTGAGAACGGATCAAGATATCTAAAATCCGATTCCACCATCGTGTTCAGCGTGCAAAAACCTTTAAAATGAGGGGTCACTTGTTGGAAAATAACATTTTGGGGATTTTTGGGTAATTTTTGCGCACTTTAAATGCGTCAAAACCCTCCTTAGAGTAGGCCAATTTCGCCCATCTTCGAACTTACCCTTTCGATTGCCAAGATAGATTTTTTGTGCAAATTTGAGCTGTTTATCTCAATTCTATCGAGAGTTATCGTCTGGAGTGACACATATATATATAAATATATATATACATATAAAAAAGTGTTAAATTTCAGGAATCGTTTTAGAATGGTCTGAAACGGATTTCTATGAAGAAAATTTCCAAAAATTTATATTATTTAAATTTCGAAGCCATTGCAATAGCTTCATTTTCTTTGAAAATTCGCTAAAAATGAGCGGGATTCAATTGTATCAATAATTATTTGTTGTTATTCATGGATCATAAGATAGACAATAAATCGCTGTGTAATAAACCGTTGTGTATGAAACCGTTGCATAATAATTTACCTGTATAGGTTCTGGGTGATCTTTGTTTTCTGTAGTCAATACGTCTACTCTCGAGCTCCCCGCCAGGAAAGCCGAATACTGGAGTACTGGAGCCGGCCCGGGAAATACAGCTTCATAAAAATGCACGGGATTCAATTATTCAATAATTAATTATTTGTGGTTATTCATGAAGCGTAAGGTAAAATTATAAACCGTTGTAAATGGTTGTGTAAGAAACCTTTGCATAATAACCCTTTGTGTAATAATTTACCGGTATCAAGGCCCCTTGTGCGTAGATCAGTTTCCTGTGGTCAACACCTATCCTCAAGCTCCTCCAAGGAAGCTCTAAATCGAGTACAGGAGCCGGCCCGGATAATCGTTTGATAAAAACGCGCGGGATTCTACTACTTAATCAATAATTATTTGTTGTTATTCGTGAAGCATAAGGTAAATAATAAACTGTTGTGTAAGATACCGATGTTTAATAAACTTTTGTGTAATAATTTACCTGTAATAGATGTCCCGTCTCCGTAGTTCACAGTTTTTTGTGGTCAATACCTACCCTCATGCTCCTCCCAGGAAAGCCCTAAATCGAGTACTGGAGCCAGCCCGGGAATTACCTACGTTTCATAAAAATGAGCGGTATTCAACAATTCATTCACTAATTATTTGTCGTTATTCATGAAGCATATCGTTGTTCAAGCTGCAGAAGTACCTACCAACAAAATCCAAATGAGCCATCATTTTTCAAATGGAATAATGTCACAGAAAAACCAACTTGGTTTCATGCAGCCATCCGTGATTATAATCTGATGCTCCCTAGCGATGATATCTGGGCCGGATTTATAACGTTTGATTCACGATCATGTTGACGAAGCTTTTCGGTAGGTACAAATGAACGGCTGGTCGAACAATGCTCCGGGTGGTCTCAAAAATGCTTTAGTTCAAGATCAATTTAAAAACATTTAAAAAAAACCCATACCCTTCTATTGAAAGTTTTCGAGCTACGGCGTTCAGACAATTTCAGCCCCTATTTTTCACCCCTTAGAGATGACTGACAGTAACACCGAGCTTCGCGGACCAACTAGACCCAAACCGGACCTACAAATCATATTTTATTATTTGTGGTTCATGATAACTATGAAAAGTGCTAAGTACGGTGTGCGGCGTACGTTCAGAAATTATTTCTTTCATTGATGAATCTTTGGAAACGAGCATGAAAAAAAAAAAAAAAATTGTTACCTCTTCGAAAAACTTGACGATTTCCGTTTTAATAAAGGAGGCTCTACACGATCAATCATTTTGATCAAAAGCTTGAGTCAATCGATTGTTTCAAGCGTGATTGACCGTTTAGAAACCTGTTTGACGCTTGAAGCAAGCATTGACGGTGATTGACGGCGATTGATAGAAAGTTTGAATGACTCAAGCGATTGAAGAGGGCGCTTGATCGTCTAGGGCCATTTTGGGCCCTTATGTTCATGAGAGAAGCGGTTTCTCAGTTTATACCACTCCTTAGACCACCGTCGTTTTTTATTTTGCTGTTTTTTCCGCTTGAGGGCAACCAGTGTTAAAGCGAGGAAGCCCAAATCTGTATTTGAAACCATTGTTCAGCGCCAAAATCTCTATTTTAACAACAGGTTCGACAAAAGACACCACTGTATGCACTGCTCCACTTCACGGCTTCCACTGGGGGAGTTTTGATCAAAACATTGGAGGGCTGATTGATGTTGATTGAAGCTCGAGTCAATCGACTGACTCAATCGTTTGATCAAGCAGATTGATCGTCTAGGGGCTCCTTAAGGTAAGTAGAATCCGAAAATCGAATAAATAAATTTCTGTTTCAAACGAACGGCTGGACGTGCAATGCTCCGGGTGGTCTCAAAAAATGCTTTAGTTCAAGATTCTCGCAAATGTAAAAACGTAAAAAACCCATGCCCTTTTACGGAAAGTTTTTGAGCTACGGCGTTCTGAAAATGTCAACCCATATTTTTCACACCTTAGAGATGACTGACAGTAACGACGAGCTTTGCGGACCAACTAGACCCCGAACGGGACCTACTAACCAAATTCAATTAAGTTTGGTTCATGGTAACTAAGAAAAGAGCGAAGTGCGGCGTACAGGCAGCAATTTTTTAATTCCATTTTCGGTTTTCGTTTCAAGGTACGTAGACCTCGAAACGGAAATCATCAGATTTTGAGAGGGAGTTAAAGGTTTTTTTTCCGTGCTCGTTTCCGCAGGTTCAATATTGAGAATAATAAACCGAAACATTAAGTGACACGTCATGGCTGGGAACGTTCCGCTGAGGAGCCTTGTTACTCAAACCTTGGTTAGTTTGTTGTCTCACACTATGTTTGTCCTGAAGAACATGAAAACGGCATTTGAACAATGACTGTTCATCCAGCGTTTTTTCATGAGGTTATTCATTGCAATCTAAAGTTGCGATCTCGAAAATTGCCAAGAACTAGAAACCGAAGAAAAACTGACTAGGAACCGAAACCCGTTGAAAATGGATATATTGGACCAACTACGCACGCCCGTGCTGGGTCAACACGTGATCGGTTGCCGTCGTACGTATGGTTGAGGAAAGTAGCTTGTTCTGGGCGAGTAAAAACGAACTTTGTTATGCTACCGCACAAAGGAATCACGGCTTAAAATGTGTAAAAGACAGTCTCTGCGAGGATTGCGTGTTTTTTAGGATGAAAAGCACCGCCCAGCATGATGCCACATCGCCAGTTTACTAGAACTGCCATGGAGATCATGTAACATGTTGCATTAACCAAGACTTTGATGGATCGCCCACGAAGAGCATTTAGTTATCAGGAATCAAGTCACGTGAGAACGGGTGTCCTCCCTGGGCTTTCGCCCCACTAAATATTATTCAGACCGCAAGTGGATGTTGAGGAAGACGGATGACAGGTCGAAAACCCAGTTGCAAACGGATCACGCCCGGATTACCGCAAGTCTATGAATGCGGAGCCTCCCCGTTACTTGAAGCCTGGCTTCGGTATTACCAGGAAACCGTTGGCCAACCCTATATTCGTGAGAATTACGGCATGTACAGTCTCTATAGCTAACGGTTGACAAAACCCAGTAGAGTAGAATTAATAGCTTCAGTGTATTATCTCTGTACTCTGATGCACAGCTGCTATTCAGCTGAATAACAATTGACGTCGACGGTCCGTGACGTTACATTCATTCCCGTTGACGCTTGCCGAATATTTCGGGCCGGATGTCAGTGAAAGTCCTTCTGAAAGGAGCAAAAGCTTCGGACCAATAAACTAATGCACGATCGTTCGGTAGTTTGCTGTATACCGAAAACAACTGCATTGAGAGGTTCCCGCATTAGTAAGTTCATCACAGATGGTTTGAACGAATCCTGTTGTTGGTTTATTATTTTCAATTAATGAACCTTTGGATTCAAGCATGCACATTTTTTCAACCCCCCCCCCCCCACCCATCCGCCCCAAATTTGATGGTTTGCGTTTCAAAATCCGTAAATGGAATACTTAGAAACAGTTCCTTCCGTCCGCGGCACTTCTCAAGACCCCCTCCCCCCCTCCACGGCAAGACCGCAAGCGGTGCTAGAGGGGGGGGGGGGGCTTAGGCCCGCGTAGACTCGAATGCTTGGCATTACCGTTACTTATCTCTAAGGGGTGGAAGTTTTCTGAACACCGTAACTAGAAAACTTTCAATGGAAGGGTAGGTATACTGACCCTTGGATTAATTTCATGATGTTTTCAGATTGATTCCGAAGTTGAGGATTTTTTTAGACTAGCACTGTGAGTCCACTGGATCGTTCAAAGTAAGGCTCTGCACTTTGATCCGAAAACCTTCGTTAACGTGAGTTTGAGTCTTTTTTTTTTTAAATATTCTTTATTTAGGATCATTCAACCATAAAAGGTCATTGGCGCCATCAATTATTATACACAAAGATTTTACAATTTGTTATACAGTGATTCCTAATGTCTGCAAATCCTGAATTATTAGCTTCGTGATGTGGACTGAATGGTTTCCAAGATCTTTGAGGTTGTTCGGAAGATGCGCTGATATTCTACTGAAGGCTCGGCATTCAGTAAGTAGGTGACAGACAATTGGCATCAAAACGACGCACATTCCGTGGGGGTGTAGGCATTAGGTATAATGCTTAAGGTTTCTACTGTGGTGTCTCTAATTAAAAGGATAGATCTCACTGAGGCTTTTTATTGATAAAATTTTGTTATTATCCTATAGTAGGTACTCTCCAGCCTTATAACTTTTAGAAATTAATTTTCTTCGGTGCTCGAAATTCGCGCTCGCGACCGATTGCATTTGGCGGGTTGAATTAAGGGTGGATCTGACCTTTTCCGTAGAGACTCCCTGGTAGTTGTCCTCTCCGGGAACCGGGAAGTGCGTCTCGGCTGGCTAGCTCCAAGACGGGACAGCGTGAGGAAAGGCGGCAACGGTGGGCCTGGCCTTTCACTTCCAACAGCACAGCTCCGCGGATTTTCGACGACTGACCTCGATCGTATTGTTCTATCGGGTTTTATGCGATTTTTCCATGGCTTCTTCCTCTTGAATTTTACTCTTACCGTTTGGTAATCAGTGTAAGAATCCTAGTGGCAAATTGTGATCTTACAGTGGTTGGGGGGGGGGGGGGGGGGGGGGATTCGTTCTCTCAACATAAGATGATATTCATGGGTTAGCCGCTGTGGCCTATTCGGAGACGGGTTAGGACCACCTCTTCTCAGCATGTGCGAATAGAGCATCCAACCGCAAGTTTTTTTGGTCCGGCTAGAACTCAGGAACTGGACCAAGATAGGTATGAGTCATACGATGTGTCATAACTAAAGCGCACATAATTTTTTCATTACAATTGATCCTAATACCTGCGTTTTGTTGTTCCGTGATATTATTTTATGTGAAGAAAGATGGGTTAGTTTGGACTTCGTTGATAGTGCCGAAATAGGAGTCTGAACTGGAAAGCGGTCGGCCAGAACAGGACGGAATGGAGGCGGCTGCTTGTGCAGGTCAAGGCCCGTGTGTAGGTGGTTACTTTTCCAGCTTTGGTTTTTTTTTCTGTTCATTGCCCAACGAATCATCAAAATTAGGAGAGAATTTTGGAATATGTTGCGGGTCCTGCTTAGGTTCAAAATATGAAAAACGATCGCGTTAGAAAGATGGGGCGGTGGATAGATAGCTCATACTTTGACTCTGATGGTATTCTTGCCGTGTCTGTGTCTGCGCGTGCGTGGGTAGGTAGGTAGACATGTATCCACCGCAAAAAGACTCTACAAAATCAGGGTCTTAAGCTAGGTTCACAAGGAGGCGCAATTCCGGACGGCAATCCGGCACGGCAACGCGTTTGCCGGAATTTTTGCAGCAGAGGCGTTCACATGGCAGCGGAATCATAACAACATGCAAACGCAAAAAACAAACAATTGCTCGAACTCGAAACCGAAAAATCAAACACAAAAAATGTCGAATTTCAATATGGCTGAACATCCAAACAGGTGAGGTGTGAGCGGTAACCCCTTCGCAGATACGGCAACAGATCCGACAAAGGAAAATATCTGGAGCATTTGATATAGTATCGAAGACGTTGCGTTGAAATAATCCATTCTGCGTTGGTCAATAGCATTGCAGAACGCGTGCCCGTGCCGGACTGCCGTCCGGAATTGCGTCCTCATGTGAACCTGGCTTTACGCTAATAGGAATTCAATGATCTACGCAGGAGGGGGGTGAACGAAATCACACGCGATGAAATCGTGGAATCCCATTTCAAAATAAAAACGCTGCAAATCCCCTTATTATTTTGTACAGAATACCCTTCTGTTATAGATCACAGATTTCTGTATGGATAACCCGTCTATATAATATAAAATGTACTATTTTATACATATTATGTAGATCACAGATCCTCCGCAGGTTAGTACCTAACCCCGTACTCGTTACTAGGTACCTACCTAAATCACGCGTTAAATGTTGCTAAAATAATTCTGTCGATGACAAACAGTAACTAAAATGGCAAAAAGAAACGCAACTAATGAAGTACTGAAGGGAAATTGTTGATGTGGAGTGAAAAAAGTTGCAGAAGTACCTACCAACAAACTCCAGCCCCTTCTACATAGATGGTATAATGAACTGTTGTGTAATAATTTACCGTTGTGTAATAATTTACCATTGTCTAATAATTTACCCATCAATAATACCTACTTCAACGTTTGTTCAAGTTTCACTACCTACCAACGCACTCCAAAAGAGCCATCATTTTTCAAATGAAATAATATCACAGAACAACCAACTCAACTTCATACTCCGTGATTATAATCATGTGCTTGATAATGATGATCTCGGGCCAATTCCCGATTGTTAACCCGTCTGTAGTGATGATATTTGGGCTGAATGCATACAATTTCATTCACCCTGCTGTTGAAAATGCCTGTCGGTGCAAACTTCTGGGCCTTACTATGAACGAACGGCTGGACGTACAATGTCCTCCGGGTGGTCTTAAACAACTCCCAAGTTCGAAAACTATTGAAAACCCAAACACACACACAAACACAAACAAAACAACAAACAAACACAAAACACAAACACACAAACAAACACACAAAACAAAAACACAAATTCGAGAAAACGGCGTCCTGGAGACTTCAACCACTATTTTTCACCCTTAGGGATGAGTGACATTACCGCCGAGCTTAGAGGACCAACTAGACCCCAAATGGGACCTATAAACCGAATTTCGTCAATTTTGGTTCATGATAACTAAGAAAAATGCCCAGTGTGGCGTACGGTGTACTACGCACGGACAGCATTTTTTAATATGGAACATGTTTTTATGGGAGAAAACCGGGCTGGAGAGCGTCCCGTCCGAGTCCGCATAACCACTTGGCCCCCTCCCCGTCACCCCCACAGTTCTCCCCTTTCCCCACTCCTACCACCCAACTCACCACTGCTCCTACCACACCTTCGCCAATGAGAGCATGGCCAGGCCCCACTCCGCCGAAAACTGCCGAGGGGGTTCTACCTACCCAAAAAACTCCGAAAGCAGCTCACACGTGTATTACATTACATTGCGTTAGGTCGCTGGTCCAAGGCTTGGAAACCCCACGGAGTTTTTTTGCTTCCTCACTACCGAAGGCAGGGAAGCCTTGGATTCTTGATTGAGTAAAAAAAGTTCATATCCTCCAAAATGAAAATTTCAACTACCATTTTCCGTTTCAGACATCGACGAACATAATATTTGGTTCCGTGTTAGTCCGCCTGTCTGTGGTAATTCCTTGCAAACCCATAACTACCCGAAATATAGATCAAAGTGGTTTGAAATTTTGAGGGTAGGTGCGGGTTGACTCACAGACGGTCCCGTACAAAAATCATTGAAAAAGTACCGTAACTTTCGTCTACGCATGCGCAAACGTGAAATAATTGGAACACCCATAATTACCCTAAATATCGTTGAAATGAGTTCAAACTTGGAGGGTCGGTCAGGAATAATACTTTGATACTTCCAAATTAATTTCATTGGAATCGTAATGTAACTTCGATCTACGCATGCGCGGACATGAAATGTTGAAAATTTCCTTGTAACGCTTCTCACTACGCGATAAATAGTCGTAGAGAGCTGAAATTCTGAGCATATACGCGGGTTGGATCGCAGATGGTCCCGTTTCAAAATCATGAAAATCGTTTAGTCTGCGCATGCGCAAACGTGAAATACTTGGAGTGCTCATAACTACCTTAATTATCGTTGAAATAAGTTCACATTTGGAGGGTCGATCAGTATAACACTTTGATGGTTCTATATGAACTTCATTGGAGTCTTACTGTAATTTCCCTCTGCGCATGTGCAAACATGAAATGTTGACCGTTTCCTTATAACGCTTCTAACTACGCGAAAAATAGTCGTAGAGAGCTGAAATTCTGAGCATATACGCGGGTTGGATCGCAGATGGTCCCGTTTCAAAATCATGAAAATCGTTTAGTCTGCGCATGCGCAAACGTGAAATACTTGGAGTGCCCATAACTACCTTAATTATCGTTGAAATAAGTTCACATTTGGAGGGTTGATCAGTATAATACTTTGATGGTTCAATTATGAACTTCATTGGAATCTTACTGTAATTTCCCTCTGCGCATGCACAAACATGAAATATTGGCCGTTACCTTATAAAGCTTCTAACTGCGCGAAAAATAGTCGTAGAGAGATGAAATTTTGAGGGTACACGCGGGTTGGATCGCAGATGGTCCCGTTTCTTAACGAACCTGCCCAACTAGTCTATACTTCCATGTGATTCAAGTGAGGAAGCTATATTATTGCCTACTCGAATTGGCAGACGTTTTTCTACATATCTCCATATCATCTGTTATCATGTACCTATTCGAAAAATATGTTCCATGTTTCCTTGCTTTGATCCTTGACCTAAACTGTTATAATCCGGCGGTCTGGGGGTGTCCCCCAGATTTCATTCGACAATAAACGTACCCTCATGAACACAAACCACTGGCGGCGACATGCCCCCTACGGCAACGCTTTTTTTTAAACTGCATTTTCGGATTCTACATACCTTCAAACGGAAACCATCAAATTTTGAGGGGGGGGGGGGGGGGTTAAAGCTGTTATTAGCCTTCGCCAGTAACAAGCAATAACTGCAATAGGTTCCTAGCTACTGTTATCTGGGCTGTAGACCTTTTCATTCACCATCATTTTGCCGAAGCTTTTTGGTGCAACTTCAAGGCCTCACTGTTAACGAACGGCTGGACGTACAATGTCTCAAAAAATTCCCAAGTTTGGACAGCTGTTCCCGATTCTACGTAACTTGAAACGGTAACCATAAAATTTTGAACGGGTGTTAAAAAATGTTTCGCCATGTTAGATTCCAAAGGTTCAATATTGAAAATAATAAACCAAAATCGGTATAACGACACTTCTAAGGGTCGAAAACTACAGTAAATTGATAGACCTGCGTGGGCTTCCGGATCAGGTGCCCTAAAAACACGTACATTTGCCTTGTGTGAATAGTGAACTAGATAAAAGCAGTCTATAATGAATAAATTACTCTAGGCTGCGGTTATACATTAGGTCCGGCTGGTTTTTCAATTTGCCATAAATATTATATACGACCGATTTCGGTGAAACAACCGAACTAACGCGATAGTTCATCTAACAATAATGCATTTAACCTGATTATGTTTTAAATTGATACTTTCTCGGTAGGTTCCTATTTACAGATTTTTTTTCCTATTTTTGTACTTAATGGGCCCCAGGAAAATCAAAAGGAATTTGATTAAAGGATTAATTGAAATTACGGAATCTCAATGTCATATTATTTGAATGTTATTAGGAGTCGGATTTACACGTTTTATTCTTCTCCGGGTATAGATAAATCCGTGAATACCAGAAACTGGAAGAATTTTCGAAATAAGGGATTCTACCGTGAAATACTGTAGTTCAATCGGGATTCTACTGTGATTTTCCATATATTATTATTATTATTTTATTGATATATTTCATTATTTATTTATAATTAAAACGCTGGATTCAACCCTCTACTATGAATACAATAGTACAATCACTATACCTACTATGAATACAATAGTACAATAGTTTATACAATACATTAGTTCAATCGGAAGTGCGTATAGCCGATGGCCTTAGCACATCTCCAATAGAGATGGCTCAACGGTTAAATAAAGCCTTTTATTTTGGAAGAATTACAATATACCTCGGACGGATGAATAGGGAGTCCGTCCCATTGTGCATTCGCTTTTGTGTATCGGCCCTAATTAATGACGCACACGGGCGAGCAATAAATGAAAATACATTACTCTAGTGCCTTCCGGTCGGTAATATATATTGCTGTGCCCGAGAAGACAATGGAAGGAAATGCAGGCGACTCCATAGTGTTATTACGAGTTCTGGAACAATCATAAGTTCACCACTTATATGTTCAATAAAATTCAGTTTTATTCATATTATCAACTAGCTCTTAGCACCTACCTACCTCCTATCATAGTCTGTAGGTTCAACGTGCACAGCTTTGTTCTGATATTCCAAATGCTTAAAAAGTTAGCGACCCCCCAATGATTTTAATTAGAATCACCAAACAATGTTTGTCGAGAAAAGAGTTTGTTTGACATCATCACTTATAATACATATTAGGTATGTAAAAAAAAAAGAAAGTGTTTGACATGTTCCTTTTCAACTCTTTCGAGCATTCAGAACAAGTATAAACTACGTAATAGAAAGAATTTTTGGTATAGCCAGTCTGGCAGGAACGCGAATGAAAGGTCTGTATAAGTACAAGCAATTTTGGTTTATTATTTTCAACAATGAACCTTTGGAATCGACCACGAGAAGCATTTAACCCCCCCCCCCCTCCCCCGCCACGCCCATAAAAATTTCACGGTTTACGTTTCAAGGGACATAGAATACGAATATCGAATTAATAAAATTCCGTCCACCCGCCGTCCGCGGATTTTTCCTTAGTTCCCATGAATCAAAATTCACGAAATTTGGTACATACGGGTCCCGTTTGGGCTCTGGTTGGTCTTCGAAGCTCGGGATCACTTTCACTGTCACGGGTGCAAAATAGGGGTTGGAATATGCAGAGTATCCCTATCTCGGAAAATTGTATTTTGAGTTGTGGGATTTCTCGCATTTGTAAATAGTTCGATTTCTTTTGAACTGTTGAGACCATTCGGAGTTTGCTAAAATGTTGCCATCAAATTGAATTTGCCCTAAAGAGCAGCGTGTATGCAGGCATCAACCTGGAGTGAGAGATCACTTGCCTCGTACCCGTGCGCCCCGTAGCTCAATGGGCTAGGGGTCCGAACCCCGCGCTGAAGGTCGCAGGTTCGATTCCCAACCGGGACCAATTGGATATTTTTCACTCCACATCAACAGTTTACCTTCAGAAAACTACATCTGAATTTTGTCATTTTACATACTGGTTTTTATGAAAATGTAATTATTCCTGGGCCGGCCCCAGTACTCGATTTAGGGCTTTCCTGGAGGGAGCTGGTGGGTACAAGTTAGTGGTTATAAAGACACAAAACAAACCACGATTGCACTACAGCATTTTTTTTCGGCTATACTGATGGATATACTTGAGCAAATACACGGGAGCATGTTGTTAAGAGACGTTCCGACTACTTTAGCATCGTACTGCTTCAGAAGACACCCCTGTACCACAATGAGTGTGGGTGACGAGGAAAAGTCGTAAAAAGCTTCAGCTGCTTTTTGGAGGTCCTCGTTTTTCCAGTGCAGTTTACAGAAAGCCAGCTTGCTCGTCCTGAATGCAGCAGTACTGCAGCTACTGTGTGGTGCACAGGTGGGACATTTTACACGTCCAGGTTTGATGAGAATTATTTCAGCTTGACCTGCTTGAGTCTTGGCCATTCGATCAACGTCGTCTCACATCACAGCAACAGACCGGTAGGCGGACTTTTTGAAACACTGTGCCTTCTTGTCTAGTTATAGAGCTGATTAAGTACTATTTACAGAACATTTTAATCATGGCTTTACAATTTTCGCAACTTTCATCTATATTCTAAAATCTATATATTATAGAATCTAATATTATACAAAATCCTATTATATAATTATCGAGTTTGTGCGTGTGTGTGTGACATCAGGGCCAAACGGCTGAAAGGACTATCCTCTAGATCTAGACCTTCTCTGTGATGCGGATCATTTTTGACCCCAAACCCGATTAAGGTGGGTGGTGATGGTAAGAAGTTTTCACTGATTCTCCAACTGTATACTAAAATGATTTTTTTTTTTTGGGACATGCCGATCAGGATTTATTTACCGATCGTGATTTTATCGTCAGAATAATCGCGTGGGTGACAGGTGATTGCCCTCATCTTGCCGTCCCATGTGATTCATAAAAAAATACCTACTGAAAATGTGTGTCCAATCATGGAATGGAATGGTTGGGTTGATGCTTTGTAAGAAGCGGAGTTGAAGAGTTCAGGATGGGTTGCTATTCAGGGCGATGAGATTCGTGGTCAGACTAATCGCTGTGAGCAATCTGTGAAACTGCCATTACCAAGTGAGAATTTATCGTGGCTTCTCTTTGATGCCTACCTACCACTCTTGAGTTTTCCTGCTAGTAATTATACATTTAGACAAGGTATTCTGCTCTGAGGAACTTGAGGTACCTCAAGGATCCACTCATCATCCCTCTTCAACTTTTTACATTCCTTACACAAAAAACGCTGCAAATCCCTGCACAACGGTTTATTATTTTGTATAGAATACCCTCCTGTTACAGATCACAGCTCTATGTATAGATAACCCTTCTATATAATATGATATGTACTATTCTATTATATACATATTATGTAGATCGCAGACCCTCCGTAGGTTAGTACCTAACCCCGTACTCGTTACTAGGTACCTACCTACGTCACGAGTTAAATGTTGCTAAAATAATTCTGCCGATGACAAACAGTACCTAACAAAAAGAAACACACATAATGAAGTTCTGAAAAGAAATTGTTGATGAGGAGTGAAATCGCAGACCCTCCGTAGGTTAGTACCTAACCCCGTACTCGTTACTTGGTACCTACCTAAATCACGAGTTAAATGTTGCTAAAATAATTCTGCCGATGACAAACAGTACCTAACAAAAAGAAACACACATAATGAAGTTCTGAAAAGAAATTGTTGATGAGGAGTGAAAAAAGTACCTACCAACAAACTCCAGCCCCTTCTACGTAGATGGTATAATGAACCGTTGTGTAATAATTTACCGTTGAGTAATGATTTACCATAGTAATAATTTACCCATCAATAATACTTCAACGTTTGTTCAAGTTTCACTACCTACCAACAAACTCCAAAAGATTTTTCAAGCGAAATAATATCACAGAACAACCAACTCGACTTCATACTCCGCCAATATAATCAGGTGATCCCTACCAATGATTGGCCGTATTCACAAATTCCTATTGTGGGCGCGTCTCTGGTTACGAGATTTGGTTTGAATTGTATACAATTTCATTCACACTGGAGTCGAAAATGCCTGTCGGTGCAAACTTTGGGGCCTTACTATGAACGAACGGCTGGACGTACGATGCTCCGGATGGTCTTAAAAAACTCGCAAGTTCAAGAACTATTTAAAACCGTAAAAATATTTACGTAAAAAAATTTTATAGGCGTTTTGAAAATTTCAACCCCTATTTTGAACCCCTTAGAGATGACTCACAGTAACGTCGAGCTTCGAGGACCAACTAGACGCCGAACGGAACCTATAACCCGAATTTCATCAATTTTTTTTCATGGTAACTAAGAAAAGTGGCCCGTACGGCGTACGGCGTACGGCGGACAGACAGAAATATTTGTATTGCAGTTTTGGATTCTACATACCTTGAAACGTAAACCATCAAATTTTGAGGGGGGGTAAGAAATTTTTTTTTCATGCTCGATTCCAATGGTTCATTATTGAAAAACGCTGCAAATCCCTGCACAACGGTTTATTATTTTGTATAGAATACCCTTCTGTTACAGATCACAGCTCTCTGTATAGATAACCCGTCTGTATAATATAATAATATGTACTAGTCTATACATGCTATGTGAATCGCAGACAGCGTTGGCCAATAGAATTGCAGAACCATTTCGGACCATGCCAATGCGCACCATACCAATTAGACAATTCGAAATGAATTCCAATTCAAATTAATTTGAATTCCAAATTAATTTGAATTCAAATTAATGAATTCCAATCCAATTAATGAATTCCAATTCAATTAATGAATTCCAATTCAATTAATGAATTCCAATTCGAAATCGATTGAATAAATTGATTGATTGATGGAATCGAGCGCTTCCCTGGTGACGAGCGCACAATGCCAATAATTAGGCAATTCGAAAAAAATTCCAATTCAAATTAAAGTCCAATTCATTATACCAATATTGACAATTCTAAGTGAACTCCTATTGCAACTGAAAAAACTTTGCCAATTTTGGCGAATGTGGAGTTATGTTTATATGATTAATGTGTCGGGAATTTAGATGGGGATGTTAGGTAGAGTGGTGAGTAGTGGTCCAATTGCAATTTCAATATTAAATTTATTTTTATTAACACAACTTTGCCAATTTTGGCGAATGTGGAGTGTATGTTTATAGGATTAATGTGTCGGGAATTTAGATGGGGATGTTAGGTAGATTGGTGAGCAGTGGCCAATTGCAATTGAAAATCTAAGTGAATTCCAATTGCAATTGAAAACACAATGCCAATTAGGCAATTCGAAAAAAATTCCAATTCAAATTAAAGTTCAATTCAGTATACCAATATTTACAATTCCAGTGAAGTGAATTCCAATTGCAATTGAAAAATTGATTGATTGATTGTTCGATTGATTGAATAAATTGATTGATTGATTGAATCTAGCGCGTCCGTGGTGACGAGAGTGTATACAATTTCATTCACCCTGGTGTCGAAAATGCCTGTCGGTGAAAACTTCGGGGCCTTACTGTGAACGAACGGCTGGACGTACGGTGCTGCGGGTGGTCTTAAACGACTCCCAAGTTCGAGAACTATTTAAAACCGTAAAAAAATTCACGTAAAACAAAGGTATAGGCTTTCTGAAAATTTCAGCCCCTATTTTGAACCCCTTACAGATGACTGACAGTAACGTCGAGCTTCGAGGACCAACTAGACGCCGAACGGAACCTATAACCCGAATTTCATCAATTTTTATTCATGGTAACTAAGCAAAGTGGCCCGTACGGCGTACGGCGTACGGCGGACAGACAGAAATATTTTTATTGCAGTTTTGGATTCTACATACCTTGAAACGTAAACCATCAAATTTTGAGGGGGGGTAAGAATTTTTTTTTTCATGCTCGATTCCAATGGTTCATTATTGAAAATAATAAACCAAAATAAACCAAAAGGTAAGAGGAAAGTATTGCAATCACCCTGAAAGAAAAGAAGGACACCCAGCTAATGGGTGTTCACCAAATGTGATCCATATCTATATGTTTCAAGCAGATGTATTGGTATGTTCGTGTGTAACCTGTGTACAAAAAACGCTGCAAAGTCCTTGTCACATGGGTTTATTATTCTACTGGACATACCTACACAAATGTTGGCTGTTTATTTATTGTTTCTTTCATGTCAAATCATTGAAATAGCTATTTCTGGTGGTTTCCACCAATTTTGGCCTCCAAAACTTGAATTAGGTAGGTACGCTCCTTTTTTTGTTTTTTAAAGTATCTTTGATCATTGATAGTACCATTTAATCGTCTTGATCCACGTGTTGACACTTTTTCTAGTGTTATTCTACAAATTGATGGTGATTTCAGACGGTTTCTCAGGTTTTTGACTCATAAAAAATCAATTTTGGGAGCTGAACATCTGATACAACCTCAATTTTCCACTCTTCGGTCAAAATCGACTTCATATTCGGTCTTCTCGTCCCCAAAAACATGAAAAACGATACCTCAAAAGCTCATTTTACTAACATGTTACTAAAACACAAAAAGTACCTATTTTTATACACATTTTCACTCATAACTCCCCTGGGTATATTCCGATCGGGCTGAAAAGTTTCGGGACACAACTAGGGCCCAAATGGAGCATGTGTGCGAAAGAACGAATTTTTTAGACCGAAAATGAAGGCTGTACACGAGATACGGCGGTCGGCGTACGGCGGACGGACATTGCATTTTTGGAACCTATGTACGTACCTTGAAACGGAAAAGAAAAAATTTTGAGGGGGTGTTATAAAAATTTGTTGCTGAGCGAATACATAGGTGTATTATTCACAGAATAATAAACCAAAATTGCCATATTGCTCTAATTACATGAAATCCAACCAACTTCGTCGAGTCAATGGAGGTCACTTGTGAAGTTAGAGAAGGAATATTTTGGAGTCAATCAACATTACGGACCTACCCTTTAGGTACCTAACACGACACATAGTACTCAGCCGCCATATTGCCCAAATGTGGATAAGAAAGTAGTATGATGCTTCGCACTTGATGTTTCCATTTTCCCGTCTCTCGATCGTGAAAGCAACTCATAACTTTTCACATCATAACTTGTTGCGAACCAACCAAAACTGAGTAGTGACGTGATGCGTGGAATGTTAAATAATTCAAAGTACCTAATAAATTGATTTTGAGGGTTAAAAAACGAAGTCAAGACCGATTTCCTCCATTCAGGGGAGGTTTGGTTCCCCGGCGGTCGAAAGATATGCTCTTCACTAGCTTAAAACTCAATCTAGTGGAGTTTGGGGGGGGGGGGGGGGGGAGGGGGGGTGCTCAATCCAGTTTAGAGTTCAAAATTGACAAAAAAGTCGACCCATTGCATATATCCCATTCCAGTGGGTCCTATAAGTTTTCTGCTGCTACCCGACGGACAATGAATCCAAATTCGTTCCTTGATTTCTGAAACGCGAAATATGATTGGACATTATGATTTTGTAAGAAGAAATAATTTTTATTCCCAGCCGCAACAACTTGTTTGTCTGGATTGCATTTATAATGCTAATAATGTTTATTTGCTGGCGCGGCATCGGCAGTCGGACAAAAAGCGCCAGCCTGAAATGGCTGTTACTTCAAGTTTACTTACTTATAATATAACATACAACATTACGAAGATGTATAGGTACGTCTGCACCAACACTGGTGGTCATTATCCGACCGAAATAAAATTGTTGAGAGTCCGGAAGATTTGGAAGTGCGTCCTTTCCGAGCATGTTTAATTGAGACCAAACACCAACTTCTACTGAATTGGAGCAGAAGCCAGCCTTAACTTTTGAGATGGCTCTAACGCGACAGGATTAGGCAGGGGAGAGACGTGGAAGAAGGGAAAACTGTGTGTTTGAGTTACATTCCTGGCAAAATAAAACTCTAAAGCTTTCCGGGCTCAGCTCCATATGTAGCCGGGAGAGAATCCCCTGGATGCCATCCAGTAAATCCATAGTCCGCGGGGTTCCCAAGTTTCCTAAGGAGGTCTGGTAAGAGACGAGCTTCCTGGGATGGACGGGTTGCTGGTGGGGTGGGAAGTAAAACCTTAATGCCGAAGCTACCGTCGGCGGCTTTCCACTCACGGCCTGATACGCAATAAACGTAAACTACTCTTCATCGGGAACCAATGAAAAATATAATGGTTTGGCGGGGTAAAAATGATATACCACACGATTTTAGTCAATTTTAATATCGTTGCCGATAATGAACTTAATACGCTCTCGAGTAATCCATGGATAAGGTATATGGCTCGGCCTTGGTACTATGGATGGAATTAGTTGTCCTTGTTCATAATAGGTAGCATTTTTTTTGTTGATATTTTCTAGGATAGTTAGAAAGTGATTTTTTTTTTTTCAATTCAAGAAGCGATAAGGTTTGAACAATGATCAAAATGTATGGAACACTAGAGGCTGTTGGACCAGATCACAGAAAGATGGCTTGTTTGAACCACTGTGTTGTGTTATTACGGTTCATCGGTTTTCACGTCTGCACATGCGCAGTCGTTACTACTGGCCCGCCTGTGACGAAATTCATATGGGATCAGCTAGGATCCAACCCTGAACTACCACCAAAATTCGAGCCAATGAGGAACCTGCACACTTTTTTTTTATTGCGGAAATCAAAGTGTGTTGAACTTTAAGGCGAATGGGGAAAGAAAAACTTCTTTCAGACGCGACAGTGATTTTATAAAAATAAATGAAATTTGAATTTCTGAGAGCCCGCCAAAACGCCCGCTTCAGCTGGCTCCGCCCACTCCCCGACCGTGACGTCACATTTATCGTGTCTTTATATTTCGATCCACCATCCACTTCCCCTGTCCCCTTCACATTACTAAATCGTTGGTGGATTTCGCGACTTTTTGGTGCTGTTCATTCAACCGTTCCTGCTGTACTAAATATCGATGAAACAACAGTTCGTAATAATGGACTAAATACCTAAATAATTGAAGTACGGGTATGAGGCATCGTCTTTCAACTTACCGCCTCTCAGTTTATTTCGCCTGTGCGAGTTCATGTCCAAAATAAAATTTGGGAATTTCGAAATGAAAGGAGTGAAGATGAAGAGGAAAGCCGTTTTTATGTGAATAAACTACTAGGTACAAGTAGCTAGTGTAGTTGTCTATAAAATTATGTGCCTAACTTACTTGCCACCAAGAGGAATTGATTCGTAGGCGGGTGCAAAACGCACTGAGTTCTTGTTGAACCTTTTCCTCAGTGATTACCGTAATTCGTAGGTACCGTTCACCTATATATTATTCTACCATAAGCGTATTCTATCCTAGCCTATCAGTTCGCCGCCATACCTTGGCTAGCCTAGTTTTACTAGTTACCCATTTCCGAACTATTACTGAACTAAGTTAAGTAAGGAAAGGTGAGTGACTTTCCAACACTGCTGATGCAAATCCTCAATAGAGACTAACCTGGACACATTCTTTCTATCTCCGAATAGAAGGAGGTACGCTTCAACTACGTACCTACCCACCTACTTTGCGCTTTCTATAAAATGCATTATATTGATCCGAATTCAACCATTCATTCTATTACTTGCGACAGAGTAGTTGAGGGGTGGATGGTCTCGCAAAAACTTGATGCCAATCAAACGTTATGGTACCTTTTGCTCATTGGCAAAAGTCAAGTCCTGCGAAATGCTGTATGCTCACAGGTGGGAAAAGCTTCGTTTATAAAATAAACGAAGTAAATTACAATAAACCTAGTGATTTTAGTGATTTTTGAGGAAACAGTTGACTTTTTCCATGCACAGCTATTCTGCCTTCGGTAGGTACATACGTGGTAGTGAAACAAAACTGACGATTAATTTTACCCTACCCGAAATAATTTATCCATCGATAAAAAATCAAAGTAAAAGTAAAAGTCAAAGGTATGACGGAGATTTGATAACCGTCGGGTACCTACCTATATTATTATCCTACCTACTTATATTAAGATGATCTCCGCAAACTTAAATAGATATACGGGTGAGTATTATTAAAGCCTCTTCTCCTTATCAGGTGGTTTGCTGGCCAGTTAGCACAACGATTAACTATTTACGGACGATTTAGCAGTTGAGCTGGCACAATGCAACATTTGTACGACATTTTATGGAATAACAACAAAATATGAAGGAATAGCACCGCGAACTTTCTGATTCCTGCATCCACAGTCCGTCCAATTTCGTTTTTTTGGTTTATTATTTTCAATAATGAACCATTGGAATCGAGCATGAAAAAAAAAATTCTTACCCCCCCTCAAAATTTGATGGTTTACGTTTCAAGATATGTAGAATCCAAAACTGCAATAAAAATATTTCTGTCTGTCCGCCGTACGCCGTACGCCGTACGGGCCACTTTTCTTAGTTACCATGAAAAAAAATTGATGAAATTCGGGTTATAGGTTCCGTTCGGCGTCTAGTTGGTCCTCGAAGCTCGACGTTACTGTGAGTCATCTCTAAGGGGTTCAAAATAGGGGTTGAAATTTTCAAAACGCCTATACCATTTTTTTACGTAAATATTTTTACGGTTTTAAATAGTTCTTGAACTTGCGAGTTTTTTAAGACCATCCGGAGCATCGTACGTCCAGCCGTTCGTTCACAGTAAGGCCCCGAAGTTTGCACCGACAGGCATTTTCGACTCCAGTGTGAATGAAATTGTATACAATCCAAACCAAATCTCGTAACCAGAGACGCGCCCACAATAGGAATTTGTGAATACGGCCAATCATTGGTAGGGATCACCTGATTATATTGGCGGAGTATGAAGTCGAGTTGGTTGTTCTGTGATATTATTTAATTTGAAAAATGATGGCTCTATTGGAGTTTGTTGGTAGGTAGTGAAACTTGAACAAACGTTGAAGTATTATTGATGGGTAAATTATTACTACGGTAAATCATTACTCAACGGTAAATTATTACAGAACGGTAAATTATACCATCTACGTAGAAGGGGCTGGAGTTTGTTGGTAGGTACTTTTGCAACTTTTTTCACTCCTCATCAACAATTTCTTTTCAGAACTTCATTATGTGTGTTTCTTTTTGTTAGGTACTGTTTGTCATCGGCAGAATTATTTTAGCAACATTTAACTCGTGATTTAGGTAGGTACCTAGTAACGAGTACGGGGTTAGGTACTAACCTACGGAGTGTCTGCGATCTACATAATATGCATATAATAGAATAGTACATATCATATTATATAGACGGGTTATCTATACATAGAGCTGTGATCTGTAACAGAAGGGTATTCTATACAAAATAATAAACCGTTGTGCAGGGATTTGCAGCGTTTTTTGGTTGTTGGTTCCACTCTTCTTCTTCTTCTTCGAAGTATTTTCTTTTTGTTATACAGTATCTACGGTAATGCATTGTTGTCACTTTCGTTGTGTAGAAATGATGAAGCATCGCGGAAAATAACGAAAAGGAAACTTGTTACTTGAACGTAGTTGTTAGTTGATGATAAGCATTGAAATCGCCTTGTCCCACAGGGATAAGGGAACTGTGACGTCATACGCTCGTCAACCAATCACAGAGCGTTTCGCGCAGCTTCCTCCTCTCCCGATTTTCAAATTCTATTTTGTTTATTACCACAACATTTTTATCCATATTTGATCACATTTTCGTGAACTGCAGGTGGTCTAGTGAAGAGTAAAAAAAGTTTCATACAGAATTTCAGATGTGCAAGTTCCTCATTCCGTTAAGAGAACCATTTCAATTCGATTAATATGAGATCCTCAATAAACAAGGGACTACATTCGATATGAAGGTACTAAGGAAACACGATGATACGAATTATCATATAATTAAAGATACAAGCAGAGGCTAATAGTACCATCCATTTTAAACAATTGCAATATGCATACAAACACATGAAATTTATGATTATAGTAAAGGTATGCTCAACTTCAGCACGCTCTTTAGCAAGGGCGTTCTTCGTGCTGTTCGTATGCCTGGGAATCCACCCAACACTGACATAATGAAACGCCACCAATTTAATGAAGAGAGGAATAATTTAACTCCCCGACATAGTTGAGGAGGGAAAATAGTTAGGGTGACAAACTAGTTGGCAAGAAACGCTAGTATATAGTTGAATATCAGAGGTAACAGGTCGGAGCATCGCTAACTTTTCACTTGAAGAATACAACGGAATTTCCGGGATGAGCTGATGGGGAGGTTGAAATAACGCAGACGAAATACCTATAGTGAGAAGAAGTGAATGGTATCAGGTTTCTTACTCTAACTTGGAAAGTGAGAATTATCTAACACGAAAGAAAAGTTGCGGGCCAAACTAATGAAAATAATATCTAGTTACCAGCCTAGAGTATTGAACATGTTGAGAAATTTCCGACTCACTCTCGTAATATATACATAAGATATTAATCATTAATAGCATTTCCTAGTAAAGGTATACACCATAAACATGAAGGGTCAAACAATCTATGTCTTACGTTCCTGTTGATTCCCTGTGGCTGGTAGATAGGTTATTTATGAAGAGACAGTGAATGGTACAATCCATCGATTTTGTAGATAACTAGGAATAAATAGCAGACTATTTAGTTCCTCGCCAATCTCAATCCCCCAGGTTGAGTTTCCACTCATGTTTCCAAACTTTCTTAAACTCGTGAATGTTGCTAAGGAGCAGTGAAAGATCAGGTAGTCCATTTAGAGCAGAGCATACGCTTACAATTCCTCTCTATGTGAAAGTTGTGTCTTATCTCATTCTGTTTTGTCGTATGCTGTATGATCAATACTTTTTTATAGCTGATGTAGACTTGATCAGCAGGATCAAGTAAAATTTAGGTATAGCAATATATAAGACAAAAAATCCGTAGCTCCGACGCTGTTCGAGCTTCAGAACTCAGCAAATTGTTCCACAACGGTTTATTATTTACCTGTGCAGATGCCCCTTTTAAGTAGACCACTGTTTTCTGTGGCCAATACCCTCGAACACCTCCCAGGATAGCCCTAAATGGTGTACTGGAGCCGGCCCGGGAATTAAAGATTCATAAAAATGCGAGGGATTCAATAATTCAGTCACTAATTATTTGTACTTATTCATGAAGCATAAGTTACCTAAATAATAAACCGTTGCGTTGTAACTTACCCGTATAGATGCCCCTTCTGAGTAGGTAGTATAATAAACCGTTGTGTAATAACTTACCTACCATTGTTTAATATTAACCGTTGTGTAATAACTTACCATTGTGTAATAATTTACCGTTTTAAAATAATTTACCCAATAATACGTCAACGTTCGCTCAAGTTGCAAAAGTACCTACCTATCAACAAAATCAAAAAGTTTGATCATCTTTCATATGTAATAATATCACAGAACATCCAACTCGACTTCATACAGCCATCCGAGATTATAATCAGGTGCTCCCTAGCGATGATATCTGGGCCGGATTTATAACATTCGATTCGGGGTCATGTTGACGAAGCTTTTCGGTTCAAAAGAAAGGCTGGTCGTACAATGCTCTGGGTGGTCTCATAAAATTCTTTAGTTCAAGGTCAATTCAAAAAGCTGCAAATCCCTGCACAACGGTTTATTATTTTGTACAGAATACCCTTCTGTTACAGATCACAGCTCTCTGTATAGATAACCCTTCTATATAATAGTACTAACCCCGTACTCGTTACTAGGTACCTACCTAAATCACGAAATGAATGTTGCTAAAATAATTCTGTCAATGACAGTCAGTAACTAAAATGGCAAAAAGAAACGCAAATAATGAAGTTCTGGAGTAGAAATGTTGATGTGGAGTGAAATAGATGCCCCTTCTGCGTAGATCACTGTTTTCTGTGGTCAGTACCTACCCTCGTGGTCAAGTGTAATAACTTGCCCATCAATAATACTCCAACGGTTGGTCAAGTTGCAAAAGTACTGATCAACAAAATCCTGCCCCTTCTTGGTAGATTAGCTGTTGTGTAATAATTTACCGTTCTGTAATAATTTACCGTTGTGTAATAATTCACCGATACCGTTGTGTAATAATTTGCCGTTGTGTAATAATTTACCATTGTGTAATAATTTACCCATCAATAATACTTGAAAGTTTGTTCAAGTTTCAGAAATACCTACCAACAAAATCCTGTAGCCCATCATTTATCAAATGAAATAATATCGCAGAACAACCAACTCGACTACATACAGCCATCCTTGATTATAATCAGGAGCTCCCTAGTGATGATATCCAGGCCGGATTTAAACCGTTTGATTCACGATCGTGTTGACGAAGCTTTTTGGCGCTCACAAACGGCTGGACGTACAACGCTCCGGGTGGTCTCAAAAAATTGTTTAGCTCAAGACAAATTTAATAACGTAAAAAACCATACCCTTCTATCGAAGGTTTTCGAGCTACGGCGTTCTGAAAATGTCAACCCCTATTTTGAACCCCTTAGAGATGACTGACAGTAACGCCGAGCTTCGAGGACCAACTAGACCCCGAACGGAACCTACCTATATCTTGAATTTCATCAATTTTTTTTTTCATGGTAACTAAGAATAGTGGTCATTACGGCGTATGGTGTATTGCATTTTCGGATTCTACAAAGCTTGAAACGTAAACCATCAAAATTTTTTTAGGGGGGGGGGGGGGGGGGGTTAAAAAAATTGTTTCCATGCTCGACTCCAAAGGTTCATTATTGTAAACCAAAAACATGGATAACCTCATCGAACACGTTATTGTACAGCTTCAAGCCAGTTTATCAATAATCAGACGCATGAATCACGTAAAACACATATAGGTTGGTAATTTCTATGCTCTTGCTGCATCTATCCGGTACAATGGTGTGACATAATATCTGAGTGTCACCAAACTCTCATCACCGGGGTTAGTGGCAACCCTCTTTCATATCCATTTCTTGTTGACTGTTCACCAAATTGAAGTGGAACTGACACTCACGACTGTTTTTTTTTCTCTTCAGAAATGGAACCTTTTGAACTGGATATCATCCAGAATTTCCAGAGGGCTCTCTTGGTCCCGGCGATATGCCTTTTCGGTAGCCTCACATGTACGGTTACCAGACCATTCGTTTATAGTATTTATATTATTTTTGGCCCTTTCATATATATTCTTTCTTTTCATATATATATATTTTTTTCATAGCCCATGAGGTTAGCTAGGAACATGGAAGTAGGATCCTACTTCCATGGCTAAGAATGGCTAGAAGGGGAGGCCAATGTTCTAGGTTATTTTTGTGTGATATTTCTGAGAGACTGATTCGTGGCATACCCGTTTTACTCTGGTTAGAAGTATCTTTGAAACTCTTGTTTCACAGATAAGTAGGAGATACCACTTCCACAGACACCTACTTTGCTACGTGAAACTGTAATTTGAAAAAACTTAACGTTACCTCTATGCAATACTTAGGTTCCCTAATCGTGAATTGTGTGTGACAAATGGAATTTGAAAAAGGTGTTTTCTTGTTGTTGCCTTGTTGTTGTCTTCTTGTTGTTTTCTTGTTGCCTTGTTGTTGCCTTGTTGCCTTGCCTACCAGTGTTCTGTTTCTGTGATATTTTCTAAAAACTGCTGGAGCTCCTACTGATCTCTATTTAAACTATTAATAAAACGCTCGTTCCACTGATGATTCAGTTCAAATTTAGTTAAGTATATAAAATTCCACAATGTCAACAACAAAATAGTGTTCGAAAAAAGTTAACTGACCTAATAAAATCTTATTTTTATAATCGCAATAAATTCAGTTTGATGATTTTATGTACCAGTTCATAAAACGACCTAACATGACCTATTTATTTATTTGCAAATATCTTCTTTTTTTCACCTTTTCTGGAAGGGGTAATCCGGCAACCCTATACTCACGATCGCACGAACGCTAATTTAGTTGTCACATTCTTCATCCCACTAGTCAGCATGAAATTGTCATTCATATCCGTTATGTAATGAAAAGGTTCGGAATGGAACAAATAATTCAATATAAAATAGATAAGATAGGGGCTGAAAAACATGGAAGCCTACTGAAATATTGAGTGATTAAATACTTAAGGGACCTTTCCGGGTCCTTCCGATTTTCAACTGTGGGAGTTGAATGCATTCTGAACTTACACACGTTTTGTGTTTACACGGTGTTTGTGAATTGCACGGTAAATGAATAATAAAGTGTTTACTAAAGCTCACTTCAGGTCTATGAAAACGAAAAACGTTTAAAGTAAACGCTCAGCTGTGAGTGAGGACTACGGAATTCCGCCCTTAGTCTGTAGTACCGGGGGGAAACCTACTCAGTAACGCATGCATGGAACACAGTGCCTACATTCTTACGACCTTCATCATCCCTATAATATTCAATAGAGAATCACCAACCTTTCAAATAAGACAAGGCGATCTATTGCGAGTGGTCTAGACAGAAAGGATCTATAAAGAAATTTATAATTAACATTCTGTATTCTCGTTGAAGCGGGCATTCAGCTGCCTCTTAAATTCGATTATCGCAAACTGTGTAGTAAGGCCTCACAGAAAACCCTTCAACTATCAAAATCTATGGTAGTCGAAAGTAGTTTAGAACGGTAGGGATGTTTATAGATCTCTTACCACTGTATCCATTTTTGGAGACTGTATTAATGCTCATTTCATACAGCTACTTACCCACCCAATAACTTAATTGAAATGGTAAAATCTGGTATTTTGATGCTGTGGTCGGATATCCGACTTCTTGTTTCACTCGAGTGCAGTGGGTTTGATCGTGTATTGTGCTAGGAAAGTGCTCCTTGAAGAAACCTTGGTAAACTGAGTCGTTCGATCGTTTGTCTGAAAGCGAAAGAGAGAAAAAAGAAGATGGCGATGGAAGGACTGGTGAGAGGAGGATGAGAGAAGGAAGTCGCTGATTGAGGGTCCCCTGCTTTGCGGTCACAGCACAAATATTTGCCCACGGCCTCGTTTGGAGGACCACCCTCTCATCTTACTTCACTCGTAGTGCTGCTTTACTGAATCGAAATGCGAATGAGATCCAGCGATTTGATCGGAGTATCTACCACTCGACAAATCACGCCTTAGTTGGGGTTCGCGAGATCATTTCTACGTTTTGCATGTTGACAATTTTGACGGGATGGCTTTAGCAATTATATTTATCCGTTAGAATCCAATACTGATGATGTTCAAAAAGAATTGTTAAGCTCTCTATGAGCTCCCTCTTAAGCTTAATATTTGTTAACTCTCTATCCGTCCAAAAGCTATAAATACAAATGAATACAGTTTCATCTAAATGTTGTGTTGAATGTACCTACTGAGTTGACAACGTGACATATACTGCCAACAGTTTTCCCCACCATCCCATTCATCTGTTGAGTCCCCGACAGTAAGGTGTGTATTATACACTGACAGGAGTTATTTAATTAAATACACCGTGAATATAGAGCACATGCCCCACGCTTTTGTCTTTAGTCATAAGAAATTCCAGTGTTCCCGGGTAGCAGTGGGAAATTAATTATTTTATTCCCTAGATAATTTCGAAATAAAATCATGTTTTTAAAAGGAGGCCAAAAAGGAGGCGCTCAGGTAACTCAAATTCCATTTCAAGGCGTTAAGCATCTTTTATTTTGGATTTTCATTTAATGGCAATGGTGATCTGCCGTGAAACTTCGATAACTTAATTAGAAGGAAATTACTAGTTAGTAAGTTCTATTAAGATCACTGCAGCTCAGTTTGGGACAGTGGAATAATGTTTTTTGTTACATTTTGGGTCTACGGAATGCTGTTTCAGACACTTATTCGTACGTTCTCCAGTAAGTATAATGTAAGCAGGTATTGCTACATAGAACGTTTTCCCGCAAGCCCTTTAAAAACTATGCCGATCCTCGCTCTTCGTGTAGAGTGTATATTATAAGTTATGCGGTTTTGGTATATTATTTTCAATAATGCAAACAAATAATGGAATCGATCATGAAAACAAATTTTAACCCCCCCCCTAACTATAACTATTTTTTAACTAGAAAAAACGTTCATGAATAACAACAAATAATTAATTATAGAATTCTTGAATACACCGCATGTTATTTATGAAACTGTAATTCCCCGGCCGGCTCCAGTACTCGATTAGGGCTTCCCTGGGGGGAGTTTGAAGGTATGTATTGACCACAGAAAACCGCGATCTACGCAAAAGAGTGCAACAGTGTAGCTGTTCTCGAGTATTTTTTTGGTCCGGTGGAGACGGGCTCGCTGGGCGGAGGCCTAATCGATATCCCTTCTTAACCAGTGATAATCTCGCTGGTCTAGGAGGGGGACTCTCGAGGTAAGGGTCCACCACCACTGCCACACTCTGTCACATGGTAGCATGCGCTAGTATGCGCATTTGGTAGTATGCGCTGAGCAACTCACCGTACTTACTCCATCCATTTTTGTGGGTTTACCTGGAGGATAGGCCTAAAGGTTTCCCAGAAGGATTCCTTTACTAAAAACCTGTCTCTTTGATATTACATACATCTATTGGCTTCCCCACCACCTTTCACCCCTTTATAGTGTCAATATAATTAAAATATACTGAGCTCATTTGAAGGCGATTGATGCCATGCCCAAATCTACAAGTCCCAATAGTTGTTCCATCCTAACGATGGAGGTTGATCACCTAGAGGTTGTCCAGATAAGCACAATTCACTGGAGAACAACCTCTGACATCCATTATCCACCAATACTCGTATGTAGGAGCTTGTTCTCCACCAGTAAATATTATTGAGGTAAGCACCATTAGGATGGAGGTTAATCACCTTGAAGTTGTTCAGAAGTCCTTTCCTGAACCAGAACTTCATACTACTTTTCAGTATGGCTGTTCTCGAGCAGTTTTTTGGTCCGATGGAGACCGAGACGTTGGGCGGAAGCCTAATCAATATCCCTTCTTAACCGGTGATAATCTCGCCGGTCTAGGAGGGGGACTCTTGAGGGTCCACCACCACTGTCACAGTCTGTCACAAGGGGCATCCATACCTGCAGGGAAATAATAAACCGTTGCTTAATTATTTGCAGAGTTTTTTCTGTGCCTGGCCGAAAGCACCAATTCATTATCTTGAATTCTCTTTTCGAAAAACAGAATCGTTTAAAACTTGTTAAACAGAATCTTTCTGCTCGTCATTTAGATGGACGGATCCCATTTTTGCACGACCGTGTCACGCGGTAGCAATATTTTATGTATTATGGCATTAGGTAGTAGAAATAGCACTGAATGCATTTTAATGAAGACTAACTTTTATAAACCAAACGCCACTATAAGTACCAGCTCTAATAAAAGAGAATAATATCAGAAGCAGGGAGTGAGCCTTATTTATATTTATGTATAATCGAGAAGGAAATAGCTTAGTGTAGTTCTTCTGAGAGGAGGGGATTGAATCGATGACTTGCTCATGCTGTTGTACACACCCGGCCTCAGCGCCAAGCGCAGGTTCTGCTCAAGTTCGATGATCAAAAGTTAGGGGAGACTTCCAGGGGACACATTACATGCGAACTATTAGCTCACTAAATTACCCGATGTGGAGAGAACTCCGATACGGAATGGCCACCCTTGTCAGAAAAGTATCGATACGTCAATACGAAGCGTCAATACGTTGGCTCTTATCAGGATTCATCCATCACTAGAAATTAATAGAATTGTGAGAACTTATGCCCATACACGAATCTTCATTCCTATATACGGATAACTCATCTTCTTCGATCAATGTATCATCAAAACCAGTCAATTCCTAGATTAAACTATCATAACCAGATATGAATAACATGGTCAATCTACCGTCTATAACTGGCAATTACAACCAAAATTACAGCATCCCGGGAAACCTGGCATACAGGGAAAACTACCTACTAATTGATCTCATCACACAACAGTCGTTTCAGGCTGGGGCTTCATCGCGGAAGTGGTCGGCTCTTAGGAAATCCTAATTTTGGTTTATTATTTTCAATAATGAACCTGTGGAACCGAACATAAATTCTACCGTTTTGGGTTTTGGGTAATTTTTGCGCACTTTAAATGCTCTAATTTGAGAACGGATCAAGATATCTAAAATCCGATTCCACCATCGTGTTCAGCGTGCAAAAACCTTTAAAATGAGGGGTCACTTGTTGGAAAATAACATTTTGGGGATTTTTGGGTAATTTTTGCGCACTTTAAATGCGCCAAAACCCTCCTTAGAGTAGGCCAATTTCGCCCATCTTCGAACTTATCCTTTCGATTGCCAAGATAGATTTTTTGTGCAAATTTGAGCTGTTTATCTCAATTCTATCGAGAGTTATCGTCTGGAGTGACACATATATATATATATATACATATAAAAAAGTGTTAAATTTCAGGAATCGTTTTAGAATGGTCTGAAACGGATTTCTATGAAGAAAATTTCCAAAAATTTATATTATTTAAATTTCGAAGCCATTGCAATAGCTTCATTTTCTTTGAAAATTCGCTAAAAAGAAAATAAAAGAAATAAAGTAACCCTTCTCAAAATTTGACAGTTCCCGTTTCAAGGTACGTAGAATCCGAAAATGGAATACAACAATTTCTGTCCGTCCACCGTACGCCGCCGTACTTCGCACTTCCCTTAGTTGTCATGAAACAAAATTCATCAAATTCGGTTTGTAGTTCCCATTTGGGGTCTAGTTTGTCCTGAAGCTCGGCGCTACTGTCAGTCACTCTAGGAGATGAAAAATAGGGGTTGCAGTTTTCAAAACGCCTTAGCTCGAAAACTTCAATAGAAGGGTACCTATCTTTTTTGTTGTTGTATGTTCTTAAATTCATCTCGAACTAAAGAATGTTTTGAGACCACCCGGAACATCATACGTCCAGCCGTTCGTTCGCCCCGAAAAGCTTCGTCAACATGATCGTGAATGAAACGGTATAAATCCGGCCCAAATATCATTGCTAGGGAACACCTAATCACTCATGGCTGTGTGAAATCGAGTTAGTTGTTCTGTGATATAATTCCATTTAAAGAATGGATTTTGTTGATAGGTACTTTTGTAACTTGAACAAACTTTATGCTTCATGAATAACAACAAATAACTAATAATGATTGAACTGTTGAATCCCGCGCTTTTTAATGAAACATTAATTCCCGGGCCGGCTCCAGTACTGGATTTAGGGCTTTCCTGGGAGGAGCACGAGGTATTGACCACAGATTTTAACTTGAACAAACGTATGCTTCATGAATTACAACTAATAATTACTAGTTATGACAGGTGATTGATTGCCTGGCTGGCTCCAGTACTCGATTCAGGGCACTCTTGTGGAAAGCACGAGGGTAGGTATTGAACACAGAAAACAGTGATCTACGCTTTGAACTTGAACAAATGTTATGCTTCATGATTAACAACGAAAATATTTTATTTGAAAACTTTTTGCACCGGATCATCTGAAACTAATGTTTTTTCGTGTGCTGAAAACAAAAATGACCACCATTTTCTTGTATCACCAACCAATTCTTCACAAAATTACGTCACCCATAAATGCAGTTAGGTATGTAGAGTGAAATCAGAAAGAAATCTTCAGAAACCCTAAAGTAAAAATGTTTTTATTCTTCACGAGGTTTCACGAGGTTTCTTGAATTTTAAAGAAAACAATTCAATTTAAGGGTTTGTACTGCCTTTGCCTCTTTATGGAGACGGTGCGCGTTGAACTTTTTCGCTTGTGAACAGCGTCCGGGGTTTCTCTTTGAAGGGCCCAGCAGTAGTCTCCCATCATGTTCACGTTCCAGCGACACTGGTAGCGTAGTTCCATACACTTTATGTCGTGGTGAAACCTTTCACCCTGTTCTTTACTAACTGCACCCAAGTTTCCAGGAAAAAGTCCAAATGAGCGTTCAAGGAATGGATTTGAGACTCATGAAACACCCAAGTCTCTTATGGGTCATTCTCACAGAAAAGGGCAGAAGTGATGCCCAAATGGTTCGTGGCGGCCCTGTTATGAATTCGAAGTTGGGCAAAATTGTAAATTGTACTATTCCACTTGATGTAAAACGCCATTTTTTATTTTTGCAATCAATCATGTCTTTCACGTAGAAAATTTATCAAATGCGTTCATTTGTCATGGCCCTGTCCTGTCCAGGATCGAGGTTCCCATCTTCAAGCTTCTCTCCAAGGTCTTTGCGATGCAACCAAAAACCCGGTACTTCTAGCATAGGCCAAAATTCGTCTCAAGATTCCTAAATGACAGTTGTCATAATTTTAGAACGGAAAGATTGCGGTATTAAAATGAAAATAGGAATGTCCAGTGTTCGGCAGTCACGGCCCTGTCCTGTCAAGTTATCAGCATTTTCGTGGTCCGCTGTGGATTTTACCGGTTTCTCTTCCCGCCATTATTTTGGCGCGCTTCTCAACGGTCCAGAACGCCGACTAACCTTACATTTCAGTTGTTGTGTAGCCTCTGACGAGTGTGGACGTCGGCTGGGACATCGTTTGCCGGACACCCCTCATCAAAGACCTGTCCTGATTCTCAGAGTGAGTATTCAAATGTAATTTTTTTACTTCTCAGTACCTTGTAGGTACACTGCGTGGAGCTGTTTTGATTATAATAATAACTTTTTGAAAAAGGGTTAAAACGTGGACAGGAGTGTAGAAAAACCTATGTTTTGTCACGGCCCTGTCCGTCAAGGCCCTGTCTTCATCTGTGAATTCGTGGACAGGGCTGGGATGAGGAGGACAGGGCCGTGACAGTTCCAGCATTCTGCAGCACGAAATAGTTTCATTCTTCCCTCTTTTTCATAGAATTTTGCCATTATTAGTGTCGTGAGTCCCTCCCGGGAACACTCCACTAGTAACATTAAGCTCTCACCAATATTCTTATGCCAAACTTAGTTTCCGTCAATAAACAACTGAGTGGGGAGACAGGCCACAGAACCCAGGGACACAACCTGGAGCCCCACCACCAACTCCCAACAGGGAGTTGGAGGGAGAGGCCTCCAGTTCCTATAAAACCCTGGATCCTGGGGCTTTAGCCTCATTCGACACTTCCTCTAACTAGCTCTCTCTCTCTTCTCTCCTCTACCTTGCTCCTCCTCTCAGATGATCGGTGGATTACCGCCGCCTGGGAAAACCCCTCTCCTCTATGTCTAGATGATCGGTGGACTACCGCCGCCTAGACAGCACCTCCTCTCTGTTAAGAACCTAGATGTCGGTGGATTACCGCCGCCTGGGCAAATTCCTTCACTCACCTCCATCTCCTCCTAAAAGTCGTAGATGATCGGTGGATATCCGCCGCCTGCGTCTTTTTTCCTTCACGCCACCGTGATGAACCAAATTCCAAATTCATCACAGTGGTGAACCCGACGTTCACACAACCTTCTTCCTCTTTTTCCCACCTCATGTGTCGCCCCCAGTCAAGTTCAGTTCGGTGTCCCCAATTTTAAATTCAAATTCAGTCAAACAGTCAGTTTTCAATTCGCAATTTTTGGCCCACCCTCGACCGCTCGGCGATCACACAGCTCTCACTTCTCCGCTCAGCCACACACACCTCCGCTACCGACTTTTGCGATTTTCAAATTTGCACTTTAAATTTGAATTTTCACATTTCAGACCTCCGCTATGGACCCGAACTCGACATCGCCCCCACTCCTCCGGCCATCCACGCTGCAGCCGCCCGCCGCCCCGACGACGAACGCAACGGCCGCTGCGGACAACCCCTTCACCACCCTCTCGCCGCCCGGCTCCACCGCATCAACCGCCGCCGCTGCCGCCGCCGCTGCGGCCGCGGCACACGCCGCCGCCGACGTCATGACGACTTCTGCGTCATTTCCCTTATCACTTCCCCCATTCTACTCACACGACCCCGCTCTATGGTTCTTTCAGGTTGACGCTGCGTTTTCGGCCGCCAACATCCGCAGCCAGAAGACTCGCTACTCCCGCATCATCTCCCTGCTGCCATACGACATCCTCCTCCAGACGTCGGACATCTCCCCCGACGCCGCCGCCGCGTACGACGACCTCCGCAGCCGCCTCATCACCCTCTACCAGCCGTCCAAGATCGCACGAGTCGCCGTGCTCTCGCAGCCGCAGCACCACGGCGACCTCAAGCCCTCCCACCTCTACCGCCGTCTGCGTCATCAACTGCAAGGCATAATGACGGCCGACATCGCACGGACCTTCTGGCTGCGCGCTCTCCCCCACCCCATACAGATGGCGCTCGCCAGCCACCTAGACGGCCCGGATGAGCCCCTGCTGCGACTCGCTGACACTGTCCACGACCTCGCCTCAGCCGCCAGCGTCACCGAGGTCCACACACCCCGCACCGCCACACCACGGCGAGACCGCACGCCGTCGCGGGAACGCCGCCGACCCCCCTCCCTCGACAGGCGCCGATCCCTCTCCGTCGAGCGCCGCCGAACCCCCACCGCGGACCGCCGACGCCAACGTTCACCCGAACGCCGCACCACCCCTCCTCGTGAACAACGTAGGGGAAAGTCTCCGGCCGCTGCGACCCCCTCCACCACACATCGCCCCTCCAAGACTGACTACCTCCCCGCGGACCCCCCCCCTACCGGTGTTTTTACCATGTGAACTTCGGTGGGGAGGCCCGCAAATGTCAGCCCCCCTGCTCCTTCCCTTCCAAGCAGGGAAACGCGGACGCCTGCCGGTAAATCCGGCGGGCCCCCCTCCTCGCCAACACGGGGGGGACCAACACCAACCCCCCCCCCCCCCCCCCCGGCCCGCATTCACACCACCACCACCAAACAACGCTACCCCTCCTACGCCGCCGCCACGGCCGCCAACCTCCCGGCCACACCCACCAGGGCAACCAACCTTCCGGCCGCCACTCCCGCCGCCGCTACCGTTCCCCCACCTCGGAACGGCCCCTCCACGCCCGCCACCAGGGCAACCAACCTTCTGGCCGCCACTCACGCCGCCGCTACCGTTCCCCCACCCCGGAACGGCACCTCCACGCCCGCCACCAGGGCAACCAACCTTCCGGCCGCCACTCACGCCGCCGCTACCGTTCCCCCACCCCGGAACGGCCCCTCCACGCCCGCCACCAGGGCAGCCAACCTTCCGGCCGCCACTCACGCCGCCGCTACCGTTCCCCCACCCCGGAACGGCCCCTCTACACCTACCGCCAGGACCACCAACCTACCGGCCGCACCTCACGGCGCCGCCGGGAAACTCTCCCCGCCAACTACAGCTCCCCCACCCCGGGGCTGCCCCTCCCCAACCAGAACCAGGTCCTCCACCCTTCCGGCCGCATCTCACGACGCCGCTACCGTTCCTCCACCCCGGAACGGGAAAAGACCGCCCCGCGTCTCCTTCGCAGGGGACAAACCACCGCCAACACCACCACCCCTCAACTCCGACAACCCTTCCCCCGCACAGACACCCCCCCCCCCCCCCCACAGCCTCCGCAATTTTACCTCACTACACCACAGCCCACCAACGCCTCTTCCTCAAGTGCAGCAAGACCAGCATTCCGTTCCTCGTTGACACAGGGGCGGCGCTCTCAATCTTCCCCAACAACATCCTCCGTCGTCAGGCGCGTTGTTATCGACAACTTCTCTACGCCGCCAACGGTACCACCATCCCCTCGTACGGGACGTACCACTCATCCATCTACATGAGCGGACTCGCGTACGAGTGGGAATTTACCGTGGCGGACGTGGAGAAGGCAATCCTGGGGGCCGACTTCCTCGCATATTTCGGCCTCCAGGTTGACGTCAGAAACGCGCGCCTGATCGACCCCTCCACCCACACACCGATCCCCGGTTTCGTCCACACTATTGACCGCCCACCAACCGAATTCGAAGCCCTCCTCCACCACTATAAACAGCGCCGCCCCTCAACCCATATCTCAACAATCCAACACTACATAGAAACCACTGGCCCCCCCATTTCCGCAAAAGCCCGCCGCCTCCACCCCTTGCAACTCTCCCAGGCCCGGCGGCACTTCAACAAACTTATCGCGGACGGAATTATCCGCCCCTCAAAATCCCCTTGGGCTTCACCACTCCACATAGTGCAGAAGCCCAATGGGGATATCCGCCCCTGCGGCGATTACCGCCGCTTAAACTCGAAAACAACACCTGACCTGTATAATGTTCCCCACCTTCGAGATTTCTCCTCCCACCTCCACGACACAACCATATTTTCAACCCTCGACATCTCTAGAGCCTTCCACCACATAAACATCCACCCACCCGACATACCAAAAACCGCTATTATAACACCCTTCGGCCTTTTTGAATATGTCAAAATGGGTTTCGGCCTCAGAAACACGGCCCAGACATGGCAACGTTATATGGATAACATCCTACGGGGCCTACCATTTGTGTTCTGCTTTTTAGATGACATCCTGATCGCCTCCCGAAACCCACAAGAACACCTAACACACCTCAAACAAATCCTGGACATCTTCTCTGCCGAAGGCCTCGACATCAACACAGAAAAATGCGTCCTCGCCCAACCCTCCGTCCGCTGCCTCGGCCACCAAGTCTCCTCCGTCGGTATCAAGCCACTCCCGGATAAGGTACATGCTCTCACGGATTTCCCCCAGCCCCGCACCGTCTCGGAACTGCGCCGTTTCCTGGGTATGTTAAACTTTTACCGTAGACACATCAAACACGCAGCACAACACCAACAACCACTCATACACGCCATCCCACAACCAGCCAAAAAAAACGATAACCGCCCCATACCCTGGACCCCCGCCCTTACAACCGCCTTCCAAACTTGTAAAAAGGACCTAGTAGACGCCGCTCTATTAGCCCATCCCGACCCCCACGCTCCCCTCTCCATCACAACCGATGCGTCCGACTGGGCCATCGGGGCAGTGCTCCACCAGCACACCGGCGCCACCCCCCAACCCCTTGGTTTCTTTTCTAAAACTCTCTCCCCGACCCAAAAAAATTACTCAACCTTCGACAGAGAACTCCTCGCCATCCACGAAGCCATCAAACACTTTCGTGACTTCGTGGAGGGCAGGCAGTTCTCTGTCATCACTGATCATAAGCCCCTCACCCACGCTCTCCTCCAAAACCGCAAATCCGCCTCCCCGCGTCGCCTCCGGCAGCTCCTCCGAGGGGAAGAGGTACTGCCTCACCATGATCGACCGTGCAACCAATTGGGTTGAGTGCATCCCACTCGCCCACATTACCGCGGACGCCGTCGCCGCGGCCTTCCTAAATCAGTGGATTAGCCGCTACGGCTGTCCGCGGACACTCACGGTCGATCAGGGGAGGCAGTTTGAATCAGCCCACTTTTCCGACCTGCTCCGTTCCCTCGGGATTCAAAAAATCCGCACCACTCCTTATCACCCCCAATCCAACGGGAAAATAGAGCGGTGGCACTCGGTCCTTAAACAAGCCATCTCCACATCAGCCACATCCCCCTCATGGACCAAAACCCTCCCCTATGTCTTACTAAGCCTCCGTACTTCCGCCCGTCCTTCAGACAACACAAGTCCCGCACAACACGCTTTTAAAGACCCCCTCCGTTTACCAGCCGACATTTTCACCCCACACAACACTCCGTCAATTAACAGGGAACCGCTCCGCACAACAACACCACACAACGACACCACCTATCCCAAACGTTTTTACACCGCCACTCACATGTACCTGAAGGAGCCCGGCATCCACAAAACATTTCAACCTCTCTACGCCGGGCCCTTTCAGGTCATCCGCTCCACACACACCACGGCTACCCTGTTAATTGACGGGAAGCCCCACACTGTACCCCTCGCCCGATGTAAGCCAGCCCCAGTCCTCCCCGACCAATCGCACCACACCACTCACCCGACCACCCCCGCACCACAAACGCCACACGTCGCCTCCATTTCACCCACCGGACCCCGACGTCGCCGCCTCTCTCCGCGATGTCCCGGGTGCCGGCTCCCACCGGCTCTTCCCCTTCACCACCGCCCTGGCAGTGAAGGGGCCCCTCTATCAGTCTTCACTAACGTGAAGACTGTTAGAGGGAGTCGCCTCTCTCACCCCACACTTCACCTAAACCACACCTACACCCATCCACACACCACAGCCTATCCACACCCAGGGAACGGCGGATTTCCGCACCCTCCTATCGTACCCCCACGACATTGTAAATACTATCACCTTGTAAATACTATAACTTATCAATACTACACCTGTAAATACTATAACTATAACCTTCTAACTACTGTAACTTTGTAAATACTATGCCTATACCTAATCTTACGCACTAACAATTGTCTAACTCATTTTTTTAAATACTCGCAACCCTAGGTAAATACTCACCGCCTTATGTAACTATTCATCTGTACCCATTTACTTATGTCAATACGCCTAATTTTAAGTTCACTATCACCTAGGATTAAGAATGACGCCCTCAGCACTCATCCTGTTGCCGTGGCCCTCAGCCTCTGTCACCTTTTGCCTTCAGCCCCTCACATACCTCTGGCCCTGCCTTCAGCACCACTGTTTGTTTGCCTTGGCCCTCAGCCCCTGTCACCTTGCGCCTTCAGCTCCACTTTTGTTTGCCTTGGCCCTCAGCCCCTGTCACCTTGCGCCTTCAGCTCCACAAATCTTGGTTCGAACTGGGGGGACTTCTGTCGTGAGTCCCTCCCGGGAACACTCCACTAGTAACTTTAAGCTCTCACCAATATTCTTATGCCAAACTTAGTTTCCGTCAATAAACAACTGAGTGGGGAGACAGGCCACAGAACCCAGGGACACAACCTGGAGCCCCACCACCAACTCCCAACAGGGAGTTGGAGGGAGAGGCCTCCAGTTCCTATAAAACCCTGGATCCTGGGGCTTTAGCCTCATTCGACACTTCCTCTAACTAGCTCTCTCTCTCTTCTCTCCTCTACCTTGCTCCTCCTCTCAGATGATCGGTGGATTACCGCCGCCTGGGAAAACCCCTCTCCTCTATGTCTAGATGATCGGTGGACTACCGCCGCCTAGACAGCACCTCCTCTCTGTTAAGAACCTAGATGTCGGTGGATTACCGCCGCCTGGGCAAATTCCTTCACTCACCTCCATCTCCTCCTAAAAGTCGTAGATGATCGGTGGATATCCGCCGCCTGCGTCTTTTTTCCTTCACGCCACCGTGATGAACCAAATTCCAAATTCATCACAATTAGTATTTTTGTTCAATTGGGATTCTTATAGATTTCGTTCAGTATTTATTTAGCTTTTGCCTCAGCGCACTCAATAAAACAGTGAGCTACCTATAATAAAATATAACAAACAAAAAAGGGGAGAAATTATTTGAAAGCTCACACGTTTATTTGTTATCTGGTACAGATGGCCCCGAGACAAAAAGTGTCTGTGGAGGAAAGAAAACTCCAAAAGCGATTAGCAGAAAAACGTCGATACGACAGGCTGAAGAATGATCCTGACAAAGCGCTGGAAATGAAGGTAAAAAATCAGGAAAAGAAATAATCATTAAATGTTGATTATTTTAAATAAATAGGCATATTAATACATTGTGATATTTGTGAACTTATGAATGAACTTGAGACTGGATTTTGAGTTGCATGCATTCAAAAAAACTTTGTTCCTTGACACTTTTTCAATAGTATTTTTGTAAAACTGATTTATTATTACATTCAATAAAATATTTTATGGAAATTATTCTAGGCATTTTTTATTTTCCAAACCTTCTGCCTAACGAGTGAATCATTTTAGCTGCATAATGAGAGAACAGAACCTAAAATAGCTTTGATGTGTAAGTGGAACTCTCGCGGAAACGATCGTATGAGTCACAGCCCTGTCCTAGCGTCACGGCCCTGTTGAGCGGCTTTCTAAATTATTTTTTTCCGGCTCAAATAAAGCAGCCACTGTTTGGATAGTCTTGAATTTCAATTAGTATATTCAAGAGAGTGTTTCCAAATTTTTTGCGCATAATTAGAGGACAATTATACTTCTGAAAACTCTGACTCGAAACTGCCCCTTTCTGTGAGAATGACCCTTATACTGTTCAAGCCAATCAGCTTGTAGTTGGCATCTTTTGCATTACCCCAAAACTTGGTGACAACATTTCTGAAAGCCAGCCATGCGTCGCGTTCAACATCATTCATGGAAGATACAAACTGGTCAGTCAACATGAGTTTTCCTATGTCAGGACCTACGAAAATACCTTCTTTAAGTTTGCCATCAGAGAGGTGTGTAAATTTTTAGCAGATGTACTTGAAGCACTCGCCATCTTTAGGCAAAGCCTTAACAAACTGCTTCATCAAGCCTACCTTAATGTGCAGGGGGGGGGGGGAGAACTTTTGATGGCTCCACTAGACTCTTTCGAAGAACATTCTGCTGACCTGGTTCTAAGGAAGCTCTCTTGGGCCAGTGTTTTCTCTCCCAGTGTTGATCCCTGGCTCTGCTACCCCACCCACATACAAAACAAGGAAATTTTGTATATCCACCTTGCTGGCCGAGGATCATACAAAGTACTTTCAGATCCCCACACACAATCCATCCATGTTCCTCACATTTGACGTTTTTTAGGATCGTTGCGAGGTTTTCATGTTTCTTTGATGTGGACTGAATGACCTTCTGGCAATGAGGAATACTGGTTGCCATTGTGCAGTAACACTGCCTTCAGACTTCTCTTTGATTAGTCAATAAACAGTCTCCAATCTTCAGGGCTGTACCTAGTCGCGTCCAAATCTAGCCACCAATCCGGGAATATCAGAGCAGTAAACCATGTCTTCAGATTCCTCAAAGTAGGGAACTAAGTCCTGCTCTCGACGTCAAAAATGGCAGAAAGTGGTGCCTGAGACTGCAAAGTTTTCTCTTCAAGTCTTGGTCCTAAGAGCTCAGCCCTTTCCTTGGTCACTCCAAGATCCCAAACCAAATCGTTCAACTCTGGATGAGTGAACTTTTGAGGTTCATCAGTTTCCTCGTAAAGCAGAAAGCACTAATCTTCCTGATCAGATTTATCACGATCAGAGTTTTCCTGTGCGGTTCCATTGCTTCCCATTCCGATGGTGAACTTGGTGGTTTAGGGAATGGAATTCCAGGGCCATGAGGCACAGGGCATAAAGCTGTAGGGAGATTTGGGTAGGTAATAACTTTCTTGTTTTTAGATTTGTCCCTTCACTTCACAAAACAAAAATGGCAGACATCATAATGGTTCTTTCGTTCTCTCCACACCGTGGGAACCAAATTTTAATGATTTTTCGAGCCCTTTGAACCATCCCCTTAGTTCTTCTACACAAACAAAGCATACTCCGGCGTTTTTTAAACGTAAACTCACCACGTATATAACAGAAAGCAACTGGAGAGTTGACACAGGCAAGAGAAGTCATGGTTTTTCACCTCAAAATACAGTGAAACATAGTTTCGAAAACACTATTTTAGAAAAAAAAAAACACAGTGAATCTCGGAGAGAAATTAAAACGGCGTACGGCGGACAGACAGAAATATTTGTATTGCATTTTCAGATTCTACGTACCTTGAAACGTAAACCATCAAATTTTGAGGGGGGGTAAGAATTTTTTTTTTCGTGCTCGATTCCAATGGTTCATTATTGAAAATAATAAACCAAAATGGTATATCGCTTCACCTTTTATTTTTCTCAGTGTGTGACTCTAGGAACGTATACAGATCACCGGGATCTTTACCCATATGTAACATGGGGTCAAAAATTGGGTAAAGTCGCAAATTAATGTGCTTGGCTAATAAAATATTGAAGCACGTTTTGTGGGAAAACGGTGGGTGATACGAGAATGTTGAGGTCATTTTCGGTTTCAGCACACTAAAAAACATAAAGTTTAGTTGGATTTGTGCAAACAGTTTTTTAACGCAGGCCTGTGAATTAATTATAGAATTCTTGAATCTAGCGCATATCTATGAATCTGTATTTCTTTGGTACTAGATTCATGGCTCTCCTGGGAGGAGCACGACGGTAGGCACTGACCACGGAAAACAGTGATCTACGCAGAAGGGGCCGCGTAATAATTTGCAGTGTTTTTTGATCCGTTCCTTTCGCTCATGGCCACTAAAATTGCCTCACCACCGAAATGCATGTTTGCCACTGCGCCGATGAAAGTTACGATATGATTTCGATTAAATTCAAATGGGACTATTACGTGGCACACAACATGTGCTATGTTAAGCTCGTTTGGATCGTTCACTTGACAATATGAGGTGGTTACAAGGAATTGGGTTCAGAGAGGCAGAAGGACGACAGGCACGGAAGTGAATTTGTCCATTCATGTCTGAAATGCCAAAGGCGAATGGACAGGTTGAGTATTAAGGACATACTTTATTTTCTACTCGTGCATTCATGAACATAAACCGTGTCATAGAAACCCTCGTAAGTGAACCAGTATTAAGTTATTTTCCCGAAACTAGCTGAAGCGTATAATGAAGGCGAGGCTAACGGGATTTTCATTGTCACACTGGTTGTCGCAAATTTCAATACCTACTGGGAATCCGCACATGGGCGAGTAGGTCGACACACCTCACACCTATGGAAATGCCGAGGGTTCTGATATGGAAACAGAATACTGGGACTCTGTAGTATATCATTTGTAGATACTCGTGCTCATCCACGCGTGTATCGTTGTTTTCACAGCGCTTGGAGGTTTATTCTAGCCAGTGGGACATTGCTTGTTTCGATTATGTGACTGAACTGAAAACTGAACGAATATAGCTAATAGAATTATACAACACGGATAAGAGTAAAATGTGTTTCAAAGTTGTTTTTATGAACTACTTTTCCCTCACTGTCGTTTCCATTACGTAGAGCCCAAAAACCTTTGGTCAGGGTGGTTAGTAGATCATCGCGATTCCCTGTCAGACAAATATTTTACCAGGCTGGGAGTAGGGAAGTTTGGCTCATTAGTTTTGAAATGTACATTAATTTTTTCATTCACTCATCGAGAAAAATTTGCTAAAATCCAGCATGGAATGTGCAAAAGGAACACAGCACACTGCCAAAAAATTGGATTTACTTCTCAACCAAAATGTAGAATACATTCCTACTCTTGAACGTAGAGAATATAAATAATATTAAAGAGCTGAAAAGCTGGATAGTAAAAATGTGGAACATGGAAAAGAACTGCATCTCCTTTTTGTTGAGTACCGTCAAGCTTTTGAAGGTTTGTGTTGGAGAGGTTTTTAGATGATTTGAGAAGAAGTTGAGTCCCTGAAAAGTTGATGAACCTATTCAAAATGACACTGAGAGGTACTATCTCAAGGGTGATAATTGGCAACAATGTTGGAGAACCGTTTGAGATCAACTCAGGAATCCGCCAGGGAGACTCACTATCAGCAACGCTCAACAAACAGGCGCTTCATGAAGCAGTGCAGAAAGTTGAAAAAAGGGCATAATAATCGGTCGGACTTTGCAAATCCTTGCATACGCAAATGATATAGTAATCAAGAGCTGCAGCCCGGAAGCAGTAAGAGAGGCTTTTGAGATCCTGTGAAAAGAAGGACCAGACACGGGACGATCAACGAGGAGAAAACGAAGTAGGTACCTTAGGATTCCTGCAGCTGTTTTCTCACCACATTCGGCGCCTAAAGTACGCTTTGGTCAGTACAGCTTTGATAAAGTGTCCAAATTATCTAAGCAGCTCTTTCAGTCACCAAAATAAAGTTCACAATTAAATTTGTTCACGATTGATGACCGGCAATCGAGCATTTTTTGCTAACAAAAAAATACTCAACAGTCGGTTGCTCTCCAGATCCTCCAAGATGAGGCTCTATAGAACTCTCGTGTGTCCTGTGGTGTGTTACGCCTCAGCAACATGGACCATGCGAGCTGAAGATGAAGAAAGTATGTGGGTATTCGAACGAAGAATGATACTAAGAATTTGTGGAGGAAAACGTGAAAGATCTGGATGGAGAATAAGAATTAACAAAGAAATAGATCAGATACGCAATGGACAGGAGGACATACTGGGCTTTATTAAGGGTGGAAGATTACGATGGGTAGGCCACGTAGATAGGATGATGAATGACAGTGGGCCAAAGATAATGTTTAGAGCCAGATTAGACACCAGAAGGAGAAGAGGTAACCCCAGAAACAGATGGCTGGATGAAGTGCTCAGAGATCTGGCAATAGTTGGAATGAGACGGTTTTAAGCCATCCCGACCGAGTGCGGTGGAGAAGAGGAGGAAGCCAAGGGCCACCAAGGGCCGTAGAGCTATTTAGTAAAGTAAGTAAAGGTGGATTAAAAAAACTACAGGATAAAAATAAAATAGTCTATTTCCACGTGCACTAGCAAACTGTAGAGGTTTCGGTTGTTACACCATCGTCAGTACACTATAGAAATAGTGTACTGTGGAAGTGTACTGAAGTGTACTGTACTGAGTGTACTGAATAGTGTACTGCGCTAGTGTACGTGGAAATAGGCTATTTTATTTTTATCCTGTAGTTTTTTGCTATGGATTTCCGCTAATCCGCCGCGAGTGATTTAAGTTATAAAGATGGATAATGCATAAAATGTAAAGAATTAGATCTTAGTTATGCAGGGCTTCTCCATATTTTTTGGAAATGAAAAAAAATAATTTTTCAGCCTCATAATCAATTTATTTATAAATATTATTAGGTATTATATAATCCAACGGATATTTCCGTTATAATAGTAGATAGGTAGGTCGTTTTTCTTTTATTTGATAAACGCAGTTTTTTGTTTGTTTGTTTATGAATTCACTTATTTGCGGCTGGGGGGGGGGGACTTCAAAAACATTCCTGACGGAATTCCCCACCCACGATAACGAGATCGAGCCTCGCGCTCACGGAGGAGGAGGGGGGATTTATTATTTTGTATCATCAATATATGTAGTGATGAAGTGACTGCTATGTAATGGTTATGAATAATAAAAACTATGGTGTCTATTTTAAAATAAAATAGAAAATCATCACATCAATTTTGATTTACTGACCATCTACATCAAAATACATCAAATTCGTACCAGTAATGATATAAATTCTGTTTTCGGTTTCGAGTTCGAGTTGGACAGGTAGTCGTCAAAGAGTATAACTATTCAGATAAACAACCAGAAAGGAAGAAATATCTCATGCACAAACGGTTTGAAAATAGCTTTTGAAAGGTTAAATCGGTGCTAGGAAGAAAGGGGCTATCAGAAAGAAGGAACTTTCTGATAGCCCCTTTCTTTCCTCGTCTCTTCAATTGTAGAACAGGTAGCCACTTACGAAAAACATCAGTAACTTATCAAAACTAGGCTTGCAAACTACTCAATCTTCACTGAGCCTCACAAGTTCCCCCCTGCACATTTCAACCAACATTTGTACTGTGTTATACCTGCTTAACTTGTACGAAAGTAGAACTGTACACTTGTATACTTGTACATGTTGTTTTATGAAACAGGTCTTAGTGAGTTGAACCATCGATACGTAAAGGGTATTCCATCCATAAAGAAACTATGATAGTTTGTGTGCCAGAATTTTTGTTGCCCGTTTGCTTTTACTTATCCAACGTTCAAGAGTAATATGGGTACACCTTCACAATCTTATAGTGGTGTTCTCCCTCGCAAAAACCCATTTCATTCACTCTTTCTTGATGATGCCGCTCATCTATTACTTGTAAACGTTCATGAAGTAGCAGATGTTCAGTCATGTGGGTTACGTTTCTTTTCAATGGGATCAAAGAAACTACCTACACAATGCGCAGGGGTGGGAACATAAATAACACGAATGTACAGTACGGGAACTAGTTCAATACTTGGAAGTTAGCGCAGAAGGAAATAAGAGACCTATCTCCATGAAATTCATTCATGAGGACCTAAAAGGTAAAAGGAAACCGCTGCAAGAATTTCACATTTGCGCATGTGCACATTCCGAGTTGATGAAATTCATACGGGAACATCGATCACCCAACCTGTTACTACCCTCAACATTTCAGCTCATTAAAACTGTCCTTTCTAATAGGTCTACCTATGTATGGCCGTTGGAATGAATTTTCCATTTGCGATTGCTTTTACGGAAGGATTCCAATTCTGGTAAGATTAATACGGCACCCTTTTTGGGCCCAACCTGCAACTACCCTCCAAATTATAGTTACCTTTGAATTCGACCATTTTTTCTTATAGAGATGCGCGTTCTAGGGATCTGCGGACAAACTGACAAACGGTTTTGGAACCAAATTCGCTTAAAAATGTTTAAAACGCTACACGCGAGAGGAAAATTTTGATTTTGGAGGACAGCAAATGTTTTTAATCCCAAAGTAGACATAACGCTTCCCACTTTCCTAGCACTCCCGTAATCAAAAATTATAATCTGCATTGCAATAACTGAGAATAATTTCAAGGGGAGGAAAACAACACCACTAGTAAGATAACTATAGGGATATTTCTCCCAGTATTAGAAGACCATAATACCTTCCGGAGGAATTCGTCGTCACTAGAGTACCTACTGCAGGGCGAGCGCTTTCGATGCAAGGACACCATCATCAGGCCGTCGACAGAATATACTCAGTATTCTCTCGACGGCATGATGATGATGTACTTACACCGAAAGCGCTCGCCTCCTGTACTCAACCAGCTAGTGACAAATGTAAGGTCCTCTGGGAGATACGGTAATTTTACCACTAGGAAGATGCTGTACAACTTGAATTTATAGGTAGCTCGATAGAAAACATTCAATATCTAGAAGGACATTTTTTATAACGTTTTTAAACAGATTCCGAACTTCAGGATTTTTTACAATCACCCGGAGCATTATACGTCCTGCCGCTCGTTGACCTAAGCCCCTTTTCACCTGCAAGCAAGTTTATTGCCCACGGCCAAACGAATCATTCAAAGTAGATGAAATACAGGAATAAGTCCATGGTCCTACGTCGCTTCAGCGGTCATCAGAATTTAAAAAAATGAATGGTAGGCTGTTCGTGGGGCTCAAATGGGGCGTTACATGAGATGGGGGCAATGGATAAATTATTTATGCATGTAACTGCTCGGCCGGCTCCGCTACTCGATTTAGGGTTTTCTGGGGAAGCACGATGGAAGGTATTGACCACAGAAAACAGTGATCTACGCAGAAGGGGCATTTATATCTACTGGAAAATAATAAACCACTGTGCAATAATTTGCAGCGTTTTTCTTTCATATAATTACAATAATGAACCCACCCTTCCACCATTAAAATCTGATGGTTTCCGTTTCAAGGTACGTAGAATCCGACAATGGGATAAAACGCTACAAATTATTACATACGGTTTATTATTCTGTATAAATGCCCCTTCTGCGTAGATAACTGTTTTCTGTGGTCAATAACCACCCTCTTGCTCCTCCAAGGAAAGCCTTAAATCGAGTACTAGACCAGGACGGCCAGTTACAATTTCATAAATGAATCGGTTTATTTAAGGGTCTGTAGTGTGACATTTCTCTGTCTGTGATGCGACATTTTCCAAACTTCTGGGAAAACGCAAAAAGTTCTCCTCTTTTTCCAAATATGTCACTCTCCTCAAAAGCTAAGTATTACAAATTTCTGGCAAGTTTTCAGATTTTTAAAACACATTTAAGTGCACCAAATTTCAATTTGAAAAACGGCCACATGAAAAAAATCTTGGTTTTTACAAAATCTTTTCTAAGCAATCGTTTTTAGATTGCAATACATGGTAGAACAGGGTATCTAAAGTATTCCATAACCAGGTAGCAACTTCACTGAACCTTTTTTTAATGAACCTGAAACAAAGTTAAACCAAAATTAGGATGAAAAGTTGCCATGACAACTCTTCTAGACAAAAAAATTTCGCACAGAAAACCTAAACGTATGTTAAACTCGAGGGATGGATTTACAGTGCTCTGTATAAATAATTTATACGAAACAAATCCTATTTATAATTTGCTCATCATGATCCTGAATCAAACGGTAAACAGCCAGCCCAGATTCCACTGCTAGGGACTGATTCACTCATGGCTGTATGAAATCGAGTTGGTTGTTCCGTGATATTATTTCGCCTGAAGAATGATGGTTATTGTTTCGGATTTTCTTTCATGTTTCATGTTCATCTATGTTTCATGAATAAAAATAAATAATTAATGATAGAATTAATGAATCCACCGCATCTTTATTAAACTATAATTCCCCGATTTAGGGCTTTCCTAGGGGAGCACGAGGGCAGGTACTGCCCACAGAAACAGAAAAAAGTGAGCTACACAGCAGGGGCATTTATACTGAAAATGATAAACCCTTGTGTGATAATTTCAGCGTTTTTTTTTTATCCTTTAGGTTTTTCCGCATAACACTGCGCGAGCCGCTTCGAATAAAAAGACGCAGGATATAGGAGGTTTTCGGAGCGGTACGTTTAAGCCCCTCCAGACAAAATAGACAGTAAGTTCCCTGTCGGAACTAAACAGTCGGGGCAAACACCCCGGAGCTGCCACCATTCCCTCGGGACCCCCCCCCCCCTCCCCCTATATCTAACCGCCTCCGATCTCACCGCTCCCAGCCCCACCGTCACCGAGTCTCAGTGACACTCTCAAATATTAACCTTTTCCGTCCCTTCGCCGTTTCCTCCCGGTCCCTTAGGCTTGGTGAGGCGTTTCACGCCCTTGACTTCAGAAGCGACTAAGGGAACAATCGGATTGATCACCTGCGATCTACGGGGCGGGTCCTTTTCGAGGAATTAAAACGATTTCGGCTCATCTTAATTCTTCTGACGGTCGGTCGGATTTTCATAAGCAAATATTTCACTCTTGTGACCGGGCATTTCATTACCCCACAGCTTCAACTACACATTCATCTCACGCTCCCTAGAATGTCCGCGACATTGAAATTATTCTCTAACTATCGTACATAACTTCTTTGTCTACGGAATAAAATATTGATTGAGATGTCCCGCCCTGAACTCCCATAATAAATTGTAAACTACTCATTTTTGAACATCATTTAATATAATCTAGTTCTCGGGAAAACGTTTATCGATCGGTAGATACTAGTCCGGACTCAGCCAGATTTGACGTAATTCTTATATATTATCATTTTATTACTCATCGACGTTCCAGGCCTCCAAGCTGGGCCCATCATCAGGAAAAAACCTAAGAGCAAACAATGCTATTGCAATTACACCAAAAAAATCCCAAAATGAGAGTAAACACAAAACAAACTTGAAATAAATTTATAAATATCCTGTAAAATGGCGGCTTTTCCGTAGAATGCGTCAGTAATACCTACACTAAAATTTAATTTATTATTATTTGTAAAACGTTCAATCACCCACTATAATCCAAGTGGCCACTGTACCTCTCAACTTGTGGTAACATTCCCATCCCATCACCTGTGGTGATAAAATGATTTGGAAATGGAATTATTTGGAGTACTGTGATAGGATGGAGTACCTTCTGGACGATTGAGCTGACAGATTTGACGTCCAAAAGATGGAGACGGAATGGGTGAACAGTGTTGATGAGGCAGCTGATAGGAGCGAGGTATGACCCATGCCCCTCGAGACATTTTGATCCACGGAATAATAATTATTACAAGTACTACAGCGTACATGGGTGGGCACATTTGCTGCGCGGGCTTTTCGGAAATAGGGTAGAAATGGGGTGTAGGTACGGGATGGACATGAGAGAGGTGGAATATGACGAGTGGGTAAAACTCTATTTGTACGAGGGGAGCTGACGGACTTGAAGAGCAGAAAACAATATATAGACCAGATATGATGGGAAGGGTTAATCGGACAGTTCATACGGACGAGCCGTAACGCAATGTCAACGATAGCGGTTACCAATGGGATCATTCGGATCATAAGTAATTGAAATACGTTTCAGCGAGAATGTGCATGTACAATTCAGTGATCTAGACACCTGCTTATTGGATATGCGAGCGAGCGGCTTGTTAGTTTCTTGATATTTTTACGGGTTCTTACATGGGTCATGGGCTTCTAAAAGTTGTCGGTACATGAAAGGTGTTGAATTTGCTCGTTGTTACCCCAAATCCATGTGGGCCATCTCGTTCGTCCTAAACGGCAGGAAAAATATTTTACTGTCGCGAGCAATACAATACTGATGTTCATACTAAACATTTTGAAGAAAATTCAAAAACTGTTCCATTCACTTCTAAGCGTGATAACTGTTGCAATAGATCCGAGATGAACGCAATTGTGTAACCGTCGGCTGTAGTAACAAACGACATTAACGACATTACGAACCTTTTGAGTCAAGATAATTAATTGCGATAGGTTACCGAGTAACAGTCCCCGGTGGCGATAATGGATCCGCAAATGATAGCCCAGTCACTTTGGGCAGGGAGGAAATGTGAAAGCAATTTATATAGCTGTGGTTCCCTCAAGGGCTTTGAATGCTGTCCTGTCGTGGTTAAGAAAGCGATTCGGATTCGAGACCATCACAAATGGCGAGACTAATGATTGGGGTATCAGTGTTAAACGTCGAAGCTGAATAAGGTTCCGGGTAACCAGACTTCAGCCTCACTAAAGCGGAGGAAGTAACACAGAATAACCCCAAAGCGAACAGTTCTTTTCTGTGTAGGTACGTTATCTCTGGAAAGACCTTTTCCGCTCACGGCCATCTCCAATAAAACAACGGAGAGTGGATCCGAAGAAATGAAATTGTTATGGTTTTCCCATTTCAACGTGAGCAATTCTGTACGTCAATGAGGATTACCTATGACTTCTGTGTATATTTTTAATGAAAGTAGGTTCCGTTCTAAGAATTTTGAGACCAACCGCACTCTCCTACGATGGATTGTTCTTTTTCTATTGTTTTTCGAATATTCCGGTACGTCCCAATTGGCACTGTTTTCTGAGGTGATACCTAACCTGGTGCTCCCTGCATTCAGTACTTCGGCCGCCCAGGAATTACAGTTTCATAAAAATTCCATTCCTGAAACACAGCGTTCCAAATCCTAAAGAGCCATCATGTTTCATATGAAATAATATCACGAAACAACCAACTAGATTTCATGCAGTCATGATTATAACCATGTGTTCCCTGGCAATGATATGTGGGCCGGATTTATACCGCTTCATTCACGATCATGTACCATTGTACGTACCATGGTACGTCCAGCCGTTTGTCTGCACCTCGGGGTGGTCTTAAAAAATTCTTTTGTTCGAGATTAACTTGAAGAAGTAAACATTTTCGCGGATCAACTAGATCCCAAATGGGACCAACAAACCAAATTTGATTGATTTTGGTTCATGGTAACTAAGGAAAGTGCAAAGTACGGTGTTCGGCGGACGGACAGAAATTTTTTTATTCAATTTCGGATTCTACACATCCTGAAACGGAAACCGTAAAATTTTAAGGGAGGGAGGGGGCAGGATTACTTCTTTTTTTTTTCATGCTCGATCCACCGTACGCCACGCCGCCCGCCCTCCGCGAAGCTCGATGTTACTGTCAGTCATCTCTAAGGGGTGAAAAATAGGGGGCTGAAATTTCCAAGACGCCATTATCTTGATTTTCTTTGAGTTTTTCAGTTGATCTCGAACTTAGAAATTTTACGTCTCGCCGTTCTTTTATAGTAAGGTCCCGAAGTTAGCACCGAAAAGCTTCGTCAACATGATCGTGAATGAAATGGTATACATCCAGCCCAGATTCATTGCTAGGGAACAGCTGATTATAATCACGCATGGCTTTATGAAATGAATTGATTATCTTATGCTTATCCTCAAAGTACGGACCACCACCATAACATCGTGTACCATCATGTTTTCTAGGAAAGTACGATACACAGCGACACAATACTTACATCCGAATTTTTACGAATAGGATCCAATATGAAAGAAACCAATGGATTTTGAGACTATTATCTATCACTGACGGAACAACCACTGTAATATTATTTCATTAGAAGAATGGTGGTTATTTTGAATTTTGTCGATAGGTACTTCTGGTTTATTGCTTTCAATAATGAACCTTTGGAATCGAGCATGGAAAAAATGTTTACCCCCCTTCAAAATATGATGGTTTCCGTTTCAAGGTATGTACCTAGAATCCGAAAATGCAATAAAAAAATTTCTGTCTGTCCGCCGTACGCCGTACTTCGCACTTTTCTTGCTTACCATGCACCAAAATTGATGAAATTTGGTTTGTAGGTCCCATTTGGGTCCCGTTGGTAGTCGGTCCGCGAAGCTCGGCGTTAATGTCAGTCATCTCTAAGGGGTGAAAAATAGGGCTTGAAATCTCCAGGACACCGTTACCTCGATTTTTTTTCAATTTTTTGAATAGTTCTTGAACTTGGGAGGTTTTTGAGACCGCCCGGAGCATTGTACGTCCAGCCGTTCGTTCACAGTAGGTAAGACCTCGAAGTTTGCACCGACAGGCTTCGTCAAGAGGAGGGTGAATCAAATTGTATACATTCAGCCCAGATATCATTGTTAGGGAGCACCGGATAATCATGGATGGCTGTATGAAGTCGAGTTGGTTGTTCTGTGATATTACGCCATTTGAAAAATGGTGGCTCTTTTGGATGTTGTTGATAGGTTCTGTCGCAATTTGAATACACGTTGACGTATTGTTGGGTATTACACAACGGTAAATTATTACACAACGCTAAATTATTACACAAAGGTAAATGATACCCAACAGTAAATTATTACACAACGGTTCATTATACTATCTACGCGTATTATGCTGAAGCAATCAGTCCAAAATGTAGAGGTATGCATATAATATGTAAATATACATAATTCTATACCACTTAATTTATTTGTGTGGGTGTGTGTGTGTCTGCGAGGGGTGTTATAGACCACTGAAAACAGTGCCCAGCATCTACGCAGAAGATCTTATCACACAGGTAAATAATAAACCGTTGTGTAATAATTTGCAGCGCTTCCCCATTCGCTCCCAGATTTGTTTTATGCCAGACTTTAGCGAAAAATTCAGCAGTTCTGTTATATATGTAGTAACTTTACGACGTGCAGACAAGTGTAAATGAGCTACTTTACTATGTAACAAGGTGTGTGACACTCGTTTTCGAGCATGTTACGAGTAGCTAGCTCCATCACATGACTTGAACCTGACAAAAATTGTCCTCGCGTCAATAAAAGAATCCCATATTCTATTGAGTGTACGGCCCTGCACGGGTCCTCAAGGGATGGGGCGTTCTCCAACCGTGATTTAGAAACCTCACACAGAACACTGATTCAACAAGAGCTGCCACCGAAAGAGGGGCTTTTTGTCATGGCGGTTTGCCACCACCAGTGAGGGCGGAGAGACTCGTTAATCGCCTTGTCACAGTTCTACTTCGTCAACAATTTGTCACCATTTATCAATCCTGTTCGGCACGTCGGTTTCAGCTGCATTATTCCCTTCGGTAGGTTTCCCGATTTTCCAGTCCAACCGCAAAGAAGGTTGAGCTTTTAACTGACGAACCCAGTTTCTGAAAAGCGAAGAGCTTAAACTCCGGATTCCAGAAAGTAGGATGGGTAGGGTCGTATGAGCTCTACATGGGCTCGGTGGGGCAGGTTTCCACAAAGCGGCGAAATTTCATGGTATTGAAACTACTGAACCTGGTTCGAGATGCATTAAAACCAATAGGACAGTTGCAACTTATGTGACATCGGTTTATTACAGATTACGTATAGATGGCTCTCATAGACTGTCAAGATCCTTATTCCGTGCACAATATCCAACAATTACCATAACCGTACGAAAGAAAAGTTTTCATGAAATTTAATGTAGGTGCAGGTTGGTTTCCGGTTGGTGAACTTCAAAAACAAAGCAGAAACTACCAAAAGTCAGTGGCTTGATGACATGATTCACATATTGTAGCGATCAATCGTCTGATTCACAATATCAAGCTGAGCTTATCACTTACTGCCTGTATGGTTTGCGATAGGTTCTCCACATCGAACCAAATTTCAAGAAGTCACTATGTTGCTGATGAGTTTAATAAATGTGAGGAGTTTAATAAAAACTTCGGTAGGTACTTGAGTATTAAACGGAGGCCACCATTACGAAACGCGCCGCGGCACTTACAGAAGGTTAAATTGTTATAGATGTTGTAGTAGAACTATTCTAGTATTGTTGTGAGACCTACCGGTGGCTCACCAGAAATCAATAATATTTTTGCTAGTATTGGTTAGTAAATATGGTTCTTTTCGGTTATACCCCCCCAGTCAAGAGCCCACCGTCCCAGCTCTACTTGTCTTGTTTTCTGGTATTTTATACCTAACATTACATTCCACTAATCTATTCAGAAGTCCCAAACAACCTGCTCATTCACGGGATAGTTTCTGGGATTGTTTATCTTTTTTGAGATGCGAGCGCTAGCGAGCATCCAGATCGCTTGACAATGCGAGCGGCAGCGAGCAGTAGGTACTTTTCGGTAGATACTTTTCGGTTAGTGGAATGTAATGGAACGCTCGACTCACAACAATACTAGAATAGTTCTACTACAACATCTATAACAATTTAACCTTCTGTAAGTGCCGCGGCGCGTTTCGTAATGGTGGCCTCCGTTTAATACTCAAGTACCAAAACTTCACACATTTGTATCACTTCCAGCTAAAATTGTTTGCTCCTGATATAACGAACAAATAAACTAATAAGTAAACCTCTGGGTAATACACGAGTTTTTAACAATTTCTCGAGAGTAAAGAAACCGAATCTGGTGTTCGCTCGAAATGATGAAATCATCATTTATATGGAAAATTCGAAAAGTATTTTTAGCCAGTTCTCTTCAATTCTTTCGATAGTTTCATCAGATCTTTCCATCATAATCGATTCATTTCCTAATTTACAATTCTAAAATTGTAGGCGAATTCTCAAATCCTTACTCTTATAACTTACAAAGTGGGCGTTCACTTACCTATTATAACGCCTTTCCTGGCTCATTTCAAATGTGGACAAAATGCTAACTAACTTGCAAATGAAATAGCAGGTAGGCAAACGAAGGGAATGAAGCGCTCGAATCGAATGAGAGCAGAATCCTGTCATTCACGGCTCTGCCACTCTGAGGTACACAACTTCTCCAGAAGTCACAGGCTCTGTTCGCTGACGACATAGGAACAAACGTTGAGTCGGTCACCAATGAGGTTTGGTACTGAAGAAGGACCACAAAATTTCACTGTCCAGTTAGATGAGATGGCAAACGAATGGAAGCTCAAATTCGATCCACGGAATTCAGATTATCAACTCAATCATCCCTAGCATCCCAGACAATCATCAATGATGAAGGGGCGGAGTTTCAAGTTACGTACGTAATATTAGGTACTGTATTACACAACTGTACCTAACGCATGCATTTTTGCAAATGAGTTATCGTATTAAAAAATAAATAAAACAGAGTGAAATGAACGAGAAATTGGTAGGGAGATAGGTATAAATCTAATTACAAGTTCCATAATTTATCAAAATATCCGGGGCACGATTCGAGGTTCCGCCGCTGGGTGAACATTCGTTGACACTACGAAATCAATCGTGTGAACCTACCAGGAGTACATTCTGTGGAATACCTTATGGAGCAGAGTGGGGATAGCAAGGAAACAGCGATGCAACGACATAGATTTCAACGTAGGCACCACAAACATTTGAAAGAGACTGGAATGCTAAACTGTAGGTTGGCGTTATCTCGTCCGCAAGTCGCGGGAGAAACGTGGGAAGCGGCAACGTTAATCTCACCGCCGGATAACAAAACGTTTATAGCAAACATGGGGCGAGGGGAATGGCGAAATCCAAAATTAATAACCTGGAATACCAGCAGCCCCCCCCCCCCCCCCCCCCCAACACTTCACCTCGCCACTATTCAAATCCCGGCACGAGGAACCTTATTTATCACCGATTGGGCTCGATTGACCCTTCGGAATCACGCCGATGGCTGTATTGTTCATAAAACGCAGCAACCAACCAAACAGGAGCGACAAAAAATATAACTTTCCCCCGCACGATAGGATTTTGTTGACGTGCCGAAAGCAGGAAGGGGTAACAGTGAATTTTGACCGTTAGGGATCGAGGTGCACCAGGTGAGGCATCAACCTCAAGCTCGGTGGTCCACTCGATGGATCGATCACCTCAGGTCTTTCAGTGACTGTTCATCATTCACTCTTTCAACAGTTTACAGCGCATTTCGGTACCCTCACTACGGACAGCATTTCTGGAACAAGTTGTATTTACATTGTAGGTAAGGAGTGAGAACCCTCTGGACCAAAACTCTTCCGAAAACTTCATAAAATATGTGGGTAGGTTGGTAAATATGTGATTCAAGTACATTATGTTTTTCGCTGCTCCTGCGATGGTTAAACCTAAGTCTGATAGACCCGTGAAAGGTTTCATCAAGCGAGCACGGAACGCACAAAAAACAACCTAAATAATCAACTTGAAAACTAACTACTTGGTACCTATATAAAGATAACGAATAAAATTAGGTACCTAGCTGTTTAATTTCGAACAACTTACCACCTTCCTCCATCTATTTTGGTTATATTAATGAAACTGACTTAAATTTTGAGCCATTCTAAAGGTTGAGGTGTTTCTCCGCTTCAAGAAAATAAACGATTCATAAACTATTTTCTCATAGATAAGTATAGGCTAGGTACTGAGATCAAAAGACGCCTTGCTAATCGTCATCTGATTTGGGAGCTCAATTTTGTCCAAGTCAGTGTCATGAGGTAGGTAGGTAGACACCTAGAGTTATTCAAGTGCTAGGACACTATCGCAAGTTATTTTGCAAGCGTTTGGGACTTCCACGGAAATGATGATGAACGTTTTCTACTGAACTCAGCCCAGAAACATTATCCAAGTGCTACTCATGCAGTGGCTAAGGCAACAATATTCCATGAGTGCCACGGATATTATTTTGTACTTGATAAATCTCGCATGTCCTGCTAAATCACCTTCTAGTTTGGGAACTACATTGCTAACAATCAAACCTTCGGCTCTAGTAGCGACCTACGCGAGAAACGTATCTATGGGAGTTTCATCACTCACTGCATCGCACTATTGACATTCCTGGTTGAATCCCTTGCGGTCAGGTCAGCATGTTCTCACCCCAATACACCGCTGTAGCGGATAGTCAGCTAGAAGCTAACACGGGCGTACCTACTTCACAAGTATGATGAATCGAATCGCTCCCGTCAAATATACCCATTGTAGGCACTGAACTGACCCTGGAACCGCAATTCGAATGGGTGTCTGAATTATCATCGCCAAGCTGAAACATGGCAATAAGCTACGAGTTGAAACATGTATATATTATATAGCCGTTAGCTCATTACTTACACTAGACATTTTCCTCTGCCGTCATGTAAGTAAGATGTTCAGCTGAATTTTGCAATTTTTTCTTTATTCATGCTTGAGTTATCCAAGAACAATGGAGCAATTGTTTAGTTGGGCTCACGCTGGACTTGAAAGTGATGTGAGTTGCTGTTGACAGCATTTGATTTTGTCGAAGCCCATCAATAAAAACTGGAATGATTTATGAAGGGAGTGGTGACTGAACAAATCTGTCAGCACCTACAGTTTGAATCCTCTACCTTCATGCTATCCCTTAATAATGCTAATGCCTTGAATCACATTCACGCCTTATTGAAAAGGATATCCTCCATCCTGAAACGCTAAGGTTTAATTAAGTCTTATACCTCAGGATTCCATTCCTTTTGACTCAACCGCACCCTTTACCTACTGATACTCCAGTAGGTCAAGCCAATTGATCGAACCTATCACCAAGACGGGCCCCCACCCGCCTGTCAATCAGTTGGATCCCAATAATCAAAGGCGCCCCGCAAAAGATTACTCACACCTCTAAGGGATGCGGCTATTCAGTCTTCGTGGTCTGCGTATATAATTAGACAATCAATCCGGGAGTTTAAGCCTTTTGGAACACAGCGAACCTAAACGCACTAAAAACTACCGAATGATCCATCATTCGAAAGAACTCGTCAGCACTGTACTTCAAGGAGAGTTTATTCCTGGGGTTCATTTCCCAACGATTTGTCGTCCTGAAAAAAATGGAAGGGATAAAATCTTTGTTCATCATCAAGATTTATTCATGGACAAATAATGCTCAGTTGATCACTGGCCTTTACGACAAAGTGTGTTCCTATTTCACATAAACATTCTACAAGGCAGTGCTCATTGGGACGAATTGATTGAAGAATTTCAGCAACCCAGGTTTCAGTTGCATCTTCATCAGCTTTTTTACCTTATCAAACTCAGTCAGTTCGGCAATAATTATTATAGTCAAGGAAACGCAGGCCTATACATCCAAATGGGACTGATAGTGTTACCTGGACGAGGTGAACAAACAGAGGGAAAAGCTGAACAACATTTATCCTACATAATAATGCTCTATATCTATATAACTAAATTTACAGGTGATCGTGGTGTCTGTCTGTTTGTCTGTTTGTGTTTCAATCACGCCAAAACGGCTGCATGGATCGAACCCATCTCGCGTATTTAGATGTTTTAATGACCGGGGAAGGACATAGGGGAGTTCACTTCCGGATCCGATGGATGGGGGGGGGGGGTTATGGGGGAGCCGAAACATAAAATAACTAAATTCTCGAAAACGGCTCAATAGATCGAACCCATCTCGCGTATTTGAAAGTTTCTATGACCAGGGAAGGACATAAGGAGGTTTACTTCCGGATCCGATGGATAGAGGTGGGGGATTATAGGGAAGCCGAAACATAAAAAAATTAAATTCTCGAAAACGGCTCAATAGATCGAACCCATCCTCGCGTATTTAGATGTTTCAGTGATCGGGAAGGACATAGGGGGATTCATTCCCGGATCCGATGGATAGGGGTGGGGGTTTATGGGGGAGCCGAAACATAAAATAATTAAATTCTCGAAAACGGCTCAATAGATCGAACCCATCTCGCGTATTTAGATGTTTCAGTGATCGGGGAAGGACATAGGGGGATTCACTCCCGGATCTGATGAATAGGGGGGGGGGGGGGGTTTATAGGGAAGCCGAAACATAAAAAAATTAAATTTCGAAAACGGCTCGATGGATCGAACCCATCTCGCGTATTTAAAGGTTTCAGTGACCGGGGAAGGACATAAGGAGGTTTACTTCTGCGAGAGGTAACAAAGTCAGATGGACCCACCCCGAGTTCTACCCGTCAGCGACGGGCAACACAGCTAGTGTTTACTATTTTCAGTAATAAATCTTTGGAATCGAACATAGGAAACAAATTGTCAACCCCCCCTCCACCAACACCACAAAAATTTGATAGTTTCCGTTTGAAGGCACGTCGAATCCGGAAATGGAATAAAACAATTATTAGTTCTGTCGTTCGTCGTACTTCGTTTTGGTTTATTATTTTCAATAATGAACATTTGAAATCGTGCATGAGGGAAAAAAAACTAATCCCGAGTCAAAATTTGATGGTTTTTGTTCAAGGTACGTACAATCCGAAAACGGAATGCAAAAAGTTGCTGTCCGTCCGCCGTACTTCACACTTTCCGTAGTTACTATGAACGAAAATTGATGAGTTTTGGTTCGTGGGTCCCATTTGGGGTCTAGTTGGTCCGCAAAGCTCGGCGTTACTGTCAGTAAACTCTAAGGTGTCAAAAATAGGGATTGACATTTCCAGGATGCCATTATCTCAATTTGTTTAACGTTTTTAAAAAATTATTGAACTTGAGCATTTTTTGAGACCACCCGGAGTATTACACGTCCAGCCGCTCGTTCCCAGTGAGGCCCTGAATTTGCCCCGAAAAGCTTCGTCAACATGGTCGTGAATGAAACGGTATACATCCAGCCCAAATTTATCATTGCCAGGGCTGATTATTATAACGCATGGCTGCTTAAATCGGGTTGGTTGTTCCGTGATATTATTTCATATGAAGAATAATGGTTATTTTGGATAGTGTTGGTAGGTACTTTTGCAGCTTGAACAAACGTTATGCTCCATGAAAACAATAATAATAATGATAATAAGATAATAGAGTTCTTGAACCCTACCGCATAATTATAAAACTAATTGCCTAGCCGGCTCCAGTACTCGATTTAGGGCTTTCCTAAGGAATACAGGAATATTAAAATACATAAAGCCATTATCTCTGCAAAAAAAGCATCTAACTTTGTGTTATCAAAACTGAGCCCCAGCAGATGCGGGGTGTGCAGATTCGGGTTCTACACACAATTTCACAAAAGTATTACCCGTAAACCGATTTTTTAATTGCCGCCCAACCCGTTCAGCGAGCTCGCAAAATTGCGGAACCCGGAAAATGTCAGTAGGTTTTCACCGCTGATTCAGGTGGTGCTATCAGTTTCCTCATTTGCCTCCATCTTACAATACAAAAACGTATGATACAAAACGAATTTTTGCAATAGAAAAATGTATTTTCACAATACAAATATGTATTTTCACAATAAAAAAATGTTTATTTCAAATTTCAAGTTCCGGTTATTTTTATTTGTATTGAAGTTTAAATTTAATTTATTTAATTATTTTTAATTATTAATTTTTAATCCCCCAAGCTGTGTTGTGAAAGGGAGAGGGAAAATGAATGAATAACACGGTAAAATCGAGTGAAACGAGGAAACGGATAGCACCATGGATCAGCGTTGAAAAATGATGAAATTTCATTTGCCTCACTAAGGGTTTACGAACTTCTATTTTTTAGCGCAATCTCTGGGTTGCGCAACTCTGCCAGCTGTATGAACGGGATGCTCGGCATTGAAAAAATCGGTTGAAGTGTAATTTTTTCATGAAATTGTGCTTAGAATCCGAATCTGCAATACAAGATGGGGGATTTTTCTTTTGAAAAACAAAGTTAGTGCGCATTGCACATCGCATGTCCACATGCGCAAAAATGGCATATTCAAGTTCCTCGCAAAACATTAAGAGGGTTACCGTGAGAAGTTTTTTTTCTAACACTAATAGCCATGGAAATAGAAAGGGTGGTCCATCAACTCCTGTCCACCCTGTGTGTTACCCTGTGTGTAATATTCAACCGTTGTGTAATAATTTGCAACGTTTTTTCTTAATTACCATCAACCGAAATTATCGGAATTCGGTTTGTAGGTCCCATTTTGTGTCTACTTTGTCTGCGAAGCTCGGCGTTAGTCAGTCATCTCCTCTAACGGGTGAAAAATAGGTGGTGAAATTTCCAAGGTGCCGTTATCTCGAATTTTTTTTAAACGTTTTTGAATTGATCTCAAATATGAGAATTTGTTTAGACCACCCGGAGCATTGCACGTCCGGCCGTTCGTTCACAGTAAGGCCCTGAAGTAAGCACCGAAAAGCTTCGTCAACATGATTGCTGGGGAACACCTGATTATGATCACGCATGGCTGTATGAAATCGAGTTGGTTGTTCCGTAGGTACTATTTCATTTGAAGAATTATCAACATTTTGGATTTTATTTATAGTTACTCTTGCAACCTGAACAAATGTTATGCAGCATGAATAACAACAGAAATTAATCAAGTAATAACAAAATTCTTGAATCCACCGCATTTTTATGAACATGTAATTAATTGCCCGGCCAGCTCTAGTACCTAGGGCTTTCCTGGGGGGGGGGGGGGGCACGAGGGTAGGTACTGACCACAGAAAACGGTGATCTACGCAGAAGGGCTATAACACAGGGGTAAATAATAAACCGTTGTGTAATAATTTTCAGCGCTTTTTTTCAGTGGTCATCGCTCAGGGCTCTAACAATAATTTATTGTTGAAGCCTCGGAATCCTTATTTGTAAAACATAAATCATTTCATTATTTGGAAGTACATAATAATTATACATTTGAATTATTAACTATCCATTATTATTATTAATAAATACTTAATTATTAATTCATAAATAATTAATTATGCATTTTTACGAAATTGGCTTGGTATTGTCCTAGGTGCTGATATGAATTGGACATAACCTATAGAAACTCATGTCGGTAGTTCGGAGACGAAACTGGAAATACGGGCAATGCACTCTCCTTGCCTGCTCTCCATATGATATTATCCATCTCTAGCTCTTTATATTTTTTGCAGCATTATGTATTAAACATCTAACCCAGGTATCTTCAACAAGCTCTCCCATCATAGCTCACCACAACCCTCGCCTTGTAATCCTCTCCGTTACGATTGGTTAGCTATTAATTCTCCTCTCAAGTTCTAAGCATAGTTAGGATGTGGAAGCATAGATAGTGCCTATATGTAGAACCCGAAATAGGACGATGAAGCAACCAAGCGTGTACCAGTGTATAGCGTCGTGAGAGAAGGTACTGGCTTCATAATAATACTGTAAGGATAATAAATAAGGGTGGAGGATGAATCTGCAGTTGAGAATATCTCATAAATAATATGATAAAACTCCTATGAGCAATACGACATCATTTGCCCGGAGCACTAATTTCACAATGGAGGAGTTGGAGCACCTACTCAAGTGAGCCAAAACTAAGAGACAGGAACTCAACAAAATTAAGCATATCAATCTTAATTGGGTAGAAAGAAGATTTCAATACGGATGAATAAGACTTGATTTTGAAGTTGCTTAGAGAAGCCCAACAGCTCTTGATCCCCGTCCTGTAACTCTCTAAGATCATCACTCTTCTTTCCCAATTAAAGGGCCTTGGAATTTCCAATTATATCCTTTCTTGAAGGGCGAAAATAGGGATTGACTTTGTTTTGCCCAAGTGCCTTTGCAACTCCGTTCTTGTCTAACAGTCTTTTTCGACCAGCTATCTTGAGGATTAAAGTTTCAGTAGCAGGCTCAGAACTTGGAGCTGAGCTCATTTTCAGTCCGTCGGATCTCATCCACATCCCCTCATCTTGCAGAATGTGTTTACCATCTCCAATGAGGTTGGCTGCATTCTGAGTCAACACAGGAATGTTTGGAATTTTAGCTACACACACGCACATTCATGTTTCGCTGTTAATTACTCATGATGGCACAGTAAAAAGAAAAGAAAAGAAAAGAAAAACGGATTTATTGAAAGGTGGTCTATATCCACTAATACGTGTATAAAAACAAATACATGTATCCGTGTATTAGTGGAAACAGACAACCTTTCAGTAACTCCGTTTTTATCTGAAATGGATTTCCACGATTTCATCGTGAGTGATTTAGTTCGTGAGGCACAGTAGCTAGCCAGGTAGTAAATTTCTGTTTACTTATTTATGTAGGAATGTGGGCGTTTTACAAGCGTTTTGTCTTTGTTTGTTACTTATTTGGAATAAAATGACACGGCTAAAACGAAGATAAAAGATTACATTGATCTGGAGTGGAGAAGGCTGGGACTAAAATCTGAGCCGTTTGATTAAAAGGCGGCATTCCAGCGGCTCCGGAGAAACCCTAGTCCACGTCACTAGAAAAGAACTGAGCCGCAAAGAGTGCGCTATGAGCGCGATGAAATTTAAAAAATGTGAAAACACGAAACGTGAAGGTTGCACACATTCAAGGATGGTCGGCGGACGCGGAAATTTAAACGTGTAACAAACCTCAAAAGAGGACAATCACCTCCAGCACTTTTCGGGCTTTATTTTGCGTGTTGCTCAGACGGCCTCACTGTACGGGTTGGGCATTGAGAAATGACACATTTTGCTTATCACTTTCCCGCCATAGAAAGAATCTCAGTAAATAAATGTCCATACATTTTCTAAAATTACAGATACTACACTGTTTTTGTCCTACGACTTCACTATTGTTCTTTTAAGCCATTAACTTTCAGGAAAAATTATTTTAAAATAATCGACGAAAATTGCCCATTATAATTAATCTGAATTACGGTTCCGCAGGACCCAATTGAGGAGCTCTCTACCAAAACTGAACATGTCCACTTTTGACCATATTGCTTTTTGTGGCAGATTCTGGTTCATTCTCCAGAACTACATATCATTCCAAGCTCCTTTTTACCAAATGTGATTATCTCCTACCTAAAAACTCAGTCAAAATATGGTTTATTCAGCAAAACTTAACAGGTCCATCAATAGGAAATCTCACTTTTTCCACATAAATTTTCAGAAAAAATGAACATGTCCCACACACTTGGGGATCCATTCAATGATTTTTTTTCAGAACTCAACATGTCCATTCCTTTGTTGTTGTGACTGTTTCTAGAATTTAGTTCTCCAGTTCACCAACAGGTAGCATTGCAGTCTCTATACAGACGTCTTTCCATACTTTCTAGTGCCCCAAATTTCCGCTTAGGGTCGCTCGTTGTCACGCTGGAGCCCCAGGGTTCAGCCTAATAGCGGGAGGAGAAGCTCCGGTAGGTGGCTTCACCTCACGTTCTTGTGTGCCCGCTTATCTTTTTCTCACCTCTGTGATTTCTGAAACGTTCTCCATCCATGTCTACTGACTACCAACCACCACCAACTTGCTTGTTTTTGATATAGCATCCATACATCATCCTTCACCGACCCCTAGCCTACAGGGCCTTTGGGAGAGTCGAAAAAAGCTTGAAAAAAATATCGGTTTTTGCAGGTGCTGAGGAATATACTTACAAAGATTTTGGTGATGTAAATAAAGTGGGGGAGGAATAGAAAAGTTGAGGTTTTATAAATAACTTGTCTGCACTGTTTTAATAAAAAAATTAATTTGTTTCGTATTTTATTGATCCTAACAGCTGTTTTTGTATACCAGATCTCAAGTGCTTGACACAGCCTTTTGTTCAAAAATGAACATGTCCATCGTTTTATAGCAAATCTGAACATGTCCAACAAACAAATGCTTATTATGAGGCAAATACTAATCACTAAAAGTTCAATCGCAAGGCAAAATATTACTATTGAACGTTAATTGCTACAAACCGCTTTTACCCAAGGAAACAGAACATCCTGTAACTCGACAGCAGTTTTTTTCAGTTCCTGAACATTTTGTGAAAATGGACATGTTCAGTTTTGATAGAGAGATCCTCAATTGTTGTAGCTGTCCCGACGGTGCAGGTCATTCAGCAGGTTTGCATGAGTTGAAATGCCGACTGCGAAACTTTCCTTGTTGATTGAGAGACACTTTCAAAGTACCTACGTAATTCCAATCGAACTCAGCGAACCATTTCAGGACAACTTGAATGGAGGGGGAGGGAGGTTCGACATGAATAATATAAACAATTCATTCTTTCTGTCCTCAAAGCTTAAATACATTGGCTTAGTTCAATATTAGGTTTATCTCTGACGTCGCGAAGAGTGAAGTTTCTCTTCATTTAACAGGAAAAGAAACCGACGAACTTATGAGCAGGATTTGAAATTCAAACCATAGCATGACGGAGAATGAGTGTCAACGTTTTTCATTACGTGTTGGAGGCGGTGAGGGATTGGAGTGGGGGTTGAAATGGAAGAACTGGAAAGAAAAAGCGGAAGAAAAGAAAAAAAAAGAAAAATATCCCGAAAGTTTCGCAGTGAAAGTTGACGGTGGGTCTTTTCGGTCCCAAGATACTGAAGGTTGTTTTCTTGGTGAGCGTCGGGAGAAATTTAGAGACATCGGTCGAACAATGGTTTTCGAGTAACGTTAGGAGGGAGTTTTTACTTGAACTCTAATGGCCAAGTTGAATTGGCTCGTACGTAGTTAGGTTCGCAAAACATGGTAATTCCGTAGTTGTTAATCCCTACACTCTCCACAGCCTTTAGTGGAAGTCCCAAAAGATGCAAGCGTCACCTAATGATTATTATGAAATAGAACGTTGGTAGAACACTGAGAGCAAATCTGCTTGATTTTCATTCAAGAATCCAAGTTCAGAATCGATCTCGCCGCGCCGGCCCATCGAAGTTTTGACGAAGCGACCCTCAATCCAGGAGTGAGCTCTCTGGAACTTTCAAACATGATGTGTTCCGGTACGTTTGGTTTTCGCTGGGAATAACCCCTCATTAATCATAAAGCTGGCAAACTTGCAAGGGTTAGATACCCGGTTTCACCTTATATTTTATAGGACGGCCCTGAATAAATTACGTGGCACCTCCTCTAAAGCCGTGCTAATGCAGTCCATTGAGAGCATGTGCGGCAGCGAAAGCTCTTCATAACTCACAAGGTTATTTACGTTGGTTTGCCGCAACCGTAATAAATGCCCTAGGGAGCTAAGATAACTGCGTTCTTCGAATCTAGGTCTATGACAGACCCCTTGAAATGATTTAAAAGAACGAATCAGAATTGGAACAAATATGTATTTATTATTTCGGTCGATTTCAACTGTATACCAACCCAAGTACCTACATATTACGCCGTAGCTCGAAAACTTTCAATATAAAGGTATGGTTTTTTTTGTTTTTAAATTGATCTTGAACTAGATAATTTTTTGAGACCACCCGGAGCATTATACGACCAGCCGTTCGTTTGCACCGAAAAGCTTCGTCAACGCGATCGAGAATGAAAGAGTATGTGAATCCGTCCCAGATATCATTGCTAGGGAGCACCTGATTATAATCACGGATGACGTCGAGTTGATTGTTCTGTATTATTTCATTTGAAAAATGATGGATCATTTGGATTTTCTTGAGAGGTACTTTTGGAACTTGAACAAACTTTATGCTTCATGAATTAAAAAAAAAAAATGTATTAGTGATAGAATTATTGAAGCCCGCGCATTTTTATGAAATTTTAATTACTGGGCCGGCTCTAGTACTCGATTTAGGGGTTTCGTGGGGTGAGCTCGGGGGTAAGTATAGACCAGAGAAAACAGTGATCTACGCAAACGGGGACGGGGCATCAAATTGGGGAGGGGGGGTTCATGCTCGACTCCAATGGTTCATTACTGAAAACATAAACCAATAAAGACAAAAAATTATATTTTTCAATTAAATTTAATAAGTTTAGAATCAAATTATCATTTATAGGCGTGTAACAGTAATATATACATACAACAGCTAAAATGACTGACCTGTGCGAGTACGATTTTCTGTAACATTTTGGTTTATTCGGTTTTCTTATGCTTTTTTTTTTTCAAGATTACCCAAAACACCTGGGTACCGCCACGCCTCTCATTCCATGAAACGCATAATGAAATTCGACGTTATTTTTTTTGTTTTCCACCCGTGGAACAGATTTAGGGTTCCGAAGTGCCTGATTAATTAACGGTACGAGCCCACATCAAGGGACGGGTAGTGGGTACGAGAAGAGCCCTATTTCCAGAGGGCGGAGTGCGTTATATTGTTCCCCTTTTTCCCGCTACATCAGACGTTACCGGTCTTCCCAGCTCTATCTCTCTCTTTCTCCCCTCCCCTCCCCTCCTCCACGACATCACCACCACCGCTTTTCCTCCCCCAAAGTAATTTGGACGACTGCCACGCATTTAAAAGGCCGCGGGATCGCCTTTTCGCCAAAGACCCTGAGCCCCTCCAACCATCGGATCCCCCCCCCCCCCCTCCACCAACACAATCTTCCTCGCGCCCATTCGATATGCCGATAACACATTAATTAGTCTCATAGTCGATGTGGAAAATTAGGGCACGCCATTGAAAAACACCGAATTTATCTGAGGTTGCAGCGCGCTGGGAGGGATAATTGAGCTCTTGTCCCGCCACCCCTCCCAGGGGTTGCCCCTGTATCACCAGACCCCTGATGGCGGGCTTCCCCTTCAAACCAGATATTCGCGCCATTGATAAAACTTTTCTGTGAGTGATTTACAACTTTTTCAATGCGATCGGTGAATTTACACCGTCGGTGGTTTTTAATTACGGCGCTTTGTATCCGACCGTGAACCGATTGAAAGCAGTTTGATGTTATGAAATGAAGAGCTGCCTCGAGTTCAAGTCTCGTTTGCCCATAGCAAACGGTTTTAGCGAATTCTTGAAGAGAAAATACGCTATTGCGATGGGTCCTCAATTTTCAGATCTGCAAGCAGTTTCGACAATTTACAGTATTCTTTTCAACTTCAGAAAAATCTAATACCATCCCTGGATTTTAAATATGCATAACATTGATTCCACACAAATGAGCTCTGCGACTTTCAGAAATTACGCATTTTCTTCACTACCCCTAATTATATTTTCTGTTTGAGCATAATCGGGCCACTGGCTGCCTCAGATTCGCGTTTGCGCATGCGCACTGGCCGTACTTAACCCTCAGAAGCGAAGAATGAGGGGTAGAATTTTTTAGTTTTCAGTAATCGAAATCGCTAAAATCGCCAAACATTGATGATTACAAATTTTGAAAAAGTAATAGGCATAGGGTGACTTAAAAATACATGAAAACTATTTGGAAGAAAGATTATTTACTCATTTAGTAAATATTTGTCAAAATATTTTATCTCATAAAAGTGAGTGCAGTTTGAGATTTTGGGGGGGTCAAAAATCGCAAACAATTTGAAATATGACTGGGAATTACCCAAAATTAGTAATTGTAAAATCACCAAACATAGTCTAGGAGGGTGACTTGAGACATGAAAAGTCTAGGTACCAAGATATCCACTGTAAAAAAAATTTCATCGAAAGATAAGGGCCAAATACGAGATCTTGGTGGTCTAAAACGCCATCCCTAACCATCCCTAACCACCCCTAACCATCCCCAAGAAATAGCTAAGGTGACCAGCTTTGAAAACTCGCTCATGTGGTGATGGTGCATCACTGGAACTTTCTTTTATTGGTTTATACTTAGGGGTACCTACACGTGCCAACGCATGGTTTCATAGTTCAGTATCAAGATCAGGACTGTCTGGACTTTTACGCCTTTTTCTCCCACAGACTTGAGCAGAAGTTGTGAAATAACACCGGAATTAAAAGAGTGTTATTTACAAAGTGGAACATTTTGAGAAGAATCGGAAAAGATCACATCAAAATTGGGTAGTTAGTAACATGTCGTCCGTGCATGCAAACATGAAATTTTTCCATCTCCCATTACTATACGAATGGATGGCGTCGTGGTGAGCGGACATTTTAAGGAAATTTTCACGTTTTGAATAAACCCATTCCCAAATGTTCCTAAATGAAGTAGAAGTGTTACACAGGGAGGTTAGCTCGAGAAGTCTAAAAGACCAAAAAGAAACCAATTTACTCGACAGTAACAGTTGGGATTGGAAATTGTGCGAAAGTGAACGGTCCGGGGAGAGGTTTATATCACTGAGATCCAGATCCCGACAGTTTTCTTTTCTTTTTCATGCTGGAGAAAAAGACTGGCTGACCCAGCGGAGGTCTCAATCCATAGCGATTGGACGACCTACATTTCCTGCCGTTTTTCTTATTTTGGTCCCGTCCCCACAAAAAATAAGGTTGCTAAACGACAAGAGCGGTGACGCGAGGAGTGAATACGACGGAATACCAGGGCCATTGGAAGAATAATCTATTTGTTCACATTGAGGTGGAAGGTTCCCGTATATAAGGGTGTCAAAAAGACCGGGAGACCCAGAGATCTTAGCAATGGATCACGAGGGTATTTGGAGGTTTTATGCGGAGGGTCGAAGAGAAACGGGAAATACATAATGATAGCAACAAATATTTATATACCTATAGCATTTTCAAATAATTCCAACGTTTTCGATTAGATTCAATGGTTTTGAGGATAGAAAATCGTTACTGGATTTGGAAAAACGTTAATTCAATTTATAAAAATATATATAATATTAGGGTGACCAGCTAATAAAGCCCCCCCCCCTCCCCCCACCAATACCACCATGTTCCCAGCTGTTTCAAAACCATCATCATCAACTTATCATCTTCATAAACTTCGAAAATTCACGTTTTTGGTAATTGAAAGTGATCAAAATTGTTCATGCACATTACGTCGAATAAGTTGTAAGCGAACAAGTTATGCATACCTAGTATAACTGATTGAATACCTAGCGTATGATTGCTGGCCATTTTTGAAAGTTTTCTGTGGCGTAAAATGTAGCTTCTTACACTATACGTGTCTACGTACGTGTCTGAATTCGACACAGAATTTGGTTTTCTAAAACTTTGAATCACAACAATATTGATCGGTTCCACCGACCAAAAGCGTGAATTTTAGTGGTTTTTAGGAGGATGTCGCCGCTCGATAGCTATTTCCGATATGGGGACATTAGGAGTTTTCGAAATACGTGAAACCTTCCTATAATATTGCACAATCACATACCTACCTTATGAGGAAAATCTCGTTTTTGGACTGGGCGTCGGATTGTACCGCCTGTGCAAATTATGCCAAGAAAGTTCGGAAACATACCTGAAAACAAAACAAACATTAGCGTAACCAATTTTGGCGGAATCAATACAGCACACAATCGTGAGAGTGAACTCGAAATAAAGGTAGATATGTATTACACGAAGAGGCTTACGGCTTATGATCCACCTATGTATTCGCTCAACAACAAAATTTTGTTCGTTCGCCGTACGCGCCGTATCATCCATGTCCACGAGTACCTTTATTTTAGGTAAAAAAATTCAATCTTTCGCACACAGGCTCCATTTGGGCCCTAGTTGTGTCCCAAAAATTTGCAGCCCGATCGGAACATACCCAAGGGTGTTATGGTTGACAAATGGGTGTAAAATGAGGGAGCCATGAACCAAAATTGATGAAATTTGGTTTGTGAGTCTCATTTTGGATATAGTTGATCTGCGAAGCTCGGCGTTGTCAGTCATCTCTAACGGTTAAATAATAGGGGTTGAAATTTGCAGGTCTAGTAGCTCGAAAACTTTAAATGGAAGAGAGCCCATACACTCACTCTCATAAATATGCTCTTTATATAGAGTGAATGGTTTTTTTTATCGTTTCTATATTGATATCGAACTTGCGTATTTGTTGAGACCACCCGGAGCATCGTACGTCCAGCCGTTCGTTAGCACCGAAAACCTTCGTCAACACGATCGTGAATGAAATGGTGTGCATCCTACCCAGATAATAATCATTGCTAGCGAACATCTGATTATAACCATGCATGGCTATAATATGAAATCAAGTTGATTGTTCACTGGAATAATGATGGTTATTTCGCATTTTGTTGATAGGTACTTTTGCTTCCTCACTACCGAAGGTAGGGAAGCCTTGGATTCGAGAATGGGTAAAAAAATGTATGCCCTCCAAAATGAAAATTGTCTCAACCATTTTGCGTTTCACACATCAAGGAACGTTTTTGGTTCCGTGTCTGTCTGTGGTAATTCCTTGTAACGCCCACAACTAGTACTCGAAATAATTGGACCCATTGGTATTTCTAAGGTGATCACTCGGCGCCCAAGCCGAAATAATACATGATAATAATATGCATGTACCTACAGGATAAGTAGTTGAATGTTTTTGTTAAGTTTCAACTAGAATCACTAGTTGAATCTGTCTCGCGCCTCCTGTACCTCTAATGAAGGAGTTCCTGTACAGAATGCTAAATTCTATCAACGATTCCTACAGCCTTTAGACGACCTCTAAAGGTCCTCTTCGAACTGTCGTACTTTCTCTGAAGAACTATAATATAATAATGGCATGCTACATACTGAGGTGAAACCTGAGTTCCTATGAACTGTGCCGGAAAAAGTTTCCCTTTCCTGATAACACATTCTAGACTACTTAGAGAGTTTGGTGATTGTTTGAAGTCACTATAGTATTGTTCCTGGAAGAAACTACTCAACTCTATGAATTAGTTGACTACCGAAAGAGGTTTCGGAGCGAACGGGAGACTAATGGTTTTCTGTCGGTGGATGCCCCAGAAGAAATGTGCTGGAACAGGAGGAATGAAAAAAGTGGCTTCAACTCATTTGATCGCTCATCTCACTTCGCCCAACGTTCCCTGGATTATTTCCCGTTCGTTTGTTCCTCACCAACACCAGTGGTTGTTGATCAACTCCTTCAACCTAACTTTTGAAACGAATTTTTGTTATTTTCGGGAATGATGTAATGGAAAAATGGAGGAATCTCCCCAAGGATCACGTCTGCTAAGTACAGGCTGATTATATTACTTTGGGTTTCAATGTTCAATACGCTTTAGTTAAATATTTAAATTTTAATTAAACTTGAGGCATACCATGATTGATTTGAACTGAGGCGGAATGGAAGCTGGTATTGGCGAGGAAGAATGCCACTGATATCAGTAACATCTCTGTACTTATTACTTCCATCTTCTGGGTGTCATGATTTCATGGATGTTAATTATTGAGGAGCGTATCGACGGATGTCCAACCTTAAATTTAGAACACATGAGTGATTATGCAATTCAGGGTGTGCTTAGCATTGTGCTGTGGAGCCTGAGTATGATGCCGGACAAATTACCTGTAGTTTTTCCTTGCTATACCTACAATCTCCTAAATAATATAATTAATTGAAGTCCCCGATTAATATTGAAGGCCCATTACCAAATTCGTGAATTTTGGTTCATGGGGACTAAGGAAAAAGTCGCGTACGGCGGACTGACGGAAATATTTTTATTCGATAGTATTCTCGTCCCTTGAAACGTAAACCATGCAATTTTTAGGAGGGGTTAAACTTGTTTTTTCCTGGTCGATTTCAAAGTCTCATTACTGAAAATAATAACCAAAAATATAAATGTGATGAAGTCACATACCTACGAGAATGACGCCGGCGATTGGGGGGGGGGGGGGGGGGCTCGTGGTGCAAAGCAGCCTCATCTAGCTCAGTGCCCCTCTCAATTGAGTACAGGCCATGGTGGGAGAAGACCTCTATTTCCTTTCACCATGGGAGAAGGCAATGCGGAGAAGACACACCAGCGATCGAGTCCTATTCTTCACGAAACAGGCAAGCAGTTACATTTCTTCCACTCCAGGTAATGGAAGAACCAGTAATTTTCTGGGCTGGAAGCGTAGTGCTGAAGCAAAGGCGAAATTTATTCTCTGCAGAAAAAATTATTTTATTTTGTTTCCGTCTATCAGGTATAGTTATAAAGATGGGCAAGAGATGTATATTATAGTTCCCATCCGCCCACACGATTCTGGATCCTTTTCATACCTAATAAATATCGAGTAGAGAACCTCCGTAAGAACGGTCTGTAGGTAGGACTTTGATGCCTTCAGCTCTTCGATGGCTACGTGCCAGGCCCTGGTGATGACCACTTTGCTACGTGAACTAACACTCAAATCGGCTCCGGAGCTGACTGGGGGTTTTCACATGTATTACGGCGTTCATGATGGTCGCTTTCCTCGTGGGCACCGATAATATCGGAATCGTCGGGTGGTTATAAAACCGAGGCCTTCGAAAATAAACTGATGAGCACATTATACTCACATGGCCACTCATGACATTACATCCTTGTTTGGGAGTTTGGCCAGCTGTTTAGGCCTTTCAATCAAAAGTTGTTTAGGTCTACATCTCTAATAATTTGACTCACTTTAAGTTCGAAAACTTCATAATTATCGTCGAACTTTAATGGCATATGAGGGGGAAAAATCGTCAAATTCATGTTCTTGTTGGCCATTATGAAAATTTTGAAAAAATTTACAATTGTTGGCGTATTCTTTTGCAATACCTAATGAACCTTTGGAACCCACGTGCACGAAAAAAATATGGTTTCTGTTTCAAGGTATGCAGAATTTGAAAATGGAATAAAAAATCTATGTTTGTCCGCCTCGCTGCGCCGTACGCCGCACGTCGCCCTTTTATTAGTTACCCTGAACCAAAATTACCGAAATTTCGTTTGTGGGTACTATTTGGCGTCCAGTTGGTCTGCGTTACTGTCAGTCTAAGGGATGGAAAAAAGGGCTTTAAATTGCGGAACAACGTAGCATGAAACTTCAGTAGATGGGTATGGTTTTTATGACTTCTTTGATTGATTCCGAACTTGAGACCACCACGAGCATTGTACGTCCAGCCGTTCGTTCACAGTGAGGCCATGAATTTTCCACCGAAAAGTTCCGTCAACATGTGTGAATCATACGGTAGGTATATACATCCAATCTATATTGATGTCGTTGCTAGGGAACAGAGCTGATTAAAATCACGCATGGCTCTACAAAATCGATCTGGGTGTTCAGCGATATTAGGTATTTCATTTGTAGGAGAAGGATTACCTTTTTCGGATTTTGTTGAAAGTACTTCTCCAACTTGAACAAATTTGGTTCGGTGTCCGTCGGTGTGTCTGCAAATCCTTTCACACGCATAATTTCCTCAGTTCGAATCTGATTTCGCTGAAACATGTGGATTGGGCTCGAGATGGTCCCCGTTATCAATTATAGAACGATCGGATCACTGTAACGGTCACTGCGCATGTGCAAACGCGAAATCCGTGGTACCTAATCTAGTTAGCGCGAATCAATGGCCCGATTTGTTTCAAATTTGGTGGGTAGTTGGGATGTAGCTTCGATATCTACCCCTATGAATTTCAGAATGATTGGGCCATGATTACGGATACCGCGCATGCGCAAACGCAATTCCGGGGTACCGGAAATCAGTTTCTCACGAATTAATGGTCCGATTCCGCTCTAACAGAAATCAATGATCTACGCAGAAGGGGTAGGTACCTACATAAATGTATAGCGGAAAATAATGAGCCGTTGTTTAATAATTTGTGGCGTTATTTTCTCTTAGCCGTCCGAGTTCGTGCTTTTGGTTCCCTCTCGTGGATCGCTTGGGTGCTATGGAAAAGAAGTTTACTTATTTCATGGCGGTTTCAACAATACTAAAACGATTTTTGTGGGACATGCCTATGAGGATTTAGTCGACGATCGCGATTTCAACGTGAGAAAAATCGCGTGGGTGGTAGGTGGTTGCCTTCCTGTAACTGTCCTATGTGATTCATAATGAGATTGTGAAAATGTGTGTCCTTGAAATACAGTGGCTGGGGTGAAATGGGTGAAGGCTTTGTTAGAAGCGGAGTTGAAGAGTTCACGGCGGGTTCCTGGGTAGCGATGGAATTCATCGTCAGACTAATCGCTATGAGAAATTTGTGAAACTGCCATTATCAAGTGAGCATTTTTCGTGGCTTCTCTTCGATGCCTACGTCCCGCTTTTGAGTTTTCCTGCTAGTCTTCTTATAAATTGAGACAAGGTATTCAGCTCTGAGGAACTTGAGATACCTCAAGGATTCACTCGTGTGTGTCCAAAACTGAGAATGGAGTGGCTGAGGTAAAGTTCTGATAGAAGCAAAGTTGAAGACCGAAGGATTTCATGGCGAGTTCCTATGGGTAGCGATGAGATTCATCATCAGAATAATTGGCCTGAATATTTGTAGTAGACACACGGTTTTCGTCATTTTGGTTTATTACTTTCAATGGCAACCTTTAAAATCGAGCATGGAAAAAATAAAAAACCTCTGAAATACAACACAACGGTTTATTATTTACCCATGTAGATGCCCCTTCTACGCCCTTCTGGCCCTTTTGTGGTGAAAACCTACCCTATATTGAGTACTGGAGTAATCCGTGCAATAACATTTTATAATTTAATATACTTATAAAATATTTTTTCTTGTTATTCATGAAGCATACCGTCTGTTGAAGTTAATAAACGCCTGCCAATTCGAGTAGGCCGTACAGCTTCCTCACATGAATCACATGAACCTACAGAGTAGTTAGGTAGCTTCATTTTGATACGGGACCATCTGCGGCCCAATCCGCGTGTACCCTCAATATTTAAGCTCTCTACGGCTATTTTTCGCGTAGTTAGAAGCGTTACAAGGAAACGGTCAACATTTCATGTTCGCGCATGCGCAGACGCAAGGTAGTCCCATTTCCATGGTTTTGAAATGGGACTATTTGCGATTAAACCGGCGTGTACCCTCAACATTTCAGCTCTTTACGACTATGTTTCGCGTAGTTGAAAGTGTTACAAGGAAATGGTCAACATTTCATGTTCGCGTATGCGCAGACGAAAGTTACAATACGATTCCAATGAAATTCATTTGGAACAATCAAAGTATTATTCCTGATCGAATCTCCAAGTTTGAACTCATTTCAACAATATTTAGGGTTCTGATGGGCATTTCAAGTATTTCACGTTTGCGCATGTTCAGACGGCAGTTACAGTACATTTCCAATGACTTTTTTACGGACTATCCGTCACCCAACCCGCACTCACCCTCCAAATTTCAGCCCATTTCGACCATTATTTCGGGTAGTTGTGTGCGTTACAAGGAATTACCACAGACAGACACGGAACCAAAAACGTTACTCGATGTGTGAAACGCAAAATGGTTGAGTAAATTTTCATTTTGGAGGGCATACATTTTTTTTACTTATTCACGAATCCAAGACTTCCCTACCTTCGGTAGAGAGGAAGCAAAAGTATCTATCAACAAAATCCGAAATAACCATCATCACCTATACCAGTGAACAATCAACTTGATTTCATATTATAGCCATGCGTGATTGTAATCAGATGTTCGCTAGCAATGATATTATTATCCTATGATGAGGTTCTTGAACGCTAGAATAAGTAAGGTAGGAGGTTCCTGAGGTTCGGGCAGTGAAAACTATTTTCTTTATGCCAACGTTTCGTCGAATTTATTCAACATCTTCAGGGCTAAATTGACAAACAACATGAGTGAGACTAGGTTAAAAAACGCTGCAAATCCCTGCACAACGGTTTATTATTTTGTACAGAATACCCTCCTGTTACAGATCACAGCTCTCTGTATAGATAAGCCTTCTATATAACATATGTACTATTCTACAACGTCCGTAGGTTAGTACCTAACCCCGTACTCGTTACTAGGTAGTTACCTACCTAAACCGTTGTGTAATAATTTACCTGTACAGGTTCCCCTTCTACAGAGATAGAATAATGAACCGTTGTGTAATAATTTGCTCATCAATAATACTTCAACGGTTGTTCAAGTTGCAAAAGTACCTGTCAACAAAATCCAGCCCCTTTTCGGTAGGTGAGCCGTTGTGTAATAATTTACCGTTGTGTAATAATTTACCGTGGTGTCATAATTTACCGTTGTGTAATAATTCACCGTTGTGTAATAATTTGCCATTGTGTAATAGTTTACCCATCAATAATACTTCAACGGTTGTTCAAGTTGCAAAAGTACCTATCAACAAAATCCAGCCCCTTCTGGGCAGATGAGCCGTTGTGTAATAATTTACCGTTGTGTAATAATTTGCCATTGTTTAATAATTTACCCATCAATAATACTTCAACGTTTGTTCAAGTTTCATAAGTACCTACCAACAAAATCCAGTAGGTAGTCCATCACTTGTCAAATGAAATAATATCGCAGAACAAACAACTCGACTTCATACAGCATTCCTTGATTATAATCAGATGCTCCGTAGTTATGATATCCGGGCCGGAGTTATACCGTTTGATTCACGATCGTGTTGACGAAGCTTTTTGGTGCACACGAACGGCTGGAGGTACAATGCTCCGGGTGGTCTCAAAAAATTGTTCAGCTCAAGACAAATTTCGTAAAAAAAACAATACCCTTCAATCGAAAGTTTTCGAGATACGGCGTTCTGAAAATTTCAACCCCTTAGAGATGACTGACAGTAACGTCGAGCTTCGAGGACCAACTAGACCCCGAACGGAACATATAACCCGAATTTCATCAATTTTCTTTCATGGTAACCAAGAAAAGTGGCCCGTACGGCGTACGGCGGACAGACAGAAATATTTTTATTGCAGTTTTGGATTCTACATACCTTGAAACGTAAACCAACCAATTTTGTGGGGGGGTAAGAATTTTTTTTTCTTGCTCGATTCCAATGGTTCATTATTAAAAATAATAAACCAAAATAAAGTTAGTATGAATGAATGACAATGTGGTAGGCTTACAATACAGAATATAGGCATTACAGAAACCTACCTTATTGATTATGATGATGATAAACTGATGACGATTATGATTATAATGAACAGAAGTTGATGATGGTTGTGATGATTATATGAGTGTATATTCTACTGAGACTGGCGATGTCGGTTCTTTTATTACCTACAACTGCTACGATCTCTGGCTATATAAATCATTTCTTTAATTTTCCTTTTTGAAAAATTATGTTCTGAATCAAGGACTGATGCATTTTCGAAGTCAAAAATATGCCCGTTTATAATGGAATGTTCAGCAAGAGCACTCGAGGTTTTGAAAGAACTGATGTCTGATCGATGACCACTTATTCTATTTTTGAGGTGCTGGACAGTTTCACTAATATAATTGGTGGTGCATCCCTTGCAAGGAATTGAATAAACCGCATTGCTGCGAAGATGGGTAGAAATGGGAGATTTGAGTTTGGAGGATATGATTTTTTAAGGTGTTCTCATTTTTATATGCTATTTTACAGTTCACTTGGTTACTGAGTGATTTTGACAACTGTTCCCATAGACCTTTAACATATAGGTACCCCCCTTGCAAACAACTACCCTCATCTCAACTTCAACAGATTCCTCATCAACTGCTCCTAACTCCAACCCCAGTGACACGCTATGTTATAGGGGAATGGTATATGTTAAAGGTCTATCGGAACAGTTGTCAAAATCACTCAGTAACCAAGTGAACTGCAAAATAGCATATAAAAATGAGAACACCTTAAATAAAATCATAATATACTCCAAAATCAAATCTCCCATTCCTACCCATCTTCGCGGCAATGTGGTTTATTCAATTCCTTGCAAGGGATACACTACCAATTATATTAGTGAAACTGTCCAGCATCTCAAAAATAGAATAAGTGGTCATCGATCAGACATCAGTTCTTTCAAAACCTCGTGTGCTCTTGCTGAACATTCCATTATAAACGGGCATATTTTTGACTTCGAAAATGCATCATTCCTTGATTCAGAACATAATTTTTCAAAAAGGAAAATTAAAGAAATGATTTATATAGCCAGAGATCGTAGCAGTTGTAGGTAACAAAAGAACCGACATCGCCAGTCTCAATAGAATATACAATCACATAATCAAATAAGATCATTATCATTCGTTACAGTCAACAGTTACATGTTTCATCGTCATAATCACGTTAATCATTCACAAATCTAGCCCCAACCAACCATCAGTCATGTCAACCCCATCATCCGCCATTTTGTAGCTTATCATCCACCATTTTGTCTAGTATCATACACCATTTTGTCTAGTATCATACACCATTTTATTTGTTTTTTCAACGCCTGTTTCATCAGCAATTTGCTTGAATAACCACAATATTATTGTTCACAACCATCATCAACTTCTGTTCATTATAATCATAATCGTCATCAGTTTATCATCATCATAATCTCTAAGGTTCGTTTCTGTAATGCCTATATTCTGTATTGTAAGCCTACAACATTGTCATTCATTCATACTAACTTTATTTTTTACCCTAGTCTCACTCAGGTTGTTTGTCAATTTAGCCCTGAAGATGTTGAATAAATTCGACGAAACGTTGGCATAAAGAAAATACTTTTCACCGGCCGAACCTCAGGAACCTCCTACCTTACTTATTCCAGCGGTCAAGAACCTCATCATAGGATAATAATATTAATGTAGTGATTAAGGATGGAACAGACGAGGCCGAAAGTTAGCTTGAGAATGGTTATGTATTTGTTGGCCCCTCGGCTCTTTATAGGCCCCTGACATGATCAGAGGGGGGTCGGGGGGTCCCCACTCTGAGGTACAACATGTATGTACATTACATTGGTTGTGGAGGAGCAGCCGATCACAACACTGCTCCCCCCAGAATTTAAGTAACGCATTTAGTTAAATTTTGTTCTGTTGCGGTGGCGGTTGTCGGGCGTGGGAGGTGCGTGTGCTGGTTGCGGTGGTCCGCTGTGGCTGTCCGGGTCGGTGTCGATGGGGCGGGACGTTTGGGACGTATGAAGAGCCGGGATGTAGGTTGAGTGCGTGGGTACGGCCGCGGCGGCTGTTGTTGCGGGCGCCAGGTGCATGGGGTGCGGCGTTTTTGTGCTCGGGGGTCCCATGTGCGGTGGTAGAAACACGAGCCGTTCGTCGCGCTGCGTGTGGTCGGTCGGGGCTGCGTCGGCGGTCGCTGTGGTCGTCTGTTCGAATCACACGAACCTCTTCGGTGACGGTAGCCACTCGAGGAGGCGGGGCGAAGGGTATGAGGCGATCGGCGAGAGCAGCGAGTTTCGTGACGTCGGGTTCGTCGCGCACCGCTATGTGAAGGCGAATGCTGTCTGGAAGGGCGCGTGTGAAAAGCTGCCGAACGAGCGGGGTCGGTGTGTCGGCCGGGAGTGCTCGAGTGAGTCGGCGGGCGAGGACTGACGGTAGTTCGTCGTCGGAAGTCGGTTGGAGTAAGGCGGTGAGCCGGGAACCATCGGAAGGTGCGTGCGTAGCTAAAAGGCGAGTTTTCAACGTCTGGTAGCTGTTGGCGTTCGATGGTGCCAGCCGCTAGTAATTCGCCGAAATGGGCCGACGCTTTCGCGTTAAGGTCCGGTAATATTCGGCGAAGTTTCGCGTGGCATGGAGGTCCCTTCGTGACGATTTAATGTTCTACGCGTTGCGGTGTGTCGGCCGGGAGGGCTCTACGGAGTCGGCGGGCGTGGACCGTGGACTGACGGATTCTCGTGCTCGGAAGTCGGTTGGGGTCGTCGTAGAGGTCCGCTTGTCGGGGCTCGAAGGCGCGGGCGAATTTAGCATGCAACGTCGTGAGGCCTTCGTGAGTCAATGTGATCTCGAGTTGGGCGAATCAGACGTGCGGGAATGCGGGGTCGTACGGCTGGAGCTGGAGCGTTGATGTCGGTGGAGTCGTTTCTGCGGGTGTCGGTGGTTTCGGGTCCGTGTTCTCGTTGTAGGCGCCAGTCCCGGAGAGGTGTCGTCTGGAAGTGTCAGCAGGAAGGGTGCGAGGCGCCGGCGTCCGTTTCCTTATATAGGAATCGGATGGTGGGGCGAAGTTGCGGGGGGCCGCTGCGTTGGGCGTCGAGGCGGGCGTCGGAGTGGGGCGCCGCTGTGTGGCGTCGGTGGGGGCGGCGCTGTGGGGCGTCGGTGGGGGCGGCGCTGTGGGGCGTCGGAGTGGGGTGCGTGTGCTGGGCGTAGTGCTGCGGAGGTGGGGCTCGTCGCAGACGGTCGGCGGGCGCTGAGCGGCGTTGTTCGTCGTTGCTAGGCGCTGTAGTCGCTGTCATCGCACCGCGGTCGCAGACGGCGGGCGGAGGCTGCCTGTCACCACTCGGGGTCACCAGTGTAGTGATTAAGGATGGAACAGACGAGGCCGAAAGTTAGCTTGAGAATGGTTATGTATTTGTTGGCCCCTCGGCTCTTTATAGGCCCCTGACATGATCAGAGGGGGGTCGGGGGGTCCCCACTCTGAGGTACAACATGTATGTACATTACATTGGTTGTGGAGGAGCAGCCGATCACAACAATTATCATTGCTAGCGAACATCTGATTACAATCACGCATGGGTATACCTAATATGAAATCAAGTTGATTGTTCACTGGTATAATGATGGTTATTTCGGATTTTGTTGATAGATACTTTTGCTTCCTCACTATCGAGGGTAGGGAAGTCTTGGATTCGTGAATGAGTAAAAAAAATGTATGCCCTCCAAAATGAAAATTTCCTCAACCATTTTGCGTTTCACACATCGAGGAACGTTTTTGGTTCCGTGTCTGTCTGTCTGTGGTAATTCCTTGTAACGCCCACAACTACCCGAAATAATGGTCGAAATGGGCTGAAATTTGGAGGGTGAGTGCGGGTTGGGTGACAGATGGTCCGTAAAAAAGTCATTGGAAATGTACTGTAACTTTCGTTGAACATGCGCAAACGTGAAATACTTGAAATGCCCATCACAACCCTAAATATTGTTGAAATGAGTTCAAACTTGGAGATTCGATCAGTTTGTCATTCATTCATACTAACTTAATTTTTTACCCTAGTCCCACTCATGTTGTTTGTCAATTTAGCCCTGAAGATGTTGAATAAATTCGACGAAACGTTGGCATAAAGAAAATAGTTTTCACTGGCCGAACCTCAGGGACCTCCTACCTTAGATACTATTATCTGGGTTGGATGCACACCATTTCATTCACATACCCTTTGGGGATCAACACGCGATTACTCCACATCACATACACCATCATCATTTATGCGTCATGGATCCATGCGGAAGGGATTGCGTGTATTAAAACGTGCAACGAAATTATAAAATGAAATTCCTATTTCAAAAAGCAAACGACGTGTGTGTGTTTGTCTATGTGTTACTAAATCAGGGCCAAACGGGTCGTCGGATATTGATGAGGTTTTTTCGACTCGCTCGAAAAACACCGGCGGGTGCAATGGGGTTTGTGAAAAATCTTCGAAACTCCGCCCTTCGTCGTAAACGAGGCTTTCCTTCGCGACGGGATTTTTTGGTTTCTACAGTTATTTTGTAGAGAAGAGGTTTTCCTTCTGACGGGGTAGTTTGGTTTCTAAGTTTTTGAAGATTAGTTGTGGGACTGCTGGGTACGGATGACAAAGTGCGACCCTCTGCCTTGATCAGCTGATTGAGTTCTGAGGCTAGTTTTTGTTCCCCCTTTCCAACCCACGAGGTTCAGATTCGGAATTCAGCTTCCGTGGGACTGCTGGGTAAGTATGGCAAAGTCCTGATCAGCTGAGTAAGCTCTGAGGCCTATTATTGGACTGCTTGAGACTGACATAGGTGATACTCCATGCCCCTTCCTGATTAGCTGTGTGAGCTCCGGAGCTACCGGCCCTAGCGCCCGTTGTATTTCGTACAACGGGCTTTGTGAGTAGTATGTTTAAAAATCAGAAATCGAATAGTCGACTGCAAAACGAGGTAGCTCAACAGGTCAACAAAACTGAAAAACATTTAGACCAAACCCTTCTCCCAAGGAAACCATGTCGCTTCGCGTGAAATTTAACGTACACTCATGTGGTACATAATAAGGGTTTTTGTTGAAAACATGTATATTTTTCGAGTTGTAGGGGGTGGGAGTGGGTGTTTTTGACGTTTTCGCAGAAGGGCTTAAGAACTCCGTTTTTGAGCGTGCATAGCTCCAATACCGCTCGTCAGAAAATCAAAGGTGTCTAGTGAATTTTGCAGGAAATTTTGTCTTCGGTGATCTTCAAAGAGCGCATAGTTTTCGAGATAGAAGCGAAAAACTGAAAAAAATTTGCAAACATTTTCAGGTTTCTTGCGATTTTTTTTTGAAGCCGACCTCCTACAAGGCAGAAAACTTGAAATTCGGAATTAGCACCCCACCAACTCATGGAATCACTGAGAAAAATTTCAAATTTTTTTTTACCTTATGGGAAAGTCACCATTTCACCTGAACAGCAACACTAATCATTACATAGATAGATCAACTGCAGACCAGGGTTTTTTTCTCGTATACCGTATCAAATACCTACAACGCATGGTGTTATGAAATCGATATTGTTATCCAGAGTTTGTATGGTAGGGCCGAGCTCTAGGTGGCAGAGAGATAGCTAAGTAGTTCAATTTTCTCCAACAGAATTCACCTTCGGTGTGCAAACCTAGTCTGGCAGACATTAGACAGAAGGGTATCTATACAGGAATTAACAATCCGCTGTGGAGGAATTTGCAGGTTTATTTATTTAGGTACTTCCATTTTTTTCTTCTTCTACTAGGTGTTGCAGGCTCGGAATGAAACATAATTTAAACCAGACACAACTTTCTCCTCGGTGGATTCCGTCGATTCAGTCCCAGTGACCCGAACTTTTGTGGCTATTCATGAAAATTCCCAGCGCAGCTTTCATCTCTGCCCACTCTCCTCCCGGCAAATAGACGCTTTTCTGAACTGAATCCTTTTTTCATGAAAAACTCAGAAACGCGGGAGGAGGAAGCCCGAGGCCTGCGAAAAGGGAAAAATCTAAGATGATGGGAGCGGGTTAATTAGCGGGAAATTTCAAACTCGTTGAATGTGCTCTCTCTCCCCCTACCACCATTTACTTCCGACTATGAATCACATTTTCAGCGGTTGCCTTATTTTCATTTACCCCGAGCTCCATTTGTTTCAGAAAGCTGTAATCTGGTTAAAGAGTTCGCCAGGTAGTTTATGTAACAACTTTGCTGCTTTGACCGCTTTATAACGTCACCGCGCGGCAGGGGACCCGAATCAATTTTCTAGTTTGCCACTTTACTCGAACATGTCGCTGATAAATTGTGATAACTAGATAACGTTTGCCTATTAAACAAATGGGTACGGTGGATAAACCAATTACTGTGGTCACGAGTGTTTGTTTGGGAATTCAGTTTGAGATGTAGGTGTAGGTATATTACGTCGAATTTGGCCAGCGGTTTAGATGGAAAGCGGTTTACCGATCACATAGTTACCGGCCGATTATCACAATATGTGTTTGCTGCCCTTGTTGGCCTGCCTGCACAACAACGTTCCCTTGTTGGAATTGAATTCATTTCCACGACTGATTTTCATCAGGTAAAATTACTCTGATCGGGTCAGTGAGTAAAAGGCATTAGCTTATCTAGCTTGTCGTAATACCGCTAGTTTTGTGAGCTGTCATCACGCTTGCGCCTGTCAGAAAGAAGAGGAGGTGAACTTATTGACATTCCCGATAATGGTTAAATGTGACTCATTTTACCTATAATTTCACATTCCTAATAAGTAAGTATTTATTTATTTATACTTGTGCGGGACAAGCCCAGCAGTGAAAATACAAACAATGAAAACAATAAGGATTACAGGAAAATTTTAATGACAAAATTTTACATGTTACAAAGTTTGAGGAAAAAAGAAATACCTATACAGCAAACAGTTAATATGAATGTAAAAAAAAAGAGTGAAAACTGGCAAGGAAAAACGAGCGGCGATGAGGCGATCAGGGTCTTGAAGGAAGACAGCTAGCTAGGAATCGAATGTTGGATGTGTACTCAGCAAGGCATTTGCACAGCGAGGAAGGTGACGAAGGGGGCGACTCACCTGGTAGTTGGTGGCAGAGAAAGGGACCCGAAAGAGTTGCGGCATGCGGGCGGAGAAGCGGGGCGCACCAATGCCAATTTCGGCAAGCAACGCCGGACAACAAATCTGATTATTCAGGATTTCGTGGAGTACGGACAAGTCCGCCATGCAGCGTCTCCTCACCACGGGCAATAGTCCGCAGGTGTCCAGTAAGTAGTCATAGTCGACCTCCGATAATGACACCCGAGTTTTGTAGTGGCTTCACTTGGTAGGTTCCTGTCAACTATACCTACCCAACTGCTTGCCACTACGGTTTCATAGAAACCGCATATGTTTTTAGCCATATGATTGTACAGGCACTCATTCATCCAGTTCAATATAATGTTTGTCAAGTTTCGTATTACGATTTAATTCTCTACAAACATAATACTGGCGACGAGGATTTACGAACTCAACTGAAAATGCCACAAAAGAAGAAGTCGCCGAGGAGAAGGCGAGAGGATTTTGACTCGGGAGATCAGGAAGATCAACTGCAAGGACCAACAACTGAACATAAAGGTAGAAGCGGAACAGATGTGAGTACAGACGCCATTCATGTTAAGTTAGTCATTCCGCCTTATGACCGATCTAAATCCAATTGGAATTTTTATTTAAAGCGGATGCAAAATAAGTTCAAACTTTACAACGTTCCTGACAGTAAGAAAACCCTGCATCTTCTTGATGCAATAGGGGATCCTGCCTATGAATGACTATGTGACCTCTGTGAACCAGCAGAACCGGAAATGAAATCCTTCACGGAGCTTACGGCTATTTTGTCAAAATTTTTCGCTCCTGAACCTAATCCACTTCCCGAGCGCATCCGTTTCCAAAACCGGCTTCAGCGAGATTCTGAATCTCCTCAAGAATTCGCGGCAGAACTCAAAAAATACGCGCGATATTGTAAATTCCCAGCAGATTGGTTTGATGATGCCCTCTGTACTCAGTTTGTTCATGGCCTCAGAGATCACGATCTGAAACTGAAAATCTTGGAACTTCAGGAGGTCACTTTCGACAAAGCACTTGAATTTGCCACAAATCACGCAAAACTTCGCGAAAACACACCAGTACCTACGGTTATTAACAAGATTTCGGGACATTTGCGCCACACTCGTAGTACCTATGAAAAGAGAAAAAAGGCCATATCAAGCCGGCTTGCCCTCGTAAAACGGTAGATTCCAGAAGTTCATCCACGCGTAAATACGACAGCGGAAATCGGGGTAAGACAAGTCTAAATCGGGTATCGCAAGACAACGAGTCAAAAGACTCAGAGTCGGATTCAGATGATTCAGTGGTTCTTTCAAGTCTTAAGGTGTTCAGCATCAAGTCCAAGAAGGACACCTCTAGAATTTTCACGACCAGAAATGTGGATGGCGTAGATATCGAGTTCCAAGTAGATACAGGAGCTGCAGTCACGATAGTGAATTACCAAATATTCTCAAGAAAATTTCCTGATAAAAAATTAAAATCGGCTCACATCAAACTGAAATCGTACACCGGAAATGTAGTACCTATTGTGGGGAAGGCCAAAGTGACGGTAGACGATAAATACTCTTTAGATCTATATGTTGTTGAGGGTGACTTTTCTAACCTTTTAGGACTCGACTGGTTGCTAGCTTTAAACCTCAAGCTACCAGAACTCTTACAAAGCCAGGTGAATTCAGTTTCCACCCGGGATTCTCCATCGAAAATGCTAAATGACGTACTTATTAAGCACCAGGATGTATTTCAGCCGGGTGTAGGTAAAATAAAAGGCGTCAAAGCACGTATTCGACTCAAGCAAAATTTCCGTCCAATTTATAAGAAGCACCGACAAGTACCATATGCTTTTATTCCCAAGGTTACAACGGAATTAAACCGGCTCGAGAAAGAGGGAATAATTACAAAAGTACCAAGCTCCGATTTCGCCACCCCTGTTGTGCCTATCTTGAAGGGGAATGGAACCATTAGGCTTTGTGGCGACTATAAGGTGACATTGAATTTTCAACTTGAGAATGAAGATCACCCAATTCCTAATATTGAAGAAATTATGTCTAATTTAAACGGCTTTTCCTATTTTTCCAAGATAGACATAAGTCAGGCGTTCTATCATTTAGAAATACATGAAGAGGACAGACATTTCCTAACCATCAACACAATCAAGGGCCTTTACCAGTACAACCGTCTACCTTTTGGCATTACAACAGCTCCCAGAATCTGGACTGCACAAATAGAAAAAATACTAAAGCCCATTTCCGGAATTCACATATTTTATGACGACATTCTTGTTGCATCCAAAACTGAGGAAGAACACACTCGTACCATTGACCACTTGCTCCAGCGTCTGTCAGAATTCAATATTATAGCTAACAAATCGAAGTGTGAATTTATGAAACCCTCCATCAAATATTGTGGTTTCATTGTTACAAGGGACGGCTTAAAAAAATGCCCGAGTAAAACAAAGGCTATTAGCCAGATTGAACCTCCTAAGAATTCATCCCAGTTAAAATCATTCCTTGGTGCAGTGAATTTTTATGGCAAATTTGTTAAAAATCTCAGTACATTAGCTCACCCTCTATATAGCTTATTGAAGAAAAATGTGAGATTTGATTTTGACAACCGTTGTCTGAAAGCATTCAACGACATAAAAGCAAGTATTATGTCAGAGAGTGTACTCATCCATTTTGATCCACAGAAGCAAATTGTACTTTCCGCGGACGCAAGCCCTTATGGTCTGGGTGCAGTCATCTCACATCGGCTCCCTGACGGTTCAGAGCGGCCTATCGCATTCGCTAGCCGGACGTTAAATCCTTCAGAACAGAAATGGAGTCAGATAGAAAAAGAGGCGGCATCAATCATTTTCGGGGTTAAAAAGTTCTTTCCCTACTTGTATGGGCTCCCTTTTGTGTTAGTGACAGATCACAGGCCACTCCTATCCATATTTAGCCCAAGTAAAAGTTTACCTGTGATCTCAGCGCTAAGGCTGCAGCGTTATGCAATTTTCCTTCAGGCGTTTCAGTACGATGTAGAATATCGACATAGTAATGACCATGGGAATGCTGATTGTCTATCAAGGTTGCCCAGGAAGAAGTCTAAGAGCGCTGACGACGCTTATGATGTTGACGTTTTCTTGGTTTCTCAATTAGAAAATTTACCAGTCACATCTAATGACATAAAGAAAGAACTCGAATTCGATGCTGAAATGTTTTCTCTGGTTGAAGCACTGAGGAAGGGCACCTCGCTTCCAACATCTCAGACTTGGGGACACAAGACTGAAGAATTTTCTCTCTTTCATGGCTGCCTCTTCTGGGGGCATAGGGTTTACGTTCCTGCTTCGTTTCGAAAAAGGGTTTTGAAGGAACTGCATGTTGGACATATTGGGATGGTGAAGGCGAAGGCATTGGCTAGGAGCTATGTTTGGTGGCCAAACATTGACCGGGACATCGAAGGAACAACCTCATCTTGTCGGGTCTGTAACGAAAATAAAAATGACCCTCCCAAAACTTTCCATAAATGGCAGGTACCAACAGCTCCTAGGGAACGATTCCATGTAGATTACGTTGGCCCTTTCAAGGGTTCATATTTTTCCATCATAGTGGACGCTTTCAGCCGCTGGGTCGACATTTTCCCCACTCAAAAAATTACCACCACCTGTACTATTAGATTCCTGAAACGATTCTTCGTAAACTTCGGGATCCCTTATGTCCTCGTGTCTGACAATGGGACTCAATTTACGAGCTCAGAATTCACTCAATTCTGCAAGAGACTGGGGATCATACAGAAACTCATTGCGCCTTACCACCCAGCAAGCAACGGTCAAGCCGAAAGGGGAGTACAAAACTAAATAAAAACTCAATGAAAGCAGCGGGGCGTGACGGTGTGAACACTGAGGACGCTGTTTACGAATTCCTTGTGTCCTACAGGAGATCCCCACACAGCATCACTGGTGAATCCCCAGCAAACATTTTCTTGGGCCGATCGTTCCACACCAAGCTGGACCTGATGAAACCCACTGAGCCAAACTGGGCTGGACATCTTCAATGCGACCCAGCCTACGTTAACCGCTCCTTCGAGGTGGGTGATTCTGTAGCCATTCGAATTTATAATGATCCCTCGCGTAAATGGTTGTTTGTAATTGTTAAGGAGAAAAAAGGAGACTTGAATTATCAAGTAGAAGGAGAAGGGAAGACTTTTGAGAGACACATAGATCAAATGAAACAGGCGAATCCTAACCTGGTCATTTCTGAAGAGCCTCCAACCACACCTACTCTCAGTGACCTAGTCCACCCAACGGAAGACAGATCATCTGCGCCAACAAGCTATGTTGCCTAACCCCATCGTGACAAGAATGAAGCAGAAAACCGTTTCGCGATCACACTAACTTCCAGAACTTGTTCAGGACGCACAAGAAGCGGAAGACAAGTAAAACTAACAAAAAGACTTATTGACACTATGTGAGGGAGGACGACTGTAGTGGCTTCACTTGGTAGGTTCCTGTCAACTACCTACCCAACTGCTTGCCACTACGGTTTCATAGAAACCGCATATGTTTTTAGCCATATGATTGTACAGGCACTCATTCATCCAGTTCAATATAATATATTATGTTTGTCAAGTTTCGTATTACGATTTAATTCTCTACAAACATAATAAGTTTGAAGGCAACATAACGTAGGAACTTGTGCTGAACTCTCCCCAGGATGTACTTGTGGATGTCGTAATGCGGGAACCGGATGGGGGAAGCGTACTCCAGTAAACACAACGTTCGCGTTCGTACGTTCGTTTTGTATAACAAAACGATAGCTGGAATGCTACCAAACTCCCGGGTAGATCGCTTCAAGAACCCCAGACATCGCATTGCCCTTGCCGCAAGATCCTCAGCGTGACTCGAGAACGTCAGCTGACCAACACTCAAAACTCCCAGATCGACCATTCCCTCGGCCTTTCCAAGCAAACCCCCACAAAGATTGCAGTCAAAAACTATGGGTACAGAAATTCGGTGAAAAGTTGCGGTATACTTCGAATAGGTTCTTTTAGGAAATTTCATGCTGATTCCGAATATCCTTATACTACCCGGTATTCATGTATTACAGATAGATAATGTATTTTTCTTTAGAAAACAAAACCCTGAAAAACCAACACACTTGGACATTATTTGTCCAAGTAGGAGTAACTCTCAAACCAGCCGTTCAAACAATTTGTTTTATATAGGACGTTAGTTGAAGGCAATTAAATTCTGAGCATAAATTGAAAATCAAGTCTAAGCGATTATTAATAAAGGCCCACTAACTCAAATCTGAATTTCAAGGGTAGGTACGTAATGTAGCAGCAAAAAAGTTCTCATCATTTCACAACCGAATGAATTGATAAACCACGGCAAAATGGTAATATAACCTCGGCCAGCGAGGTCCACGCAACCTCAAATACCAGGTCTACAGCGAGGTACCTACCTACCAGTTCTATAAATATACTTTTTCAGTCAGAAATCAGGATCTCTTGAAAACTATCATCAAGAGATTACGTTAATGCATTGCTTTGCAGTTATAAGCGCTGCATATTTTATAACACAACGGTTTATTATTTACTTGTATAGATACCCCTTCTGCTTCCCCTAGGAAAGCACTAAATCGAGTACTGGAGCTAGCCGGGCAATTATATTACAGTTTCATAAATTAATATGTTATCGTTGTTGTTGCGCATAACGTTTGACTATTTGACCCATCTTGAAGTATTATTAGAGAATCCTGGAAATTGACGAGCTTCTATTGGGCATCGACCAGTTTAAAACAATTCTCCACTCCATAACCCGAACAAACGTTACTTTTTGATTCATGATTAGTTGTGAAAATATTGTTTTCCAGAAGGAAAATAATGTAAAAAATTGTTATTGGCAATAAAAGGCAAAACTCCACTAAGTATACGAGATTAATTATTAAATGTACATACCTACAACTGGCAAACACCATTTTGTTGCGATTCTTTTCAAACCTTGTCCAAACGGAAGGAAATATGTATATGTGATGTAGGACCATTTTTGATAACGACAAAAGTTAACGTACCCATGGAAAGGATTATTAAAAATAATCCTTTACAGAAGAAAGAATGATTGTAGGTGGAGTGTTCCTTCCAGACTATTTCCAAAATTTGTTAACCAGGTTGGAATTCCATAAGTACACTGAATAAGAATTGCGATGAAATGGAACAACGAGAGGATTAATTGAGAACAGAAACCATAATTATCCCGAAATCCCCTAAGCTCAACCTTCGCCTCTTCTCTAGAGCCGATGCTGCCAATGGCTGATGGGATATGTGGTATATAATACGCAGCCTTCTCCTCGAGTATACCATATTAATTTACAGGGCGATTCTATTATTTTAACAAACGCCGAACCCCCAGAATGCCGATGAATATTTGATTACCATGGAGATTGTATCACCGATCCCTTTTGAAGCCGGAGGGTCGCTCCCCTGAACCTGTTTGTACGATAAGCAATACTGTAAGGTAAAGCCCCATGATTCCAGTCACGGCCCGACCTAATTACAATTAAATTACGAAAATCCCATTGAGATTCAGCAAACGTATGATGCGAAATTACCGTCTCACTGTCGTTCTGCGCGTTCTCCCGTCACGGAGATCCATTTGTCCCCCAACTCCGCGTTTTTATATTTATTGCAAAGAACCCTAATGATGACATTGTTTCAGTAGGTAACATAGTGTCAGAAAACGCCTGCTATCCATTTATTATTTCAATGCATTCTGCTATTAATTCACCTAACAAGGTCAATCCGAATGCTGGCCAGACGTGATGCTTCACTCTATTTCCATGACTGTTTCCTGTAATGAATCTCTATCCTTGATCGAGAATTTCACTAGATATTAAGCTTTTTTCTGTCAGTATTTCATCAGACATTTCGATTCACTCGGCCCTGACTCACCTTTTTGGTTAATCAAGTGGGGGTATGTACAAGTGGAGTAAATCTATTCCCGAATATTTCCCTTTTATTCATGTGCACATACCTCAACAAATTCCTTTGCACGCTCTTTCACATCGGTTATTGTTTTTCTGCACAGATAATATTTTATTTCGCCTAGATAGCTGTGTCTCCACGATCACCCTAAAAAATTCCGGATCTATACGATAAAACAGGCTTGGGGGAGCTGGAGTATTGAGCATAGGTGCAAGATCGTCCCCGAATGGCCATCGAAATGTGATTAAAGTACCGCCTACGCATTAACTGAATCTTCCTTAGGAAATTTCAATGTGTCCCCAAATTTGCATTGGTTAGAACTGGCTCGTAGGATGGTTGTTGTCCAACTAAGTTCGAGTTCATCGATATAACGTCAATATATAATATATATATATATATATTCATTTTCAATAAGTACCTAGGTACCTATAGAATAAGTTTATTTTCTGTGGATTACTGTTACGAAGGCAACACCCTGGATATGTCCATACCTAGGAAAAAGTAGAACGGTGTTGACGGCATGAAAATAATATTGATTTTGCCTCACCTGAAAAGAAACAAATTGTGTTGCATAACACCCTCTACATTTCTCCAGAAGGTACATTTTTTAAGGGACAATTCTATTCCACTGCTCCTGTCGAATTATTAATGGCATTTTGAAGTTGCCAATAATACGATGCTAAAAAAAGGCTACTCACTATCATTGACACACTGCGTCAAAATCACGTCGCAATCTCATCTGCTGAAAGAAAATAACTACGTCGCAATGAGTGTTGCATGCCGAAATCTCGTTTCACTGCATACTATCTGACAGAATCTGCTAGGCCGTCATTATATTCCACAAATAATGGAAGACAATCAAGGCGCCATCAACCTGGCTGACAAGGAAGAAGCGTCTTCACTCAGACAGCTTGTGCGCCTTTCTTACCATTTTGTTCGTGATGAATTTCAGAAAGGAAATCTGAAAATCGAGTGAGTGGGAGTTGATTCCCAACCAGCCGATTTAATAACTAAAGCGGCATCACGAAACTGCCCCACAAATACGACCTATAAAACCGCTAATCTGTTCTTCAAGAATTTCCGTTGTTCAACTTTGCTCTCAGTGTTCTACTTACGTGTCAAGGACGCTGGGAGGGAGTATGAAGGATAACCCACCATCTAAGACATCTATTTTAGGTCCCTGATACCTGATGCTATTTTATTTGTTATTTTCTAATCAGTTGGTACTACTTTTTTGAGATCCCAATTCGTTTTATACTTGTTTGTTCTAAAACAAATTAAGTGCGATGCGTAATTGCAAAGTTACATAAAACTGCAAAATCCGTACAACATGAAATGAGTTTATTAAAAAAGTTTATTCAATTATTCTATTACTTACATTCCTCTTAAAAATACCATCCGGTAGGCCTCCGGTAAGTAGCGCAACAATATCATTAATTCAACATAGTTCTTATTTCTTGAACAAATGCCACTAACGAACTCAAAGTGGGTGCAAAGAATTGGCAGCACCACCTTTACGTTAGTGAGATACCACTTACTGACACAGTATTCACCTAAAACTTAATGAAGTTCTTTAATGATCAAATGGCGGCTTAATATTTCTTCGCTGATGTTTACGCTTACCCCTCCCGTTACCAACGGACCCCATGGTAGGAGCAAAAATTTATTCCGCATCTAACCTCATTTCGTATACAGCCGACACCTCCTTCATGAATGGCAATTAGATGTTTCACTGGGGCGATGACCGCAGCCGTGCTATTAAATGAAGGGACAGGATCACATTCCCCCAACTAGGAGTTCAGCCGTCAAAGGTTTCTTTTGTGAGGCTTCCTTAAGAAAGTAAGCACTATCATCTAAATTAGCGATACCCTATAAATATAGATTTTTAGGTGAGGAGGAGATCTTACAGCCCACAGAAGAAATGACTTAATACAAATCTATTGCGAACCTTTCTAAAATCAAACCCGTAAGAAAATCATACGGAACGAAAACGCTGCAAATTATTGCTCAACGGTTTATTATTTACCTGTACAGATGCCCTTTCTGCGTAGATCACTGTTTTCTGTGGGCAATATCAACCTAGTGCTTCCCCAAAGAAAGCCCTAAATCGAGTAATAGTGGAGCCAGTCGGGCAATCATATTTCATGAATTATATGCGGTGGATTGATGAATTCCATCATTAATAAATTATTATTAAATTAGTATATCATTATTAAATTAAAAATTATTATTATTATTATTTGTTGTTTGAAGAATGTTAGTTCAAATTAAAAAACCCTGCAAAACATTACACAACGGTTAATTAATTACTTGTATGGATGACACTTCTGGTATTTTCTGCCTACTGCGGTCAGTTATACCTACCCTCATTCTTCCCACACGAGTGCCCTAAATCGAGTACTGGAGCCAGCCGGACAATCATATTTCATCAATATGCGGTTGAAATGATATATAGATCTACGATTGAATTATTCATGAAGCATAACGTTTGTTCGCATTAAAAAAGTAACTATCAACAACATCCAAAATAATTAATAATTCTTCAACAAAAAATGAAATAATAGAGAGTTCCTAAAGACTAAAGTCGGGAAGATGTGTTCGGATTTATCTCAACTGCGCATGCGCGTCGCCCAAGTTCAAACTTATTTCCTTAAGTTCGACTTATTCGGCCTTATACATAAGGCGCGTTATCTCCCAGGGCACAAACTTTAGGAATCGTCTTTAACCTTACTCAGGGGTAACAGTGCACAGCTTTTTGCCGCGTTTTGTCGTTTTTTTTTAACGCGTCATGTGTCGTCGGTCCTCGCCATCGCCAGCGTCTTTCAAAGTTACTCCAAGCGTCTTTCAAAGAATTTGCTAGATTGTTGCGATATCAACTTAGGATAAAAAAGTGAGTATACCTACCTATGCTATGTAATGGAATGTATTTCGCGTTGTGCTAAGTTAAGTGACGTTACTTTTTAATTCACTCCTACCCCCACCACTTCTGTCAAACCGGACTTATTGGTTAGCATCCAAAGGCTGCTCGCCTTAGATGTGGCCAAAAGATATGGCCGTTCCCTAATGAACTTATCTCTTAGGAACTCTCTATTATCCCGGAACAACCAACTCAATTCCATACAGCCATGCTTGATTATGTTCCCTAGCAATGATATCTGTGCTGGATTTGTACTGTTTCATTCACGATCATGTTGACAAAGATTTTGGTGCAAACGAGTGAATTCCGGGTGGTCTAAAAAAAATTTCAAGTTCGAAATCAATTTAAAAACGCTGTAAATTATTGAACAACGGTTTATTATTTACTTGTATGGCCTTCTGCGTAGATCACTGTTTTCTGTGGTAAATACCCTTGAGCTGCACCCAAGAAAGCCTTGAAAGGTGTACTGGAGCCGGCCCGGGAAATAATGTTTCATACAAATGCGCGGGGATCAATGATTCAATCATTGATTGTTTGTAGCTATTTATGAAGCATAAGGTAAATAATAAACCGTTGTATAATATTATTTTACCTGTATGGATACCCCTTATGCGTGTATAGAATAATAAACCGTTATGTAATAATTTACCGTTGTGTAATAATTTACACAATAATAGTCAACGTTTTTTCAAGTTACAAAAGTACCCATCAACAAAATCCAAAAGAGCCATCATTTTTCGAATGAAATAATAATATCACAGAACAACCGACTCGACTTCATACAGCCATCCGTGACTATAATCAGGTGCTACCTAGCAATGATTATCTCGGGCCAGCTCCCAATTGTTGCCGCGTCCCTCGCAATTATGTAGGCTGAATGCATAAAACTTCATACACCCTCTGTGCGACCTCAAAAATCGGTGCACATAAAAAAGCTACCAAACGAAGGCGACATCGTTCCCAGGCGTGTGCGCTAAGTCAGCACTACGCCTCACCGCGGCAGGGCTCTTGAAACCGTAGACAAAGAAAATCGGGGCTGTCTTCCCCGGTTACTCGACGAGTACGGAACTCTCCGCGATGAGCCCAGCGCGAGTTTTATAAACTATTGGTGCCATCCGAAGAATGGGAAAGCCGGTCGTGGCGGATTGACGCCCCCACGACGTCGAACGTCCGGAGGTAGCGACTCTCGGACGCCCCGTTCTACTGGAGGCCCCCTCCCCAACGCTGCTGCCGCCGTCTCCGCCGCCGAAACGGACAATTCTCCGGGCACGAGTGCGCGGGCGCGAGTGGAAACGAGGCTGGAGAGCTTAGGAAGGACCAAGGTATAATAAAGACAATAATTAACTACAATAAATTAATCATAGCTTAAGCAATACGTACAATACATACATACACAACATATATATCCAGTGCTTTCCTTTGCTAACTCCTTGTCCCCGGCGATCGAGTGGGTATCCAGGAAACTAGTAAGGCGTGGGAACTCTCCGGCAAAGGCCATTAGCCTGCCGGAAGACCGGCCCGGAACCGAATAATATTCAGATTCCGGGATACAAATCTTACTACTTACAATGGTGGAGATGCCCTAACCCCCCCCCCCCCAAACATAAAATAATTTCACAAATAATAATAATAACCATTCACATAAAAACATAATTAAACACAAATTAAACGTCATAAACATAATTATATAGGTAACTCCAATTTAGAAACTAGGAAAACTGCAAACGTCGTTTCATTGGAAAAAAAATCAAATGAACTAAAATAATAATAATAAACTGGATAGGAGAATATGCCAAATATGAATCGAAAATAAATTTAATTGATGTGATTGAAGTGAAACAAGGAGGTATTAGAACATCGACTTCTTTGCCGTCCTTACTAATATTTTCTTACGACGGAGTTCTCACGACGGGAACCTGATCCGGCTATTTCTTCCGGAAAGGCTCGGATCGCGCTGAGTAAACTGAAGACGTGCCTCACGCCTATTCAATTGTTTTTCGAGCCTCAATTTTCGAATACGCGAAACGACAAACCGCTTGTTCCACTTCAAGGAATTATTACGAAGAAAGGAGATAGAATTATTATTACCATTTACGTTTTTCGAACAAATCAACCTATAGGGCTTGTATTAAGTAACAACGCCACTGAAACTATTTTGTTGAAATAACATTACCTATTTAATAAGAGAAATTGACCGAAAATGAAAAATACACTCCTTAGTAAAAGTCTAACACATACTACAGTAAATCAATCCACCAGTAACATACTAGGTAATATTATTTCCACTAACCTTTCCCAGATGTGAAGTATTATTTATAAGAATATTTATAATGTGCGTTAACAGGGATATGTATATGTTATGCCTTATGAATAGTGGACAACTATGCCACGCCGAAATATCTATGAATAACTATGTGCGAATAACTATCCTCACACAGAGAAGTGTGACCAGTCAACACTTGCACCTCGATACATAGAGAAATTATCCCCACTGTATAATAAAAAAAATAAAATAAAAATAAAAATAAAAAAAAACACTATTTTTTGGTGGAAGGAACGAAGTTCATACTAGAAGGAACAATAATTGAGTTATCATTATAATGAATAATAATTGAGTCATGAATGTTTACAAATTTAAAGAAACCCCCCTACATTGAAGGGTTTATACAAACGGGAAAGTAGATTGGCTAAGGGAAATTAATTAGGTAGATACCTACACCCACAACAAGAACTATCAAAAACGTTTTGGCTAAATAGTTACCACAATCAACATCAAAAGATTGCTACATGTATAGGCGGAACCGATAGAAATAATATAACAAAAATAAATAAATAAATCGAATTTCCAAAGTTTCAAAAAAAAAAAAAAATGAGTACATCAGGTCACGATTTGAGCGACATTGTTGCACAGAGAGCAGCAGAATTGCATTTCGAATTGCAGAAAATATGCGCACAGCTAGACCCACATCAGACCGAGCGAATTGTGCAGATCAGCACAAAAATTCTAGAAGAATGGAACGAGGCAGTACAACATGCTGACCCAATGGAAGCTCAAGACTACAATACCCAAATCAAAGAACTAACAGAAAGACTGAGAAGGACGGAAGCAGCATATGCACAGCTGGAAGCATGCCTGACTGATCAGGATGAGGTTGCGCAGCAAAGTGAGGACAACTTGAAGGCAAAATTGAACACTGCAAACGCCCAGCGCTCGGAACTCCCACTTCAGCTTGAGGCGCTGCAACCAGTGGAGGAAAAATATAAACAGCTGCAGCGTGAAAACAGAGTTTTGGAAAAGACAATAGAGGTCACGCGCAGATCACGTGTAATAGCAGATGGTTATGATGGACAAGACGTTGTGGAGGAAGGTTCAACACAACGTGGTGTTCAGCCCCAAACCGTAACTTCAGCGAGCAGTAGACCACAGAACTCGTCCAATGAAAACAAACAAACAAAATTAGAAATTAAACCATCAACCAGTAAAAATGAAGAGAAAAAAATAATAAGAAACTTGGCTGAAAAACACGAGACAGAATTGGACCAAATGAAGACATTACTCTTCGGGTTGAGAAAAGCTCAGAACGCGCCTAGCAACCAAGAAATTATACCAACCTTGACACCAAGATATTATTCAGGACAAAATGAAAACATAAAAGAGTGGTTCAACCATTTCGAGAGAATTTCCAGAATATTAAAGTGGACAGAAGAAACCACGCTTAACATATTGCCCATATACTTACTGCAAGATGCTCAAAAATTCTATACAATGACATCAGAAAAAGAGCACCCACCGAAGACCTTAAAACAATGGAAAGAAAAATTAGAAAGCAGATTCATAGATCCGATGGAATCAGAACGTAAACGAGTGCAACTGTACAATAAACGACAGCTGCCAGAACAAAGTGCACGAGAATTCATAAATGAGATCGAGACATTGGCCCATGAAACTGATCCAGCCATGAGCGAAAAAGAAAAAACCCGTATTATACAAACAGGATTAACACCAGAAATTATGGAACTCATAGCAGCTGCAAAGACCTTAGGACACTAGTATCAAGAGCTGAAATGGCGATGACATACATTGCAATGAGACAGGAAAAAACGACAAACGAAACAAAAACCATATCAGAACTACAAAAAATAGAACAACAAATTAGTGCACTGGAGGAATTATCCACTCAAAGACCGAATAACGAAAGAAGAACTTGGAAAGAGGGATCAGTATACAAGACACCCCCACATGGCAACAGAGAAGCATCTCAATATCACCCAATGTACAATAAATACACCAACTGGTACAACTCACAGCGAAGATATACAAGAAAATGGAACCCCCACAGAGGCAATTATTACAACCAGGAGTATACAAGATATGGGAATCACAATAGACAGATGACCTACCATTGCAGAAACCATGACAACCTGATAAATAACTGGTCGCACCAGCACAGATACCAATTCCGAAACAGATACAACAACGCGTATAGAATACGAGACTACCACCAAGAAAATAATGGATATTACCGAAACCATTACCAGCCAAACAACAGTAATTGGGCACTCCAAAACCAACATTACAGAAAGTGGTATACCAAGACACAGGGACACGGATACTATGAACAACCCAAGAATGAACACCAAGAATACTGTCAACTAACTCAAGCAACAGACATAGAACATGACAAAGCTGATGAAATAAATGGTAGTAGTAATCAAGAACAGCCAAACTGCTGGCCTAAAAATTCAACACTCAAAGCAGTTTGTAACACACAAATATCATTGGGGATCAACCAACCAGCAATAGAAATCCAATTTGATAACTCAAGCAGCACCAAAAAGATTAATGTTTTGATAGACAGTGGCGCATCAATAAGTATTTGGACACATGATTTGGTTGATGACTCGATGGAAATCAACCACGAGCCACAAGATTTGCGGCAGGTCAATGGAATGAGAATCCAAACTGCGGGATTCATAAACAAAGACTTCAGAATAGGAGGAACCACATTCAAACATAAATTTACGATAGTCAAAGGGATACCATCCACGATAATATTAGGAGCAGACTGGCTCCTAGAAACAGAAGCTGCATTAGACTTCGGGAAACTAGAACTACGAACAAAAAAGCCACATAAAGTTCACAAAATCTATATCAACAAAGAACACATTGAACCTATACCGAATGAGTATAAATTGAACTCAAACTACCACTATCCCAATGAACGCAAGGAACAAATGAATAACTATCCAGGGAAAATAGGAAGACCTTATCAAACTAACGAGCATAACGCTACGAGTCAAGGCAACAACACAAAACCAGAGGCAGAAAAATTAGAAAACAACAACGAAAAAATGACAGTAAAGACTCAAGAAATCCAGTACATTGAACTTCCAGCGTATGATGAGGTCGAAGTAGAGAGGAACGGAAATTGTGCACTCTACGCTCTAAAGAAGGCATTGGCCCATATAAACATAAAAACTACAATAACAGAAATGAAAACCAGAGCAGAAATCCTTGACATTCCAGATAAAACGCATTTGACAGATGACTGTGTGGCATATGTAGCGAAAAAATTCGGTACAGACATCACAATCTACGATAAAATGAATAACGTAGCCCATGTTTACAAGTTCAAGTCACGTGCAGGTAGACCAATGGTGTACCTGGGCTACGAAGATCAAGGAGGCCCATCATCTCCAATCCAAGGAAAACAAGGCCATTACACATGTCTAAAACCTAAAACAGGCCACTGCACTCTAGTACCATCAATCAACCTACGAAAAATAAATATTAAAGAGGCGAAAAAATCAATACTACAAGGTGATAGACGGGCGAAATCAAAGGACAGCAGTCACCAGAGTAGGACATCTGAAACAACTAACAATCAGACAATCAATACCCAGAAACAGACATTCACCCTGTCGAACGGACAGCAACCGACAGTCAATCCAAATTTGTCCACAACGGAGCACAACCAGGTTATGCAATTGTTGCGGCAATACCGACACGTGTTTCTGGAGAAGGACGAAGATTTCAGTATAGCAGACGTCCCACCTGCAAAACTAATTTTGAAAAACCAGGAACCAGTTCAATGCCAACCTTTCAGACGAAGCGAACGTGAAGAAGAAATTTTAAAGAAAGAGTTACAAAAACTAATTAAAATGGGTGTCATAGAAGAATCACAATCAGAATACTCAACACCAATATTCTTAACGAAGAAACCAGGAACAGATACAGAATATAGAATCCTCATGGATTACAGAAAAGTGAACGACTGTCTATACCGCCCAACGATAAATTCACCAACAGCCGAACAAATCCTTTCAAGCTTAAATCAAGCTAGATACATAACCAGAGTGGACCAATCCAACGCATACTTCTCAGTACCTTTAGATAAAGATTCACGCCATATCACAGCATTCTACGGCCAGACAGGAAAACAATACCAATACAAATCCCTCCCAATGGGATTATCAGTTAGTAGCTACCATTTCCATAGAGCAACTCAGTATGTATTTAAAGACATGATAGAAGCCAAACAAATATTCATATATGCAGATGATTTTCTACTCCCTGCTACAAATTTTCAACAAGCATTACAAAATTTAGAAAAAGTATTACGTAAGGCTGAAAGACACAAATTTAAATTGAAATTGTCCAAAGTAGAAGTTGCAATGGAAGAGATCAAAGTTTTAGGCAGAAAAATAAGTAGCGAAGGAATGAGGCCAGATGACAGCACCATACAGACAATAAAGGCGATACCACCGCCACAAACACTCACTGAGCTTAGATCATTCCTAGGAGCAGCTAACTATTGGAAAAACCACATACCGAAATTTGCAGAAATTGCACATGCCCTTACTGAAGCCACAAAAGGTCTCCGGGAAAAACGGTCGAAAATAGAATGGACACCAGAATTGCAGCAAAGCTTTACGAAATTGAAACAATCCATCATTAATTCACCGGCATTAGAAGCTTATAGATCAGATAGAAAAAACATTTTGTTTACCGATGCATCCAGTTTAGCAATCTCAGGCATTTTCGCACAAGAAGATGAAAAAGGAAAACTGCATGTAGTTGAATTCCTATCAAAAAAAACTAAATAAAACGAAACGGGAAATCCCAGCAGTGACAGCAGAGCTAATAGCATTAGTATACTGTGTGAAACAGCTAAGGCATTACATATATGATCAAACACTCCATGTATTCACAGATCATCTAAGCCTAACTCACGTCACCAATTTTTCGCACAAAAACCAACGACTACTACGACTAGCATTAGCACTAAAAGATCAAAAGCTGGAAATAAAACATGTTCCAGGGAAATTTAACAAAATCGCGGATTGGTTAAGTAGATATCCACAGACGGAAGAAATAGTTGACCAAAACATATTAGAACCTGACTATGCAATCCCCACAGCAGATGACAATTTAGTATTCCCTGAAATCAATGCAGTTCAAACAAGGGCAATGACTAAGCAACAGATCAATAAGCAACAAGATAAAACAGAAATATCGACGAACACATGGGAATATGATTATATTGAAATGTTAAAAGCAGATCCTTTCTATCAAGAGATAACCGCTATAATTAAAGATGGCAAAAAATCAACACGCACACTAAAAAATCAAGCAAAAAGATACGTCATAACTAAAGAAGGGTTTCTAATGTATAATAAATACCGTGACCCTAACCAACCAAAACTATACTATGTGCCCCACGCTAGTAGAAAGAGCATAATAGAAAAACATCATGATAAAGAAGGTCACCCAAGTGCATATTACACGATTGAAAAAATTAACAGAAAATACACATGGCCCCATATGAATCAAAACATAAAGGATTACGTGAAATCATGCCCACAATGTATGGAAAACAAGCCAATAACAGGGAAAAAACAGGGATTGCTACAAGAGCCAGATATTCCAGAATTTCCATTTGAGAAAGTTGTAATCGATCACTATGGACCAGTAGAGATACATACAGGCAAGAAAATGTGGATACTAGTAATCACAGACGTATTAACACGATTCATCAGTCTTCATCGACAGAAGAACACTTCCACAATAGAAGTTATCAAAGCACTAGAAGAGTTCGCCAATACATACGACTACCCTAAAGTAGTGCAAAGCGACAATGCCTCAGGTTACGTTTCAGCGGAAATGCAAGAATACTTCAAGACGCACAAAATCAAACACATAACTTCAGCAATCCAACGACCATCAGTAAATGGTATAACAGAAAGACGCAACAGAACACTTCAAGAATATATTAGGATGAACATGACAAATGCTGTTAGGGATTATGAATTATTTCTGAAACAAGCGGCTCATACAATGAACACCACACCAACAAAAGCTCTACAAGGAAGAACCCCATATCAATGTCTCTATGGAAGAGACCACAACTATAAAGATGGAATAAGGAATAATACAGAAAATGACGATCAACAAAGAATAGGGAATCTACAGAATACATGGGAAAAATTACCCCAGATACACAATGAAGAGTTCCAGAAGCGTAAAAAGCAATTCGACAAGAATAGGCCAGACGCAGATTTTAAAGAAGGAGAATTAGTATTAATTGAAACTAAGTTCTTGGATCCAAATGTTAACAAACGAACACAGAAATATACAGGTCCATTCCAACTAAAGAGACAAACGGGAAGATATAATTTCATCATTGAAATACCCTACAGAAATGGAATAAGAGACAGAAATTTCCATGTATCACAGTTTCGAAGGTATTACACTAGGCAAAAAATACCAGTAGATAAAGTGCCTACAAACTGAAAGAATAAAAAAAAAATAAAAATAAATAAAAATAAATAAGTAGGAAACTATAATATTAAATATTAATAAATTAAGAATAAATCATTATAAAAACATTTGAATGCATGAAGCGGCCGCATGAATGAAACAAAAGTAGAATGTAAGAATGATGTATTTATGTGTATGAAGGAAGAAATGTGAATGTGCCATGGAAGTGTGCTACTGAAAGTGAAACACTAACCAGCGAAACTTGCATGTGTGTGAGTGAACATATATTATACGTGTATGAACGAATGTATCAAGGATGTATGTTATAAGTGTAGTATACGTGTATCATGTGGATGCGTGCATATTATGTGTATGAAGGAAGAAATGTGAATGTGCCATGGAAGTGTGCTACTGAAAGTGAAACACTAACCAGCGAAACTTGCATGTGTGTGAGTGAACATATATTATACGTGTATGAACGAATGTATCAAGGATGTATGTTATAAGTGTAGTATACGTGTATCATGTGGATGCGTGCATGAGACTGGACACCCCAAGGCGCCTGGGAGCTGGACAGATGAGTGATAGTTTAATGAAACAAAGACGAATAAATGTAACGAGATGAGTGAAAGTTATGATGAATCAGGCATGTACGTATGAACAAACGTGGATGAATGAAACAGATGAAGAAAGTGAATGGACGTAAGAGTAATTGGAGACCGTGAATAAAAGCATAGATGGGTGCATGACAACATCGATATTCAAACATTAAAAAAAAAAAAAAATTAATTTCATAAATAAAATGAAAAAAATAAAATAAATAATAAAAAGTGTGGTTAGAAAAAGAAGAACAAATTATTCAAAATGTTCGAGATAATTGAGGATAAACAATATTTGAATAACCATACACTAAAAGAAAGTATAAATGATGAAATAATTGAAGAAATAATAATAATGGAATTATTAAATACTAGTAATTGGAATAATATTAACGTTGAAAATTGACATAATGCTAATTGGTACACAAGGAAACAAGACTAGGTTCTGCAAAACTAGCAAAATGACAGCATGACATGAAAAATGGAAATGAAACCAATAAAAATTCGTCTAATTGTATAAGTGAACAAGTAAGCGCCAATAAAAATGGAAAGAAGAAAATAGAAAGATTCGAGACATTAACTAAGGGAATTAAATAAAAAATAAGAGACTTCGATACAAATAATGAAAATTGAGGTAAGAATAAATATTGAACACGAATAGAAATTAAGAATAAGAGAACTGGATAAAAATAGTAGAATCGAATATAATAATTAGAAGTAGAAACGAAGGACGTATCAAATAAAATACAAGAAAACCCTCCATGAAATACTAGGCAAAATGAAAAATTTAAGCAGTCGCCAGTAGCATGAGTGGACAAGGAAAAGTGGGTAATTATGTATCAAGACAAATAATACAGCGAGCAGGCAATGCAATTGTACTCCAAGCATAGCAATGGAGATAAAAACAGCAAACTGTAAAATGTAATAAAAGTAATCAATTTATGTTATTCACTCAATTACATTATCATCAATAGGTTATGGATAGACGTAGAAAAGGTTAATTAACGTTAAGGCTAAGACTCAAAAATAAGAAAAATAATAAAGTAACAAATAAATAAAATAAAATGGTGGATAAATAAGATAACGATAAAGTAACGCAAGGTAAATGTTTAAGATAAACTAAGATAAATCAATGAACAAATACAATAACATGATGAATAAATAAGATGAAGATAAAGTAATGTAAGATAAAGGTGTACGATAAAGCAATGAACAAATACAATAAAATGATGAAGATAAAGTAATGTAAGATAAAGGTGTACGATAGAGCAATGAATAAATACAATAAAATGATGAATAAATATGATGAAGATAAAGTAATGTAAGATAAAGGTGTAAGATAAAGCAATGAATAAATAAAATGATGAATAAATAAGATCAAAACGTCATACTTCGAAATGCGAAGTAGGTAACGATCATATACTACTGATGATTTGCACTATCTTAAATAGTAGATTTAATTCAGAAACTAACTCCGAAGTACTTTCCCTCCACAAATTCGTAGGGTTGTCTGTGTATCAATAGGTCACATACACACATGTGCTTTACCTCCTGTAACTATTATTAGTGTTTCCAAAAAAATGATGTACTGTGAATTGACTCATGCAATGATTTCATCATTTGTTGATAGAAGCTGTTATATATTTGATGTATGTGTACTGATATGATCCTGTGTATATCAGCAGATAAGCTTATGTCGCTAAACATGGTCTGATATGACCACATTGGACATTTTTCTCAGAGGTCATGTGTTAAAAACAAATTAGTTATTAAATTAAAAATTATGTAACCCTAAATATATATTATATGGTTTATAGAAGGCATTTAGGTATAAGACAGTGAACTAGCTCTCCAGTGAACGGTATCAATAGCAAAAGTGCAGTGCATAAAGTCTCTCCATACGCGAGTGCCGTGCCGATCCGAACGTACATAAATGTCATACATCGAACAAGCGCGTACTGCCAAGAATTTTGGACAAAATTCTTTTTCCAGCAAGGGGGACATGTGCGACCTCAAAAATCGGTGCACATAAAAAAGCTACCAAACGAAGGCGACATCGTTCCCAGGCGTGTGCGCTAAGTCAGCACTACGCCTCACCGCGGCAGGGCTCTTGAAACCGTAGACAAAGAAAATCGGGGCTGTCTTCCCCGGTTACTCGACGAGTACGGAACTCTCCGCGATGAGCCCAGCGCGAGTTTTATAAACTATTGGTGCCATCCGAAGAATGGGAAAGCCGGTCGTGGCGGATTGACGCCCCCACGACGTCGAACGTCCGGAGGTAGCGACTCTCGGACGCCCCGTTCTACTGGAGGCCCCCTCCCCAACGCTGCTGCCGCCGTCTCCGCCGCCGAAACGGACAATTCTCCGGGCACGAGTGCGCGGGCGCGAGTGGAAACGAGGCTGGAGAGCTTAGGAAGGACCAAGGTATAATAAAGACAATAATTAACTACAATAAATTAATCATAGCTTAAGCAATACGTACAATACATACATACACAACATATATATCCAGTGCTTTCCTTTGCTAACTCCTTGTCCCCGGCGATCGAGTGGGTATCCAGGAAACTAGTAAGGCGTGGGAACTCTCCGGCAAAGGCCATTAGCCTGCCGGAAGACCGGCCCGGAACCGAATAATATTCAGATTCCGGGATACAAATCCTACTACTTACACCCTCCTGTTAAAGAAGCTGTAGGTGCAAACTTCGGGGCCTTACTGTGAACGAACGGCTGGATGTACGATGCTCCGGGTGGTCTCCAAAAACTTTTAAGTTCAAGAACTGTTTAAAACCATAAAACAATTCGAGGTATAGATGGTCCTTCTGCGTAGATTATAGTTTTCTGTGGTCAATACCCTGGAGCTCCCTGCAGGAAAGACCTAAATGGAGTACTGGAGCCGGCCTGGGAATGAAAGTTTCATACAGATGCGAGGGATTCAATAATTCGATCATTAATAATATTATTTGTAGTTATTCACGAACTATAAGATAAATAATAAACCGTTGTGTAGTAATTTACCTGTACAGATCCCCTTCTGCGTAGATAGTACAATAAATCGTTATCTAAAAATTTACACAATTAATTATACTTCAACGTCTGTTCAAGTTGCAGAAGTACCAATCAACAAAACCCAAAAACGCTGCAAATCCCTGCACAACGGTTTATTATTTTGTACAGAACACCCTTCTTTTACAGATCACAGCTCTCTGTATAGATAACCATTCTGTATAATATGTAATAGTCTATACATATTATGTAGATCGCAGACCCTCCGTAGGTTAGTACCTAACCCCGTAATCGTTACTAGGTACCTACCTAAATCACGAGTTAAATGTTGCTAAAATAATTCTGTCGATGGCAAACAGTAACTAAAATGGCGAAAAGAAACGCAAATAATGAAGTTCTGAAGGAAAATTGTGGAGTGAAATAGATGCCCCTTCTGCGTAGATCACTGGTTTCTGTGGTCAGTACCTACCCACTGGTCAAGTATAATGAACCGTTGTGTAATAACCTGCCCATCAATAATACTTCAAAGTTTGTTCAAGTTTCACAAGTACCTACCAACAAAACCCAATAGTCCATCACTTATCAAATGAAATAATATCGCACAACAATCAACTCGACTCCATACAGCCATGCTTGATTATAATCAGGTGCTCCTTAGGCCGTGTCCTACGTGGATCTGCCGCGCGCGTCAACGCGTCGGAGCTTTCGGGCGTTCACACAAATCGCGTCGTCATGCCGCGCGGCGAAAAAAAAGGTGTCCTACGTGAAAACGCGAGACGCTTCGTATTTCAGTGGACGCCGACTGTCAAGTATTGTCACCTGTTCTTTTGTTTTTACTGCTTTATTTTTGATTACGTTCAAGTATCAGGCAGACATTTATGCAATATTTTCTGAGCCTAAGTTGTCCTACTACTACTAGTTGATATTGTATAATAATTCTAGGAGACTTAAAAAAAATAAGAGTACCAAATACAGTTTGTTTCTAAAAATCACGTATTGTTATTTTATAAACATCTCATTAAACGTAGGTACATAGGGGGGGTACTTGCTTGCCATCCTAGATTGTTGCGATACTTCGCCCCAAGCAGTTTGCACCAAATCACGGTTTTTATAGTGTTATTTATTTATTTTTTCATTTATTGGCAATATATCATAAATAAGTACATAATGGAGATAAATATACAAAATAATTAAAAATACTAAAAAAAGCCGAATTTGGGAGACATTTTAATTAGAGAAATTGCCCACCAAAGAATAAGTTCGGAAGAACTTGTGCTCTTCGGTGTACCGGTTATTCCAAAGACACGGCCGCTTTTGGACTTCTGCAGTTAACATTTCCATCACACAAAATACACAAAAACACGGTCTTCTACACAGCAATTAACAGAACAAACGAGATAAGCAAATCAAACGCGGCGTTTGACGCGAGGCGGTGACGGTAAAAATCAAACTAGTTTGGAAATCAAACCGAAGCGTTCAACGCTGTCGCGACAACGCGCCGTCCGAATCACGTGACAATTTCCATGGTTTTCATTGGTCTGCGTCTTCAACGCGCCAACGCCCGAACGCTCCGACGCGCGCGGTGGATCCACGTAGGACACTGGGTTAGTGATGTAATCCCGGCCGGATTTATACCGCTTGATTCACGATCATGTTGACGAAGCTTTTTGGTGCACACGAACGGCTGGACGTACAATGCTCCGGGTGGTCTCAAAAAATTGTTTAGCTCAAGACAAATTTAATATCGTAAAAAAAACCATACCCTTCAATCGAAAGTTTTTGAGATACGGTGTTCTGAAAATTTCAACCCCTATTTTGAACCCTGTCGTGAGTCCCTCCAGGAATATTCAACCACGAAAGTTAGACTCTATTAATAAGCAGTACGAGTGGGGAGACAAGCCACAGGACCCAGGGTACACAACCTGGAGCCCCACCATCAACCCCCAACAGGGGGTTGGAGGGAGAGGACTCACTTTCCTATAAAACCCCGGATCCTGCGACTTTAGATTCATTCGACACTTCCTCTAACCAGCTCTCTCTTCTCTCCTCCTACCTTGCTCACTCTCTCCTCTAAAAAGATTCCAGATGTCGGTGGTGATCCGCTCATAACCGCCTAGGCAAACCTCCTCTACCTCCTCTCAAAAGATTCCAGATGTCGGTGGTGATTCGCTCATAACCGCCTGGACACCTCCTCTCTAAAAAGATCCTAGATGTCGGTGGTGATTCGCTCATAACCGCCTAGGCAAATTCACCTCAAACCTCTTCCAAAAAGATCCTAGACGTCGGTGGTGATTCGCTCATAACCGCCTGGGCAATTTCCCTCACACCACCGTGATGCCAATTTTAAATTCATCACAAACCCCTTAGAGATGACTGACAGTAACGCCGAGCTTCGAGGACCAACTAGACCCCGAACGGAACCTATAACCCGAATTTCATCAATTTTTATTCATGGTAACTAAGGAAAGTGGGCCGTACGGTGTACGGCGGACAGAAGAAATATTTTTATTGCATTTTCGGATTCTACGTACCTTGAAACGTAAACCATCAAATTTTGAGGGGGGGTAAGAATTTTTATTTCATGCTCGATTCCAATGGTTCATTATTAAAAATAATAAACCAAAAAGCCATCCAATCAGGCGCGGCATTCAATAATTCGATCATTATTTATTTGCAGCTATTCATGAAGCATGAGGCAAATAATAAACCGTTGTGTAGTAATCTACCTGTATAGGCACCCCTTCTACGTATATAGCATAATAACCGTTGTGTAATAATTTACCGTCGTGTAATAATTTACCCACGAATAATACTTGAACGGTTGTTCAAGTTGCAAAGGTACCTATCAGCAAAATCCAGCAAGTTCTAAGTAGATGGTATAACGAACCGTTGTGTAATAATTTACCGTTTGTAATAATTTAGCGCTGTGTAATAATTTACCATTGTGTGATATGTTTTCCCATCAATAATATTTCAACATTTTTTGTTCATGTTTCAGAAGTACCTACCAACAAAATCCAATAGTCCATCACTTATCAAATGAAATAATATCGCAGAACAACCAACTCGACTCCATACAGCCATCTTTGATTATAATCAGGTGCTCCCTAACAATGATATCTTGGCCGGATTTATACGGTTTGATTCACGACAATGTTGACGAAGCTTTGCGGTGCGAACGAACGGCTGGTCGTAAAATGATCCGGTTGGTCTCGAAAAATTCTTTAGTTCAAGATCGATTTAAAATGTAAAAGAAATGGTACCCTTCTATCGAAAGTTATCGAGCTACGGCGTTCTAAATATTTCAACCCCCATTTTTAACCCCTTACAGACGACTGACTGTAACGCCAAGCTTCGAGGACCGACCAGACCCAAAACGGGGCCTATAAACCAAATTTGGTACATTTTTGTTCGTGGTAACTAAGAAAAGTGCTAAGCACGGCGTACGGCGGACAGACAGAATCTTGGTTTCTTATTTTCAGTAATGAACCTTTGGAATCAAGTATGAAAAACAAATTCTACTCCCCCTACCCCCCAAATCTGATGGTTTACGTTTCAAGTTATGTAGAATCCGAAAATGCAATGAAAAGTTTTCTGTCTTACCGCCGTAGCACCATGAGAAAAAATCGATGAAATTTGGTTTATAGGATTCGTTCATGGTCTAGATCGCCCTCGAAGCTCGGCGTTACTGTCAGTTATCTCTTAGGAGTGAAAAATATTTTCAGAACTCCACAGCTCAAAAACTTCCATGGAAGCGTATGGTTCTTTTTACGTTCTTAAATTTGTCTTGAACTAATGAATTTTTAGAGACCAACCAGTTCGTGTGTACCAAAAAGCTTCAACACGATCGTGAATCAAACGGTATAAATCCGGCGCAGATATCATCACTAGGGAGCACCTGATTATAATCACGGATGGCTGTATGAAGTCGAGTTGGTTGTTCTGTGATATCATTTCATTTGAAAAACGCTGCAAATCCCTGCACAACGGTTTATTATTTTGTATAGAATACCCTTCTGTTACAGATCACAGCTCTATGTATAGATAACCCGTCTATATAATATGATATGTACTATTCTATTATATGCATATTATGTAGATCGCAGACACTCCGTAGGTTAGTACCTAACCCCGTACTCGTTACTAGGTACCTACCTAAATCACGAGTTAAATGTTGCTAAAATAATTCTGCCGATGACAAACAGTACCTAAAAAAAAGAAACACACATAATGAAGTTCTCAAAAGAAATTGTTGATGAGGAGTGAAAAAAGTTGCAAAAGTACCTACCAACAAACTCCAGCCCCTTCTACGTAGATGGTATAATTTACCGTTCTGTAATAATTTACCGTTGAGTAATGATTTACCGTAGTAATAATTTACCCATCAATAATACTTCAACGTTTGTTCAAGTTTCACTACCTACCAACAAACTCCAATAGAGCCATCATTTTTCAAATTAAATAATATCACAGAACAACCAACTCGACTTCATACTCCGCCAATATAATCAGGTGATCCCTACCAATGATTGGCCGTATTCACAAATTCCTATTGTGGGCGCGTCTCTGGTTACGAGATTTGGTTTGAATTGTATACAATTTCATTGACACTGGAGTCGAAAATGCCTGTCGGTGCAAACTTCGGGGCCTTACTGTGAACGAACGGCTGGACGTACGATGCTCCGGATGGTCTTAAAAAACTCGCAAGTTCAAGAACTATTTAAAACCGTAAAAATATTTACGTAAAAAAATGGTATAGGCGTTTTGAAAATTTCAACCCTTATTTTGAACCCCTTAGAGATGACTCACAGTAACGTCGAGCTTCGAGGACCAACTAGACGCCGAACGGAACCTATAACCCGAATTTCATCAATTTTTTTTCATGGTAACTAAGAAAAGTGGCCCGTACGGCGTACGGCGTACGGCGGACAGACAGAAATATTGGTTTATTATTTTCAATAATGAACCATTGGAATCGAGCATGAAAAAAAAAATTCTTACCCCCCCTCAAAATTTGATGGTTTACGTTTCAAGGTATGTAGAATCCAAAACTGCAATAAAAATATTTCTGTCTGTCCGCCGTACGCCGTACGCCGTACGGGCCACTTTTCTTAGTTACCATGAAAAAAAATTGATGAAATTCGGGTTATAGGTTCCGTTCGGCGTCTAGTTGGTCCTCGAAGCTCGACGTTACTGTGAGTCATCTCTAAGGGGTTCAAAATAGGGGTTGAAATTTTCAAAACGCCTATACCATTTTTTTACGTAAATATTTTTACGGTTTTAAATATTTCTTGAACTTGCGAGTTTTTTAAGACCATCCGGAGCATCGTACGTCCAGCCGTTCGTTCACAGTAAGGCCCCGAAGTTTGCACCGACAGGCATTTTCGACTCCAGTGTGAATGAAATTGTATACAATTCAAACCAAATCTCGTAACCAGAGACGCGCCCACAATAGGAATTTGTGAATACGGCCAATCATTGGTAGGGATCACCTGATTATATTGGCGGAGTATGAATTCGAGTTGGTTGTTCTGTGATATTATTTATTTTAATTTGAAAAATGATGGCTCTTTTGGAGTTTTTTGGTAGGTAGTGAAACTTGAACAAACGTTGAAGTATTATTGATGGGTAAATTAGGTATTACTACGGTAAATCATTACTCAACGGTAAATTATTACACAACGGTTCATTATACCATATACATACCTAGAAGGGGCTGGAGTTTGTTGGTAGGTACGTTTGCAACTTTTTTCACTCCTCATCAACAATTTCTTTTCAGAACTTCATTATGTGTGTTTCTTTTTGTTAGGTACTGTTTGTCATCGGCAGAATTATTTTAGCAACATTTAACTCGTGATTTAGGTAGGTACCTAGTAACGAGTACGGGGTTAGGTACTAACCTACGGAGGGTCTGCGATCTACATAATATGCATAGAATAGTACATATTATATTATATAGACGGGTTATCTATACATAGAGCTGTGATCTGTAACAGAAGGGTATTCTATACAAAATAATAAACCGTTGTGCAGGGATTTGCAGCGTTTTTTTATTGCAGTTTTGGATTCTACATATCTTGAAACGTAAACCATCAAATTTTGAGGGGGGGTAAGAATTTTTTTTTTCATGCTCGATTCCAATGGTTCATTATTGAAAATAATAAACCAAAATGAGGGATCTGATGGATTTTGTTGGTAGGTACTTTTGAAACTTGAACAAAAGTTGGAATATTATTTGGGAAATTATTACACAACGGTTTTTTATACTATCTGCGTAGAAGGGGCATCTATACAGGTAAATTATTACACAACGGTTTGTTATACTATATCTACGTAGAAGGGGCATCTATACAGGTAAATTATTACACAACGGTTTGTTAGGTATACTATCTACGTAGAAGGGGCTTCTATACAGGTAAATTATTACACAACGGTTTATTATTTACCTTATGCTTCATGAATAACTACAAATAATAGATGATTTAATTATTGAATTCCGCGCGTTTGTATGAAACGTAATTTCCTGAGCTGTCTCCAGTACTCTATTTAGCTTTCCCGGAGGGAGCTCGAGGGTACTAACCACAGAAAACAGTGATCTACGCAGAAAGGGCATCTATACAGGTAAATAATAAACCGTCGTGTAATAATTTGCTGCTTTTTTATTGCATTTTTGGATTCTACGTACCTTGATACAGAAACCATCAAATTTTGAGAGAAGGGGTTAACAATTTTTTTATTTTTTTTTTTTCACACTTGATCCCAAATGTTCATTACTGAAAATAATAAACCCAACAATATGGAGCCTCATCCGTGTTTTGGGGGGCGAAAGTTGGTGGAAACCATCCAAAATAACTATTTCAATTATTGCACAAGAATGAAACAATAAAAATGAACGGCCAAAAAAAAATTTTTTTTTGTGTGTCCAATAGAAAGGTAATCCCACGTGACAGGGCCTTTGCAGCGTTTTTCTTTGATTTCAATCAATGCTCTTGACGCCAGCCATCAGATTTTTCGTTGAAGGTTAGCTACCTACTTTATAATTCCGTTCAATGAGGTGTGGGGGTAACGATGTTTCTATTAATGTTTTGCGATGCTAAATTCAGTGACTATCCATACATAACGGCATAGGACGTTAGGCATTTATCCCCCAGTTTGCTCCTTATAGCATACTTTGCAGAGGAACGATAGCCTGGGCAATGTATTATACTTAGCAAACTCTCAGCTTCTGTCCAGATTTAGCGTCGTTTCAGAGGTCAGTCTCAAATTTCATATTTACGAGTGTCAAGTTTAGGGTTTTGCACCCCTCATCTTCCTTTTGCCTCAGTTCGGATGCCATACCATTAAGTCGGAAAAGGTCTTCGAATAGCGTATCCAGTATCTTTATAATATCAAACCCTTACGTAGTATTATAGTATCCAATCGTTGAAGGGTCGGCGAAGGAGTCGATGGTAGGAGGGCTCTAATCTTTTGAACGAGGTGTGTCCTGCGCATCAAAATTGATCAAATCGGTTGTATTTTGAAAAACATATTTGACACTGGAAATTGCAATAGCTACGTACGCGCCTGGTAGCCGACTGCCCTAAATTATGTAGTCACACTTTTTACTTTGGTCTTAAGGGCTCCAGTTAGATGGGCGCCATTGTTACGAACATAGCTTAGGGGTCTGTAAACAATAATATTACCTAATTGGGTAATTACCTTCTCGATGATAGGCTGTTGATGAGATTCGTGATACGTCAGGGTGGTTGAATGGAGGTTGATCAACAACAGAACAGGATGATGGTGCGTTCGGGACTGGTAGAGAAAAGAAAAATCCGAAAAATCGCTGGAAAGAACTAGGTAGCCACCATACAGGTAGAAGCCTTCTACCTCTACGGTGGCCACTGGCGTACCCGCAGCCCTCTGAATGGAAGTACCTAATGCCTAAAGCGGAGGAAATGAAAGTCCAAAATACTTTCATAATTCTTTTGTTTCTGTCAAGGGCTACCAGCTAGTTTTCTCCTTCATTTTCTTGATGCGATAATTTTTTTTTTTTTTTAGAACTGCGACTATAATATACACTCCCTAGTATTTTCCATTTGGACGCCCTTGTGTTTCTTCCCCCTACCTAGTACCCACATCCAATGATCGTCTTTGCGTACATATTTCTATCTCCTCCTAACACCGCTTATGTTAAACTTTCTGTAATTCAGCTTCATTGTTTACCAATCATAGTTTGTTTGATTAGTATATTATTGCCGAGTGTCTTCTCCCTCTCTATATAAATATTATATTAGAAGCTGTGTCCGCTCGCTTCGCTCGCTCATCCAAGTGGGTGATCACTGGACTTCTTATCGAAGAATTTAGTTTAGAAAGATCACTAGTCTCGCTGGTTATCATTGTGCACTGTGGAATACCTTCGCGCGATTTCGGCGTGAGTAAGGGCGCCAGAGTGGAGCGCGTACCTCCAGGCGTATCAATATGTAAATGAAATGCTTTATTGTGTACGCCACATTGCATAGCTTTTTTTGTATGAGGCTGTGGGACCAGCTATCGGTAGGCACTACCTGTCATGAAAGGGCAGGCATTCAGGAAGTAGTAAATCTTAGGACCCCTCATAAATACGTACATCAATTACCTTACCTGCTCTATGCTCTATGCTTCCGTAATGGAAAGTACCTCCTACCCTTTCCCCCTCAACGAACGTAGGGTGCTCACGAGAGGATGGCGTCCCAAGGAATATAAACCCAGGGAACTGTACAAACGTACCAAATTTGGTGATCGGTTGGCAGTAATCGGTTCCGGACAGGCAGACACATCAGACAGACAAACAGACAGATCCGTATATTAGTATGCCGCCTCCATTCGATCGTCGACCTAGGGTCCCCTCAGGAAAAGGACAAAAAGATCTTCTGATCGGAATCATCATAACTACCATAAGTTTATTTCCTAATTTTATTTCAACTTCCCATTCTATTCTATCCCCCAACCGTCCTATTCAATACAGCCCACTTGCTATGTATTTTTGCAATTTCGGTTACTAAACTGCACTCATAAACAAAGATTATTTTGGTACAACGGTTTATTAAAATTTTATTTATTAGATATAATGTTTTATTTATTATATAATGAAAAACTACGACAGCTGGAACTTTCTGGAATTTTATACAGAGTTCCATCGTTCTCTCTCCCCATCACCTAATTTTCGGTAGAGTTGTAAACATAACTTCATAAACAACATAACTTCAGTCTTAATCTGAGCTCGGTCGGGAAAACAACCTAATTCGCGCTTTTAGCTCGACACTCGTATTTTCCAGGCCAAGTTGACTACAATTTCAGCGAAATGTCGAAGAAAATTGTCCTTTTTGGCTCGTTGCAACATCCACATAATGGAGCTTCTTCAAGAACTAAACGTAAGCATGATGCTATTCATTGCTGAGGCTGTTCAGATCCATCCGAGAAGAATTAGGTATTAATTGGTCTTGAGGATTCGCATGTGACTCAAGAATTTTTAATTAGACAACTGGTAAAGGCACTATCACTCCCATTGATTTTATACAATGTTCCTGAGGATGTAATAGTGAAGGATGTAAGTTGGATATCCATGTAAAATGCGTGAATGAAAGATTAATGATCGATTTGGATATTGAAGTCATTAGATACATAGACGGTCGCGTTGGAAGGTTGGACGGTAGGGTAGACCCATACAAATCACGGTGAGCAATATTTACATCAAAAACACAATCATGAGTAACTTAAGCAAACTGAATAAGGGCCCTGGTTACAACATCAGTCTATTATAATCAACGGAAATGATGGAGAAGCGAAAATTTCTCCTTCCCATTATGTCCAAAAAGCGACAGGGACGTCACGCAGTTCGAGAGATGACAAACTTTTCGTTAACGGCAAAATGCTGATTGTTCCAGACTTGAATATTATGATAATAAGCACAGTACCTCTTCGAGCTCCGGCCAAGATCATGTGGACCCCAACAAGAAAGGAAGAAACGAGTACCTACCATAGTGGGGTAATCCATTGAGTCTAAAAATAATATAATTTTTGGGATTTTCAGTTCAAGTAACTGTGAAAAGGGCGTAAAGTGTGGGAGAAGGTGATAATCTATACATATAATAAAACAGTGTCTGTTTGTCTGTTTGTTTGTTTGTTTGTTTGTCTCGGCATCAATTGAGAACGGCTGAACGTAGAAAGTTGCGGCTGGTACCATTTGACGCAGAATTTATCTGGGAAGGTTTATGAAAAATCCGCATTTGAATCTGTCCATCCGTTGAAACGCTATGAATGAAATACTACTAAAAAACGTGTTATAATCACTTCTATGAGGACGTTTATCTATACATATAATAAAACAGTGTCTGTTTGTTTGTTTGTTTGTTTGTCTCGGCATCAATTGAGAACGGCTGAACGTAGAAAGTTGCGGCTGGTACCATTTGACGCAGAATTTATCTGGGAAGGTTTATGAAAAATCCGCATTTGAATCTGTCCATCCGTTGAAACGCTATGAATGAAATACTACTAAAAAACGTGTTATAATCACTTCTATGAGGACGTTTATGCTTATAATAACTTTGAACGGTTGGACGTAAATCCGATTGTAATTAGATTCTGGATTCAGCTCGACGAGTAGGTACATTCAAGTGGTACTTCAATCAGGATGTTAGTGGGAGGGAGGTACAGGTTATGAGAGGGGGGGGGGGGGGTCTACAGAAATTGCAAAACTACTTGACCAATTGGAGTGCAACTTTGGGAATTTGTTTGTTTGTCTCGGCATCAATTGAGAACGGCTGAACGTAGAAAGTTGCGGCTGGTACCATTTGACGCAGAATTTATCTGGGAAGGTTTATGAAAAATCCGCATTTGAATCTGTCCATCCGTTGAAACGCTATGAATGAAATACTACTAAAAAACGTGTTATAATCACTTCTATGAAGACGTTTATGCTTATAATAACTTTTAACGGTTGGACGTAAATCCGATTGTAATTAGATTCTGGATTCAGCTCGACGAGTAGGTACATTCAAGTGGTACTTCAATCAGGATGTTAGTGGGAGGGAGGTACAGGTTATGAGAGGGGGGGGGGGGGGGGTCTACAGAAATTGCAAAACTACTTGACCAATTGGAGTGCAACTTTGGGAATTTGTTTGTTTGTCTCGGCATCAATTGAGAACGGCTGAACGTAGAAAGTTGCGGCTGGTACCATTTGACGCAGAATTTATCTGGGAAGGTTTATGAAAAATCCGCATTTGAATCTGTCCATCCGTTGAAACGCTATGAATGAAATACTACTAAAAAACGTGTTATAATCACTTCTATGAGGACGTTTATCTATACATATAATAAAACAGTGTCTGTTTGTTTGTTTGTTTGTTTGTCTCGGCATCAATTGAGAACGGCTGAACGTAGAAAGTTGCGGCTGGTACCATTTGACGCAGAATTTATCTGGGAAGGTTTATGAAAAATCCGCATTTGAATCTGTCCATCCGTTGAAACGCTATGAATGAAATACTACTAAAAAACGTGTTATAATCACTTCTATGAAGACGTTTATGCTTATAATAACTTTTAACGGTTGGACGTAAATCCGATTGTAATTAGATTCTGGATTCAGCTCGACGAGTACATTCAAGTGGTACTTCAATCAGGATGTTAGTGGGAGGGGGGTACAGGTTATGAGAGGGGGGGGGGGGCACAGAAATTTCAAAACTACTTGACCAATTGGAGTGCAACTTTGGGAATTTGTTTGTTTGTCTCGGCATCAATTGAGAACGGCTGAACGTAGAAAGTTGCGACTGGTACCATTTGACGCAGAATTTATCTGGGAAGGTTTATGAAAAATCCGCATTTGAATCTGTCCATCCGTTGAAACGCTATGAATGAAATACTACTAAAAATCAGTCATGCAGCATGACTTAATGAGCGAATTTTCAAAGAAATATTCGAATTAATGGCTATGGTTTTGAATAAAGGAAAACTTCGGTCTAAAATTTGGTTTTCTATGTATATTCTCTTCGTATTTATTTTAATTTGTACGTTTTGTCCATCCTGATTCTACCGTTTGTTTATTACGTAATTGTACTAAGTGCTTATTTATTTGATCGCTGTGGGTAAATTCAAGGAGTTGTACTAATCGTTTGCCTCCCCCTTTTTTGCTTCGAACTCTCGTCTTCAATTAATACTTCTCACATTTTTCAATCTGACCACTCTAAGGGGGTGGGGGTAAGAGTTTAAAGATTATCCTAGTTTTGGGTAATTTTTGCGCACTTTAAATGCTCTAATTTAAGAACGGATTTAGATATCTAAAATCCGATTTCACTATCGTGTTCAGCGTGCAAAAACCTTTAAAATGAGGGGTCACTTGTTAGAAAATAACATTTTGGGGATTTTTGGGTAATTTTTGCGCACTTTAAATGCTCTAATTTGAGAACGGATCAAGATATCTAAAATCCGATTCCACCATCGTGTTCAGCGTGCAAAAACCTTTAAAATGAGGGGTCACTTGTTGGAAAATAACATTTTGGGGATTTTTGGGTAATTTTTGCGCACTTTAAATGCTCTAATTTGAGAACGGATCAAGATATCTAAAATCCGATTCCACCATCGTGTTCAGCGTGCAAAAACCTTTAAAATGAGGGGTCACTTGTTAGAAAATAACATTTTGGGGATTTTTAGGTAATTTTTGCGCACTTTAAATGCTCTAATTTGAGAACGGATCAAGATATCTAAAATCCGATTCCACCATCGTGTTCAGCGTGCAAAAACCTTTAAAATGAGGGGTCACTTGTTGGAAAATAACATTTTGGGGATTTTTGGGTAATTTTTGCGCACTTTAAATGCGCCAAAACCCTCCTTAGAGTAGGCCAATTTCGCCCATCTTCGAACTTAGCCTTTCGATTGCCAAGATAGATTTTTTGTGCAAATTTGAGCTGTTTATCTCAATTCTATCGAGAGTTATCGTCTGGAGTGACACATATATAAATAAATATATATATATATACATATAAAAAAGTGTTAAATTTCAGGAATCGTTTTAGAATGGTCTGAAACGGATTTCTATGAAGAAAATTTCCAAAAATTTATATTATTTAAATTTCGAAGCCATTGCAATAGCTTCATTTTCTTTGAAAATTCGCTAAAAACGTGTTATAATCACTTCTATGAGGACGTTTATCTATACATATAATAAAACAGTGTCTGTTTGTCTGTTTGTTTGTTTGTTTGTTTGTCTCGGCATCAATTGAGAACGGCTGAACGTAGAAAGTTGCGGCTGGTACCATTTGACGCAGAATTTATCTGGGAAGGTTTATGAAAAATCCGCATTTGAATCTGTCCATCCGTTGAAACGCTATGAATGAAATACTACTAAAAAACGTGTTATAATCACTTCTATGAAGACGTTTATGCTTATAATAACTTTGAACGGTTGGACGTAAATCCGATTGTAATTAGATTCTGGATTCAGCTCGACGAGTACATTCAAGTGGTACTTCAATCAGGATGTTAGTGGGAGGGGGGTACAGGTTATGAGAGGGGGGGGGGGGGGGGGCACAGAAATTTCAAAACTACTTGACCAATTGGAGTGCAACTTTGGGAATTTGTTGTGTGAACATTGAGGAATGTTTCTAACCAGGTAGGGAGGGTTCATAGGATACGGGGGGGGGGGGGGGGGTAAAGGCAGTTAGGGTTGGCATTGGGGAAGGTTTCCGATCAGTTGAGGAGGGGGGATACAGGCACATTAAAATACATGACCGTTGGCTCCATTTATTTAAATCGCAGCAACACGCGTCGGTTCAAATAGTATAATATATCATAAAACAGTGTCAGTCTGTTTGTTTGTCTTGGCATCGATAAATGAGAACGGCTGAACGTAGAAGGTGGTATCTGTTATGAGTGGGGCCTGTCCTAAAGGGGGTGTCTGTTCTACCGTTGCGAAGCGCGGGTACACAGCTAGTTGTGTAATATAAGAATGAAATGCGAAATAAAGATATAGGATGTTGAAAAAGCGCGGGTCCTTCGTACACGTCATGGTCGGGCTATGTTTATGTGTGAGCGTGTAAAAGCAGGGATCTCGGCGATCAAGATCTCCGCTCATTCTGTCCAACGTTATCGTTCAAGAACGGTCAAGTAACGTTAAAGGAAACTTCAGCTATTATATTATTTTCATTTCGATCTTGTTTACTTTTAATTTGTCCTCGATAATCCGTGCGTTTTTCTGAAACTTAAGGAGGCAGTGAATTATCTCTACGTCACGCCCGCCTCTTTTCAAACTCCCAATTTCTATTTGCTTCTCTAATAAATCCTATGTCAACATTTGCTCGACGAACATACCGGATTTTCCTCAAATCTTTTGAATTATTATTGTTATTATTATTATTATTATTATTATTATTGCTATTACTTACCCTTTTTTTATGACTGGAATACCCCATCCTACCTACAAATTCAAGAAAGAAGTTTCTAGATGCATTCTTAAACCATCTATTGTATTACTGTTTCTATTGTAATGTTTATTTGTGTACTGAAAATAAACAAATGAACAGAGTTTATCATTCATGATTATTTACAAATCATAAAGTGTGTCCCCGAACCCGAACGAAAAGTTCACGTATATATTATAAGAGTTTTGGTTGTTATTGCCCGATATCTGCCGAGAATTGGAAGTCAGTCATGAATCAGCCAGTTATCCTTCATCCCTCCGAACTTCTTATTAATAATAAGAGATGGATCAATAGAATGAGAAAAATCTCATTCCAATTACGAGCACGTTGCATAAAAGAGCTGAACTGAGCGCGATCGTTACGAAGCTCTTCATTTCACCCTTTCAAGATGTTATAATATTAACTTTGACCTCCTCCCGCGATATCTTCACACTGTATTTTTTCCGTCTCCATCGCCTTTCCGAGGAGCTGAATCGTGCTTGCAGACGGCTCAAGTTGCTTCCCTTCAAAAGACAGCTACTAAGAACTTTTGGGGTAGCTTCCTCAGCTCTAACAATGCAGTAGGTATATACTCTTGACACTCTTCAACGACTCCTTATCTTCAAAGTAAAAGGAAATATTTCCCATCTAATCCTCTTTCCGTTTTGCAAGATAGATTTGGTAGCCATCAAGCTGTCTTTTCTGAGGCATTCACATTTCCTGAGACGTTTCCTTTTAATGCTCCTTTGCAAATGGTTGAAATGATGGCTGTCTTAAAGTAGCGATATTAGGACAGCCCATTATCCACACGCAACTCTACCTATACTGAATGAATAGCTTTGCTAAGGTTGCAACAACACTCCATTTAAAGCAATTAAAAAAACGCTGCAAATTATTGCACAACGTTTATTATTTTCCTGTATAGGTGCCCCTTCTGCGTAGATCACTATTTTCTGTGGTCAACACCCTCGAGCTCCCCCCAGGAAAGCCCTGAATCGAGAATTGGAGCCGGCCCCGGAATTAAAGTTTCATACAAATGCGAGGGATTCAACAATTCAATCAATTGTTATCAATTTATCAATGATCAATTCATTAGTATCAAGTTATTAATGAAGCATAAGGTAAATAATAAACCGTTGTGTAATAATTTACCTGTATATATGCCCCTTATACGTAGATAGTATATTAAACCGTTATGTAATAATGTACTGTTGTTTAAAATTTGCCACTGATTACTAATGTACCGTTGTGTAATAATTTACCGTTGAGTAATAATTTACCGTTGAGTAATAATTTACCGAGTAATACTTCTACGTTTGTTCAAGTTGCAAAAGCACCTATCAACAAAATCCAAACGAGCCATCATTTTTCAAACGGAATGATATCACAGAACAACCAGCTCGACTCATACAGCCATCCGTGATTATAATCAGGTGCTCCCTAGCAATGATATCTGGGCAGGATTTATACCGTTTGATTCACGATAATGTTGACGGAGCTTTTCGGTGCAATTGAACGGCTGGTACAATGCTCCGGGTGGTCTCAAAAAATCTTTAGTTCAAGATCAATTTAAAAACGTAAAACGCTGCAAACTATTACACAACGGTTCATATTTACGAGCGTAGATCACTGTTTTCTGTGGTCAATACTCTCGAGATCCCCCCAGGACAGCCCTAAATAGAGTACGTACTGGAGCCAGCCCGGGAATTAAAGTTTCATACGCATGCGGGGATTCAATAATTCAATCATTATTTATTTGCAGTTATTCATGAAGCATAAGGTAAGTAATGAACCGCTGTGTAATAATTTACATTTATAAATATCCCTTCTGCGTAGACATTATAATAAATCGTTGTGTAATAATTTACCGTGTTTAATAATTTACCATTGTGTAATAATTTACCGTTGGGTAATAATTTACCCAATAATACTTCATAGTTTGCTCAATTTGCAAAAGTTCCTAACAACAAAAGCCATCAATTTTCCAATGGAATGATATTACAGAACAACCAACTCGACTCATGCAGCCATCCGTGATTATAATCAGGTGCTCCCTAGCGATGATATCTGATTTATACCGTATGATTCACGATCATGTTGACGAAAGCTGCTCGTGGGATGGTGGGTATTGATTATATTTTGCATTGATGATGGTAAATGGATGGGAACACTAGAATGCTCTCGTAGAAATATCCAGTAGTTTCTATTTATGTAGGCACCTATTACTTACTTCAAACCTTTGAAGTCACACTATGATTATACGTTCGAGCGATGACAGCTCGGGGAGAGAATATGCCCGAGTCCACTCTAAATTCTGTAGCCCGAGTAGCTCTAAATCTGTAGTATTTAGTACATTGCCATTGGTGCAGAGGAAATGGTTTCGTGTCCAAGCTTACGAGTCCATAGCGTTCACTGCTATGCAAATAATATGAACTTAACGAAAATCGCATCCAGGTACTTCAGAAAAACAATTTCAAAAATACTACTCGAGTTCATAGAACAGGAGGAAACCCTGAATGGGAGCATTTGTCTTGTGTTAAAGCCATGGTTAAATTCGTTGCATGAATCTACGTGAGATCTACGGATCTTTATGTGGGATTCCCATAATCAAACGGCGACAGTGGTGGCACGTAGGAGGAGGATTCTGAAACGCACGTTTCCTCCTAGTTACGTTCAGGTGGAAAACATAATTCCTTGACAACATAATTGAGCTTACCTAAGTTTGTGTTAGTGATCTTAATTTTTTGTGGTTGCGCTGACTCAAAAATTTCAACAAAATCAGTCGGGACGTCACCGTCAAAATGAAACATGAAGCCAAAGTATTTTCTGTCGAATTCCCGAAAAATCGAAACTGTCAAGGAGGTTGTTCAACGTTGCGCCCCTAATCGTATATTACATAATACTTACTTGCACTTCCCCAATGAATCATATTACGGATTCACGGACACACGTAGTTTAATACTAATGCGAATGGAACATCGTTAGTTGAGCTCACCTCAAAAAATAAACTCGTAAAACTTGAGACAAACGGGCGGCCGAATGCGTTATTTCCCTATCGAGGGTGAGAGTTGACATACAACATCAAGTATCGGGGCTACTGTATGGAATCGATTTCCGTCGGGCAGTCCTAAATTAATGGCATTTCATGTTGACCGTTACAGAACAACCATTTTACAACCGGGCGAAACTGCAGCGCCCAACTTGTCTCTTAACGTAAATTGAAGGGATTCTGGGAGCTTCCCCCGCAACCGCCAACTTGCCGCTCCGGTGCACTGCGTGGTACAATTGTTTTCACAGTTTAATTGGTCGGTTTGCCTAAATTGGTTGAGGAGACGCTTAAGAGTGAGGTTCGAGGGTGAGGCCACATCTTGCGGTCTGTCGCAATCAGCCGAGTTTCCATTCTAGGAAACGTTTGTGACTTAGACTCGGCCCGGAATAGAGGAGGCCAGGGGATGTATGAAAAGCCCTCAAGAGGGTCGGCAACGCTTCCGAAGGTGTGCAAAAACTGCATCGTATCATTCATCATCAATCTGCTGAGATCCGCAACTGGGCGAACCGATAGTTATTGGGGTCTGGAGGGATCTTCACCAAACAAATTTATCACATTATTACCTAAACCAATTCAATTCAATTTTTTATTCAGCAAATACTTTATACAACAAATATAATGATTTTTAGAGAGTCTATATACATAGTACTAGTTCTAAACTTATGTTGGTTTATGAGCCTAATGTCAATGACCCGTCCAGGCTCGTCTCTTCCACCGCTATTATTACTACGTATGTATGTAACAGCAGTTTCATTGACAAAACACACCGTAAGTGTTTTGGGAATGAGTTACATCGATCAAGAACCAACAGTATTTACTGGTTATTCCTAAGTAGTTAGTAAATACACTTAATGCTACGAAGGCTGATTTGTATTTTTATCTTAATTTAAACTTATTTATAACAACACTTTCGTTATCTTCAAGCTCAAAAAATTCTAGAACTAGTTTTTTAAATTTTCCTGTTGATGCTAAAGTCTTGGTTAGGAGGACATAGTTGGCATTTGTTCGCGTCGGTCTAATCACCACTTGCTTAGTAAATAAATGCAGGTATTTATGTACATGTGCATACGAGTATAAAACAGTACGTTTATGGGAATTAGTTGCAATTCTCAAAACGGAATTCATTGCTAAGTTTATACTATTAAAGGTTGACGCATAAGTACCTCCCCAGACAATGATACCATAAGTTAAAATACTATATACATGAGCATACTACACCATTTTAAGGTTTTCTTTCGTTATACAACTTCGTAGCACCAGAAAGTAGTGCATGGATTTCCTGATTTTATTCTCTCATGCAGCTACATGATCCTTCCACCTGAGATGCTGATCCACTTGCAATCTTAGGTAATTTTAGTTACTGCTAGTCATCGACAGAATTATTTTAGCAACATTTTAACTCGTGATTTAGATACGTAGGCACCTAGTAACGATTACGGGGTTAGGTACTAACCTACGGAGGTTCTGCGATCTACATAACATGTACAGAATAGTACATATATTATTATATTATACAGATGGGTTATCTATACAGAGAGCTGTGATCTGTAACAGAAGGGTATTCTGTAAAAAATAATAAACCGTTGTGCAGGGATTTGCAGCGTTTTTCAAACATTTTCGCAAAGTTTGATAGCAGCGAAATATGGCAAGTCAGTTAACCGAGTCAGTATATCTTCGGTTCCTTACGAACCTCTCTTGTGGAGCTGATAGGTCAGTTGCAAGGGCCAAGGAATCAATCTGCAAAATCCAGTCTTGACAAGAAATATAAATATACTACTGCTTTAATATACTGCTGCTTTCTTTTTTGCCACAAATATTTTTGCTTTGAAATAAGTAGTCAGTAATAGATATTTTACCCAATTTTCGAAGAAATTATGCTATCGCAATTATTGTTCGTACATTCTTACCTAATACAAGAATTTTTGGAATGTTTTCGATACAGACCTGTTTGAATGTTCCGGATCCGTCCCTGTAATTTGGGAAATTGTATATATATAACAGACGATAAGGGATTTTGAAAATAAGTTGGCGGGATTTATTGTTATAACTCCTCTCACCTTAGATTTTTCCAGAATTTGGAAGATGAATGGAAAAATTTGACGGGACTTGGGGTGGAATATTCGAACTAGATCGAACCTGTACAGATTGCATTTTAGTTTTACAATAATGAATGAAATATAACACACATAAAATCGTAATTACATACAATATCACAGTCCATAAGTTAGGAATAACATAGTGCCTTAAATCTAACGGTGACACATGCCGAATGTGATTAAGTTTAACAGCTTTAAAGTTTAAATCTTTTAGGTTCACACTAAAATCCGAAACTTGACGGTCAGCAATTTCAAAATTGACATTAGCCAAAGTGTTTGGTTGGCCAAACGATTCACTCTCGAGGTGAAGCGGGATGTTACGTACAAAATTTCACTGTCGCTTTCCGAAATGAGGAACACTCCTTTCATTTGTCAAACTTCGGTACTACCTTTGCTAGTTTTAATGGTGATTTCATCACTGGTAGGGAAAATTGCTAAATACTGGTTAGATTCGGGTGTGGGTTCAGTCCAATTGTCGCTGAAGTCTACTCTAACATATTTACAGTGAATGGTAGTGCCTGAAACCAAAATCTCTTTTTCACAAGTACCAGTTCTTTGATTGGAAAATAATTTTCTTGGACATAGGAGAACTTTCCCTAGCTCAAAATTACACGTTACAGGAACAGTGGCATTGGCGCCCACCGGTTTCAGCAAGAAATTAACAGTAGGATATTATAGTAACATAATGATTGTCTCTACTAGTGGACAATGGCCGAAGGTAGTACAAGTCGTATAATTGTTCATCAGCTAGTGGTATATTGAGGAGAAACACTATTTCACTGTGATGAATGGCACTAAGCTACTTTATCAGTTGCCTCAATGTCCAGCATATTTTCAGGTCTTACTTCAACAATGAATTTATTACGATACATGGTCGACAGTCTTCCTAGTTCAACAGATAATTGGTGAGTGTTGATGATGCTGGGATGGAGAATTCCCATTTTACAGAAGGTAAACGAGTTTTAAATATCCTGAAATACTCTCAATATCAAATCGAATAACAACTGTTGGCGGTTCAAGATTTCCTTGAACGAATCGACAGTGATTTTGATCGAGTTTGATCTCATAAAATCTGATATCGCTTGCATCCTTAGCTTAATTTGATTATTGTTGAAATTTATGTCGTGTATGGTTTCGTTGAAGTTCGCTAATAATTGAGAGGACATAGAGAACTGCGAATCCATCTGCTGGCCGTCTTCAGCATCTAGATTACCTCTTATGAATTTAACTACACTATTAATTAAACCACTTCTAACTCTAATTTTACCCATGTTAATGTGATTAATTTTTTCCTCTATTAATTCTATACTAAGTATATTCTACCAACTTGCAGTACCCTTCCGTGTCGTTCATAAATTGGTTATTTACGCGTATTTTCGTAAGTAATTGACTATATTTTCCCTTCTGTCTGTAGAATTCAGTATACAGTCTGTCAACTTCGTAGTGGTGAACCATCGTGTGATGTCACTAATTTGGCAGTTCCCAGTTTTATGGGTAAAATGCCCAAATTGCGGGTTATGTCTCGGATGTCGGCTGTCGCTCCGACGGAGGCGACGACGAAGGTCCTGGAACAGGAGAATTGGGGTCACTGTCCATTTCCTCGGGGTTCCGGTCGTGCATTCTGACGTTTCGGTCGTTTTATATTAGACAAATGAATCCTGTCTTTAGTGTTATGGTGTCGGGGTTCTATTGTGGCTGTTTTTCTGGGTTTATCTGCTGACAACAGTTTTTCTTTCTTACATTTATTTTTTGTTTTGCTTTGCTTCTTTTTATTTCCGAATGTTTAAAATTATCCATCATAATTTTAGCAAATTTTTCATAGACATCGGTCATGAAAAAGATTCCATGATTCGTTCTCGGTACAATGTATTCCATGACAAAATCGATGAGGTCCTTGTCGAAGTTAGCTTCGGATAATTCGGCAGTTATTCGAGTTTGGGAATCAAATATTTTCAGGATTTTGGGTTTTTCGGGGGTATTTTTGACTAAAAGAACAATTATTTGTTGCGTGCAATGGTTTACCGGAGTTTCAGATATGGTTATGCTTAAAATTGTGTTCCCTTCGTAATTCGAATGAGTCGTCTCATTGGAAACCGATTGTTGCTTCTCTTGGAAATTTACTATTAGAGACTGGTTGTCTTGCTCTTCAGTGAGTCGCTGATCAACCTGTGCGGCTATTTCGAAATTGTCGTAGATAGGTGTTGGCTAGGTCAGGGTTGTTCCTAAAAAATTCTTCTATTAATCCTTCCCCCCATTTCCCATTTGGGTGGTTCGGGATTGGATTCTGTTGTGCTACTCCACCCTGGATAGTGCATCGGCATTGGAATTTAGTGGACCCTTTTCATGTTTTATTTCGGAGTCATACCTATTCCTCTAATTTCCATCTCATCCTGAATAATTTGGAATTTGGTTCTTTCAATGAGAATAGCCATAGTAGAGGCCTATGGTCCGTAAATAAATCGAATTTCCTTCCCCATATAATATATATACGGTCTGAATGTTTTGCACGCCCATACACAATCTAATAATTCTTTTTCGCTTACGGCGAACGGTAATCTATTACGATCCGGAATTTTGGTTTGTCAGAAGCGTCAGATTTTTTCGGGACTACTCACAGATGGGAGTTCCAAGGACTGGCTGAAGGCTCAATGATTCATTGGTCTAACATTAACATTCCTTCATTTGAGTTTTTACCTCTTCTCTATAAATGTCCGGGTAACGATAAGTTTTTGAGTAAACCGGGGTCTCATCTATTGTTCGTATGACGTGTTTCACCTGATTTGAAAAGGTTAAGGGTGCGTTGTTGGGATGAAATATAACAGCGTATTCTTTTACGAGTTTCGTGATGGCTTCCCGCTCCTCCACATTCATGTGGTCAGACCTAATTTGGGGAACGGTTTGTGGTTCTTTGGTGTTATAATTATTCAGGGAGAAATTGGTCGTTTCCGGATTTTCACCTACTTCTCTAACCTACTACTGTCTACTTACAACAACCGTGCCTTTCTACTGAAAGTCTTCGAACAACGGCGTTCTGAAAATTGCAATCCCTATTCTTTACCCCTTGGGGGTGACTGACATTAATGCCAAGCTTCGCGGACCAACTTGACCCCAGATGGGATGGGACCTGCAAACCAAATTTCGTTAATTTTGGTTCGTGATAACAAATAAAAGGGCGAAGTACGGCTACGGCGGACGGGCAGACATGTTGGTTCATTATTTTCAATAATAAACATTTGGAATCGAATAGCTAGGAAGAAAAAAAAGTCTACCCCCCCCCCCCCCCCCCTCAACCAAATTTGATGGTTTCTGTTTCAAAGCTTGTATACCACATACAACATTTGAAAATGCAATAATCATCTTTTAACGTACACACCGCCACACACTTTTCCTAATTACTACCTATGAACCAAAATTAATGGTTTGGCCCTAACTGGTCTTAATTAGGTTTTTAGGTCCAGTTTGGGGTCTAGTTGGTCCGCGAAACTCTGCGTTGCTGTCAGTCATCTATAAAGAATGAAAAATAGGTGTTCAAATTTTCAGAACACCGTAGCTCGACAACTTTTGGTAGAAGGGTATGGTTTTTTTTACGTTTTTAAATTGATCTTCAACTAAAGAATTCTTTGAGTTCACCCGGAAAATTGCACGTCCAGCCGTTAGTTTGCACCAAAAAGCTTCGTCTACATGATCGTGAATGAAAAGGTATAAATCCGGCCCAGATATCATTGCTAGGGAACACCTGATTATAATCACGGATGGCTGTAAGTCGAGCTGGTTGTTCTGTGATGTTATTTCATCCGAAGAATGATGGCTGTCTTAGATTTTGTTGAAAGGTACTTTTGCAACTTGAAAAAAACGTTATACATCATGAATAACAATAAATAATTTCTTAATGATAGAATTCTTGAATCCACTGCATATTTATGGAGCTGTAATATTGCCCGGCTGGCTCAAGTACTCGATTCACGGTTTCCTTGGAGGAGAACGGGGGTAGGTATGTTACGATAGAAAACAGTGGTCTACGCAGAACGGGCATCTATAGGTAAATAATAAACCGTTTTTTAATTCCATATACGGATTCTACATACCTTGCAACGGAAAACATCAAGTTTTGAACGTGGGTTTATTTTATTTTTATTTTTTCACGCTCGATTTCAGAGGTTCATTATTGAAAATAATAGACCATATAAGAACTATTTCTCTTAATGCGGTTGGTGTCAAAATTCTTATATGTAATTGAATCTAATTCCATTAAAAAACAAACGAAAGTCACGGGTACCCCTCATTGCCTATTACCTTGCTAATTGACTGCAACCTGAGTGAAATAAGAATAACGTATTATTATATTAGGTTTGTTCGGAGTGGCCATCTGACGGTTATCTGACAGTTAGAAAGGCGGCGAGCCGTTCGCAGTGATTCTCGGACCCTTTTCTGTCTTTATAGTATCCATGACCCGCTGTTCGCAGTGTTTTCCTGACTATCCAAAGCCAGTTTTCTGATCGTCATTCCAGCCTCCAGAAAATCGGATGGATGAGAACTGGCCATGCTCGATTCTCAACGATTAGCAAACCCTTCTCAAACGTTTATCAAATGGCAATGGGTCATGGATGGTTTCTTACGGTTTTCTAGGGTCGTAGCTAACCGTCAGAAAAAGTCAGCACGAACGAGCCGATTGTCAATTTTTATATTCGCTGGAATGGTTCGAGAGGGGGGAGGGGAAAAATCTGAAATGGGAGAAAGAAAACCTGTTGGGGAAAACATGCAATCAGCATTGTCGCCCCTCGTACCGTGAAAATAGGTAGGAACCTACATCCTTCACGACTTTGATCTCTTTCAGAGCGTAATAGAAAACCGGAAGTTGCCACGCGGGAACATGGCAGTTGCGCCTCTTTGATGCCGACCCTCGTCAGACTCATCGGCCTGCCGCTGGCGATTGTGCGTCCCATTCACTTACCTGTCAAAGAACCTACGATTGATTATGAGAGAAACTACATAGGTGTTGGTTATGTTACCATTAGTGGATATACGTTTCCGCTGATATGATCGATTTTTGATTGACTGAATATAATCATGATTTATTTACAATTCATTAGTAACTAAATGGCATGATTCGGTTTTAATAATAATACCGATCACCAACTAAGTACTTAGCTTTATCACTGTAAATGATAACACAGGGGAATATTATTTCCATAACTCATTAACATTAGTTATACCATTTCATTCCATTTCCAAAAACAAACACACTAATCTATAGCTACACACAGTTTATTATAATTATACCTACTACTATAATTATTACTAAAATTATTATTTCATGTTAACATATCGCAGTCTTCAATGCCTCCTATTTTCACTGGCTTTCTATTTGTTATATTTCTCATTGCTATCAGAGCAATGCTAACTTTAAAAATCTTGCCAGCGCATTCAAGTTCGCCCCACTCGAAAATTTCCGAATGACTAAGGTACAGTTTCCCTAATGTCGGGTGTTGTGAGCGGGTTGTTTGGATGCGCACAACAAAGCGGATGGAAGAGGTAGGCAGAGGTCGGATGAAGGCGGGTGAGGAAGGACGTGCTCATTCGGAGTCTTCTCGCTAACGCCCCGCGGTTTTCATCACAGCAGGTGTTAGTGGTAGGGAAGGTTAGCTCCCCGGTTTTCACCACAGCAGGCACTAGAGGGTGTGGCTACCCGTGGTTTTCACCACAGCAGGCGCCTGGGATTGGGAGCTATTACCCCACGGTTTTCACCACCAGCAGCAGGTACCAGTGGAGAAGGAGGTATCCCACGGTTTTCACCACAGTAGATACCGGGAGTAAACCCCGCGGTTTTCACCACAGCAGCTGCGAGGAAGGGTAAGAGTGAGGGCGAAAGGGAGAGGGTCGAGAGAGAAGTCGTAAGTCGGGGGTCGTATCGTCGAATGAAGAGCTGGGCCAGAAGGGATGTTTTTATAGAGACTTTTCCACCCGTCCCCTGTCCACAATCGGCCGTTACAACCGTTGAGGCAGTTGGCGATTGGGGAAACCCCTTGGTGTTGATCAGCTCAACGTTCTCCGCGTCTGTTTTGTTAAATCTAGTAACATTTCAGGAGTGCTTACTGGTGAGAGAATCACGACCTCGGGTAACACTAAAGAACTTAAAGTATAAGATCTATAAAATCACTGAAAACAAAGACATATAAAATATATTAGTCTTCGAGTGAAACGTACGAGTACTGGTACAAGGCAAGAGTAAAATTATGTTCTACAACAATTTAGGAAATAGTAAATTTACGCCCATAAAACTACAGGTGTTCTTTATGCCTTCCAGGTGTGAGTTGTGTACCTTGTGTTCACTTGGCCAAGGCTATTGACAATTTATAAAATTTAAAGGTAGGTTGGTAACCTAACTCCTTGACCAAATTCACTGCTGCGGTGGTTATCGTAGTACAATGCCCTTCTTGAAAAATACAATGGTTGGAGCACTCAGTGATGCCGATTGGATCTTGAAAGAGCAGGAATGGTTTAAAATTGGTTAAAAAGGACTAGAAAAAAAACAAAATGAAAAAACTAATTGACTTGCAGCCATATAAATACCTATACCTACATACGTGCTTAACAACTAGGTGTGTTTTGATCTTGAGCACGAATTCACAAGGTTAGTGTGGTATAGAGCTACCGTTGCTATTAACTGTAGTAGTGAAGGTCGTAAATTTGGTCCAAACAGAACGTTAGCGGCACTATACGCGAGGATCACTTGGTTAATGATATTATAATAATTATTATTATCAACTCTTCATAAGTAGCGTCCACGCTTCAGTGAGCTCGAGTGTTACCTATGTTGGAGATTATTATAGCTGCCGCGCGTTTTCATATTTCTTTAATGCGCATTTCCTTCCTTCTAATACAAAACTTCTCTCACTTTACTTACCTAATTAAGAAACTCCGTCACTTTACTTTACCTACCTAAGAAACAAATACTTCCGCGCTGTTCCCTTGAACCAAAAACTGCCAAGCGACATTTCAGGCCCCACTGGAGCAACCCAATGCGTATAACTCACCTAGCAGCACTGATCCGACGGAGTTAAAACTGGTAAGAAATAGAAAGGGTCTTGGAGTTTTCCTGGTGAAGCTACATCATCGTACCCAGGTGCTAATGGGTTAATAGAAGTTAACATTGATAATCTGAGAAACTTTTATAGAATTTTATTGAAGAGTTTGGTCGTCCTTGGAATTTCATAGATTTCTCACTCAAAATAGTCACGAGGAGGCGGAATGAAATAAATAAATAAAAGTACCAAGCCTCTTCTAAGACCAGAGTCGTTATTGATAGAGGTCCTTAGGTTCTTGATTTATCGGAGCTCCCAACTCTCCTCCGGCTCAAATCAACTTACCCAAAGATTTTCCCCTCTTCGTAAACTGCAGAATACTTTCAAGTTCCTACCAACTCCCCCACTACGTGTTTTCAAGTGGGTCAATAGAGCGCATTTGGTCCAGCTCCTATAACCTAATACCTTGCCAAGTTTTACCCCTTCTCCACCGTCTGTTTTGCAGAGGAACAACGACTGCTCACTGGAGAGATTTTTACCGATATTATGTGACGCCCTAGGGGGCGGTTGGTTCAATGGAGCAAAAGGGGAAGGTCAGTAGCGGTAGAAAAGTGTCGAACAGTCGTAATACGTTTGTCAGGAATTACCTCCAGGTTTTCCCCTCGGGCATACACTCAAAACCCGACTTGTATATATTTGTTCAATCTGGAATTCCCGCCACTAGCCGTCGTGCCTAGCAAGTGGTGCACGCACACGACCATTTTTGGAACTTTCCCGGACAAGGCTGTACGGGCCGCTGCTGCTGAGACGGGTTGTTTTTAGTTGTTGAGAGCCGGACGAACCGCTTCGCCGTGTTTTTCGTAGTTTGTTGATTCAAGTTGCATTGTTTAAAGTTACATTCTATTAAATTTGACGTGTTCAAGTAGTGAATACCTTCAGTTGATTTTTATTCATACAGTCCACTAGCAGATAACAACATAATTTGGTCCTTTGAGCCGTGATGCATTGTTTTCAACTCGTCCCTCCTCCATTGCCGACCGCCTATGGCGACTACACCTTCGTTTGAAAACATGTACACAAAGACTCTCTTCCTCTTCCCAAAAGAAAACTGTTCCTTTCGTGTCCTTGCCAATTACCACGTATAATTTTCGGCTTTTTATATATTCATACATTAATATATGCATGTTGCGCCTTGGGTTAGCAGCCCAAGGTAGGTTTGTTTTTCATATCCAGATTATTATTAGTAATGTAATACTTGAAAAGTGTCCATCACCATTCTCGAGTCAGTTTATTTTTCGTTTTTTCGTAATAATAATTACCTATTCATATTGTAACTATCTTCAATTTGTAAGTTTTTGTTCATAGTGCCTAGGTTATTGATTTTTTTGAATTTTACCACTACAAGTGTCTACGTTTCTACACTGGGTTTTCTTACCAATTATTAGTTGAAAATGCGAGGTTGACATTGACACGTTGACTGCGAAACGCTCATTGATTTTCAAACGTTTGAAGGATTTTGAAGTTTATGTGAATAGTTTGAAACTTGATGTACTTTTAGGTGAGTTGAAAGTTCGATTAGGTAAAATAAACGCAGTTTGGGAAGAGTTCGAGCTGCTTCAAGATATAATAGAAGCCTCCACAGACCATAAGAGTGATACCTATGCTGATGAGTTCGAGTCAGAAAATGAAATTCGTTCGAGTTTTGAGAAGAGATTCTATGTTGCAACTGGTTTAGCTGAGGATATTTTGGAGAAAAGTACTCATCGTTCTGAGTCGCCAAACTCTCAAAGAAATGCATCGATTTAACGTGGGACTATAGATTTCAACGTTAGATTGCTTCAGCTGAGCATCCCCACATTTTCAGGGACTTACGAGGAATGGTACTCCTTTATTAATGGATTTGTTGACATCGTTGACAGAAATCCATCCCTCCCCGACGGGGTTAAGTTTCAATACCTCAAGGGTTACCTCCGGGGCGAAGCGCTCACAGTCATGGAATCGTTTGACTCTACGGCCGAAAATTACACAGAAGCATTGAATCTACTTCGAGAACATTACCAGAACTCCGCTCTTATTGTTCAGAAACATGTTCGAGATTTGTTTGGTTTAACAAAGATCGATCGTGACTCAGCTTCATCAATTAGAAATTTGCTTACAACATCTCGCAAACATATTCGAGCTCTAAAATCCTTGAAACAACCCACAGATTCATGGGACTTGACTTTGGTTCATTTGATCTCTAGTAAATTTGTTGTTACAACCTTCAAGGAGTGGAAAGAAGAAATTCCAACTAAGAACTACCTACCATGAATATGTTATCTGAATTCATGGAAAGGAAGTGCCAGATTTTGGAAGCTGTAAATAAAGCTAATCAACCTTCTTCGTCAAATAGCAATAAAAATTTGAAAACTAACGATGAAAATAGAAACAGTAGTAGATGTTGTCATACCCAAGAAAATTATAACAAAATGCCCAGAAATTGTTTGCTTTGTTCTGGACCAGAACCCCATCGTTTGTTCCATTGCCCTAAATTCAAGGAACTTCCGTGGGAAGATAGATTCAAGTTTGTCAAGGCTAATCGCTATGTGAGCTACGATGGGATCCTCCTGCTGGACATGCCAGAGGATGTGTTCCTGGTGGGCTATGCTGATGATGTAGCGGTGGTGATAAAATACCATACTCTGGAGGGCCTCCAGTGGAAGCTCAACCAATCAATGAGGCGAGTCATGCCTTGGATGGAGGAGCATGGGTTGCAGCTCGCAGTACACAAAACCGAAATAGTGCTACTGACTAAGAGGCACATCAACCGTGTCACCCAATTTCAGGTGGAGGACGAAACCATTGACTCATCTCATTTGGTGCGGTACCTGGGAGTGACCCTCGACTGCAGGCTGACCTTCTGGGAGCACATCAAGCGAGCAGGAGAAAGAGCAGCGGCGGTGACAGCAAACCTGAGCAGGCTAATGGCAAACATCGGTGGACCATCACCCAAGAAAAGGAAGATGCTCATGACCATAGCCGAAGCAATCATGTTATATGGAGTGGAGGTGTGGGCTGAGGCCCTACAAGTTAAAAAGTACCGAGACCACCTTCGGTCGGTGCAGAGGAGAGGAGCCCTACGAATAGCAAGTACCGTACTGTACCGTCTCCTTCCCTGCCGTTGGGATAATTGCTGCCACCATCCCAATCTACCTCCTAGCAATGGAGAGGAAGCGTATCTACCTCCGGCGATCCGCACAGGAGTCAAGATCCCTTATCAAGAAAGAGGAGAGAGAAATCACATTGCAGCAGTGGCAAAATGAGTGGGAAACTGATGACAGGGGGGCATGGACCCGCGTACTTATTCCACAGGTGCGCCCATGGCTTGAAAGGAGGCACGGAGAAGTGGATTTCTACATCACTATGTTCCTGTCGGGCCATGGATGCTTCCGGTCCTATCTGCACAGAAGGGCGCTAGCAGACACCACAACGTGCTCGTACTGTAATGCACCAAACGACGACGCCGAACACACGTTTTTCCACTGCTCCTGATGGAGCAGGGAAAAGGAGATCCTAGAAGAACAGGATGGCGAAATCACGCCAACTAATGTGATCGGGAAGATGATCTCCAGGCAGGAAACCCGGGAGAGGATTGTGTCCTACATAGTCCGAATCCTCAAGGCAAAAAAGCTGGACGACCCGATCCTCAGGTGAGCAATAAACTGGAGACCGCAAGAAGAGATCAGAAGAGGGCGTGACTCCGCCCAGTGATCGACCCCACTCCGAAGTAATGCTGAACAAGTGATTCCGGGGTGGATTAGGTCAAGAGGATCAGGGTTAGTGGGTTTTTAGTGAGTGAAACCTCACACGGCTGCGGAGTGCGGACCCTCCAAAGCGCAAGTCTTTTTCAAGATTTTCCCACTGTTTCCTTCGTAAAAAAAAAAAAAAACCCACAAAGTCGTGATATTGCATTGAGAAGATTCTTATTAATAGAGAAGCGTTTTGCTAAAGATGCCGAACTTCATCGTCGTTATGAAGAGTTCATACATTAATATATCGATTTGAGCCAAATGATTCTGGTAGATTCGGGTGAAGCTTCTTCGTGTTTGCCGTTCTATTATGTGCCGCATCATCCTGTTTTTAAAGAATCTTCGACAACTACAAAGATTAGAGTCGTGTTTGATTTTTCTGCTAAGTCCCCCAGTGGCTTGTCTTTGAGTGATATATTATCAAAAGGTTTTGTTATACAACCTACTCTTCAAGCTCATCTCCTAAGGTCTCGAACTTATGACATTTTCATTTGTGGAGACTTAGAAAAAATGTATAGGCAAATTTTGATTAATGAAGAACAAACTAACTTGCAGAAAATTCTTTGGAGAGATTCCTCAAACGAGCCTTTGAGGGAATATAAGTTGCTAACAGTTTGTTATGGACAAACTAGTAGCCCATGGCTTGAAACCAGAGCTTTGAAGCAGCTAGCCATTGATCACCAGTTTGAATACCCATTGTCTAGTGCTTCAGTTAGCAAGCATTTTTATGTTGATGACTACCTGTTTGGTGCTGCAACAGTTGAAGAAGCCATTCACCTCAATAATGAAGTAACGAAGCATTTGAAAGAGGGAGGATTTCGCATTAGAAAATGGACTTCAAATTCTGCCGATTTCCTCGAGTCAGTTCCTGTTGAGGACAGGGAGATTAGCCCAGAAGTTGTTTTTTACAGTGACATTCACGTTAAAACATAGGGTTTAGTTTGGTCATCTGGTGTTGACTGTTTCCTTATACTATTGACCACATTGTCACTCAGCAAACTTTGGATAAGCCTGTAACTAAAAGATTGGTACTATCTACTACTGCTCGTATATTTGACCCTCTAGGTCTGTTGGGTCCTCTTAGCATGAAATCCAAATTGTTTCTTCGTGAGCTTTGGAAACAAAAATTGGATTGAGATGAATTATTGTCACGTTCACTCACAAAAAAGTGGCGAATATTTTGTCGTACTCTTTTGAAAATTAAGGAATTGAAAATTCCAAGGAAAATTACAATAATTCCCAATGCTAATAGAGTTGAACTGCATGGACTGTGTGATGCATCCATGCAAGGTTACGGTGCATGCATCTACCTGCGTTGTATTGACAAGCTTGGCAATATCACTGTAAGTTTGGTTAGGTACCTCTAAATCGAGAGTTGCTCCAGTGAAAGCTGAATCGTTGCCTCGTTTGGAGTCGTGTGGAGCATTGCTGCTCGCTGAGCTTATGAATATTATTGTTGCATCCCTTGAGATTCAAGTTGATAAGGTTTCATATTGGACTAATTCAACAGTAGTTTTGTCATGGCTACATGGCACTCCCTCTAAGTGGCCAACCTATGTCGCCAACAGAGTGTCAAAGATTCAGAAGCTCTCCACTGCTGATCAGTCTTCTGAAAACTCAGCTGATTTGTTGTCACGTGGTGCATATGCAGATGAACTTTTCAACTCCAGTCTTTGGTGGCAGGGGCCTCGGTGGTTGACTGAAAATATTGACCTTGGTCAATATGGTAACTTTGAACAGCTGGCACCTGCTGAACTTCCGGACACTAAGGAAGAGGAGATAGTCGCCCTTCATTCTACGTCAAAATCTGATAAAGACACTGAAAAACACCTTGTCAAAGTTATATTGAAATTTACATAATTTGATCGACTTGTTAGGGTCTTTGCATAATTATGTTCAACGATTCTTGAGACGTAGGAAGTTCAAAAAGAGTTCTCGGCCAACCGACCCATTCACACCATCAGAGTTGGATAACGCCAGAACTGCTATTCTTCGCGTTGCACAACGCACTACTTTCCCTCAAGAACTGAAAGATCTATCGAAGAGCAAGAATGTCAGCTCCAGCAGCAAGCTTCTGCCATTGAATCCGTTTCTTGACTCGAAGGGTTTGATTAGAGTTGATGGAGGTTTGCGGCATTCTATGCTCACCCCAGACATGAAACACCCAGTTGTTTTGTTGAATGATTAATCAAATGAAATTAGTAAATTGACATTTAATATTGCTAGACATTTTCATTTGAAATCACATAATGTTGGCCCTCAGTCGTTATTAGCAGTAATTAGGGAAAAATTTTGGCCTCTCAATGGCAAGAATCTGTGTAAATTTGTGTATCGTAAATGCGTCACTTGTTTTAAAGCTAATCCTAAGTTGTTGAATCAAGCTATGGGTGATCTACCTGAAGCTCGTGTCGAGCCTTCACGTCCTTTTTATCACTGCGGTGTAGATTATGCTGGGCCCCTATTGATTAAGCAATCTATGCGCAGAAATGCGTCATTAAATAAATGTTATGTTGCGTTATTTGTTTGTTTGAGTACAAAATGTATGACATTTAGAATTAGTTGAAGACTTGAGTAGTGCATCATTTTTGCCTGCTTTGCACAGATTTATTTCACGTCGTGGTAAACCTCTTGTTATGTACTCGGACAATGGTACCACATTTGTTGGAGCTAACTCTGACTTAGCCGAGTTGAGAACTTTGTTGCTGTCTGAAATACACAGAAATACTATTGTCGACTCTGTCTCTTGATGGCGTAACTTGGGAACTTATTCCCCCGAAATCACCCAATTTTGGTGGTTTGTGGGAATCAGGTGTTAAACAGGTAAAATATCATTTAAAACGGATAGTAGGGAGTTCACACCTCACTTTTGTGGAACTAGGTATACACTGCGCTAACGCAAGTAGAAGCATGTATCAATTCGCGTCCAATTGTCCCTCTATCCTCTGATCCCAGTGACTTGTCCTCCCTATCATTTTCTAATTGGAGATCGTTTGCTGTCAACTAGAGGTGAGACGATATTTCAGTAACCGATATTTTGTAACCGTTACTAGCCATCCAGATACGTAACCGATACTGAAAACCAAAAATATCGGTTACAAAGTATTAGTTAGCGCTGAAAGTATCTGTTAGCAGTATCACAGAGAGAGACTTGGATCTTGGAGCAGAGAGGAATATTATAATACAACAGTATTCGATAAGAAAAACTGAATACTGATACGTTAAAAGAGACAAACCCGAAACATATACTATAAACATAAACGCACTGTATCTGATGGGGGAGTAACGAATAACTAATACTTTGTAACCGATATTTGTAACCGATATTTGAAAGTCTCTGTATCAGAAGTAACGAATACTCACAAGTATTCGTTAAGCACACCTCTACTGTCAACCCCTGAACCTGACTTGAAGCCTCTTCCGAAAAATTGTCTCACAAGATGGCAGCTAGTTTAACAGTTGGCACAACATTTTTGGACCAGGTGGACTTCGGAGTACCTGCATGAACTCCAGAAGCATACTAAATGGAAGACATTCTGTCAAGACCTTCAGAAAGGAGCACTGGTTTTGATCAAGGACTACAACGCTCCTCCTCTCACTTGGCCACTTGGACGTGTTGAGCAAATTCATCCTGGAACTGATCATCACATCAGAGTTGTGACGGTTCGTACAGCTAAAGGCTTGTTTAAGCGCAGCGTCAGGAATCATTGTGGTTGCCTATCGATGACTTAAAATACTTTATAATTTTGAAGTCAGCCCTTCAAGGTTTCATCAAACGATGTTCAATCTGGAATTCCCGTCACTAGCCGTCGTGCCTAGCAAGTGGTGCACTCGTACGGCCATTTTTGGAACTTTCCCGGACAAGGCTGTACCCCCACTGCTCAGACGGGTTGTTTTTAGTTAACGGGAGCCGGAAGAACCACTTCGCCGGGTTTTTCGTATATTGTTGATTCAAGTTGCATTGTTTAAAGTTACATTCTATTAAATGTGATGTGTTCAAGTAGTGAATACCTTCAGTTGATTTTTATTCATACAGTCCACTAGCAGATAACAACAATATTCTTATGCAGGCATACAGTAAAATTACTTTGCTACACTCATCATACTAAGAGTGTGTGGACTTTAGTGTAACTATCTGCATCGTCCATTCCTTTCAAGTTAGACGGTCCAAAGAAGTGGAGCCATCCAGTACGCGTCTTACTTCTTCAATCCCCTTCCTCCCTCACCCACACCCTTATCAGCACTCCATCGCGTAACTATCTCCAGCAGTTTAATGGGTGAAGAGGGAAACACATCCAGTGCAAGGAAAAGGACATTTTCGCTCTGTAAGCGAATCCCAGGCCGGGACAAAGTTCTACACCTCTTCCGTGTCCTTACCCCAGAATGCGCTGGCACGTTGGAAACTAAAGTAGAGGAAAATTCCAACTTCTCACACCAAAGGTTCCCACGACCTATAAATAACGCTAAAGTTATTTGCCCCTCTTTGTCAGATGTTTTATGTTCAATATACATAATCATTGCAGATGTATTTAGCGTCATTTATGTGTTCTGGTTCCACCCATTATATCCACTTTGATCATCATTCTGATTCAGCGAATAATGTCATATAGGTACTCGAGTATTTTAATAACATATTATGCGGGTATAACGGATCCTTCCATTCATGCTGAAATAACAAACCTTCGTCAAAAGTTAGCAGCGTTTCTTATTTTAACAACTAATCAAGTGATACAGAAATAAATTTAATTATATTTCCACACCACTCCGCAATATTCATAGCAAATTCCTTTACAAGATTTCGTTCGGGCCTCTGCTATGAAATAAAAGCATCAATCTACTTATTTTAAATAGAAAGGTGTTTTGGTTGCATTTCGAAGCCTATTCTGTCCCGTTTACATTTACACGAGATCCCAGAAAAAATCCGTTGAATTACAGTGCGACCCAACACACCAGTACTTTTATTCGGGGCAATTTTCAGTGTTCCAAAGACCACGAGTCTGCTTTAATTGGGCAATTGCTATTCCACGGCTTATCTCTACCCTTGGTATCGGCCCCATTGGGATTATTACCACTGCTGCGGACTAAGCTTCTCAATTTACAAACTAATAAATTTGCGATAAAAATGCGTTGGCTATTACGGAGTCATAAAGTAGTCGGTTATCTCCCTAACTTAATATATTACCAGTGGGTTTTGAAAGCGAGTTTAACAAACCTTTCCATTAGGTGTCATACATCAGTATGATACAAGGTATTTTCTCTAAACAGGGCACTGCAGTTGATTTGAGTGATTAATCATCCGTAAAAATGGTATTTCCACAAATGAAAAGTTTTTTTTCTTAAATCAATTACGCATCTACACAACAAGTCTAAGCCTGTCATACTGTTCTCCTGTTTTACTCAAGAACTTCTTCGGTGGACGATTAGGTATATGATATTAACACTTAATTCATTAGTACCTACGAATTAACAATGTAATTTTCAGGTTCCGATTATTTGTGTGGAAAGAGCTCAGGAAGGAGTTACATATTATTTCACGATCCATGTTCCACGATTACCTAACTAGTCTTTTTGGATTTCGCCGAGAAAAACAGACACAAAAAACACCGAATTGTGGACTATAATACTATCCATATACAAACTATTCATATTATCATAAATAATGTTATGAATAATAAACATTCAGTAATAGAATATTGCACTTGCAAGATGTGGGCCGATGTCAGAGTGGGTTGGCGCTCGGATACATCTTACTAATGTAGGTATTTACTTTTTAATTGTACCAATCATTCCGTTCGAGAAGAAATTTGAACTGGTGCATTTTATTTTGTGTATCAGGTATTTGATTGATGTGGGGTTTGGCGATTTAGGAAAAGCAAATTACAAAACATTCAACACACATCATCATTTTGAACATAGATTTTGCGCCCCAGACAATTCAAACGAATTTTCCTCATCGTGCTTGGGGAGAGTTTGGGATAGGGTGCATTATAGAGGAAGGAAATAAAAACGGACTTGATGGGTGTGGCTTTCAACAATATTGATCATTCTTAATCGACAGCTTAGTCTTTTTGAATGAAACGGGATAGGTGAAATGCGTCCTATCAAATCCCAAAGTCGAACGGGGCTGAGAGCCCTGTATTAGTCGAGGAAAATTGAGAGTAATGAGAAATGGAAGGTCGGGGCGAGAGAGTAACTGGAGTAACGGCTCAATAATTCACCCGGACCCCCAGTTTCACCGTCCTTTACCAGTCCAGTGGAAGTAGCTAGGCATGTATCAACTCCATCATTGATGTCAATATTACAATGGAAAGCGTGTGAGTGTCGATGGGCGGTTCCTGTATGTCAGAGAGCATACATATCCCGGAGCGGGAACTGTACTGGTCGTGTCGCCAACCGTCGGACACGACCCCTGCCAGAACGAACCAGGTGAGACCAACCGTGTTCTTCTCCGAAGCCATTAGAATTTAATGACCGGAATAACAAGTAGGGTGAATTTGATTAACATAAAATTATGTAAACATAATTATATCGAAATGATAATTATATCGACCTCACCTATAATAAGAAAATCGAGCCACAAAATTTGGCGTTCCACAATCGACATTTTAACCCGTTACACTACAATTCAAGAACATAACAGAAATTTCCACCATTCAGCTATTCTTCCTTGATAACAGACACCGCTATGAGAAAACTACTGCAGCCCTTGTAAAGCAAAGTCAAAAACGCTGCAAATTACTACACAACGATTTATTATTTACCTGTATAGATGCCCCTCCTGCGTAGATCACTGTTTTTTGTGGTCAGTACCCTCGAGCTCCCTCCAGAAAAGCTAACTGATCTGTGCTTCCCGAAGGAAAGCCCAAAATGCAGTACCTACTGGAGCCGGCCCGGGAATTACAGTTTCATAAAAATGCAAGGGATTCAATAATTCAATAATTAATTATTTGTTGTTACTCACGATGCTTAAGTTAAATAATGAATCGTTGTGTAGTAAACATTTGTGTGGGAAACCGTTGTGTAATAATTTACATTATAATATGCACCTTCTGCGTAGATGATTTCTCTCCAATGTATTCAACACCTACCCTCGAGCTCCGCCAAGGAAAGCCCTAGACCGAGAACTGGAGCCAGCCCGGGAATTACGTTTCATAAAAATGCGCGGGATTCAATATCATTCATAAATAATTATTTGTTGTTATTGATGAAGCATAACGTTTGTTCAACTTGCAAAAGTACCTTTCAACAAAATCCAAAACAGCCATCATTTTTCAAATGGAATAATGTCACAGAACAACCAACTCGACTTCATGCAGCCGTCCGTGATTATAGTCAGGTGCTCCCTAACAATGATATCTGGGCTGAATGTATACAATTTGATTCACCCTCCTCTTGACGAAGCCTATCGGTGCAAACTTCGGGGCCTCTTACTGTACGTACAATGCTCCGGGTGGTCTACAAAAAACTCCCAAGGTCGGAAACTATTTAAAAACGTAAAAAAATTCGAGGTGAAGGCGTCTTGGAGATTTTAACCCCTATTTTTCACCATTTAGGGATGACTGACATCAACGCCGAGCTTCGCGGACCACTAGACCCCAGCTGGGACCTACAAACCAAATTTCATCAATTGCAGTTCATGGTAACTAAGGAAAGTGCGAAGTACGGCGTACGGCGGACAGACAGAAATTTTTTTATTGCATTTTCAGATTCTACATACCTTGAAACGGAAACCATCAAATTTTGGTGGGGTTAATTTTTTTTTTTTTTTTTTCATGCTCGGCTCCCATTATTGAAAAAAACTCTGCTAATTATCACACAACGGTTTATTATTTACTTTACGTACAGAGAGATATACTTGACGTACAACGATGCGAGTGATACAAAAAGAAAGAAATAGGTAGGACATTCCATACTGCTACCCAAAACAACAAAGAAGCACTGACTGCCTCAGAACTATAGAGAGATAGAAATGTGTGCAGCAAGCAATGGTGGGGGAAGTGAATGTTGCTGCAATGTTGAAAGGTAGTGGCGGACAGGTACAACACTCCTCATAAAATCGCTTACAGCTGGATTTGACCAGGAGTCTAGTCCACTTGTAAGTGGTCCAGGAGCCCAATAAAATCGCTTAAAAGTGGAGCGAGCGAGAGTCCTTAGGGTCAAAATAACAGAAAAGACCCACTTCCATCGCTTTTTGTGTTGCTCTTTCGTGTGGTGTCGAATGTGTTGTGTCCGATTTTCAGCCGGTCATCGCAAACGCAAGTACTATGATAAACGGATACATGGCTGTCCATAAGACCTGGATGTCTTATGGCCGAGTAAAGGTAGAATCCATTCCTACGAGTCCTCTTGTATAGTACATGCTTGTTAACCGGGTTTGCCTGGTGCCTGGACCTAGGTTAAGAGGAAACGAGGGTAGATATCTGGCTGTAGTAAACAACTACCTACGGATCGGTTGTAATTGAAGTCGCGAGTGTATCTTTGTAGAAACTGGGGTTTTGACAGTCCCCAAGGTTCTGGGCACCGCTCATTCTCGTGGTGATGGCCCCGAGTCTCTAAAATCAACCGTTGCAATGATAATTCGTGGAGCTGCTTTCAACGATTTGTTACATAGCACCTGCTCCAGTGTTGTAACAAATCTTTGAAATTTATGGATGGAAGAAGGTGCTTTGTAGGTAACTAATATTAGAAATTTCTGTATGGAACAAGGTGCCTTGTGCCCTTGTCATCTTCATCAAATTTATATTTTGCTTCCTTCGACGATATGGCTCAGTGGAAGAGGATTTCATGTGGGCATGTCACCTTCTTTCGAGTGCATTCAATCCCTTTTCTCCCATCCCGAAAGCGGTAATGTGCTCTACGTGTCATAATGGCGAAGCCACTGATGAGCACATAGGTAGTGAACTACGAAGCTGTCAACAACGCTAGATATCAAGGTGGACAGAGAAAGAACTAAATTGACAGAGGATCTGGTGGTATTCCTCCAGCAAACGATGTTTCAGCACAAAATGACCAAATCTAAAACCTTTTACTTGAGGCAAATGTGTTTTATAACTTGGGCGTCCACAGAATCACTTCCACCACCCAAAAGAGATTATTCTCTACCTGGACAGAAGATGTAGCGTTCAGAGACTTGCAGCTCTCTATTGCAATACATTGAACTAGAAAACGGCCTAAATAAGGATCACTTGCTGATATGGTCGGATCCATGGCTGTCCAAAGTAAGAATTTACCTAAGATTTGCCGGTATCAGTACGTTTGATCCTGAACGTACATGTCACATCTATCGACCATACATTTTCCGAAGTGGAGCACACGTATGTGGACTGTTACAGAGACTTCGGAAAGAACGAGAGGCTACCCACTTCGTAAGCATGAAACGATCTCCCTACCAGAACAATATCGGCAAATAATAAAGGAAGCTGCGATACAATACCGTCATCGACATGGACCAGGACTGAACTGTAATGGATCGTACCTGTATAAGGAATCGTACAACGAGACTGAACCTTTCAATAAAGTCATCATTTTGAAGAATAAAAAAGACGCAGCACCCCCGAAATATAAATCCTTGGAAGAGTTGGAGGAAAGTACGGGGAACTCTGCCGAGAAAAAACAAAACTTGAGGGACCAACCCAAGTTCATTCCGAACATTTACAATTTCTCCCTCCTGCACGATTCATATTCTTCACTTTCACAAAAAATACTCTGAGTTTTATGTAGAATTTTATTTAATTTTATCAAAATAAACTTCGTTCTGAAAGATACATAAATATAGCTCCTTCATTCATTGACAACTCCTATTTTTCCCCTCCCCACTCTGTGGAAGAGTGTGTTACAACGATGCCTTACGTTTACCATAGTGATACTTCAAAATCTGGTTTATTGGCGTATATGGGTAAAAAAAGTAAACCTTCAGCCAACACCTTGGAGAAGAAAAAAAGAAAAAAAAGTAGTCTCCTCTCCCAACTAATGCCTGCTTTGGTGATAACCACGGGGCGTTAGCAAAAGACTCCTACGGAGCACATTCTTCACTCATCCTACCAAACCAACCTCATCCAAACCAACCCTACCTTCCGCCCACCTGTCATAAGCCTACACCCAGGCTTAGGATACTATGTATAAAAATAATCTTTTTGAACAGGGTATTGACTCATTTGTGATATGATGCTTTGATTTGAGTGAGAAAATTGAGGAGGATAAGAGGTTTTCTCCACATTAATCCAGAACCACATGCTGTTTAATTATTATTTTTACCATCCATCAATTCCAACTCAGGCTGCAAGCCCTGATATACCGCACTGCCACCACTGACAAAAGTATAGTTCAATCAACCTAACTTCTTTCCCACAACCCTATGGGAGCTAAAAGAGTGGAAATGTTAAGGATGTTTTGTAGGGCAATGTGTAAACACACTGGAGGATGAGGGTCATCAGGAATTCAAAGCAGGACACCCATACCCCTGTCCCTACACGTATTATCCAAAGAGCGAGGGTTCAGGTCTTGGGATTCGACCCAGGTTTACACACTCAGACCTCCCTTATCCACTACCTCCGACTTCCTCCACTACCGCCGACCCCTCACATCTACCATCTTATCGCCTGCTCTTGGTTCAATAAGGAGTCTCTTTCTAGTCTCTGTCCCTCTTCAATAGTCCCGAGTGCATCCTCGCCAAGGATAGAAGCTGTAAAAACTCTGAACAACTATGTTTACAGTTATATTATTTCCACTGTTGCTCCCTGATGTCCCAATGGGTCCAAGTTCCTTTTGTCGACGAAATACACCATGTATTTCCCGCCAAGGATGTAGGTACTTTTATCAACTCCAATGTGAGTTTATGTTGTTTGAATAACCAAACAATCTAACTCATAACTAAACCTGAGATGTCATAAGACCTCGATTACTCATGGAACTATGTTGGGGAAAAAATGGTACCATCTAAATGGACTATGAGCTCCACAGTATATTTAGGAGTTTCCCATATTGTAGGTATCTAAAATAAAATTCTGGTGGTTGATACGATGTAGTTTTTCATAATAATACCTATTAATTTATTATGATTTCCAAACATCACCTTCCTCCGACTGTAGAATTTCTGATTCATTATTTTTCCATTTTGATGTATCTATTCGTCTCCTAGTTTTATTATTCTCTTAGATGATCTTTCAAATCTGACTAGGGGGCTTTTTAACAAATTTTCAGAAAAAACTAGCAGCAGCAATAAATCCACATTTTTTGTACCATATACTATATCGAGGGTCCAACAGCAACACCACGGACTGTCATTTATGGTCACAGTGAGTTGAGCATATCAATCGACGCGTATTCTCACGGCAGATGAGGGAAAAATATTACTTAGTTCAACTTCTCAATAGGTAGCGCCACAATCACAAAAACGTCAAAACCACGGACTAGCATTTCCCCCAGAACAGGTCACAACACCACGGACCATCCCAGTTTACCACTTGTTTTGCATGTGTCTCCTCGTGACTGGCGCGGGATCCCGCTAAAAGTGAGTGTTTCAAGTATTATACTGATGAATATCCGCTATTTTCTATGGTAATTTCTTGATGTATAGTTCGAACGTTGCTGTGACATGTTTTTTAAGTACGTTGCCCATTTTCCAGACCAAATGTTGGAGGAGTGAAGTCCAGACAAGACACTCCGTGGTGTTGCATCTCCATTTCATGTCTAGTAAGTGGAGTTGCATTCTATATTCGAGCACCAAACATTGAGTTTTCCGATAGTTTTTCGTTATTACTTTCAAATATAATTCAACACATCACTGGTAATCGAGACGAATGGATTGTAAGATGATTATTACGCTCAATTATTGAGTAGGTACCTACCTACCTAGCCAGGTACCTAAAGGTTTTTGTTATTAGCAGCTTAAAATATCTATACCTGCCTAACTTTTTTTTCGATACCTATACCTACTTACGTTTCTACCTCTGCTTGAAGATTAGTGCCTACTTAATCGTTTAATAAATCTATTTGTAAGTAATTGTTGTTTTATAGGCAGCTACGCTCATTTGACCTCTCATGGATAGCGACGCGTCGTACCTTCCCTCAGATGAGGAAAAGTCCTCGGACGACATCACCTCGGATTCCGATGGCCCTGTTCAAGCCGATGAATTGATTGCGTTTCTGGGAACGGCGAATCATCCCCAAAATCAAAGACCACCGATCCCTTCCAAAGCTCTAGACACTGCCACAGGTAAACCTCTTGTAAGTCCTAGTGAATTAGCACTAGACGGCGAGTTACTCATTGGCAACACTGGATTAATCAATGAAGAGATCATTTTCATGAACGACACCATCGCGACTCCTACACAAGAAACGAGAGAAGAGAACTTCTCAAATAATTGCGACATGGCTATCAACACTCAATCCTGGCACCCACTGGTACCAGCACTTCCTGTTCCTGTTCTTGTTCCTAGTGACCTGATCGTATAATCTGAAACTCGGGTAATTCCTGGATCTTGTGAGCCAGATGAGTACATACCTAATGATGACTTGGTTCTCGATAACGCTGACGTCATTTTTGAGGAAATTGTGTTAAGCAATGAAATATTGAGTCTAGAAGAAAGGTACGAATTATTGGACTCAGTGCATGACACCCGAGAGGCGACTATCACCCAGCAAGACAATATTCAAGAGGGAATGGCGATCGAAGATGAATCCCAGAGATCAAATAACGAGGTCCAACTGGAATTGGGAAGGCCAAGAGACCGGTTTGTCACAGAGAGAAATGACCACGATATGACCAACGTGATAGAGGACTGATAATTTTGTGATTTACTTAATTAGGTACCTACCTATGTGATGTACGCTGTTTTTCATACAAAAGTTCCTTTCGAACTCAGATTAAGAAAACGTTGTGATAATAACACCTAGTTAGAAGAAAAAGTAATGTTCTGTGATTTAATAGAACTAAGGGCAAACGCCAAATGTTTTACATGAGTATGAGAGTTTACTGCCAATTTGTTTGCGGTTTCATTTTCCTTCTTTTTTTTAAGGAAAACCCAGTTTGCTTTAAAAAGCAGTGTCTCTGAATAAAAATTCCATCTTGTTCTTTATTTCTGTGTACAATACCTACCACCATGAACTGGTTATATTTATAAACCTTCTTACTTTGTTATCAATCCTAGGAGTAGCTGGGGCCAAAGAAAATAAAAAATTGAGAAGGAATCATTGAAAAATGAGGAATACATCGGAATTGAATGGCGAGATGCCAGGAAAATAGGAAGACACAACACGGCGAACCATCAAGTGTTGACGATACAACACCACTTACCATTACAATTTTCTTTAATTTCTTTAAATTATGTTTTAATCTTGTTTTATTTCATTCGAAATGCCGTTTTTAACATAGTGAACTATCGCGTGGAGAAAGGAAAAAGCGATTTTCGAAACAAATCATTGAAAACCATTCTTCTGGCCGTCCTGAAAAGTAGCTAAAAACGCAGTCCGTGGTGTTGCTGTTGGACCCTCGATATGTACTATATGAGTATTATTTGAAGACATTTTGGTTTATTATTTTCAATAATGAACCATTGGAATCGAGCATGAAAAAAAAAATTCTTACCCCCCCTCAAAATTTGATGGTTTACGTTTCAAGGTATGTAGAATCCAAAACAGCAATAAAAATATTTCTGTCTGTCCGCCGTACGCCGTACGGGCCACTTTTCTTAGTTACCATGAAAGAAAATTGATGAAATTCGGGTTATAGGTTCCGTTCGCTGTCTAGTTGGTCCTCGAAGCTGGACGTTACTGTGAGTCATCTCTAAGGGGTTCAAAATAGGGGTTGAAATTTTCAAAACGCCTATACCATTTTTTTACGTGAATATTTTTACGGTTTTAAATAGTTCTTGAACTTGCGAGTTTTTTAAGACCATCCGGAGCATCGTACGTCCAGCCGATCGTTCACAGTAAGGCCCCGAAGTTTGCACCGACAGATATTTTCGACTCCAGTGTGAATGAAATTGTATACAATTCAAACCAAATCTCGTAACCAGAGACGCGCCCACAATAGGAAATTTGGCGGAGATGAAATCATTGCTAGGGATCACCTGATTATATTGGCGGAGTATGAAGTCGAGTTGGTTGTTCTGTGATATTATTTCATTTGAAAAATGATGGCTCTTTTGGAGTTGTTGGTAGGTAGTGAAACTTGAACAAACGTTGAAGTATTATTGATGGGTAAATTATTACTACGGTAAATCATTACTCAACGGTAAATTATTACACAACGGTTCATTATACCATCTACGTAGAAGGGGCTGGAGTTTGTTGGTAGGTACTTTCGCAACTTTTTTCACTCCTCACCAACAATTTCTTTTCAGAACTTCATTATGTGTGTTTCTTTTTGTTAGGAACTGTTTGTCATCGGCAGAATTATTTTAGCAACATTTAACTCGTGATTTAGGTAGGTACCTAGTAACGAGTACGGGGTTAGGTACTAACCTACGGAGGGTCTGCGATCTACATAATATGTATAGAATAGTACATATCATATTATATAGACGGGTTATCTATACATAGAGCTGTGATCTGTAACGGAAGGGTATTCTATACAAAATAATAAACCGTTGTGCAGGGATTTGCAGCGTTTTCATATAAATCCGTTTCAGCGCATTTTGAATCCATTCCCCGCCAAACTGTCCAATAAAGAGGGTTTCATAAAACATTTAAGTAATGGTACTAGTTCTTCTTTTTTGTGGAGATGGCAAATGGCATTTTTTTGCACTCGTAAGCAAAACGTGCGTAAGTTTGTTAGTTTTGTCAGATGAGGAATTGCAGTTTATGTTTCGGATTTGGATTCTACGTCAATTCCACGGATGAATGCCTCATCACGCGATTTGCGCAGTGATGACGTGTTTCATGTGCTCAATTTTGTGGTTTGCCTCAAAAATTGATTTAAAAATACCTAGTGTTTTCCTACAGCTGCATAAATTGGAAAATATTCTGTACAGGTACTTACCTAATAAAAAAAAAATACCAATGAAATAATATTCTTAGCGGCAAGTGTTTGTTACTATAAACAATTACTTACTTATTTGCAAAACGAAAACTGTGAATGCAAATAAATTATTTAAATTCGAATTCTCATCCTTTAAACGGTGGAGAATCATGTGCTTGTATTAGGTTCAAGTAGGTTACCCCACCAAAATACTTGTACTTGGAAAATTAAACTCAATGGCTGGAAAATTATAAACCTTCATTGCTACGAACCGTAGTTCTAGGAACTGTTACTTGAATGGGAGAGAGGGAGTTAGGTAGGTATCCTTTTTTTTTTTTAGCCTACCTGTGATTCTTCAGCGCTGACGGGAGGGGGTCAGTATTAATTCACGTGGGGCCAGAAGATCGGCAAAGATATCGGAAGATCGTATTCAGCAGTCGTATTTTGGATCTCCTTTGTTTAAGGGTGTATTCAGCTAGGGGCTGAGAACTTCAAACGATCTCAGCGAAGAAGTCGGTTTTTCGACTGTGGTCGAGAGAACTAGTCTTTCTTCGTAAAGCTTATAAATACCTGAGAGGCGTGGCTCTTCCTAATTAGGGTTCACTTGGTTGTGGTATTTCGGCAAACCGGGAAATCGGCAGTAGGTACAGTCAAATATAAGTTTGGGGTGGAGGGACGTCCACTGAAACATTGGCAGGCCTACCTACTCATGATGACATTCTGTAATTTATTACCTCCCTATGTAATTTCTGTTTACTTGCATAGATTGCATAAAAGGTGTTTTACGCTTATAAATTATGCCAAGACACATAATACATATATATAGGGTTGATAATTTAAAAATTTGAAGGCACGTTGTAGTCAATATAATTTATAATTGCTTGTTGTTGAATTTTAACAATAATTTTATAGTTTTTTTTAAATTAATCAATATTTTATGAACGCAACTTCGCACATTTTGGCGAATGTGGTGCGTATGTTCATAGGATTAGCATGTCGGGAATGTGGATGGGGATGTAGAGTGGTGAGTGCTGGTGGTGGCGTTTGGGTCGTCAACGCCAATGGTGGAGGCGTGAGCCTCTTCTAATTTTAATTTTTAATTTTAAATCGGTAATTTTTGACCGATCGAAATTCTGAAAACGGATTTGTACACTGTATGCATGGGCACACTGCTGTATAAGGCCACATTTTTGAAAAAGTTTCAATTTAATCAAAAATTTTTTTGAACAGTGCGCAAAAAAATTGTGCAAATTTTTTAAACCAATTTCGTCCAAACTATGGGTTGATATCTTATCAAATCCGTTTTCAGATTCAAAATATCTTGATTCGTTCTCCTGTGAGGAGTCAAGGAAATTTCCTTCATTTTGGTGCTGCCACGTGGTGGCAGGTCTTGCAACTAAAAGCGTTACATTTAGCCTTAACCTGCGACCAGCGCTGGGTGCCGGGCCAGCGATGAGGTCACGGGTAGGGTATTATAGGGTAGGTATCATTTCCTCGTTGTGAATAAATAACATATTATTATTATCTTGTTCTAATAAGGAAGTGTTTTAATACTTCTTGAATAACTATGCAGCTGTTTTAAAGAGGGAGAAAAGTAAACCAGGGTGGGACCGTCCAATGATTTGCGTAAAATTTGACAATAGTCGTTCGGACAAGACCTCGTCCATTTCCCCCAGTTTTGAATCAGACGGATTCTTGCCTGAACTAGGAAGAATGAAGAAGGAGAGATGAAATTTATGAGGACTCGACCTACGGACGGCCTGTCTAACTTGGTGTGAAGGTTTCCAGTTTGTTCTCTTATAAGAAGAGCTCGAGTTCCCGAAGAAAATTAAAACTTTTAAATCTTCCGAACTTGTTCCGCCCAGTTTACTCAAGTCAATTCATTCATAATTGTTAAGATTCGTGTTTCGCTCCTTATCTTGCACTCAATCTTCTTCTCTTTTTTTTTCCACTGAGCAAGATTTGAAACTGGTGTTCTAAGAATCCGGATAAGACGAAATTTTTGAAGGAACTTTCTCCAACTTGAATGTCAACTGGGTAAACGATCCAGGTATAGTAGATACCTACCTAACTAGTTCGTAGTACAGAGCATTTGAAATCAATAAGGATCACATCATTTTTATTCATAAGTTTCTTAAAAGTGATATTATATGGATCCAGATCTTCAAAAATAAAGGTTGGGAAGATATTTTTCTCAGAGGGTTCGGGAGGGACCCCGTGGATTGAATACCATTCATCTATTATAGGTATAATTTCTTAAAGTTCAACATGCTTGCGTCTTATGTTAGACAAATACTGGAATTGGAATTTCTGTGAACGCTGTTTGGCTGCCGCTCTAAGCAAAAAACTCCCCACCAAACGGCGTTGGAACAGATTTCCAGTTCACCCAACAACGTTGAGAGAAAGAGGGAGAGGGGGGGAGGGGTGTTAATTTCTATAGGCAAATCCAAGAACGAGGTGCGAAGCAACGAGCATGCTAATTTGGCGGGCAAAATGGGTGTCAATCCTTTTTGCGGCTGAGGAGGTTTCTTGGCTGGTATATTTGGACGGTGATATACACAAACCGGCCAAGCGCCAGTTTTACATTTTCGAGAAAATCGCGATCAAAGATTTTGCGCGTTTTTTTGCTACCCAACCTCTCCAGTTGGTTGTAAAAATTTGGAAATAATGTCCCCCATGTTTTTTGGTGCGTAAAATCGAATGGTAACGTCAGGAAGTTGATTACATCGATATTTTCCGAGTTATGGCGGTTACCTGGTTTGTGCAAAACTCAAATATTACAAAACGAATTATGCACATCGCGGCCAAACGGCAAAATGTTCGACTGGCTACAATTTGATTTGCACAAAACGGCCAAGCGCCTCACATGGCCGTTTTGTGCAAATCGACTGCAGCAGTTTTAGTAGAAAAAATTAAGAGCAAAAGAAGAAATAATAATCTGAATTTAGTGGAAAACTAGGTATTATTTCTTCCTCACTGCCGGAAGGTAGGGAAGCCTTGATTCGTGAGTAAAAAAAAAAAAGTCTCCCAAAATGATAATTTCCCCTACCATTTCGTGTTCGGAGATCAAGGAACATTTTGGTTCCTTGTCTGTCTGTCTGTATGTACGACTGTCTGTCTCTCTGTGGTCAACTCCTTGTAACGCCCATAATTACCAGAAAAATAATGGCCGAAAGGCTGAAATTTGGTGGGTTGGTGCGGGTTGGATCACAGATGATCCCACACCAAAATCGGTGAATAAGTACTGTACCTTTCGTCTGCTCATGCGCAAACGTGAAATACTTGAAACGCCCATACCTACATTAAATATCGTCGAAATTGGTTAAAACTTGGAGGATCTATCAGGAATCATATTACGTTGACAATATTTCGATGTTACTGTAACTTTCGTCTGCGCATGCGCGAACTTGAAATGTTGACCATTTCCTTCCTAGTCGTAGAGCTGAAATTTTGAGGGTACACGCGGGTTGGATCGCGGATGGTCCCATATCAAAATCATTGAAATCTTACAGTACCTAACTTCCGTCTGCACATGCGCAAGCGCCAGATCCTCGTAGCGCCCATAACACTGCAGATCATCGCAGTGGTGAAATTTGTAAGACAGATGGATGAGAGTTGTTGGACGGTCTCAAATGAATTCCATCAAAATCGATATTTTACCAACTGATTCTATACCTACGTCCATGTTACAATCAGTAGTGAGGAAGCTATACTGCCCACCTAACTGGCAAACTTTTATTGTTCAGAACGCACTTTGTGTTTATTATGTAGGTCGTATTCCGTGAATAATACACCAGTAAAATAGGCTCGGGGGGAGGGGGGATAAATTTAATTTGCCTCTAAACTTGGTTACGTTTCAAAGGAACGCAATAGTCCAATAAAAGCAATATTTTGCTTTAACTTTCGAACAAATCTGGCAGTTCGCACACAAGTTGGCTATTTACCTCCGTAGCCCGATCTGCCTATAAATGAATAGGATTAGAGATAAAATTACGTAAATGAAAAAAAATGTCAAGGAAATTAATACAACATTGTTTTTTTAAACTTCTTATTAAACTTTTCATTTTTATTTTAAACTGAACACTGAAATAATAATTGTAAAATTTGGTGCTCACAAAAATCAAAACCTATTCTTAACGCAATATCGTACAAATTTAAGTAGATCAGGAAGATGAAATAACATAGATTCAGGGAAGAGGCCAGAATAGGAAACTAAATAAGTATGCCGAGGAAACACCTGAATCAGTGCAGCTGAGTTTTGCACAGACCGACCAAACGACTGGTGTGGCGTCTTTTGGCCGCTTTGTGCGAAATACGGAAGCCCTGAATACCGGGATGACGCTTGGCCGGTTTGTGCAAATTACTGACCTTCTAAAAAACGTTTTGCACAAACAGTCTATCAACCCTAGCTTGTCTGAAAATTAATAGAGGGCGCTGAAATCGAGAAACTATGAAAGAACTCGTCGAGACGAATCGATTGATACCAAAAACTCGATTTTTGACATTTTGGCGCTTGGCCGGTTTGTGCATATCGACGTCCATTTTTACAAAAGGATATATTTCGTTGTAAGCAAGGAGCAGAATAGCCATACACACGTTCATCATGATACGTTTCGCTCGAAAATCCGAGAGAGGAAACATTACTTGAAATCGACAATGAGTGTACTGATTCACATAATTATGCGCTGACTCTTCAGTGTTCATGTTGACATAGGTTGATTCCACTGCAAAGATTCTGTAATTGCCTCTTCAAATGATTCATTGCTTAATGTCATGTATTGTCCTGTTTTATATTTTCTAGTCACTGTATTCCAAGTATTACGGTATGAAACATCACAATTTTCCAACCAATGTCCGCCGTTTACCATATTATATGGGAACCTTTCTACAAGTTTCAGTAGGCGTTACATTCTTTTATATTCGGATGATAGGTAAATGGTATTATGGGGGTACCAAATTTTGAATGGAATGGATTGGCCAATCCATACTATCTGATTCCTTATTTCACTCGAAGAATGAGTTTCTGTTACTTGTCAAAGTTGAAGCCCTTAAGCCAGCACAACAGATTTATTGAGCTCAACTCCGCCGTCCGTTGAAAGCTAAGAAACTTTATTTTGCTATGACCTAATAACATTATGAACAGTTTTGTGTTTCATGGAACAAATATGACGGATAAACAAGAAATAGTGCTAATTTAGTTACTAGGTAATGATGATCCTTACTTTTAAATTCAGGTTTATACTACTACACTCGCCAAGTGTCAGTACCAATGGGGGAATGGTTAGAGGATAATATATACAAAAATAACGCATTACAATGATCTTCGGTGCTATCGGTATGGAAATACTAACTACCTACCTGTTAGTGCTGAAAATTGATAATAACATACACGCTGGAGTACCGTCACAAACAGATGCTAGGTGGTAGCACTCGGTGAGAATGAATAGCTACATCTGACGATTTTTGAAAGGCCTGGTGGCTGTTAAGACCCCGCTGACTGATTGCCACAGTGGAATGGGAGGTGACCGCTGAGACAAAATGTGGTAGAACAGCGATGGCACATCAGCTGTTGGATGTCTGAACTAATACTAATAAAACTGCCCTTTTTTCATACCTAAACAAAGATTTGAAAATGTCTTCCAGATTAACCAAAAACGAGTTTTCCTACATTAACGCAGGTTCTGAAGACGTAATTTAGCTGATCTGTAGATTGTTATTCAAAAGAGTAAAAACCAAACGACATCGAAGTCTTTAGCGCAGAACTCAATAAAAAGAGCTTCGGATAAAAAGATTCATTAGATTACATAGGTCCCCCAAATACAATTTACTATTTGAAGTTGTTCGAGTTTTGAAATACAGTTGAACACAAGAGAGGCTGTGACAAAGAACCACATTAAATCTCAGCAGTTTCTTGATGACTTCATGCCAGATCACAGACCGCTTGTTCGCAAAACTGATTTTTTTGACGTTATGACTTATAACATTACAGTCCCGTCGTTTGGTTGATACCGTTCGTTGAAACATTTCTACAATGGGTTAGAGATTTTGTGGTTGAATGAATGGTAAGTTATTCATGTGAATGACTGCTTTGACGTGACTGAATTTTGTTTGACTGAACAGATAGATTTTTAGGAAGAATAATGCGGCAAGTTATTAATAATCGGCTACACTATACTTATCTACTACACCTAACACAAACGTCTTCAAACGCTTAATATACCAACGAAATTGGGGTAGACACCGGCTGAAATGCGAGGGTAGTTGGGAGCTGGTCTGACATAATAATGGGCAATTATCACGAATTCAGTGCTGCATGAATTTCTATGTTTAGTTTTAAAAATTCGTTTCTAAATGTATTTTTCGTGCTGAATTCAAATTTGTTGGAATTGTTCCTATGTCACGCACAATTTTGGTGCTACACTCGACTTTTAAACATGACTTGCCGAGAGCTGAAATTGGGAGGGCGCTCATGTTATGTTGGCTGCCCTGTCAACTAGGAAGGATCGAACTGCTTTGTAGCCTTCATTTCCAAAACATCACTCTCGTTTTCGTTTGTTTCTGGATTTTGTCTTCACATTATGATGAATTCTTCTCGTCGATCCTGTCTGAACAGTCCACGCGTGTTTTGTTACATTTTTGGGTGCTTCGTGGCTTCAAGACAGCGCCAAGACATCACGAAATTTGTGGAGAATGTGTACTTCGCGTATTTTGGTGTAAAACTTGGGGACCAGGACAAACCTTGGGCTCCCCATAAAGTGTGTCGCACCTGTGTTGAAGGGTTGAGACTGTGGAAATCAGTTAAGTAGAAATCTATGCCTTTTGGCATCCCAATGGTATGGAGGGACCCCAGGAATCATGTTAATGATTGCTATTTTTGCATGACCAATGTTTTTGGGTTTTCAACAAAGAACAAGAAATCCATCGAGTACCCAAACTTACCGTCCGCGCTTAGACCTGTTCCCCATTGTGACACCATACCAATTCCTACTCCTCCTTCTGTATTAGTTGAAGTCAGATCTGAAAGCGGCTCCCAAAGTAGTGACACTGAAGGAGATGAAACCTCTGAACCTGACGAGGACCAATCCCCAAAACTGTTCACTCAAGGCGAACAACTGAACGACCTGGTGAGAGATCTGAATCTCCAAAAAGATGCATCCGAAGTTCTTGGATCAAAACTAAGCTCTAAAAATTATTGGCTCCAGGTGTTAGGTTTGCTTGGTATCGCCACCGTGAACAGGAGCTCGTCCCATTTTTCAAAGAGAAAGATTCCATGGTTTTCTGCTGCAACATTGAGTCTGTGATGGGGTTTTATGGAATCAAATACGTGCCATCTGATTGGAGGCTATTTATAGACTCGTCCAAAGCAAGTTTGAAAGGAGTACTTCTCCATAATGGGAATAGATTCGCATCAATTCCTATTGCTCATTCTGTCCACATGAAAGAGACGTATGAAAATGTGAAAACACTTTTGGAAAACATCGGATACAACCTTCACAAGTGGCTGGTCTGTGGCGATTTCAAGATCATCGGCTTAGTTCAAGGGCTTCAGGGTGGATTCACCAAATTCCCATGTTTTTTGTGTGAATGGGACAGTCGAGCTCGTGATAAGCACTGGACGGTCAAACATTGGCCAGAGAGGGCTCAGTTAACACCAGGCTCCAAGAACGTAATAAATTCTCCGTTGGTGAACCCCAAGAACATGCTGCTTCCACCATTACACATAAAGCTCGGCCTTATGAAACAATTTGTTAAGGCACTGAATAGAGAAAACCCTTGTTTTCAGTATCTGGGAAAGAAATTTCCTAAAATAACTTCTGAAAAAATTAAGGCAGGAATTTTTGTTGGACCCCAAATCCGCCAGCTCATGAAGGATCCCGAGTTTGAAAACACCATGAGAATCCCTGAAAAGAATGCTTGGATGAGTTTCAATCAGTTGTGACCGGGTTTTTCGGAAATAACAAGGATGCAAACTATACAGATTTATTTAGTCGAAGACTTGCTGAAACACTTTCAGGAAGTTGGGTGTCTCATGAGCGTAAAACTTCACTTCCTTCGGTCACATTTAGGATATTTTCCTGAAAATTTGGGGGATTTCAGTGAAGAAATGGGTGAGCGTTTCCATCAGGATATTAAATTGATGGAACAAAGGTATCAAGGAAGATGGAATTCATCAATGATGGCAGACTATTGCTGGAATCTGAAGAGGGACTGTGTTGGAGAAGACTCGACATGTATGTAGACGACCTAGGAAGAGGAAATTCCAGATTAACTAGTATAATTGCTATTTGCATGTATACTTTGGACTTACAAAATCAAATAAATGTCAAAAATACACATCCCAGTTCAAATCTAATTTGTGACTGACTTTCTTTGTTCATATCAACCTACTTCCGCCTGAACTTGCACTGAATTTTTTGGGAGAGGTTTTTGAAAAATCTATACGTGATGGAGAAAATCTGATTGAAGATTTGAACTCAGCATGAAAAAATACATAAGAAACACCTGTTAGATTTCAGACATCGTCCAAAAAAAGTTAAACTGCAGCATTGTGGCATGCTGCATTTTAGTAAAGCAGTACTATTTAAAAGAATCATGCGGCAAGCTATTAATAATTGGCTACACTATACCTATCTACTACACCTAACACAAATGTCTTCAAACGCTTAATATACCAACGAAATTGGGGTAGACACCGACTGAAATGCGAGGGTAGTTGGGAGCCGGTCTGACATAATAATGGGCAATTATCACGAATTATGTTTGCATTTTTTCACAATAGTTTATGGCGTGAGGTAGACGAGCATAATCATTCTGAGACTTTCAACTTTGAGACTACAAAAAAGAGACAGGGAAAGGGGCCTTATTGTTTCCTGTGACGTGGTATGGATATGGGGTCTGACTGGCTGGCCGGTGGCAGCAGATAATGGGAGATGACCAGTCGCCATGTCATAGCCGTGTGACGTAAGAAAGCGGCTTTTTGAGTCGCCTTATTCTTCCCGGTGTTTTTCTTTATCCATAAAGCATTTTTTCAATTTTTAATTGCGTAGAGGAAGATGACTATAAAATCAGTAGGTACCAAAAGTATTCTATGTGGATACATGGTAATTGCCTCTTAAATGCAGGGCCTTCACTTATGACTGGGCCAATAACTCAAAAACGCTGAGAATCCCTGCACAACGGTTTATTATTATGTATGGAATTCCCTTCTGTTACAGATCACAGCTCTCCGCGTAGATAACCCTCTATATAATATAATACGTACTACTCTGTACATATTATGTGGATCGCAGATCCTCCGTAGGTTAGTACCTAACCCCGCACTTGTTACTAGGTACCTACCTAAATCACGAGTTAAATGTTGCTAAAATAATACAGCCGATGACAAACAGTAACTAAAACGGCAAAAAGAAACGCAAATAATGAAGTTCTAAAGGAAAATTGTTGATGTGGAGTGAAATAGATGCCCCTTCTGCGTAGATCACTGTTTTCTGTGGTCAATACCTATAGTGAACCGTTGTGTAATAACTTGCCCACCAATAATACTTCAACGGTTGTTCAAGTTGCAAAAGTAACGATCAACCAAATCCAGCCCCTTTTTGGTAGATGAACCGTTGTGTAATAATTTGCCGTTGTGTAATAATTTACCGTTATGTAATAATTTACCGTTGTGTAATGATTCGCCGTTGTGTAATAATTTGCCGTTGTGTAATAATTAACCATCGTGTAATAATTTACCCATCAATAGTACTTCAACGTTTGTTCAAGTTCACAAGTACCTACCAACAAAATCCAATAGTCCATCACTTATCAAATGAAATAATATAGCAGAGCAACCAACTCGACTTCACACAGCCATCCTTGATTATAATCAGGTGCTCCGTAGAGTTATGATATCCCGGCCGGATTTATACCGTTTGATTCACGATCGTGTTGACGAAGCTTTTTGGTGCACACGAACGGCTGGACGAACAATGCTCCGGGTGGTCTAAAAAAATTGTTTAGCTCAAAAAAATTTAAAAACTAAAAAAAAAACAATACCCTTCAGTCGAATTTTTTCGAGATACGGCGTTCTGAAAATTTCAACCCCTATTTTGAACCCCTTAGAGATGACTGACAGTAACGTCGAGCTTCGAGGACCAACTAGACCCCGAACGGAACCTATAACCCGAATTTCATAAATTTTTATTCAGGGTAATTAAGAAAAGTGGCCTGTACGGCGGACAGACAGAAATATTTTTATTGCATTTTCGGATTCTACACATCTTGAAACGTAAACCATCAAATTTTGAGGGGGTTAGAATTTTTTTTTTCTTTCTCGATTCCAATGGTTCATTATTGAAAATAATAAACCAAAATCATGCTCACACACTGTAACTATAGCGTATGTGCAAGAACGCTCAATTTTTGTTGCAGAGTTGTTGCCCCATCACTAGTAAACATGCTCAGGTCAGACCATAGTATAATATTATCTGGTTTACTAATCAACTTGGACTGCGATATAACTGGATCCAATGCACCAAAAAATAGAGGTATACAGTATTAGGATAAACATAATATCAACCCAAATCTCATTCCAGGAGACACAACTTCTAATTCTCAGTTACCCTGATCTCCCCAAAACCCGGACCGTTGAGAAGAAATACAATAACATTATCCCGTACCTGGTACCTTCTCCACAGTGAAACAAAACCAACCCTTTGTTTAATACCAGCGAAAACAGATTTATATTATTGCTCGACCCAAGCTAATGAATGGAGCAATAGCTAGGGTAACGCATTATTCATGCAAAAGCCCTTATGTTCAGATACCAACGGGAGCTTCGGAGGGTCGAGAAACCACCTTCACAGTCTTCGAGCTATGTTAACTATTTAGCTGAGCCGTTAGGAATGTTTTCTGCATGCTAACGCCATTTAAACTCTGAAAGTTAATCAGCGCCCTCCATTACAGAATGGAGGCCTATATTGAAACGGTCCAACAATATGATCCTTTATAAGAATACGAGAATTCAAGCTTCAGTAGTTCTATTTTAGCTTAAAACATTTTCGTTGAGTTAGAGGTCCGAAAAGACGTGGTTTTAGAGAATCACGAAAAGCTCATGTACGTGTACTTGGATCAAGGGAAAATTGAATGCCCATCATGAGACTTTGTTGCTACTCAGTGGCAGTGTGTAACAATGGAGTAATATTATTTGTCTGTGGAGGTTTTTCTTTGCGGGCTTAATGTCACAAAATTGAGAAGTGCCGTTCACTCAATGCATCTGTAGTTAAGACTTTTTTTCCCCATTCCCACAGTCTCTCGATTTAGCCAACCCTGTAGGTCAGAAATACCGGAGAAAACAAGTATAACTGTTTCTGTGCACAGTGCCCTCAAGGAAACCAATAGATACACAAGTCCATATTAATTTACAGTATCGCGCAGAGGGGTAATCACAGAGGTTTTTTGATTCGAGGTTTTATTATCCAATGAAAGAGAATGGTGAAGCTATGTACTAGGGATCATTGCGGTTCTTATGGGACATTGAAGTCCCTTAGCATACAAACATGGGCCGAACACAAAAGGCGGCAACGGCCACAAGTTCGGTGGATTTCCTGGAGAGTCGAGTCAGTGAGAAGATTTTCATTTAGTGACAGCTATTGCAAGGTTAAATATTGAGTGAATCTGCATTATAAAAGATACGCTCATTCAGGACATAGAATGAGGCAGCGGCTAAAGATCACATATCCAGTGGTAAGGAGCATACGTTAGCGATAAGGAAGCGTTTTAAATACACAGGTGTTGTAACGACTAGGATGGAGCTAAATGAATCTCAATATTCGGAGCGTAATAACATCGTAAATCCGAAAGTACAATAAAAAAATGTCTGCCTGTCCGCCGTACTTAGCACTTTTCTTAGTTACCATGAACCAAAGTCGATGAAATTTGGTTTATAGGTCCCGTTCGGGGTCTAGTTGGTCCTCAAAGCAAGGGGTTACTGTCAGTCATCTCTAAGGGTTTCAAAGTAGGGGTTGAAATGATCAGAACGCCTTAGCTCGAAAACTTTCAATATACGGTTTCATTACATGGTTTTTTTACGTTTTTAAATTTATCTTCGACTAAAGAATTTTTTGAGAACACCCGGAGCATTGTACGACCAGCCGTTCTTTGGCACCGAAAAGCTTCATCAATGCGATCGTGAATCAAACGGTATAAATCCCGCCCAGATATCATCGCTAGGGCTGATTATAATCAAGGATGGCTGTATGAAGTCGAGTTGGTTGTTCAGTGATATTATTTCCTTTGAAAAATGATGGATCTTTTGGATTTTGTTGATAGGTAGGTTTTTTTGATAGGTTTGCAACTTCAACAAACGTTGAAGTATTATTATTGATGGGAAAATTATTACACATCGGTTAATTATACTATCTACGTAGAAAGGACACCTATACAGGTAAATTATTACACAACTGTTTATTGATTGCCTTATGATTCATGAATAACTACAAATAATTAATGATTGAATTATTAAATCCCACGCATTTGCAGGCAACTTTAATTCCGAGGCTATTTAGGGCTTTCCTGGGGGGAAGAGCTCGAGGGAATTGACCATAGAAAACAGTGATCTACGCAGAAGGGGCATCTACACAGGGTAATAATAAACCGTTGTGTTATAATTTGTAGCGTTTCATACATAGCGTACTTGATCCTATACCAAAAAAAGGCTGCAAAAACATCCTGAACCCATCAGTGTTCCATTCCGCAAATCTTGCCTGCGTATATACGTCAGCCCTTTTAGGGTTCCCGCTTTTGGTTAATTATTTTCAATAATGAACCTTTGGAATCGAGCATGCAAAAAAAAAAAAGTTTAACCCCCCCCCCCCCCCCCGAAAAGCCGTAAAAAACGCTACAAATCCCTGCACAACGGTTTATTAATTTGAGCAGAATACCCTTCTGTTACAGATCACAGCTCTCTGTATAGATAACCCGTCTATATAATATAATGTGTACTATTCTATACATATTATGTAGATCGCAGATCCTCCGTAGGTTACTACCTAACCCTGTACTCGTTACTATGTACCTACCTAAATCGCGAGTTAAATGTGGCTAAAATAATTCTATCGATGACAAACAGTAACTAAAATGGCAAGGAGAAACGCAAATAATGAAGTTCAGAATGGAAATTGTTGATGTGGAGTGAAAATCGTTGTGTAATAATTTACCTGCATAGATGCCCCTTCTACGTAGATATATAATGAACCGTTGTGCAGTAGTTTATCATTGCGTAATAATTTACCGTTGTTGGATCACCTGATTATAATCACGGATGGATGTATGACGTCGAGTTGTTTGTTCTGTGATATATTATTTCATTTGAAAAATGATGGATCTTTTGGGTTTTGTTGATACTTTTGCAACTTGAACAAACGATGAACTATTATTGGGTAAATTATTACACTACGGTTTATTATTTGCCCTATGCTTCATGAATAACTACGAAGAATGATGAATGATGAATTATTGAATCCCGCGCATTTCTATGAAACTTTAATTCCCGGCCGGCTCCAGTACTCGATTTAGGGCTTTCCTGAAGGGAGCTCGTAGGTACTGACCACAGAAAACAGTGATCTACGCAGAAGGAGCATCTATACAAGTAAATAATAAACCGTTGTGTAATGAATTGCAGCGTTCTGTATTCGATTTTCGGATTCTACGTACCTTGAAACGTAAACCATCACATTTTGAGGGGTTAAAAAATGTCTCTTTCATGCTCGATTCCAAAGGCCAAAACCAAAACCAAACCAAAATCCTCTAATAAACCATAGTTAGAAAATGCAGTACACTTCAATAATTTTGCTCATTGCAACCGTCATTTTGTATCGTACGTTGATGAGGATTTCTAGAGTACCTATTCCGGACATAACGATGATCTAGTCAGATTGAAGGTTTACCTGAACAGATATATATTATAGGCAAATCGTGTGGATGAAAACAAGGTCTTTGGAACAACAAACTGAAGTCGGCGGCTTTGACAGGACGTTTGTCGCCTGCTTCAAGTGATAAAATTTAAAAAAAATATGCGTCCGCATAGATGAAAATAAAAGAAGAAAAATTCTAATAACAAATATTGATATTACTCACCATAATAGGGGTACTTTATCCATTTTGATTACTGTCATCAGTCATCAAGTACCTAACTGTAATATTGATTGGAACGGAATGTTGAAGGGAAACGCAAATATCTGTCAGCCGGGTTATTAGTAATGTAATAGATCTGACAAAATGAGGGACGCTTTTTCGCGATGGATATTCCTTATTGGAGAGTTGGAAGCGCGGGGCCAACTTTTGCACTCAGAAAGTTTGATGCCCGTGACAAATTAGGTGATGAGCGAAGGATTCAAACGAAGCGAGTGTCGAATGGTAAGAAACGAGAATAAATGGCGTGCCGTTTTCCACGCTTGGAAAGAAAGAAGGACCCAATCTACGGAGCCCTGGAAACCGAAAAGGGGTGGAGCGGAGGAGTGGGATATTTCCTCAAGCCATCATTTATTTCGCTTGTGGGACAGAGACAGACCCCTCTCCTCCCCTCGTTGGCCTGCCGTCACGCGGAAAAAGAACAAATATAGCTATATCTAAGAGATAATAATTCAATTACTGCCCCTCCTTCCCCATCATCAACCACTACCGTGACACACTTTTAACAAAGGTACTGGCGAACGATCAGTTGAGATGAATGAGGCGATTTATCACAGCAAGTGTCTATAAACAAACCCGTGATTCCATACAAATTTTCGCGAGGAATAAACCTATATGCAATGGATTTTTTTCCATCATTCTGCTCTACCGTCTCATTCTCACTCGCTTATGTCGAAAATGGGTTCTTACTTCGAAGTGATTTGGATATTGTGAATAATCTTTGTTCTGTCAGGGAGAGGTAATTGCTGTGATCCTACAAGTAGGGTAGGTTTAGGTAGGTTGAAGGAGAGGATGTGTGCTCCGTAGGAGTCTTTTCGGATAGCTAACGTCCTGCGGTTACCACCACAGCAGCCGTTCGAGGAAGAGGCGTCCCACGGTTATCACCACAGCAGATGCCAAGGGAGAAGGATCCTAGCACCCCGTGGTTATCACCATAGCGAGTGGTAGAGGAAGGAACGCCCGAGGTTACCACCACAGCAGATGCGAAGGTAGGCCAAATGGTAGGAGAGAGAGAGAGGGAGAGCGAGAGAGCATAAGGTGAGTGAGAGTGAAGTCGTAGGTAAGAGGGAGGTCGGTCGAACGAAGAGATGGTTGAGCCAAGAGCATTATAAAGGCGCCTCCACCTCGTCCCTCGCCATCAACGGTCGTTAACGGCGGTTGGGAGTTCGATGGAGGGGAACCCTTCTAGGCTTTAGCCGAGGCGTCGCACAGCTCGTCTTTCTTCGTGCTTATTGGTTAAATCTATATTTACAAGCATATGTGAGTGGTAATAACATACGTATATCAAAATTTCGACGTTATAGTATGCAATCAAGCTGGCCATCCAAACGTTTATGCGAGAGGGATAAGTCGGCAACATTTCTTCTTGTTACCAACGGCAGCAAGTTTGATTGATTCCTTCACCAGGTTTGGGAAATTAATGTTTCCCGACGGGATTCCCAGCTTAAACGCGGTATGCCGAACTTATCCCGTACCGTGAATGAGAAGTCGACACAGATATCCATGGCCATCCAGCCAATTACCTTATTCAATTTCGTCTCGAAATCTCAATCATCGGTTCCTCAGGGGCTGCAGGTAATTCGTGGAGAAAGGACACGCCCATGGGAAATTCCCTCTGTTTCACTCCCTGCGTATGTTATCGTTCGAGCAAGTTCAGAGGGAATAACGAATTGGCGAATTCTGCATCATTCATAAATTAGTTTCGCGACAAAGGGTTGATATCAGATTGGCACAAGGTGGTAGTGCCTAGGAGTATCGCAAACGCTGTTGAAAGTTCGGTGGAAGGAGGCGATGACAGGTCGGGAAGCTCAACCCCTCAGTTAAATGCAATATTCTCCACCGGGACGTTTACCACAATCATGCAGAGCGCCGGTTGTGAGCCAGAATCTTCTAATTAAGGCGGTTGCATTCAAACCTCGGTGGCCCTTACGAAGCATTTCCCCAACGGACCAATTAGCCTTCAACGATTGCATTAAAGCAGCGAACATTCAAACGGATGAAGCATTTTGATTTAGGGACTTCTCGTCTGACAAGCTTGGAGGGTCGGTTGTGCGGTTAACCGCAATGTTTCAACCACCAATCGCTTCCACTTGGATGCAACCGCGAAATCAACGATTAGATACCAATGAAACAATACGGATAAACAATGACTTGATCTGGTATCCAAGTACTAATAGCTCGTAATATTCCATTGATCCAGATTGCAGCTCATGGCAATACCATAATTATTATATGCTAAATATCAACAGGCAATGATGATATTTCAGAAACTCGGCGCCGCGCGCCTCGCAACCCCCCACCCCCTCCCCCAAACACACGGATGTTCTCTACTTAAAGCCTGACGGCTAAAATTATAAAAACATGGAACATGCTTTAGCCGTCTGGTGGAACAAAATGTGATAACTAAGAAGCAGTCCCTAGAAGCTTCTCCAAACGACCAAACGATAGTAACCGGTCTACTACGACCTCACTCTACCTATAAACGAACTCGCCAACAACAAGCGGCCATATTGTTAGGTTTAACGAAAGTTGTTTAAGTTCATTAACAACTTGGCGTAGGTATAACTCAGCTTCCTTCGTTCTAATAGCGGTTTGGGCAGCATACAATTTTGCCATAAGACTTTTTTAAGACTTTCTGGCATAAGAGCTTTCCAAAGAGTTGAGCACGATTTCCGTGGGGTGAAAACTGAAACAGTTACATTTCCCTATAACAACGACTGGGTTGTACTGGAAAATTCACCTAAAATATGCGCTACTTTGGTTTCACATTTTCGTAACCCAATTTTGTAACGTTTTCAGGTAGTTAGGTCATGGCTAAAGCATGTTCCGTGCTAAACAATAAGAAAAAGCAGACGAGTACCTACTTACAGAAAACCAATTGGTTACTTGATGTCTGAAACGCAAAATTCGTGTTAAAATTTAATGTTGGAATAAAATTTTCATTTTTTCACTCTTCGTTAGTGAGGAAGCAAAAGTACAGCCATACACCGTCTGTCGGCGTAAATCTTTAGTTGGCATGTCACGGCTTGAATGTGAGGTAAGTATTGAAGATTACAACACTAATCATACGTTCATACGGATCATACGTTCCCAATGAAACTGAATCTTATCAGCAACGTACTGCATCTTTTTGCAGCGCGAGTCTGAAATACGTAGGTAAATGTTACTTATTTTTTTTTTTTTTTTCATTTTTCATTGACCACCAAACCAAAAGGTCATCCGAGTATCACAGGTAAGCTGTGGATACAAATCTACATAAAACTTGAAACACTATTATTGAAACTAAATAAAAATGCAGCATACTATTACGCAACGCTATATATAGATAATCCCGTATAGATAATCCTTCTGCATAGATCACTGTTTCTGTGGTCAGTACCTACCCTCGTGCTCCCCCCAGGAGAGCCCTGAATTGAGATCCGGTGCCGGCCTGGCAACAGTTACATAAAAATGTATTTTCCTACCATCCCAACCCCTGTAATGCGTCATATCTGCCACACGAACCTCTCATCCGGTCATTTTTGACAATCTGACGGTAGCTGAACCTAAGTAGCACCCTCGACATATTTCCGAATTTCCACCTATTTGGATGATTCGTTTAGCCGTAACAGCAACCTGTACCTGTCTTCAAAATGGTAAAAACGCTGCAAATTATTACACAGCTGTTTATTATGCCCCTTATGCGTAGATCACTGTTTTCTGTGGTCAATACCTACCCTCGAGCTCCCCCCTGGAAAGCCTAAATCGAGTAGGCACTGGAGACGGCCCGGGAATTAATGTTTAATAAAAAAGCGCGGGATTCAATAATTCAATCATTAATTATTTTTAGTTATTCATTTACCTTATAAGGTAAATAATAAACCGTTGTGTAATAAACAGTTACGTGATAAACCGTTGTTTAATAAACAGTTGTGTAATAATTTACCCTTATAGACTCTTCTTCTGCGAAGATCAATTTTCTTCAATACCTTCAAAACCCTCGAGCTCCCCCCTGGTAAACCCCAAATCAAGAACTGGAGCCAGCCCGGGAATTGCATTTCATGAAAATGCGAGGGATTCAATAATTCCATCATTAATTATTTGTTGCTATTCATGAAGCATACAGTTTTTTCAAGTTGTAAAAGTACCTATCAACAAAATCCAAAAGCATAATTTTTCACATGGAAGAATAAATATAACAGAACAATCAACTGGACTTCATACAGCCATCCGTCATTATAATCAGGTGATCCCGAGCAATGATATTTATATGGGCCAGATTTATACGGTTTGATTCACGATCATGTTGACAAAGCTTTTTGGTGTGAACGAACGGCTGGTCGTACAATGCTCCGGGTCGTCTCAAAAAATTCTTTAGTTCAAGATCAATTAAAAAAGTAAAAAAACGTGGTAAGTCCTTGTCAGATGGATTTCCAGGACTTCCTAATTGCACCCCTCCCACCTGGTCGGGACCCCATTGTCCAGTGTCACGTAGCATGTGCTGGAATCTTTGAAAAATCATAGAAGAAGAACTATTCATCATAGAAGAGTGCGGCTAGTCTAAATGTTCTAGAATGGAACCTACTTTCATTTAAAAATAAATAAGATAAATACGTGCGCATATCCCACTGGCATCATCTCGTCCGGTTAATCGAAAATCAGGAAGCCCGAGAGTTATAAATAGGCTGGTTAAGTGGTATGTTAGTTTCGTACACAGCATCACCATGTAGTTTGATACCGACAATGATGTCACTGACGATTTTCACTCAAGCAAGCACTTCAGACAGGCACCAGCCTCGGTACGTCCGGATAATGGAGGGTCCGGATAGTCGAAGCACTTCTGTGAACACTTCATATTGTTGACAGTGATACGATATTACTTTTTTAATGTTAAATGTGTGCATAAATATGTGCTCTTCCTATCCCTTGCTTCAGTGTCTAATATGATGGCTTTTGGAGGAAAAATACGGAAAATTTCCACGCACACTTATCCGCCATACTTATGACGCAAATTACTTGGTTTTGCGTATTAACCTCTCTGAACTAGCGTAATCGAAAATCCGGGAGTCCGAGTAATGACTCATAAAAAGGAGGCTGACTAATTTGGTTCAGTGACAGTCGGCTATGTAATCGTAGATTCGACCGATCATGTTAAATGTTTTGGTGTTCTGATATTCCTTTAGTTTGTGTTAAAAAAACTCGATCGGGAATGAGCGTAAAAAAGCAACCTTGAGAACACTATATCCTTATAACGTCAATCCTAAGTCCGCTAACTATGATAATTTATTTTGGTGGTTTGATTAGTGGAACCCCCATCAAAGACGAAAGCTCCGACTCAGTCCAATACTCCATTACGACCAGTTGTTGTGTACGGAAGTGCTACAGTAGCACTTCCAAGCACCACCTTGGAACAAGAACTGTAACGGAAGACAAGCAGTAAAACAAGGGATTTAACAAGCTTTACAGGAAGCCAGCCTCTCAACTTGATTACCTGCCTTTCACTATAAAACCGCCGTGTCCACAGGACCCCCTTTCATAATGACTTATACGTGCTGAGACAGACAAAAACGAACCTCTATTTTCATCTCACTCTAAGCAGTACCTAATTGCGATAATTAATAGTTCCCACATTGAAATATATACTCGAAAAAACCTACACGACTCCAAATTGAAAGTTAGGCTTCTAATTACAATCAGGCTCACCAAAAATTCTGCAATTATTACACAACGGTTTATTATATACCAGTATAGATGCCCCTTCTGCGTAGATCGCTGTTTTCTATGGACAATACCTACCATATTGCTTCCCCCAAGAGACTTACATAGCCGGCCTAGCCAGCCGAGCAATTATATTTCATAAATTTGCGGTGGATTCAAGAAGTGTATCATTTAATTACTTGTTGCTATTCATGGCAAGCGTAACGCTTGTTAAAATTAAAGAAGGACCTGCCAATAAAATCCAAAATAATCATAATTCTTCAAATAAAATAACATCACGGAACCACCAACTCGATTTCATACAGCCATTACATATCTGGGCTGAATGTATGTATACACTTTCATTCACGATCATTTTGACGAAGCTTTTCGATGCAAAATTCAGGGCCTTACTGTGAACGAACAGCTTGACGTACAATGCTCCGGGTGGTTTCAAAATATTCCCCAATTCGAGAATAATTTGAAATCGAGGGAAATTTCAAGTTAACAGCGCCCTGGTAATTTCAAACCCTATTTTTCACCCTTCAGAGATGTCTGACAGAAACGCAGAGCTTCGCGGACTAACCTTACTTTACCCCGTGGGGCTACGGCTCGTGAAGAACCCTGGCCTCCCGAACTACAGTATTCCACCAAGCTGTACCCTCAGCTCTCCACCTCCAGTTTCTGATACCCATCCTTCTCAAGTCCTCCTCTGCATTATCAGTCTGTATTTTCCTGGGCCTCCCTCTCCTTCTTCTCCCTCCAGATTTGCCAGCGAACACCCTATTACAGGTTCGGTTGCCACGCATCTTCACGCATATTCTCTATGCCCAGAGAAATCTTTGCTGATTTATGTCGACCACGATGTCCTCCTGCCCAAGTAACTGGCAGATTTAATGGTTTTTCCTTATCCTCCAAGTACAATGTTTGCAGAATGGTCCACATATATTTTTTTTAGTTACCATGAAACAAAATTGATGAAACTCGGGTTATAGGTTCCGTTCGGGGTCTAGTTGGTCCTCGAAGCTCGAAGTTACTGTCAGTCATCTCTAAGGGGTTCAAAATAGGGGTTGAAATTTTCAGAACGCCGTATCTCAAAAACTTTCGATTGAAGGGTTTGGTTTTTTTTACGATATTAAATTTGTCTTGAGCTAAACAATTTTTTGAGACCACCCGGAGCACTGTACGTCCAGCCGTTCGTGTGCACCAAAAAGCTTCGTCAACACGATCGTGAATCAAACGGTATAAATCCGGCCTGGATTTCATCACTAAGGAGCACCAACCTGATTATAATCAAGGATGGCTGTATAAAGTCGAGTTGTTTGTTCTACTATATTATTTCATTTGACAAGTGATGGACTTGGATTTTGTTGGTAGGTATTTCTGAAACCTGATCAAACGTTGAAGTATTATTGATGGATAAATTATTACACAATGGCAAATTATTACACAACGGCAATTTATTACACAAAGGTAAATCATTACACAACGGTAAATTATTACACCACGGTAAATTATTACACAACGGCTCATCTACCAAGAAGGGGCTGGATTTTGTTGCTAGGTACTTTCGCAACTTGAAAAACCGTTGAAGTATTATTGATGGGGAAATTATTACACAATGACAAATTATTACACAACGGTAAATTATTACACAACGGCTTATCTACCAAGAAGGGGCTGGATTTTGTTGATAGGTTCTGTAGCAGCTTGAAATTACACTACGAAAGAAACTACTCGTCATACGTGAACATTAGAAGTGATTTTTATTAAATCCAAAACGAATCCTAACATCTTGTTGCTAGGTTGTGTAATAGCTACGCAGTCTCTTGGATGGAGTCGCCACATTTCTCCCCCTCCTCACTGCAGCCGCTGGTTAGGCCCAACGCTTACGCAACTGGTCTGCATGCTTCCTCTTCACCTCTCCTCTGACTTCGACTTCATATGACTATGACCAGAGTCCCGTTCTTCTGCGTACGAGGCCTGGCTCTTGCCCTGCGTCCCTTGGCTTCTGCACCCAGACCCTGTCCCCCACGCCAAACGCCCGCTCCCGCGCTGCCCGATCATGGTAGATTTTCTGTTTCACCAGGCTGATATCCACTGTCGACTCCACACTGGGTTTGAGCAAATCGAGTCTGGTGTTGATCGGGCGCCCATAAAACTGCTCGGCTGGCGATCGCCCCGTGGTTTTCTGTGGGGTGGTTCTGTACGAGAAGTGGAATGTCTGCACCCGTAGATCGAAATCTGTGATGCCACTTAAGGCTTTCATCCGTTGCTTGAACGTCCTAACCTCCCGTTCGGCTAACCCGTTTGTCTTTGGGTGATGAGGCGATGATTTAATGTGGACAACGTTATTGTCCGCGCAGAACCCCCGGAACTCGGAACCCGTGAACTGGGGCCCATTGTCGCTCACAATTGTCCTGGGAATGCCACATCTTGCAAACACGCCCCTTAACAAAGAGATGGTCTTCGAAGTTGTAATTCTGTCCATGGGGAATATCTCAAGCCACTTGGTTGTTGCATCAACAACAATAAGCCAATACTTCTTCTGAAATGGCCCACAGAAGTCAATATGTACGCGGGACCAGGGAACCGCTGGGACCGACCATGAGTACAGCGGCACTTCCTGCTCCTGCGGCCGGTTTTCCTGACAAAACTGGCATGACCACACATGCTGGTCAATATCCTTGTCTATGTTTGGCCACCACACATGACATCGAGCCACCGCCTTCATGCCTGTCATACCTGGATGCCCCTCATGCAGGACCCGCAGCACAGCCATTCTCAGTACAGCCGGGATGACTAGCCGACCTTGCCAAATCAAAATTTTTTCCTCATAGGACAACTCGTGCCGCTTTTCATAGAATGTGTAAAGCTCTGGCGGAATACCTTTTCTGGTCCTCGTCTTCTATCTCACACGCCCCCGGCGCAAACTGAAACCGAGGCAACCAATACTCCCAGTCCTCCGCATCTGGGTTGTAACTGTCTATGTCAAAATCTTTGAACGTAAAACGCCGATGTACATTCCGTACCTCAGGTTCCTCATTTTTCTTACCTTTTCTTCTCGTCGCCATTCTGTAGCAGCTTGAAATTACACTACGAAAGAAACTACTCGTCGTACGTGAACATTAGAAGTGATTTTTATTAAATCCAAAACGAATCCTAACATCTTGTTGCTAGGTTGTTTAATAGCTACGCAGTCTCTTGGATGGAGTCGCGACAGGTACTTTTGCAACTTGAACAACCGTTGAAGTATTATTGATGGACAAATTATTACACAACGGTTCATTATTCTATCTCCGTAGAAGGGGAACCTATACAGGTAAATTATTACACAACGGTTTAGGTAGGTACCTAGTAACGAGTACGGGTTTAGGTACTAACCTACGGAGGGTCGGCGATCTACATAATATGTGTAGAATAGTACATATGTTATATAGAAGAGTTATCTATACGGAGACCTGTGATCTGTAACAGGAGGGTATTCTGTACAAAATAATAAACCGTTGTGCAGGGATTTGCAGCGTTTTTTTACATCATCATCAAGCCGTCAAGAGAATACTATTCTAAGTATTTTCTCGACGGCCTGATAATGATGTTCGATGTCCTTACATCGAAGCGCTCGCCTCTGATACTCAACCAGCTAGTGACGACAGACTCCTCCGGAAGGTATGGTAAGATTAATGAAATTTGGTTTGTAGGTCCCATTTGGGGTCTAGTTGGCCCGCGAAGCTGGTCGTTACTGTCAGTCATCTCTCACACACAAAGCTTTTATTTTCCGCGCGGACGTATTTCCAAGAACAACGCGCGCAGAGAAAAATCCGTCGCACGCACGCGACTAGGTGACAAACAACAGCGTTTTTATCCTGCCGTCGCTCGTAGCAGGGAAGTGGAGGGGATGAAGGTGGGCTATTGACCCTTCAAACTTGAGCGTGAAATTCCGCCGCGTTTTTTTCCGTCTTCCGACGGGAATCCGGTGCGGAGCGGGCGCGTGAAAAACCTGCCAAAGGGCGAAAAATCCGCTCTACTCCGCTCCACGCTGATGTGTGTTCCGTTCCATTTGACTGCACAGCTGTCAGGTTCCGCGCGTGAGGCGGGCGGAGTTCGTGGAAGGACGCCCGTGTCGGAATCGCGATGCGTGTCCCTAGCCTAAGGGCAGAAAAACAGGGTTTAGATTTCCAGGGCGCCGTTATCCTGTACTTGTTTACGTTTTTAAACTGATCTCGAACTTGGGAATTTTTCAGACCAATATTGGAGCATCGTACGTCCCACCGTTCGTTCAAGGTAAAGCCCTGGAAATTTCACCAAAAAGCTCAACATGATCGTGAATGAGACGGTATACTTCCAGCCCAGCTACCATTGCTAGGGAATAGCTAATTATAATCCCGTGTGGCTGTAAGAAATCGAGTTGGTTGTTCTGTGATGTTATTATTTCATGTGAAGAACGCTTGTTATTTTGGATTTTGTTGATAGGTAGGTACTTCTGTTGCTTCAACAAACGTTATATTAGCATAACAAACGTTATGCTTCATGAATAACAATAAAAAATAATTAATGATAGAATTATTGAATCCACCGCATATTTATGAAACAGTAATTCCCCGGCTGGCTCCAGAACTCAATTAGGACTCTCCCTTGGTGGTGGGGGGGGGGGGGGTCCTCTAAGGTAGGTATTGATCTCAAAAACGCAGACGGGCATAAAAAATAATAAGCAGGTAAATAATAAACAGTTGTGTAATAATTGGTGGCGCTTTTATTCTACTTTCGGAAATAATAATAAAACAAAATTTACATTTGTCAAGTAGGTACAAAAATTGATTCTTTATGGTGTCAGTATCCCCATAATCCAGTTTATTTATGTTGGACAGAAAATAAGGTGAAAACTAGCATTTAAGTATTCACTCAACTAGCTAGATGCTGATGTTGAATAAACGCAGACTACATCGCCTGTTTAAAACTGCGGGATCGGAAGACCCTTTATTCGTCTATAACGCCAAATAAGGTATGGAATTAGTCGAAGGACACAAAGGAATTCCGATCCCACAAGCTCAGCACACTCAGAACAAAAACAAAGGACACAAGCAATAATTATGTTTGTTTGTTTTTTTTCGAAAGCGGATAAAAATAGTTGGAGGCAATATAACAGTAATTACAAATTATACACAAGATATAGATAGATGTTCATTCGCTTTGAAAGTTCGAGCCTGGAGGCCCCAACGAGAAAATACGAGGGGTCGTGAGAGTAAACAACCTCCTTTATCGGCTGGAACCAACCGTTTGGATTGAAATTTGATGTACGACATCATACGGAGCGATATCGGGGCGAAGCCAGTAAGTCACATCACTATCGGCGTCTCCTTTGAAGGGGTATCTTCACTGCGCTGTGCAAGCTTTCGCGTGGGCGAGAGTTTCATTATGACCCATCTTGGTACTAAGTTCATATCAGCAGTGTGGGAGTTGTTTGAACTATTTCTGGCGGACGGAAAAATTGTGGCTTCCAGACCCATAACTCGACGTAGTAAACAATGATGGGGATATCTCTGATGGTTCCATGAGATCACTTACAGATGACTCGGTGGATCACCCGTGCGCTGCATAGGTTAGGTACATGACAATGTCCCATTCAAATCAGATCCAACAAATAGGAACCCGTTGGCATTAACGTACCGCCACCTACTCTCCAAAAAAATATTCACCTACTCTGGTTCTCACAGTTGTTCTGATCCTCTCAAATTCCAAATTGGGAGGCACATGACAAGGCGGAGTAGGTGGACAATAGAGCATAGATGAAATGACCTCCCTGATCCGATTGATGCAGTTCTACTGGTCGCAGATTTTAGCTTAACTACCGTCGAAAATTCCCCAAGTTTCATACAATTCACATGATTCGTATGGCCTTCATGTGCGGGCAAAAGTGGACACAAAGAAAATTGAGATAAGTAGTACTGACATAGGGATATCGTCTTCATAAATGTCATAAAGCGGGAAAGAAAAAATATGAAATTTCGTAATTCTTAGCAATCTACAGACTGACAGAGAGAATTACTGTAGAGAGAATTTTGAGGGGAGTCATTTTTTTCCTTGGTTGTTCTCAAAGGTCCGCTACTGGAAAATACACCGGAAGCTCGACCATTGAATATTATATCGGCTTTGTTCTCAAATAATACTGGAAAAAGTGAGGACTGAGTTGACGAGCTGGGCTTTTATGGACCGATCGATTACCCAATTAGCGTGATCCCAAAACTTTCTACCGGCCTTTTTCCGTTCATTTTGCGCGCTAATCGGGGGGATTCCCACAAGACTGAATAATTCCATTCCTCGTTGACCAGGAACGATCATTATATCGTTCAGGATAATATTACGGCATTACCTATACTTATAACTATAACAATCAAGCCTATAATTATAACAAGTGCTCAGCGAATATGCGTGAGTCCACAATAATATCACCACCAACTCCACCTTCAACCACTACACTAGTAGGATACTGATTCATCCAGCATCACACCTAGTAGCTACCTAGTAAAACAAAATGTTTCATGAATGGGATTATGTTTGGAGAGATCGGGCTTGAGGTTCACTCTGCAGGACCACTCATTATTTTGAATTCTAGAGATTTCAGTCCCGATTTTCCTGCTCATGAAATTCATTGATAAACCAGCGAAATTCTTCAATTTCCTAGGGGTCGTGACTTTTTGAACTGGCGAATTAGTGCTCTTCAAAAAAGAGGTGTTGTGCTTCCGCGGTTAGAAGTCCCGGGTATGACGTGGAGGCGCTGACTAGAAGAGGAGGCAAGAGAGGTAGTAAGAATATAGGTCCTCAAACTAGAACTCTCCAGTCCTAGAACTAGAGTCCTGCTCTTATCTCGATGGATAAGACATGGCAGGAGGTAAAGGTTCTGGTTCAGGTCAGAAGTGCCTGGCGTGCATTTACAGATGTCCTATTTACTCCTACAGTTCCTGATCTGTTTTATGAGTTAATTATAATCCGCTGACATTTCTCGACTCAATACTGATTTGATCGAAAACTATTATTCCATTGGCTGGCTGGTCATCTACTTATCAATAACGAAAAAATATGGCGCCAAAAATGAGCTTAACCGACTTCAACGCCAAGCATCATTTTAGGAAAGCTATTGAATGTACGATTTCACGTACCTATGTTGCCATCGTCGGTGCGAGCTCGGTGGATGAGGAGGGCAAGCAACAATACCGTCAGTAACCGCATCGTTCTGCCCCTTCCTGTAACAATTGCATAAAATCATCAGTTTTAGTACTGGAGGAATAATTACTCATCGGAATTATAGTTATTTTGGAAGGAGCCATGTTGCATTGTGTCCACAAAACGAGTAAAACACTGGGTATCACAGAAGTTCATTCCACGGAACGTGTCTGATAAGGACTAAGATGAAGGAGAGCGGTGCTGCCCCACATCCTTATTACTTTTGATAACAAATAATCGAGGATAAGTCAGCCTATATTCAGAGCTATATTAGAAGCTGTGTCATGAAATCATTGGAAGTACGGCAGCAGTGAGAAGCTCAAGGTAGGAAGTGGCAATCACCGACCACACAGAATGGACGCATTCCACAAAATCTACATCGACAAATAGCCGTAGCTTGTTTGGGCTTATCACTCGCCACGACCGCCTCCAAGGCCATCTCCAGAGCCCGGACTACGTGCTCTGTGGGAACGAGTACATAGGTGTCCAGCACTTGGGGATGTGTCCAGCGCTTGAGGACATCCGTGCATCAGAGGAGGCCAAAAATTGTATTTATACAACAACAACAAAACTCGTCAGTTATTGGGCTGCGAGAAAACGAATGGCAGAAGTTGCCGTAATCCACCGAGACATACGATTAAAAGAAACAATCATTCAGACCAGGTCAGTAGTTCTGTATAATGCTTTAAACGGAGCCTTGTGTCAACCTAAAGTCATAAGTACGGAAGCCTAGTATGCACCAAACAATTCTGCGAAGTAGGAGGAAAGTATAGCTTCATCGCGATTTTGAATGGTCATTGCTAGAGATATGATCGTTCCACATAGGTATTGAATACATAATATATAAATATAGGCATATAAGTTTGACCAAAAGACCAATCATGTACCAAATTCATTCCTTGATGTCGCGGTTCCCCTCAAATCTCTACTCTGACCACTCCTATGCAATATAGAAAGATTTTACCAAATAAACAAAGGGAACAACAAGCCGGGTAGCTCCAAGGGAGAAGGGTTCCTTCCATCAACAGCCATCGCTCCTCAACGGTCATAACGGCCGACTGTGGACGGGGGACGGGTGGAAACGGGCCTTTTTGCCCAGCTCGTCGTTCGACCGACCAACCCTTGACTTACGACTTAACTCTCGACCTCTCTACCGTCTCTTGCACTCGCTGAGGTGAAAAACACTGGGTGCTCCCTCTTTCCTGGTATATGCTGTGGTGAAAACCGCGGGATCTCCTCCTCCGACACCTGCTCTGATGAAAACCGCGGGGTGTTAGCCTCCATCTTCCTGGTGTCTGCTGAGGTGAAAACTGCGGGGAGCCACTACATCAAGCGCCTGCTGTGGGGAAAACCGCGGGGGGCTAACCTTCCCTCCAACTAACGCCTGCTATGGTGAAAACCGCGGGGCTTAGTAAAAATACTCCTACGGAGCACGTCCTTCCTCATCCGCCTTTATCCAACCTCTCAACTTTATCCTCATCCAACTCACCCGCCACGTCGTGAGCACAACACACCGGCTTACGATAGGTACTTGATGTATAAATTGCATAATTATTTTGATATTGTAATTTTGAGTGAATGTTGAAGATGTTGTTGAAATTATGAATTTTTTTAAAGATTACTAGACGGGCAAGAGTGAAAATTATTTTTGTATGAACGTTTTCCATGGAGTAATAATCCAAAAGGTGCCAGGGCGCTGTTACGGACCTGATTAGGTACGGATAAGGATAATTTGAAGGAACGCTACACTTCAAATCGAGTATGATAAATAATATTATGTGGTCACATTCGGAATATATTTAAATATAGTTCAAGCAACGTTCCGTACATCGCAGAGATCTACTGGGTAGCTATTACGTTCAACAGTAAGGACACACCCGACTATTATGTAACTATTTCGCCAACTTTGCGAGTAACACAATTAATGTATTATTATACATCACTGTCAGTGTATACGATCCATACAATGTTACATCAACCTTTCCACTCATCATTTTGACTTTAATTTACATAACTAAACGGCCTGTATTTATATTCAATAAATACAGACTGGAAATTTCTTGGGTTATGATTCTGCAACGTCTTCCAATACCTAATTAATTAGAAGCGATATTCATCAATTTACTCCGGAGTGTTAGGAACCAAGAGGAAACACTTATGCTCTCGAATGTAGGAGGAGACGCGAGTTGGTTCTTTACTCATTCACTGGAGGCTGAATAATTTATTGACCGCTTCCCTCTGGCTTTGCATTGCCAAAGGGAGAAAACCCGTCGCAAACCACGAATTCTCAACTCAGCGTCACCTCCTTTTTTTCATGGGACTTTTACATTTTATTTCTCATCATTGAATCGCTCTTCGATGCGTAAAAATGTACGTGGGGGGTTCTGCACTCAAATATTTTTAAACATTTCATTTATAGGATCGTAAATGAATTGCAGAAAACTCTTGGGCATATGTTCTTAGCCATCGGGACTCGATGATTGGGGGCAATAATATAAAGTTATAAAGATCAGGTCACATCGCATTACCACATACAGTCATCTTCATTAGGTACCGTTATTATGTATAAAACAGTCATGGCTATGCGAACGAATTTTCGAAGTAACCAGCCTACTTAAAAAAAAAAAAACTAAATACAAAAACTACGAAAAATTTAATCAAAAAATTAATTTTCTCCCTTCCCTCATCAATTTTTGTTAATCAAATAATAATTGTTTATTGCATCAAAATACAATTAAAGTTACTAATAGATTTTACTAAATTCATCCCAATGTTTGGCCATTTGTAAATCAAATGAATGTAAGGCATGAAACCCTTTAAAACTCCTAAATGTTTGAGACCCCATTTCAAGGCACTTGACATTTCGAGCCCTAATAATTATTGGTGAAAACGATATTATAGGCCCAACCGCGATGGCTAGTACCGAAATGTAATCCAATATAGACAGGACGACTGAGTTGTCATGCTGGAGAGAGTCGATCTGTATTCCAGGCAACGGCTCTCAATCCTGCAATATCGGGGGACTGGCATCCTAGGAGCCGCTTTCACAGGTGCTAGGCGTCCCTCGCCTCCGTAAATGATCAGCAGCTTGCTCGGTGCTGCCACTGTCAGGAGAGCGACACCACCGCCACCAAAGTCAATTACTACGAGTAGGTATATTGGAACTTGACATCGGCGTTTGAGAGGCGGCTGTAGCGCTCAATTAACCACTATTTTAACATGGACATATCTGGATCCATTTTGTTGGTTCAGGACTGGTTTCTCAATTCCCGAATTAAACAGGAGGATAATAATAAATCAACTCTCCGACAACTGGGAAATGCATTTTTATCAATGCAAATTCAACAAGGCTAACTGACATACAGGGCATGGATACTTCAAAACAATCTAAAAGTGTTTAACCCACTTATAACGACAACTTTAGACCCATACGTATAACGACAATTGGATAACCCAAAAAATACCTGTCTGTTTTTCAAGGTTGTTTCTGCAAGTTATTTTTGATGGGCAGCTCCATCTCATTGTCAAAAGAGTTGCTACACAAACGAGGTTCGCAATTAACCTATGGTAGGGAAGTACTGCTTATGAGACGGGGTAATGTTAAGAAAATTGGTTACCATATTGTGATTTGTTACATATCAGACACACTGGTATTATTATACTAAGCATCATAGCTAATATTATTTGTCTTGATATCACTCCTTGTATGTAAAGATTTTGCAAATAAAACTCCGAATGAATTGGTAGACGTGGGCAGGCAGCTCAAGAGAGCTGGAAGGGCCGAGTGGGAAGGGATCCCCACCATCCTCCACGTGAGTGGGGGATGAAGGGAGCAAAGCCCCCAGGCTATAAAAACTCGCCTCCTGCGCCTTCCAAGGCATTCTAAGCTCTCCTTAAGTCGCCGACTTATCTCTCTCTCTCCTTGCCTCACTCCTCCTCACCTAAAAGATCCCCAGACTGGTATATCCACTGGGGCACCAAAAGATCCCCAGACTGGGATATCCACTGGGACACTAAAAGATCCCAGACTGGTATATCCACTGGGCACCTCTTAAAAGAACCTAGACTGGTATATCCACTAGGCATGTCCCAAAAGAACCAAGAATGGTATATCAACTAGGCACATCCTAAAAGATCCCAGACTTGTATATCCACTGGGCACATCCCGAAAAGAACCCAGACTGGTATATCCACTGGGCATGTCCCGTACCTCACCATCCCGTCTCATCTAATCAAACCACAACATTATTTCAATCGTAGCGTGAAACTTCCTGGTCTAGCACCGTTGGTCAGAGAACTTCGATTCCTGGTAATAAATTATTCATGGAGATGTAGTATCTACCAGAAATACCTAGGTAGGTACTGTTTCCTGCTCGACCAATTCAGATGTGCTTCTCTAGAATTCGAACTGCAAAACCTTCGAATGTTGTAAGGTGTAAGAAGACTGATTGATAAAGCTCAATGTAAACCATTCAACGAACCTAGTCAGAAACGGTCCGCCAATGCCCATCTTGAAATGGCTGTTTACTTTACTTTTAGTTCACTATTTTCAATAATGACCCTTTGGAATCGAGCATGACGAACAAAAAGAAAACCCTCCTCAAAATTTGGTGGTTTTCGTTTAAAGGAAGGTACGTAGAATCCGAAAATGGAATAAAAATGACTGCAAATTATTACAAGCGGTTTATTATTTACCCATATAGATGACCCGTCTGCGTAGCTCACTGTTTTCTGTGGTCAATACCTACTCACGTGTTCCACCCTACCTCACCAGGAAAGCCCTAAATCAAGTACTGGAGCCAGCCGGGCAATTAAAGTTTCATTAATCTGTGGTGGATTGAAGGATTCAATCATTAATCATTATTTGTTGTTATTCATTTCAGTCAAATTAGACCCCCAGGGGGCCGTAGATTACAATAAATATCGGAAAGCAGGAGATAACCACTTAGTTACTTACTTTAATATGCATCTTGTAGAAGTATCCTAGTTTTTCACCCACCCAGGATGCACGCGTACGAGACAAGACGATGCGATGACGTCATTATGATGCCATTAATTTTGGTTTATTATTTTCAATAATGAACCATTGGAATCGAGCATGAAAAAAAAAATTCTTACCCCCCCTCAAAATTTGATGGTTTACGTTTCAAGATATGTAGAATCCAAAACTGCAATAAAAATATTTCTGTCTGTCCGCCGTACGCCGTACGGGCCACTTTTCTTAGTTACCATGAAAAAAAATTGATGAAATTCGGGTTATAGGTTCCGTTCGGCGTCTAGTTGGTCCTCGAAGCTCGACGTTACTGTGAGTCATCTCTAAGGGGTTCAAAATAGGGGTTGAAATTTTCAAAACGCCTATACCATTTTTTTACGTAAATATTTTTACGGTTTTAAATAGTTCTTGAACTTGCGAGTTTTTTAAGACCATCCGGAGCATCGTACGTCCAGCCGTTCGTTCACAGTAAGGCCCCGAAGTTTGCACCGACAGGCATTTTCGACTCCAGTGTGAATGAAATTGTATACAATCCAAACCAAATCTCGTAACCAGAGACGCGCCCACAATAGGAATTTGTGAATACGGCCAATCATTGGTAGGGATCACCTGATTATATTGGCGGAGTATGAAGTCGAGTTGATTGTTCTGTGATATTATTTAATTTGAAAAATGATGGCTCTATTGGAGTTTGTTGGTAGGTAGTGAAACTTGAACAAACGTTGAAGTATTATTGATGGGTAAATTATTACTACGGTAAATCATTACTCAACGGTAAATTATTACAGAACGGTAAATTATACCATCTACGTAGAAGGGGCTGGAGTTTGTTGGTAGGTACTTTTGCAACATTTTTCACTCCTCATCAACAATTTCTTTTCAGAACTTCATTATGTGTGTTTCTTTTTGTTAGGTACTGTTTGTCATCGGCAGAATTATTTTAGCAACATTTAACTCGTGATTTAGGTAGGTACCTAGTAACGAGTACGGGGTTAGGTACTAACCTACGGAGTGTCTGCGATCTACATAATATGCATATAATAGAATAGTACATATCATATTATATAGACGGGTTATCTATACATAGAGCTGTGATCTGTAACAGAAGGGTATTCTATACAAAATAATAAACCGTTGTGCAGGGATTTGCAGCGTTTTTTTCATGGTAACTGAGAAAGAAACGAAGTAGGACGGACGGACAGACTTTTTTTACTCCAATTTACAGATTCTACGTTCCTTGAAACGGAAACCATCAAATTTTGAGAGAGGGTTGATTTTTTGTGATTTTTCTCATGCTCGATTCCAAAAGTTTATTAATAATAAACCAAGATTGGTGAAATTTGGTTTGTAGTCACATTTGGAGTCTAGTTGGTCCGCCGAAGCTCTGCGTTAATTTCCGTCATCACTAAGGGGTGAAAAATAGGGGTTCGAATCTCCAGGACTCCGTTACCTCGAATTTTTTACGTTTTTAATATTTCTTGAAATTGGGAGTTTTTTGAGACCACCCGGAGCATTGTTCGACCAGCCGTTCGTGTGCACCAAAAAGCTTCGTCAACACGATCGTGAATCAAACTGTATAAATCCGGCCCAGATATCATTGCTAGGGAGCGCCTGATTGTAATCAAAGATGGCTGTATGAAGTCGAGTTGGTTGTTCTGTGGTATTATTCCTTTTGGACTTTGTTGATAGGTGCTTTTGCAACTTGACCAAACGCTGAAGTATTATTGGGTAAATTGTAACACAACGTTTTATTATTTTCCTTCTGCTTCATGAATAACCACAAACAATAAAATCAATGATCCCCCCCCCCCCCCCCCCCCAAAGTGTCCCTGTGTTTTGCTGTTTTCATTGGTCAAACAATTATTGAATCCCACGCGTTTGTATGAAACTTTAATTCCCGGGCCGGCTCCAGTACTCCACTTAGGGCTTTCCTGGAGGGAGCTCGAGGGTACTGACGACAGAAAACAGTGATCTACGCAGAAGGGGCATCTATACATGTAAATATAGCATTTTTCAGTCAAATTAATAATTGTTCCAACCAATCGAATAATGGTTCCAACCAAATTAATAACTGTCCCCACCAAATCAATAATCGTCCCAAACAAATTAGTAATCAGCTCGAGGGTACTGACCACAGAAAACAGTGATCTACGCAGAATGAGCATCTATAGAGGTAAATATATAGTAAACCGCTGAGTAATAATTTGTAGCGTTTTTTTTTTTCTCCTCTCTTCCCTTTACATAAACGATTAGTTCGACAGCTTGCCATGTGGGACGAGGGTGGGAGGTACAACAATAAAAGCGCTTATGTATGCGGATGAAGTGGTCGTGATGGCGAAGTTGGCTTCAGATTCGCAGCTAACACTGGTTCCCTGGACGACTACAATTGTGCTAGATGGGGGATGGTAATGAACTTGACAATATCAAAGGCCATGGTTCTCCGTAAGGGAGTACTTCGTGCTGACGAAAGGTGGAGCTATCAGGGTGAATTTGTTGAGGTGGTCAGCTCCTACAGGTATCTTTCTGTCACGTTGACCCCCTGCGCCTGTCGTTTGGTGCACACCAGACGGATCAAGCACTTGCAGCAAAGCTAGCCATGAATGGCGTGTATCACTCCTCCCTCGAGATGATTTCAGTGCTATTGAATTCCAAGCAATGCAATCATGAGGTCGATACTATGTTACTTAATCATGAGTTCAGTAGTATGGTACTGGGTACTGACAATTCGAGCAGGTTTTGGTGTACTTCGTGATATGCCTCTTAGGTCCCCCTAGAAATTCGCCTAGCTACTTCGTAATTTTGGAAACTGGAGTTGAGCCTGCGTTTATATGTACACCCTTAATTTTTCAGTTGTTTACGGACTTGATAAACGCTGTTGGTGATATTTTATTGAAGTTCGACCGTACTCTTCGTGCTTTTGTACTGTTAGTGTTGTTTGCACTACGAATGACGAACGTGGAGCTGATTCGAGAGCAGCCCGTTTGGAGCAGCTGGTTCGGGAGATATTTTGAGTCGCCTGATGACCCTCATTCGCGCTGCGCCATGAGTAACCTGGGATAGCCCGAGGACCTGGTTCACTTTCTGGCGGTGTGCCCTGCGCTGGCGGAGTTTCGAGCCATATACCTTGTCCGATGTGGTATGAAGGTGGAGGAATTTCGGCAAATTCTTAATAGGCCAGATTACAGGAAGGGGCTGACGAGGTTCTGCGGTGCGGCCTGGAGATACAGGAAGGAATTGATTGGCGAGTTCAACTGGCGGATGGAGGAAACCTTAAGTTGATGCCGAATGTAGCACCCATAGAAATTTGAAATTTGTTTAACTAATTATAATATTGTACCAAAGTAAAGCATATTAGATATTATATAAGTTGTAATAAGGCATCTCGTACCACTCTGACAGATGGACCAAGTCCACTGTCGTACCAGGTTTTTTCAAATTCATATAAGTATAGTAATGTAGCTGTAGTAATATTATAATAAACATCTTCTTCTTATTCATTTGAAGAATGGTGGTTATTACAACAAATAATTAATGGCAGAATTCTTAAATCCTCCGCATATTGCCCAGCTGGTTCCAGTACTCGATTCAGGGCTTTCTTTGGGGAAGCGCGACGGTAGGTAGGTATTGAACAAAGAAAAAATGTGAGGTAAATGATAAACCGTTGTGTAATAATTTGCAGCTTTCTACCTCTTCAGAAATGATACTGAGAATTGAGCGATGCAACGTGAACAAATTCCATTAAAATACACAACTCAGTTCACTTAAATCCTATCCGTAGGAACCTACTTAATAAGAACCAAGAATATAAATAATGCTGCCTCTAATTGGATAAGTCGAACTCTCAACTATACTGATCTCGTTTGTATTATTTTCCAAACCCTGGCCTTTGTATAAGTAGGTACATTGAGAACGATTTGAAGTCTCATCTGATTCAGATTTTGAGAGTATCCGGATTGTTTTTCTTCGAACCTCTTCCATTGTTCCCTTCGGGCAGAAAAAGTTACCAGTTTAGTTCCAACTCCTTCTCACGTTTTTACTTAGCCGCTTTCCGAATAGCAACGGGAAGATAACTGAATGTGGGCCTTTTTCCTTGGCCATTTCCATGTTTGTTTCTTCTCACTTTCCATTCTTCTGATTTGCTCCTCACAGCCTAGCTACTACAATAGTTTTGCCAGATACGATCAACCAATGTAATTCCATTAAGAGGCTCGATTCATCCTTCCTCATCTGCTGCAAACCAACCCATTAAATGGGGAGAGGAGAAGGCGGGTCGCGGAACATCTGGTTTGAAGTACACATGTTCGGGGATTCAGGGGATTCTTTAACATGTTAGAATGCAAGCAATCTAAAAATACTATTTCTAGAGCCTAGCCATCTTACGACTATCAAAAATCGACCAACCCCGAACGGGTGGTGGTGGGCCGGAAGGGGGGGGGGGTAACGGAAAAGTACCAAAAAGATATACTTTACAAGCTCATGTACACTACAACATTAAAATTTAAAAAAAACCCCATGGAGGTCCCATTTGGGGTCTAGTTCGTCCGTGAAGCTCGCCGTTACTGTCAGCCAAGGGGTGAAAAATAGAGGCTGACATTTTGAGAACGTCGTAGCTCGAAAACTTTTAATTGAAGGGAATGGTTTTTTTGGTCGTTTTTAAACTGATCATGAACTAAAGCATTTTTGAGATTGCAATAGAAGGGTATGGTTTTTTTTAACGTTTTTAAATTTAACTTAAACTAATGAATTTTTTGAGGTTACCCGGAGCATTGTACGTCCAGCTGTTCGTTTGCACCGAAATGCTTGGTCAACACGATCGTGAATCAAATGGTATAAATCCGACCCAGATGACATTGCTAGGGATCACCTAATTATAATAACGGATGGCTGTATGACGTCGAGTTGGTTGTTCTGTGATATTATTTCGTTTGAAAAATGACGGCTCTTTTCGATTGGGTTGGTAGGTACTTTCGCAATTTGGACAAACGTTATGCTTAAGGGTAAATGTCATGGATTTTAGTAAGAAATATTTTCAATAGATGGCTGCACCGTCGGGGGCAATCCAATATTCGGTTTATCTCTTGAACGGGTCAACCGATTTTCAATCTGTAAAATGTTCTGTAATCGTTATAAACAATCACAAGTGCGGACATTCATGGAGTTCCGGAGATTGTTTTACTCAATTTCGATTTTTTTGAAAAAAGCAACTGGTACAATTGTAGCAAAAAATCGAAGAATCCAAATCCGTTTTCAGAGTGAAAATCGGATCATTAGATCGAACGGCATCTAGGAAAACCACTATAACAATAGGGGCCTATTGTTAGCCCATTAATCCTCTGGGGGGGCTCCACCCCTAGGCTGGTGCGTCGTTGACTTTCTACTTCCACCTCGTGAGAGTCTACCAGAGACCCTGGAATATAACCAGGGGTGTTGTTAGTCAAAATGTGTATAAAAATAGGTACTTATTTTGTATGTTTCAGTTACATGAGGTTTTGAGGTATCGTCTTCCATGTTTTTGTGGGACGATAAGACCGAATAAGAAATCGATGTTGACCAAAGAGTGAAAAGCTGACGTTCTACCAAAGGTTCAGCTCCCAAAATAGATTTTGTTATGAGTCAGAACCTGGGAAATCGTCTTAAATCGCCATCAATTTGTATAATAACACTAGAAAAAGTGTCAGCACGTGAATCAGTGGCACTACCAATGATCAAAGATAACTTTGATAGCTAAGAGAAAACAGGAGCCTACCTAATTTGGGTTTTGGGGCCAAAATGGGTGGAAACCATCAGAAGTAGCTATTTCAACTATGTCACATGAAACAAACAATAAATGAACAACCAATATTTCTGTAGATGTCCAATAGAATAATAAACCCATGTGACAAGGACTCTGCAGCGTTTTTCAAATGGAATAATATCACAGAACAACAAGCTCGACTTCATACAGCTATCCGTGATTATAATCAGGTGCTCCCTAGTGATATCTGGGCCGGATTTATACCGTTTGATTCACGATCATGTTGACAAACCTCTTCGGTGAAAACGAACGGCTGGTCGTACAAAGCTGCGCGTAGTCTCAAAAAACGCTTTAGTTCAAGATAAATTTAAAAACGTAAAAAAACCATGCCCTTCTACTGAAAGTTTTCATGCTACGGCGTTCTGAAAATGTCAACCCCTATTCTTCACCCCTTAGGGATGACTGACACTAATGCCGAGCTTCGCGGACCAACTGGACCCCAAACGGGACCTACAATGCAAATTTGTTATTTATACTGGTTGGATAATTCGGGCCGTAATCTTCTGGAGCACTCTTTATTTTTTTAGAAAATCGCTTTTTATTCTTATTTCTCCCACCATTAAAAAGAGCTCGCCTACATGTGGCATTCCTGCGTTTTCATCTGTCTGCGATTTTCTCCGCTATACATGCTGGGCTTTTTACCGTTATAATATATCTAATAGTTTTAGCGTGCCATTGGCAAATTATGGCACAATGGCAAATTATTACACAATGGAAAATTATTACACAACGGCTCATCTACCCAGAAGGGGCCGGATTTTGTTGATAGGTACTTTTGAAACTTGAACAACCGTTGAAGTATTATTGACGGGTAAATTATTACATAATGGCAAATTATTACACAACGAAAAATTATTACACAACGGTAAATTATTACACAACGGTAAATTATTACACCACGGTAAATTATTACACAACGGCTAATCTACCAAGAAGGGGCTGGATTTTGTTGATAAGTAGGTACTTTTGCAACTTGAACAACCGCTGAAGTATTATTGATGGGCAAATTATTACACAACGGTTCATTATTCTATCTCTGAAGAAGTGGAACCTATAGAGGTAAATTATTACACAACGGTTTAGGGAGGTACCTAGTAACGAGTACGGGGTTAGGTACTAACCTACGGAGGTCCGCGATCTACATAATATGTGTAGAATAGTACATATGTTATATAGAAGGGTTATCTATACGGAGACCTGTGTTTTCACTCCACATCAACAGTTTCCCTTCAGGATTTCATTATTTGCGTTTCTTTGTGCCATTTTAGGTATACTATTTGTCATCTAAAGAATTATTTTAGCAACATTTAACTCGTGATTTAGGTAGGTACCTAGTAACGAGTACGGGGTTAGGTACTAACCTACGGAGGGTCTACGATCTACATAATATGTATAGAATAGTACATATTATGTAATATAGACGGGTTATCTATGCAGAGAGCTGTGATCTGTAACAAGGGTATTCTGTACAAAATAATAAACCGTTGTGCAGGGATTTGCAGCGTTTTTTTTCTTCAAATTATCTTTGATCATTGGTAGTGCCATTTAATCGTCTTGATCCACGTGTTGATACTTTTCCTAGTGTTATTCTACAAATTGATGGTGATTTCAGACGATTTCCCAGGTTTTTGACTCATAAAAAATCAATTTTGGGAGCTGAACATCTGGTAGAATCTCAATTTTCCACTCCTTGGTCAAAATCGACTTCATTTTCGGTCTTCTCGTCCCCAAAAACATGGAAAACCATACCTCAAAAGCTCATTTTACTAACATGTCACTAAAACACCAAACGTACCTATTTTTGTACACATTTTCATCCATAAGACCCCTGGGTATATTCTGATCGGGCTGCAAAGTTTCGGGACACAACTATGGCCCAAATGGAGCATGTGTGCGAAAGAACAAATTTTTTAGAGCGAAAATGAAGCCGGTACACGTGATACGGTGGACGGCGGACGGACATTGCATTTTTGGAATCTACGCACCTTGAAACGGAAAAGAAAGAATTTTGAGGGGGTGTTATAAAAATTTTTTGCTGAGCGAATACATATAGTTGTATTATTCACAGAATAATAAACCAAAAGGAGCGTTTTCCTTTAAAAAAAAAAAAACAACGGTAGCGCCCCCGTTGATTGGCATTAAATGATAGGTAGTTCACGGAATTACCCTCAGAAGTTGTGCATCCGTAAATATTATGCGGTTACGGATGCACTCTATAAATTTATCCGTAACCCGCTTGTTGAAGGATCGTCAACGGAAACACCCGTGGTTTCCGTGGTGTACTATTTCGGCAAAATCAACTGATGATCATTTTCACGGGAGTACCCCGAAAATCCCCGTGTAGGTGTAGTGATTTCCGTTGGTTAATCCTTCAACGCTCCATCGCACGCCCGTGGGTGTTTTTACGGGTCGTCATAGCCCCACCCTTGACTAACCCGTAACACTCGATCGCCTCCCCGTAGCCCATCCATGATTTTCCCGTGAATATCCCTGGACTCTCCCTAGGTTTTCTCTAGCCCACCCATCACTGTATTTAATGCTTCCGTGCCCTTCCTTCAATGATCCGTGATTGTAGGGTATCACGGCGGATGGTTAACGGACAGGCTGAGGAAACGCAACCCTCCATTGCCTTTCCGTTGAGGATGCCCCCATAGAAACACACGGGCCCTTTATGAACGAGCAACGGAGAGATGTGTACGTGTACCTACTACCTTCACCTCCCCCTCAACCGGTTAACGGAGACGTCGAGGCAGTGCACGTCTCTCCCTCATCGTCCGTATAGGGTACGTAACCATCTACAGAGCACCCTTTACGGACGAGCTACTGAGGATGACTTGAGAGACGTCCGCTGCCTCAACGGCTCCCACTAACCGGTCGTCGGAGCGGTTATGGAAGTATGCGTCTCTCCTTCGCTCGTCCGAGGATCCGTAGCCTACCGAGTAGCTCGGCCGAGTAGTCGGTGGAGTACTCGGCCGAGCTACTTCGATGGGGCGAGTGGGTGCTTACATTTCAGCTGGGCAGAGACGAGACAGTTGCGTTGTAAAGTGTTCCGCGTCAACAGCACACAGCGATGTAAAAAGAGAACGCTGCAAAGTCCTTGGACATACCTACAGAAATGCTGGCTGTTCATTTCTTGTTTCTTTCATGTAAAATAATTGAAATAGCTATTTCTGGTGGTTTCCACCAACTTTGGCCCCTAAAACTTGAATTAGGTACGCTCCTTTTTGGTTTTTGGTTTTTTTTCAAATTATCTTTGTTAATTGGTAGTGCCATTTAATCGACTTGATCCACGTATTGAAACTTTTCCTAGTGCTATTCTACAAATTGATGGTGATTTCAGACAGTTTTCCAGGTTTTTGACTCATATAAAACCAATTTTGGGAGCTGAACCTTTGGTAAAACCTCAATTTCCACGTCTTTGGTCAAAATCGACTTCATATTCGGTCTTCTCGTCCCCAAAAACATGGAAAAAGATACCTCAAAAGCTCATGTTACTAACATGTTGCTAAAACGCAAAAAGTACCTATTTTTACACACATTTTCACTCATAACACCCCTGGGTAGGTATATTCCGATCGGGCTGAAAAGTTTCGGGACACAACTAGGGCCCAAATGAAGCATGTGTGCGAAAGAACGACTTTTTTAGACCGAAAATGAAGCCGGTACACGTGATACGGCGGACGGACATTGCATTTTTGGAATCTACGCAACTTGAACCGGAAAAGAAAAAATTTTGAGGGGGTGTTGTAAAAATTTTTTGCTGAGCGAATACATAGGTGTATTATTCACAGAATAATAAACCAAAATGCAATGTCCGTCCGCCGGACGCCGTCCGCCGTATCACATGTACCAGATTCATTTTCGGTCTAAAAAAGTCATTCTTTCGCACACATGCTCCATTTAGGCCGTAGTTGTGTCCCGAAACTTTTCAGCCCGATCGGAATATACCCAGGGGTGTTATGAGTGAAAATATGTGTAAAAATAGGTAATTTTTGCGTTTTAGCAACATGTTAGTAACATGAGCTTTTGAGGTATGGTTTTCCATGTTTTTGGGACGAGACGACCGAACATAAAGTCGATTTTGACCAAGGAGTGGAAAATTGAGATTGTACCAGATGTTCAACTCCCAAAATTGATTTTCTAATGAGTCAAAAACCTGGAAAATCGTCTGGAATCACCATCAATTTGTATAATTACACTAGAAAAAGTGTCAACATATGGATCAAGACAATTAAATGACACTACCAATAATCAAAGATGACATGAAAAAAAAGGAGCCTACCTAATTCGTGTTTTGGGGGCCAAAATTGGTGGAAACCATCAGAAATGGCTATTCGAATTATTTTCACGTGGAAGAAACAATAAGTGAACAGCCAACATTTCTGTAAGTATGTCCAATAGAATAATAAAACCATGTGACAAGGACTTTGCAGCGTTTTTTGATGGTTTCATAGGGTTTGGTGGACTATGAGAACCCTGCAAATCATTAGTTACTGAATGGCTTATTATGGAAATTCCAGTCACATAGGTACTTAGAAAGTAATAATTTAGAAAATGAAATCATAGTAAGAAAACTAGATACCAGTCAGATGCTAAAAACCAAACGCCCTTCTTGATACCCAGACAGGATTCAGCCAAAATTTGGCTGTATCCTGACTTGATCCAGCAGCCAACTATTTCTGCCAAGCAAATCTTCTAGTTGAAGAAATAGATGTAGAAGGAAAAATACACTCTTAGATGTGAACTGAGTCCCTCTGCTAGCTCAAATCAACAGGAAAGGGAAGGCATCGTTGCAAGGTGGGCCCAGGTAGAGGATTAGAGGGCTAACAATAGGCCCCATTGTTATTTATTTATTTATTTATTTATTTATTTAGAAAATAAACGGGCAGAGCCCAATTACATATATTATATTACTGAACACTAATAATTTCACAGAAATGATACCATTATAAAAATACATAAGATAAAAATATCAACTTATAATGTAGACAATTATACGGGCAAAAACAGATACAGACTTTATCGACGGACTTAATAGGGAATTACAAATTTGGTATTTAACTATAAATACATATACAACAATAGAACAAACGAACAATACAACAAAAGAATCCTACATTAATAAACTTTGTTTTAAATGCCTTTTTGTAGAGGCCAGGCTGGAAGCTACTAAGTCCATGTCAACAGACAGGGAGGCCAAGTAATTCATATTCCTCTGCATTCTGGTTATGGGGCTATTGAGCAGATAGTTGGTGGCGGTGTGAGGCAACGAGAAAAGGAGGTGGTGACGGGTACCGTGCGAAGGGACTCTCAAGCCAAACAATGATAACAACTCCGGGCTGTCGATAGCACCGCAGAAGAGCTTGGCAACAAAAGTGGCATCAAGCCACCGACGCCTAATTTCTAACAGCCTCAAGCCACTCGTCCTCCTCATATCCTCGATTCCAGTTTCGTCCCACGGCAAACCCGCCTTGAAGGCCAGAAACCTGAGGAACCTATTCTGAATCCTCTCCAGCCTCACCTTAGCCACAGCATAGAATGGGGACCAAACCATCGAGCAGTATTCCAGAATCGATCGAACCAGAGTGGTGAAGAGAAGTGTCAGAGCTCTAAGGTCACTGAAGTCTGCGGTACATCTCCTCATGAACCCCAGCATTCTCATCGCTTTGTTACAAACAAAATCCAAATGATCGGAGAAGCTTAGCTGATTATCAAACAGGACTCCTAAATCCTTCATGAGGGACGCACGCTGAAGAACCCGTCCATCAATGGCATAATCAAAGTTAATAGAACCTCCCCGCGTATATGTAACCGCGTGACACTTAGCAAGGTTCAATGACATCCCATTCACACGGCACCAGCCACCAAACCTGTCCAGATTCGACTGAAGTAGCATACAATCAGAGAGAGCGGAAACCTCTAAAAAAATCTTTAAATCGTCTGCATATAACAAAAACCTAATCTTATCGTCGAAAACGGACTTAATATCGTTCATAAACACAAGGAACAACCATGGTCCCAGATGAGAACCCTGCGGGCACCCAGAGGGAGCACCAAACGGACGAGACTGACAGCCTCTCAGCCTAACGATGAGAGATCGATCCCTCAAATAGCTCATGATCCAGTCCAAAACTCTACCGTGAAATCCGAAATTAATCAATTTGGTAAATAGGCGACTATGTGATATCTTGTCAAAGGCCTTGGAGAAGTCCGTGTAAATAGAATCCACCTGGCGTCCCCTACCGAATGCTTTCATGGTATAATCCTCGAAAATCAAGAGATTGGTTGAAGTCGATCTTCCAGGAACAAATCCATGCTGCTCCTCGATCATGTAGCGTTTAAGAGACGGAGATATTTCATTGATTACAATCCTCTCAAACAATTTGGGCATAGCAGATAGTGAACAAACCGGACGGTAATGCTCCACGTCAGATCGATCCCCACCTTTATGAATGGGTGTAATAAACGAAACTTTCCATTGAGATGGAAATATGCCCAAATTAAGAGACCGATTGAAAATCTCCGTGATCGGCGAACAAAGAGACTTACCGCAACTTCGAAGGAGCACGGGTGGGATACCGTCAGGTCCCATTCCTTTATTTGGGTCCAGTGACCTCAGTCCATTTAGCACAGCTTCCTCATCAATTTTCAAACTGGACAAGGAGAAACATGAGGATTGAGGAGGAGGTTCCAAATCGGTAGGACATGGCTTTTCAAAAACTGAAGAAAAATGATCAGCGAATAATTCAGCCACCCCACAGAGGTCCTCTGCAGTCTCGCCCCTGTATCTCATCAAACTGGGAACCATGGATGAACCATTTTTATAATTAACATGATTCCAAAAGGCTTTTAGATCAGTCATCAAGGAACTCTGAATAGCGTCGACGTATTTCCTATAACACCTACGGGATCTTTCTTTGCATTTTGCACGTAAATCAGAAAACATCAGATAATCAACAGAAAGGCCAAATTCTTTATAACGTGAGTGTACAAACCTCTTCTGTTTGACGAGGTCAATCAATTCCTTATCAAACCATTTGGGGAACGAATATGCGACCTCAGTAATGTACGGTACAAATTTCTCAATTGCCACACGCAACACCTTATAAAATTCCTCAACTGCCTCCTCAAGGTCCATAGTTCGACAGAAACTCCAGTCGATCTCCCTTAAGAAGGATTCCATGGCTACAAAATTCGCCTTTTTGAAATTAAATTTGAATTTTGGAGTACGAGAAAAACCATCCCTGGGCCTCTCAATCGTAACGTAACAATCAAATGGAGGGTGGGCTTTATCCAGGTTCAAAAAAGAAGTTGGGTTACTGTTAATTTTCACTGAGTTACAGTTAGAGATACATAAATCAAGTACATTCCCATAGGGGTTAACTATGCCATTCCACTGCTTAAGACCATGTAAATTCAAGCAGTCCAACAGGATCTGGGCCTTATCCCCAAGTCGAGTACCCTCCATTACCCCCGCCGACAGGTCCCAAATCAAACCGGGCAAATTATAATCCCCCACCAGCAACAATTTGAAATCGGGATACGTATTAAACATTTTTTCCAGTTCCAGAAAGTGACATTCAAATTGGGTAGGTTGCAAATAATCAGGCAAATAAGCAGAACCAATAATAAGATTCACAGAAGGAACAACGACAAAAACATGTTCAACATTATTATAAGAACAAACCCATTGGAAACAATTCAAACTATTCACTACTGCTATGAGTACACCACCCCCCGACAATTTCACAGAATTAACATTTGATCTGTCTGTTCTAAATATATTATAGTTATTGAGACCCAACTCCGAAGAATCAACACTTGAAGTGAGCCAGGTTTCTGTAAATATCAGAACATCATATCCGATTTCGGGACCCAGAGAACGCAAATCCACCAACTTCGTATTCATCCCTCGGACATTCTGGTAGTAGACTGCGAGTTTTTTGAATGTGAAGCCATCCGCTTCGGAGCAGCATCTCTGCCCACTGTAGATACTATCTGGGGCACTCCTCTGATAAACTTTATGGTTATGTCCGACTCCCCACCTTCCTTTCTCTGCTGTAATCGTCTTCGTAGGTCATCCATTTGTTTCCTTTGTAGTGGAGTACGATCAGCGGAAATAGCACACAATGGAGGGTTCATGTTGCGGTTGGCAGCCAGAAGTCTAGTGCTCGAAGAAGGTCCATCCAAGGAGACCAAGAGAGGACGAGGTTCGTGATTTGGGCTCCTCTTCCCAATTCTCATAAAACTCCGCACATTCCCCTCAAAGTTGAGCGAAAACTTTGGAAGCAGGTCCTCAAGAAACCTCTGATCACTCGCCACCTCACCGGAAGTGGTAAACGCTGGATCCGATTCGTTGACCTTATAAAAAATAACATTAGAGGCCCTTCGCTGCCGATCACTGACCTCCGCCATAACTTCCTCAACAGCACAACTCTGCCCACCAGTCGAACTCGCCGCGACTGAGATCCTTCCCTCCATCTGCTCAAGACGCTCTTTTAGTGGAATATCATCAAATTTTAACCCCTTCATATCATCCTTGACAGTGTCCAACTCAGATTTTAACTCTTTCAAAGTCGCCACCATCGAGGAATTCTGAGTCTCCAGAGTCGAGATGCGATCCTCCAAGCTCCCCAGTTGCTCCTTAATTTCCTCTTTGATAGTGGACTTCAGGGAGGATTCCATGGAATGCATGTACCTTTCAAAAACATTCTCCAAGTCCTTCTTAGTAACCATTTGCCCCGACTGATTAGGCGAGTCAGTACCCCCTCGGGCAGTTTTGCAAAGCGAGCACTTCCAAGCCTCCCTCGCATCTCTAGTCATTTTACGAAAAATGGTCTCACGTAATTGAACACAGGGATAGTGAAAATGCTGCTCACAACCAGAGCACTTTATTGCATCCTCACCAATTAAATTATCATCACAGCGATAGCACTTCATTTTATTCCTGTTAAAAGGATCTTATTGGGGCGGAAAAACCCTTATATTACGAAAGGTACACGACGACGGACTCGACAGTAAACCAATCTTAACAAGTCAATCCGGAAGCTCTCACCGCTGTCCGCAGTGGATAACTGACATAAATCGCAAAACGATCGGACCGCCACTAATCTGTCAAACGATAATGTAAGGTGGGGGATCGCTCACCTATGTGACTGGAGAGATGGCACCAAAGACTCCCACCGATCAGACGGATGCGGCGGAGAGGGGGCGTCTGCTTATCAGCTCACGATCTCGACGAGAGGCCCAGCTGTCCACCCAAAACTTCAGTGCGAATGAAAACGAGGCAGAAGAGAAAAACGTCTCACTAAAAATCACTAGTAAGTCTGTCCACGAAATTCACAGTGGTGGTAGCGAGGTAACCGATCCGAGTGAGCACCAAAAATCCAGTGAAACGGACGGCAAGAAACCGTTCAAAAACGTGATCACAAGCAGACGTTATTGATACACGTGTGATTGCCTCAGATGAAACTGCTATAGTGTTATATGAAACTGTTATAGTGATTTTCCCAGATGCCGTTCGATATAATGATCCGATCTTCAATCTGAAAGCGGATTTGAATTCTTCGATTTTTTTCCTACGAAAGTACTAGTTGCTTTTTTTTAAAAGGTTGAAATTAAGTAAAATAATTTCGGGAACTCCATGAAAAAAAACTTTTTTAATTCAAAACTGAATGTCCGCACTTGTGGTTGTTTATAACGATTACAGTACATTTTACAGATTGAAAATCGGTTGACCCGTTCAAGAGATAAATCGAATATTGGATTGGCTCATTTTGAAGCCCAACGTGGTGGCGGTTCTTGGAACTAAACCCGGGACATTTACCCTTAATGAACAACAACGAGTATGTAGTAATGATTGAATTTTTGAGTCCCACGCATTTTTATGAAACTGTAATTCCGGCGGCTCCAGTAACCACAGGAGGAGGAGGTATTCACCACAGAAAACAGGTATATACGCAGAAGGGGCATCTATACTGGTAAATTATTACACAGGGGTTTCTTACACAACGGTTTATTATTTACCTTATGCTTCATGAATAACCAAAAATAATTAATAATTGAACTATCGAATCTCGTGCATTTCAATGAAACACAATTCAGCGCTTTCCTGGAGGTGCTCGAGGGTAGTTTTTGACCAAGGAAACAATGATCTACGCAGAAGGGGCGTCTATACAGGCAAATACTATACCGTTGTGTATTAATTTGCAACGTTTTTTATTGCATTTTCGGATTCTCCATACATTGCAACGTCAAATTTTGACGGCGGTGGGGGGGGGGGGGGGGGGGTTAACATTTGTCTTCTTGCGCGATTCCAAAAGTTCAATTTTGAAAATAATAGGTGCCTAAACCAATACAGGCATATCGTATACCTTTTGGCCCTTTCTGAGAAGGCATGCCTAAAAACCTACGCAGTTTCTAGCATACTCAACGTCAGTGCATTAGGTAAATTTATTGCAATAGATAGGCACCTTTCATGTTAGCAGGGATTATTAACTCATTCCAGTACTACGTCAACTCTAGCAAACATATAGGAAAACCACCTACAGCAATTCAACTGTCCAGTTCCGCCTTTCTCTGGTACGACCCTGATTGAAATAAATACGTAAGTAGATACAGTAGGTACCTATGTGATATGACTATTTGTATGAAAATTGACTAAACGAATAATTATTATTTTGTCGAGTGCAGTAAAAAGTTGATAGTTGGAAGCTGGAACCAGTGCGATCTCAAGATATAAAGAGAGTGAGGAATCCAGATTTTTAATTTTTATGATTGATTTTGATTTTGATTGATTTTTTTGATTTTGATTTTGAGATTTATTGGTTTTAGAATGGAATTGAAATGGAAAGGAAGTTACCTGCCTTTTCAGTTGAGGAAGCGTCAAAATATCAAGGCGGCTCCACACATGCGGTACCTACTTGCCAAGTACCGAGTAACTCGGTGACTCGCCAAGTTACTTTGCGAGTGACGAGCTCCTTGCTCCACACATTCGTGGATCGTCCCGCGCAAGACTCGCCTCGGGAAAGCGAGCGTACTTGTTAGGCCAGTAAAAAGAGGATTTTTAATCGGCGTAATTGGGGGAAAGCTGGAAATGATTTTAATACCTTCTAATGGTCCTAAATACGTGTAATCTGAGTTTGCACCATCGCAGGAGGTGAGCTTAACTTTTGGTAGCCAAAAAACCTCGAACTTTTCGCCCTTGTTTCAGTATTTCGCTTATAACTCGTAAACGGCGCATCCTACAGAAAAAATCATACCTGACAAAATGAAAGAGCACTAAGTTTCGCGTCCAACTACTTACTTATACCCCCGAATCGGTTCAGTGGTGTAGTCGCAATCGTGCGTCAAATATGGGCAGTTTTTACCAACTTTGCTAAAAACTCCACTGATGTCACTTTCAGACAGCTGTAACTTCTAAACGGTCATTCCAATTAAAAAAAGTCATTGAATGAAAGTTGTAGAGCATCGAATTTCAATTTGAGAAGACACCTTAAATTTCAAATTCGGTACATACGATCTCAACGAAACCGGGTTTTCTGATTTTCCGCCAAACGCGTATCAGCGCAACTTGTGAACAGAACTTGCCTGTAATCTGATCATCATGTGTAGGTACTAATCTATTACGACCAATGCCTTAGTTCACTTTCGTTAAGTATATTGAGGAAGCAAGTGATGAATGAAGTAGGTAGGCAATTTAAAATTCTAATCTACCGTAATCATAAAAGTAATCTACTCATTGAAAAAATCGATAGGGACCAAGGTAGCAAGAATAAAAGTTAATCTTTCTTTCTTTGTCTTTAATTATTTACATGATAGTCTTGATGTAACAAATCATAGAACTGTATATTTTATATTGTAGAATTATATATTGTAATGAATATAAATGCGAGACTCGTCGTTATTTTAAAATAATTATTTCCGCCGTCTTTTGGGTGCAGGGGGGACAGGATCTTCTTCTGGCTCACAAGGTCCCGGGTCGGTAGAGGTTGACGGCTTGGGATCAGCCGAAGTTGACGGCTCCGGGTCAGCCGAGGTTGAAGGCTGCAGTAAAACAGAAAACAGCGGCGGCGTCTCGTCCATGTCCTCATCAATGGCTTCCTCATCGACTTCATCGTCATCATAGCAGGGTGGGACTTGGGAAGCAATTTCGACTTCAGTAGGGGCATTGGTGCAGGATTGCCCCTTGCACCTGTGGCAGATCACTGAGCACTTCAAGCCATGCTTGCGGCAGCTGCATTTTCCCATGCAACCCTTTACACATTTGCAGGAAAGGATGTTGAGCACGTCAGGTGGGGCTGGATCCCTGGTGGTCGTTGTTGGGATCAGCCATGCCCACTCTGTTCCCACCCCCATGACGTGGCAGGTTTCTCGCGCCCATACCAATGCTGAACTTGGTGGTACGTTCTCAGTGAATGGTGCTCAAGTGCCGCATCGGTCGGGGGCAATGATGACAGGTCAAATCCGGGTTTGGAGAGGCTGCTTTTGAATTGGGAGAACCTAACACTGCTGATTGTGTCCCCATGCTGTGATAATGCGCGAGAAACCTGCCACGTCATGGGGGTGGGAACAGAGTGGGCATGGGCTGATCCCAACAACGACCACCAGGGATCCAGCCCCACCTGACGTGCTCAACACCCTTTCCTGCAAATGTGTAAAGGGTTGCATGGGAAAATGCAGCTGCCGCAAGCATGGCTTGAAGTGCTCAGTGATCTGCCACAGGTGCAAGGGTCAATCCTGCACCAATGCCCCTACTGAAGTCGAAATTGCTTCCCAAGTCCCACCCTGCTATGATGACGATGAAGTCGATGAGGAAGCCATTGATGAGGACATGGACGAGATGCCGCCGCTGTTTTCGGTTTTACTGCAGCCTTCAACCTCGGCTGACCCGGAGCCGTCAACTTCGGCTGATCCCGAGCCGTCAACTTCGGCTGATCCCGAGCCGTCAACCTCTACCGACCCGGCACCTTGTGAGCCAGAAGATGAACCTGTCCCCCCTGCACCCAAAAGACGGCGGAAATAATTATTTTAAAATAACGACGAGTCTCGCATTTATATTCATTACAATATATAATTCTACAATATAATATATACAGTTCTATGATTTGTTACATCAAGACTATCATGTAAATAATTAAAGACAAAGAAAGAAAGATTAACTTTTATTCTTGCTACCTTGGTCCCTATCGATTTTTTCAATGAGTAGATTACTTTTATGATTACGGTAGATTAGAATTTTAAATTGCCTACCTACTTCATTCATCACTTGCTTCCTCAATATACTTAACGAAAGTGAACTAAGGCATTGGTCGTAATAGATTAGTACCTACACATGATGATCAGATTACAGGCAAGTTCTGTTCACAAGTTGCGCTGATACGCGTTTGGCGGAAAATCAGAAAACCCGGTTTCGTTGAGATCGTATGTACCGAATTTGAAATTTAAGGTGTCTTCCCAAATTGAAATTTGATTCTCTACAACTTTCATTGAATGACTTTTTTTAATTGGAATGACCGTTTAGAAGTTACAGCTGTCTGAAAGTGACATCAGTGGAGTTTTTAGCAAAGTTGGTAAAAACTGCCCATATTTGACGCACGATTGCGGCTACACCACTGAACCGATTCGGGGGTATAAGTAAGTGGTTGGACGCGAAATTTAGTGCTCTTTCATTTTGTCAGGTATGATTTTTTCTGTAGGATGCGCCGTTTACGAGTTATAAGCGAAATACTGAAACAAGGGCGAAAATTTCGAGGTTTTTTGGCTACCAAAAGTTAAGCTCACCTCCTGCGATGGTGCAAACTCAGATTACACGTATTTAGGACCATTAGAAGGTATTAAAATCATTTCCAGCTTTCCCCCAATTACGCCGATTAAACGCCCATTTTGAGGCTCGTTTTACTGGCCTATGTCTCCTTTGAAGCGGGGAAAAAACCGACACTGGACGGAGCCTCCCCAAGTACGGTTACTCGTGACTCAGCGAGTACCGAGTAACCCATCCACACTACTAGGAAATCGGCAAGTATCGACTCGGTACTTGGCGAGTACCGCATCTGTGGAGCGGCCTTCAGAAGCTGTCCTAGACCAAATAACGTTGCTGCACTCAGCACCCTACATATCGGAAGACCGCAACCGCATTATTTTGCCCTTATCAATATGATACACGTTACATCAGAGGATGAATGAGGAAGGCGATTTGAGCAGATAAACTTGAACGAAACACACTGAGAGATCAAGGGTAACTTTGAATGAAAACTATAACACATGTGACATAGTCCTACCTACCAATTTGGTTACTGGACAGTATCTGATGTGAAATGTGATCTGTGATGCACAGAATAAGGGGTTTTAGCTTTTAGAAAGGGTTGGCTGGGGTGGGAGGCAGTTTATCCATTTCCTTTCCTCGTGCCTTACCTTTGTAGTACCTAAATGACTTCCCTTTTTTGTCTCTCATGGTTCTCTACAGTTGCCAAACTACCTGGAATCAGATGGATCACACAACATGTCCCTCAAGAACTCCTGTACTTGGAAAGATTAATACAGGTAGGTAGGTACAACTCTTTGTGCCCAACGTTCACGCTTCCTACACCATCCTATTCCTAGAAGTATTGTACTCTGGAGGAAGTGACTGAACCCTTCCATCAGTAACAGTAGCTAAAACAGGGCTGCCCTCTCCTTTTCATAAAAACCTGAACTTCCCTGGACGCCCAACTTTAAAAAAATACAGACAAAAACCTGGACGCCCAACCCTAAAAATACAGAGAAAAACCTGGACGCCCAACCCTAAAAATACTGACGAAAACCTGGACGCTCAAATGCACGTAAAATACCATAATGTAGGTACCTAATAGAAAAGTTTATTATTTCACAACAAAAATAATTTGTTAAGAAACATACATCTTAGCAATTTATTGCATTATGAATGATAATCTAATGTACCTACATACCTAATAGTGAATATTCGGGGATATGTTACTTGTGACAAGACTAAGTAAAAGAAGCAACAAGTTTCCTCTACATAAGCATAATATCAAAATGGTGAATTTATTGCATCACAACCACAGACATAGGTGAAAATACCAGAAAAATGTATCCTCACAATTTTCTGCACAGGTAACCCGAAGAGTAGATTACAGAGGTTCATTAATAAAAATAATAGGTGAACCAAAAAAAAAAAAAAAAAAAAATTGAACTGTATAAAAAACTGAAAATACCAATATCTAAAAATTGTAAATTCGGTTTAAAAAAATGGAGCATTCAAAAACTCGATGACTTCACTTGTAGGGACTTCGGTTGGCCCCCAATTTTTTTTTAAATTTATTCGAGTTAGCATGGTGCTATAAAATTCGGGACAAGGGTGTGAGAAATTGGTTTTGACAGTAGTTTACTGTATCAGGAAGCAGTTTCCCTTTGTCCACTAAGCTTCTATGAGTGAAAAGATACGTTCACAGAAAGCGTTATGCGCTTTCACGCAGGAAAACTGATTTGTTTTCAAGTTTAGGTACATATTTCTATATATTTAAGTTGAAATTTCAAAAATACGGACATTTACACGACGTTCCCTGGGCATCTCAAAAATACAATACCGACACAGGGAGGCATACAAATATTGACATATCCAGGGAAATGCGGATGATGGCAACCCTAAGCTAAAGTATTCAATCTAGTCCCCATTACTTCTAGCTCCCCTTAATTCTATGCTCCTTCCTGTCGGCTTTCGTTACCCTTTACAGAAAACAAATAAATGATTCTTTAATTTCCCTTTGTAAAAATAATACAAAGAACCATCGCAGTACTTTTCGTTGAAAAATAACTTACTAATTTAAAAAAAAGACGATTTTGGGATGCTGCAAAAACGTATGCCCAATATTCTTCAATTCCTCTGGGTAGGTACTCGTACCTAGCCTTATAAGTCAATCCGCGTAAATTATTTTCCCCCCCAGACAGCGTAGAAAGATATTTCAAGGTTTGGGGGGGAGGGAACAACACAAATTTTTTTTAACACAAGAAAGAAACGTTTTGCCTTTTTACGTTTTTTTTTTAAATTCCATTTTCCACAGGGTTATTCAGTAACTTCTAAAATAGATGTTGGCGGCCATCTTAGAATTTTTCCATCTCTTTCAAGAGAAATTTAATTATTAGGTATCTTATCTTGAAAGAGATAGTCTTTCTTTATCATTTCTGGTTTGTTTGATAGTGATATCGTGTATCATCCTTCGTTCATCCACTACCACAACGTTCATTTGGATCGATTATAGTTAATTTTGATCATGTATCTTTTTTCATCTCATAAAGGTAAGTCGTTCATTGTATAGTATAGTATAGTATATAGCATATAGTATAGTGTATAGCATATAGTATAGTATATAGTATATGTAAATAGTATACACATGTGAGCTGTTCAGTAAAACAGACGAACCCGGGAGACATCTGGAAGAGACTGTCTCCCGAGGGAGACTATCTCTCCCTTTTCAAAAGAGATAATCTCTTTTCACTATCTCTTTTAGTGAGTTGGCCCTCAGGAATTTTCTTAACGTGGATAATAAATGAATAAATAGATAAATAACGTGCTGAATTTAATTTTGAAGTCACGATTGAAATGCATCACCGGTATTTATTTTTATTTTGGGGACCTATTGAATAAAACCTTGAATAGCATTATGAACATGATCCGACTGAAGTGCTTTATGAGATAGTAAAAGGCTTCAAAGAATTCAAGAATTTCTTGGAGGCTGAAGAGGGACCACCTCTGGATTTCTCTTCACCCGAGTAATAATATATAGTGGTACTCCTATATTTGATCCATCACGAAGGGGAAGGTAAGTCGCAGTTATAAAGCGGATATTTCGCTGGGGCTCCTCGTTTTCCGACAGAAGTCGGTGTAATTAGCTTGATTGCTAATCTACTCTCGACTCATCTTGGAACCGCTTCAGGTTTAGCGGCGGAATGCTTATTCCAATTAGGCCCCTCTTGCGCCTATGATAGGCTGATTGGGTCAATAGGCTCATCACGGATATGATTCCCCTTCACGTTTCTCTCAGAGGTGCGAGTCAGTTTTGTTCGGGTGACTTGTATCACCAAGTCAGTGACGTTTTGCTTTGAGAAGAACACTTTGTGTTAGCTGTGATGAGCGACACATTTTCGATGAAACTCATTCCATTAGTTGAGGGGGGTTGATTTTTAAAGCCCGAAGGGTGAAACAAGTCTTCTAAGGGTTAGGCACATAACCTACTGCAAACCTACTACAGATACAACTATAAAATCACAAATTAATGAGGGGGGGTAGAGTTTCTCCAATGGCATTTGCGCAGAGGAATATTTTAAGCACAATCTCTATGAAAATGATTCATATGCAGCAGCGTGCCTTAGAAATTTCCCCTCTTTATTGTTTTCAATTCGTAATGTACCTTTGGAATCGAGCATGCAATTTTATTTCTAACCCCCCCCCCCCCCCCCCCATATGATAGTTTCCGTTTCAAGGTACGCAGAATCAGAGAATGAATTCAAAAACTTTCTGTCCGTCCACCGTACTTCGTTGTCTTCTTAGCTATCATGAACGAAAATTAATGAGATTTGATTTTTAGGTCCCATTTGTGGTCGAAGCTCGGCGCTACTGTCAGTTGTCTGTAAGGGGTGAAAAATAGGGGTTGAAATTTCCAGGGCGTCGTTATCTCGAATTTGTTAACATTTTGAATTAAGATCGAATTTGGGAATTTTTTGGGAGTATTGTACGGGAGTATTGAGTCGGAGTACTTTACGTCCAGCCGTTCGTTCAGAACAGTAAGGCCCTGGAGTTTGCGCCGAAAACGTCATCAACATGAGTGCGATGAAACGGTATACATCCAGCCAGAAATCATTGTTAGGGAACAGTTGTTTATAAGCGAGTTGTTTGTTCCGTGATATTATCTCATTTTGATTTATTATTTTCAATGACAAAACATTTGGAATCGAACATGAATAACAAACAAAACAGTGTACCCCCCCCCCCCCCCCCACAAATTTGAAGGTCCGTTTCACGGTACGTAGAATCGGAAAATGGAATTAAAAAAATTTCTGTCCGTCCGCGTCCACCGTACTTTGTTTTTTGCTTCTGAGTCTGCGAAGCAGCGGAAGCCTTGTGTTCACTTTCGTGAGCCAAACAATTTTTGTCATCAGAAATCAAAATTTCCACTTGCATTTTGCGTTTCAAAGCCTACTGAACAAATTTGGTTCCGTGTCTGTCGGTCTGTGGGTCTGTGAGTCTGTGAGTCTGTCCGCATTTCCTTGTTACAGCCATAACTTCCACGATTTTGAATTGATTCAGCTCAAATTTTGAGGCATGGTGCGGATAAGGCCCCTTGAGGTCCCATACAAATTTCAACATGATTGATCCAGCGGTACGCCCTGCGCATGCGCTAACGTTAAATTCAACAAACACGCATAATTTTCACACTTTTGATTCAATTTCGCTCGAATTTTCAAGGGTTGTTTGGACAAGGCCTAGTGAGTTCCAGTATGAATTTCAGCATGATCGGACCCTCGGTGCGCTCTGCGCATGCGCTGGCGTGAAATAGATTCAATTTCCTTGTTACAGCCGTAGTAAACAAAGATTTCACCCAATTTCAATGCAATTCTCAGGGATTAAGCGGGTAGGGCCCATTGAGGTCCCATATAAATTTCAACATGATAGAGCCAGCGGTTCGCCCTGCGCATGCGCTAACGTGAAATTCTTCAAAACACGCATAACTTTCGCAATTATGTATAATGGACGTAATGTATTATGGACGTAATGTTATGTAATATGTATATTTCATGTAATGTTATGTAATGTTATGTTATGTAATGTTATGTAACATGTATATTTCACGTTATGTAATGCTATGTAACGTAATGTAATGTAATGTAATGTTATGTAATGTAATGTAATGTTATGTTATTTTGCTTCCGAGTCTGTTCTATTTTATAATGGGTCACTCTGATTGTGACGAGGAAGCTCCTGTGCCATCACCTTGGCAGTGTATTTACTTAGTTACCACGAACGAAAAATCAATTAAATTTGGTTTATAAGTTGGTAGGTACGCGAGTTTCTCGTCATAAGAGTATCATAAGAGAGACTATAGTAACCTATTGAAAGTTTTGCATAAAAATTTCATCAAGCTCATGCTAATTGCTGAGAAAAACTAAAAAAAAAGGTTCTGACGAAATCGTTAAAACGAAGACTTTTACCTCATTTGTAATATTTATTCACCCAATGATAGTCCTTGGGTGAATAGAACTTTAGAAAAGCTGACTTTTCTATAGTCTCTATAGTTAGTTTCTAGTAGTTCTATAGTTTTCTATAGTTTTCTGTAGTTTGTTACCCTTATAGTTGGGTAACAAAAGTAATGAGACCAAGTTTCAGCTCATTTTTCGACTTCAAGTTTGACGTAAATGGTAAATGATTTGATATGAATGATAGATCAAGTTTGATTAAATAATGGTTGCAGCATCATGTATTTCGCCAAGTCAACATAAGTTATTCAATTATAAATAATTCGGATCAAGAAAACTAGAAGAACACACTACTTAAGAGGGGAAATAAAGCGCTGTCTTGACTTATCAATGCGGTTTGATTGACGAAGTCAGCGCAAGATTCGAGCTGATCAGATGGACTACTTTCGTTACCCAATTGCATGAAAAACTTCCGCAATGTTTCTTTACATTTTTGCTGTTACTGGTGGATCAGTAGCCTGATCGGTGTTCTCTTCTTCCTCAGTTGGGTCAAATGACAAAGGAAACCATCATATTCGACCTCCGAACTGCCTACATAAACCGATCTACTGCTCCCATTACCCTGGGTTTTAAACATTTGTTTGCATACGCTGGGATCGGGAACCCGGTGGCCCCATTCAACGTATAGTCGACGAGTGGAGGATTCGACTGTATAGGTACCTACATAAAGAGAACGCAAACGGCGGAAAACCTTCTCGAGGCACGGCTTCTCCTGTCTTTTTACAAAATTCTGTATTACGCGATAGCGTGGCCATGGAGATCGAATTTGGTTATCCACGAAGAAGTTTACTTATTGTTGTAGTAGGTACGTAAAGATATCCTATCTTTCCAGTACCTATGTGGTGCTGGACAACGCATGTCTTGAAAACCCTAAAACTTACGTCTCGAACGTAACGCTTGCGTTTACGTACTCCCATCCTTTCGTCAATTTTTGGTTCCGACAACTCTCTATTATGTCCGCGGAGGTCGGAATCGTGTACCTACTACATTCACCAGATTATCAGATTGGGTGGGCCCTGGGCACCCATAAACTAGGCGAGCCCCAGATTTAAAAAAAATATATATATTATTTATAGTAGGTTCCTTGGGAGTTGACTTTTTAAAAAGCACGAACTGAGAAATTACAAGTGTTCTTTTATTTCGGAAAATACACGGAAGACTTCGTAGCTGTTAAATTACGGGGAACACGGAACACAGGGTTGGTCGTACAGCAGCGAGCCGAGAACTGAAGGTTCGAGCTTGCTCGCAGGGGTTATAATATCGTCTATCATGACTGTGTCAGCAGTAAGTGTCGGTCGGGCGCTATAACTCTTCCCTCCCTATAGAAAAAATTGAAATTTAGAAGAAATTTCAATTTTTCAATTTCGACGAACAATCATGACACACTGTACAACCTTACAGTAGCATAAAATGAGGTGGACACAGCTTGGTAGAAATTTTGTTTTATAATTAATTACAATACAAGTATACGATTAATCCGATCAATTAATTAAATTACAATATAATTATATGATTAATATAATCATATACAACCAATACAACAATATAATAATTGTACAATCAATGTAATTATAGAACAATATAAACATAATAACGTATGATAACCAGAATTGACAACATAACGATGGTAAACAGACGTAAAACTGACATGATTTTATGAACATGATAATTTGAGTTTCATTTCAGGTTAGGGGTTATTTTGTGAATTTGGAACGTTTCTTTTATGTTTATGGAAACGATATCCTGTGTACGCAAAGAATGATATAAGACTGACGTACAATAGGATTGTCCAAGCACTGGGAGATATATATGACTTATTATGAGTTCTTTTGTACTTGGTATGGGGATCGAAGGGGGTGATAATTGCTTTAGGTTTCTTAATTTCGTTATGGCAGTGGGTTTCTTATTCAAATCCCAATTATGCTTTTGGAACATGACCATGGAGGGGGTGTGGTTACTGTGGGAGGGTGGAGTCGTTAAAGTTTGATTCCTGTATTCTATGGTGCTCTTGCCCGGGGAGATAAGGAAAATTCCGTGGAGGGTCTTGAATTGTATATTATCATGGAGGATAATTTTTATCTGATCTTCGTAGGGGAATAAAAAGACGTAACGGTTTGTTTCTTCCAAGAGTTCCACGTGATTTTGCGGTAGGTCTAATTGAATTAAGTCGCAACGACCGTTGATACCCTTAGTGAGAATGTCTGACTCGCAGTCATGTTCACCGGATAGCTGAAGGCTGTTAGGGCATAAGTAATAATCACGTCCGTATTCGCACGGTTTGTCGAGAAATCGTATCTCGTTTTTGGATTTTAGAGCATACTTGGCGGTGGGTAGGACAGTTGCATAATAATTGGGGATGAAGGTTGGTAGGGATTGAAGGAGAATCAAGTCGTAATGTGCAGGATGGACGATGGGGACATCCAGGAAATAGACGATTTCCTCGTAGCCTATGAAGCATGTTACCTTGATGTGATTTTGGATTTCCCAGAGCGCGTCTCCTTCAAAGAGGGGTAACCTATCACCATAAAATGGTATTAAGTTTCTTAGGATTTTCTGTAGGGTTTCTGGTTTAATAATACTAGGGTGGAGTTTGCCTAATTTACAAAAAGTGACTGAATTTTCTATGTCTTGGGTCAGATCTGAAATTATTTGTAGCAACAGTAGATCATGCTCGAGTGCGTTTTCTACCTGTCCTGCATGGGTTACAAGGGAACTTGCTTCCTTTAATCGCTCTATTTCGAAGGCCAGAATATCGTGATTGTAGTTGATATCTAAGATGGTCCTGTTCAATTCTTCTACAAATCCTTCGTTTATTGAGTAGTGATGACTAATTTGTTGGGACAGTATCTCTTGGTTTGTGTGTAGGTGTTGGAGGATCTGATTGAATTTTTCCTCGTCGTTGGCGTCTAAATTTCCCGTGATAAATTTGATTACGGAGCCTAAACCGTTAAGCAGTCCTCGCCTCTGACGGCGGGGTAAGGTTGAAGCAAATAATCTTCCTTCTATTATTTTTAGCATATGTTCAATGGCTTGAGTTCGAGTTCGAACTATCTTTTGGAATTCGCTGTCAGTTTCTATTATCTGGTTAATGTCCTGGAAATGGGCTTTAATTTGGTTTACTTGATTGAGAACTCCTCCGAGCTGGTAGTAGTGAGTAACAGTGTGGTAATAGTGGGTCGTTCGTGCGGAACCTAATCGAATGGGCAATAAACCTAAATTGGAGGTAATATTTTCAATTTCTAATCCTTTGGTAACTAGTATAGTCGAGAGTGATAGGAGAACGGTGACGGCAGAGCGGCTGTCCATAATCCGGAAGTAGTTCAAGTCAGTAACGTCCTGGAATATTAAGGATCATGAGCTAGAGTCGGAACCAGAGCTGGGTGGTGGGGAGTGGTAGGGTTTCCTTGCTATAGGAACACGAATTCCAGAAGTGCTGGGCTGAGGGGAGTCTATACGAGATAGCCTAGCTGGAGGGGTGTCTGGTGGTATGGTAACGCTTTGCGAGGGAATCTAGATGGAGGGGTGTCTGGTGATATAGGTAACGCTTTGCGGGGGAACCTGGATGGAGGGGTGTCTGGTGGTATGGGTAACGCTTTGCGAGGCAACCTAACTGGTAGGATGTCCGGTGGTGCGGGCAATGATCCCTCAGGAGAAGGTCGAGGAACTGGGGAGGGAGTTGACTCCGTTCTTGGGATTCTGGAGAGGTCTTTACAATGTCGTTTTGGGGCAGGGCTCGACGAGCTCGTCTCTGAAGGAGGCGGTCTCGAGTTGGGTGGCGACGGTAAGAGTCTATCCCGCTTTTGGCTGTTAGTTGGTGGGGGAAAGGAATAGAAAGTGGCCGTTTGGGGAATCGTGGGGAGGTTAACGGGTGAAGGGAAACTGTCTTCGGAGGGTGAGTAACTAGAAGAACTAGACATCGGGGTTTGTGGTACTACTCTGGGCCTTTTGATGTTAGACATGTGGATCTTTGGTTGGGTGTTAGCATGCCGGGGTGTTATTTCGGCCGTATGCTTGGTTTTGTCTACGGACTTCACCTGTTCCGGGTTATACAGGGGTTTGGTCTTACTTTGAAGTTGTTTGGTCTTTACATAAACAGTGTCCGGGATTTCTGGAGGATCTTCCCGAGTAGCATTTCTGTTTTCCATTACCCTTTCTTTGAGTTGTGTGCCATTGTCCTTAATGTTTTGGTAGAGCGCTTTCATTTTTTCGCGGTGTTTGACGAGGTAATCGTTGGCGAGGCGTTCGTCCAAGTTTAACTTGAGGAGATTTTCGTCTGAAATGTGACCTTGGATTATTTCGAACGGGGTCAGGGACGTTGTAGAATGGATCGAATTGTTGTATGCGATCAAGGCATACTGTACCCGGGTTTCCACATCGTCTCTTTTGAATGCTTCTTGGCAGTTCAGAAGCCGGAGATGTTCGATTACGGTCGAGTGGAATCGTTCGACAGGGCCATTCGAATCTGGGTGTTGGCTCGATATGAAGTGAGCATCAATATTGTGGTTAGCTAATAATTCCTTGACTAGGGAAGAGTTTAGGTCGGCCGCGTTATCGGAAATGAGTTTTTTGGGAATGCCATGGTGCGAGAAATATTTAAGCAAGGCTCGAACTACGTCGAGACTAGTATTAGTCGGTATCATGTACATTTGGGCGTATTTGGAAAAGGGGTCGAAAACGGTCAAGAATTTTGTTCGGTCTATGGTGATTTTGTCAATGTGCAGGGTCTCGAAAGGCCGGGATGCCGTGGGAGTCAAGTTATATTTGATTTTCAGGGGATGCCTGTCGTACTTAGTTCGTAGGCAGACGTCGCATTGGTTTATGAAGCTCTGAATGGTCGCTTTCTGGTTGGGCCAGAAATAGCTTCGTTTAAGATGTTCATACGTCTCAGGAATTCCTCGGTGATTAGTCTTACCTACATGATAGGACTTTATGAGTTCCTGGACGTCCTCTTCAGACTCAATGTCTTCCAATAATTTAGGAAATTTGGCCATGAGGATTTCTGACTCCTTGAATGTGCGAGTCATTATGGCAGCAAATCTCTGGAAGAATCGATCGTCTGGATCGTCATGGAAGTAGACATACTCCTTGACGAACTCGACTATGTCCTTGTCCAGATGGTAGTGGGATAGTTCTGCGGTCACTCGGGTTTTGGTGGAATTAAAAAGGTGCTTTATTGAGGGTTTCCGTGGGAGTGAGGTCACTAATTTGAATATTATCTGATTTTTGGCCTGGTTAACGGGTCCTTCTCTTACGGGGATTGTCATGGGCGGTATGTTAGTGGTAGTGTGTTCGGGGGCCGTCAAAGAGGGAGCTTGAGTGTCGGCGTGGACATCTAGAGATTGATTGCTTCCTCCAAGTGCTTGCCTAGAACGCGAGAATGTTGCCAGTATTTCGGAAATGGCTCGATTTTCGTTTTCTGCGGTTCTGGGGGAACTAGGGGCTGCGAGGAGTGCGTCCAGTTGCAGTTCGGGGAGTTCCATTGGAATGCTCTCAAGCAACTCCTCGATATTGATCGGTGACATGGGATTTGCGGCTGGTGGATCTGACTCCAGGTGATTAAGCTCAATTCGAGAGAGAGCGTCAGCTACATAGTTGGACTTTCCAGGGTGGTAGTGGATTTCGAAGTTAAAATCACTGATTTTCAACCTCCATCGATAGAGTTTGGAGTTGGGGTCCTTCATTGCAAATAACCATTGCAATGGTTTATGGTCAGTGAATAACAGGAACTTCTGCCCGTATAGATAGTGGCGGAAGGCCTTCAGGGCATTTAGTACTGCAAGAAGTTCCTTTTCATTAGTAGCATATTTTTGCTCTGTCTCTGAGAGCGTTTTGCTGGTATAAGCAATTGGGAGATCAGAACCGTTAAAGTCTTGGCTCAAGACAGCGCCTGTGGCAAAATCGCTTGCATCACAAGTCACTCTGAACTGTTTGTTAAAGTCGGGGTATTTTAATATTGGGTCATTGCAAAGAAGCCGGTACAAGTTTTGAAGGTTCTTTCGAATTCTGGGGACTTGGATGTTATTTTTCCATCCTTTTTCAAGGCGGAGGTCAGGGGTTTAGTCAGAGCAGCAAAGCCCTTGATAAACCTACGGTAGTAGCCAATGAGCCCTAAGAACCTTTTGATCTCGGTTCTTGTGCGAGGCATTGGGAATTTTTCGATTGCACGTATTTTCTCGGGGGTTGGTTTGACTCCATCGGGGGTTACTACGTGACCTAGATATGCTAACTCCCTTTTCAGAAATTCCGTCTTGTCTGGTTGGATTTTCAGGTTTGCCTGTCGAAGACGGTCGAAAATTTTCCTCAGACGAACAACGTGTTCTTGCAAACTAGCCGAGAATATTAAGATATCGTCGAGATAAACCAGACATATCTCATTATTCAAGCCCCTCAGACAATTGTTCATCATTCGTTGGAATGTAGCCGGGGCGTTACACAAGCCAAAGGGCATTCTGAGGTATTCGTAATGTTGGTTGTCAGTGGAGAAAGCGGTTTTGGGAATTGAGTCCTCATCTAATTCAATTTGATGAAAACCTTGTGCGAGGTCGAGGGTCGAAAAGTAATTGCAACGGCCAAGTTTGTCGAGGAGTTCGGATATGTTAGGTAGGGGGAACCGATCTGAGATCGTGGCTTCGTTTAATTTTCGGAAATTGATGACCATGCGATATTTGGTTTTTCCTGAAGCGTCCATTTTCTTTGGTACAATCCAAAGGGGCGCATTGTAGGGAGAGTTAGAAGGGCGTATGATTTTCTGGGCAAGTAGGTTGTCAACTTGTTTGGCCACTTCTTCCTTATAAATGTGGGGATACCTGTACGGTTTTACGAAGATGGGAATTTCGTCCTTTGTACGAATGTGGTGTTTGACCTCATTCGTGAAAGTTAAAGGACCTTCACTCTCTTGGAAAAGATCTGCATAGTCATGAATCAATTTTTTAATAGCTTTGTTCTCTTCGGGGTTTAGGTGGTCTAGTCTAAATTTCGAATAGTCTATCCAACGGTTTTGCTTACAGGAGGGGGAGGTATCGCAATAGTTGTTAAGGTTGTTTTCGGGTTCCTCATTTTTAAACTGACCTTTAGGGATTGGTTCTGCATGGATTGGGTGAGTCAAGTGGAACCTAACAGGTTTTTCTTCTGAATTCGTGACGTGTACAAATGCTTTTGAGTTCTTAACCCTCACTATGGCTGATGGTATTTGCAAACCAGGGAAATTGATAGAGTCGATCAAAGCTTCGCCATTCTCGACATTACCAACCTCTACCTGTACCTGCTGAATAGTCCTGGCATCGATTAGGAATGACACAGTATTTTCCTCGGGGCACAGACATCCGTTCGCAAAGTAGAGGGGTAAGTTGACGTTTGGTGTACGCAGCAAGTTATTTTTCAGGTCCACGGAAGCATTTAGTGTCCGTAAGTTGTCTAGTCCCAATAGTGCTTGGAAGTGGCTATGGAAATTGAATAATCGGAAGGGGAGATTTAGATGTTTTTCGTTGAAAATTTCCCCACAAGGCATCAGGGTCATTTCCGTTATTGTGGACGAGCCATGGGCTGTCTTAACTATACCCGATGCCGGTTGGATTTTCTTTTTGAAATAATTATGCGCTGTTTTTGGGAGAACGAAGGATCGAGTTGATCCGGTGTCGATTAGGAATTTTATCCCAGTTTTTGGGCAAACTATGAAAGGTAATTGGTAGCCGATGTGATTTAACTCGATGTGTTCTTGTTCAAATTTTTCGATGGGAGCTTTTGATTTAGGGGCAGGTTTTAAAATTGGTATAGGATTTAATTTGGGAGCAGTTGCGGGGGCCGAAATGGTTGGAGCGGGAGCTGACATTACTGTTGGGTGACCTCTGACGGGTCCTGAGGTTGTCCTAAAAAATGGTCCTGTGTGTGGTTCTGGTCGTCTTCAGTTGGAGGTTGGTCCTCCACTGATAAATTTTCAAATGTTTGCATTAGGTTGGGGTCATAGTACACCGGGGCTTGCAGGAAAGGGTCATAAACGAAATATCCTGAATTTGGCGAATACTCAGGGGTTTCGGGTTGCCGAATTTCCGAGTCTTCACACTGCATTTCTACATTGTGAAGGTTGCTCTTTGAGTGATCCTGACTGGAAGAGCGTGAGAGTTGGTGGGACCATGGTCGATTTGGAAGCGATTGTCTTTTGGGGGGTTGCTGACCTGGCGTAGCGGGTCTTTGGTTGAAAGAGTGGTGAACTGGTGGTCTATGAAAATTTTGGTAATGCCTGAAGGGCTGGTTGTAGGGTGTTGATGAAGGTCGGTAATTGTTATTCGGGCCAGAGGGACGGAATTGAAGAGTGGCGGGGCCGGTTTTTTGTGGCGGGGCTAATTTGGGTTTATTTCTAAACTGAAACTCGTTTGTCAAAATCGCCATGCATTCTGCTAGGGTTGCTGGGTTCCTTGCTCGGATCAGAGATCCTACTGAATCATCCAGTCCCGTTACAAACACTCGAAGGGCTAAGCCCTGCACGAAGTCAACAAGTTCTTGCGAACTTTGTTCCTTCTGCAAGGAGGCGATGGTACTGTTTAAAATTGCCTCTAATCGAGAATAGAATAATTCAAAGCAACTTTCAGTCTGTTTCTGCCTGAGACGGGCTAGTTCCGCTGTAAGAGTGAACTTGTCCCTGCGATCTCCGTACGACTCCAGTAAGACGGAGCGTAACTCCGCCCAGTTGTGAGGGTCGTCAGCGAAAACGCGTTTCGCTGGATCGCCTTTGATTCTTGATAGGATGCCCTCGAATAACAAATCGTTTTGTAGGGTATTTTGGTTTGTGGGGTCAAAGAAATGGTTGAAAAGTTTATCGCATACCGTTATAAATCTGGTAAGGATAAGGGGATCGGTGGCGTTAAAGTCTGGGAGCAATGCGAAATGTGATTCCTTTAATGCTGGAAAGGGCATAGAATATTGGCTTCTTAAAGGGAGATTGAAATTTTGCCTACTCGTAATCGGGGTTCCGACGGAATTTTGTTCGTTTCCCGCGCTTGTTCCTTGGTGGGTTTCCGATGAACCTTCCATTTCGGTGCTGTCTAATCTGGACCAACGGAATGTTCTAATCCAATCAATATAAGGATCGGACCTCGAACGAGACGATGATTTCGTAGTTTTGGGAATTTTGGACAGCCTTGTACAATACTATAGGTAGGTTGTAAAATGTGGCGACAGATAATGTGACAAAATAATGACAGAAATATGACAGAAAATATGACAAAATAGGAAACAATTATGAAAAGTTGAAAAGATAAATACGTTATGCAGTTAAGTTCAGAGATTTGTCAATCGAGAGGTTCGTTGGATCTGCTTCGAGATGATTTAAAGGGCGTCGGATGTTGTAACTGGAGAGGTGTTGATAAGATTCTACGAAGTGTGACTGAAGCGAGCGGACTGCGTCCCTTCCGATGATTTTTTTTTATTTTTTATTTTGTTTGTTTGTTTTGTTTTAATTCTAGAAGGACTTCTCTTGGAAGCTACTAACCACTCATGGGTTTGATAATTGAATTTAATTATTTAATTTTGAGGTTTCTTAAATTTACAGGCGGGGGATGCCTGGCTTCGGTAATCAGGGCAGATTGGATCGAAGTCTTTTCAGACGGGCGTGTCTGACTTCACTAGTCAACGACTGGAATGAAGATTTTTGTGAAATGACCGGGCTTGGTCAGGACTAGGAACTATATGGGTCAAGATTACCTATAGAATCCTAGGAGTTCTTGGCAAGCTGCTGAGATAGTATACCTGGTATGGTAATCCGATATTCCCTGAAGTCTGCGTGATCGGCGAAGTGGAGAGCCGATGCACTTTATCCGATTGTAATTCCGATGCACTTTCACTTATCACAGTTCGGTTGACGAACTCCCGGGCACTTGAAGGCTTCGACGAAATTTCCGCGGAGACGATGGTCGGTCGCGAATATAATTTCTGAGTGTCGAATTGTGTCTCCAAATAAATGTCCTCCAGTGACTGCGTCAGTTATAGTAGGTTCCTTGGGAGTTGACTTTTTAAAAAGCACGAACTGAGAAATTACAAGTGTTCTTTTATTTCGGAAAATACACGGAAGACTTCGTAGCTGTTAAATTACGGGGAACACGGAACACAGGGTTGGTCGTACAGCAGCGAGCCGAGAACTGAAGGTTCGAGCTTGCTCGCAAGGGTTATATCGTCTATCATGACTGTGTCAGCAGTAAGTGTCGGTCGGGCGCTATAACTTATATATATATATATATATACTAGCCGGTTACCCGGCGCGTTGCCGCCGGAAAAAACAAATTGTCGTATAAACTATTCAACGATGGGCTAAAGCATCCAACTACTAAGCATTCAAACGTTGTTTTGACATGTATCTAGGAAACATTAGGAAACATTCTTTCCTAGGAAACATTTTTTTAATTCAATAAAAATAACTATCTTCTGTAAGTGTGCGGGGATATATTTATAATCAAAAGCGGTATAAACAATAAAAGTATGTTTAATTTAGGTTAATAAATTAATCGTTATTAAATTAACGAATATATTTTAAATTACAATCCTTGATAGCTATCTAAACATCAAAAATAATTATTCATATTTTTACTATCAATTATGCCAGTTGAAATTAAAAAAAAAATTAATCTCTCAGCGCAATAGAGTGTACAATATTCTTGGTTAGTCCGTCTTTAGCCAACAGAAACAAACTGGATGGTTTTCCCACGCGAGAACATGCCACATATAGTTGTCTGTGAGAAAAGCACGGTGTTTCCAAATCTAAGCCACATACAGACAATGTTTGTCCTTGTGAATGGGTTGATCGTAGAGGGGTGAAAAATTGAGAGTAATATGAAATTTTTTTTAAAAGTCGACAGAATAAAAAAACGCTGCAAATCCCTGCACAACGGTTTATTATTTTGTATAGAATACCCTTCTGTTACAGATCACAGCTCTATGTATAGATAACCCGTCTATATAATATAATATGTACTATTCTATGCATATTTATGTAGATCGCAGACCCTCCGTAGGTTAGTACCTAACCCCGTACTCGTTACTAGGTACCTACCTAAATCACGAGTTAAATGTTGCTAAAATAATTCTGCCGATGACAAACAGTACCTAACAAAAAGAAACACACATAATGAAGTTCTGAAAAGAAATTGTTGATTAGGAGTGAAAAAAGTTGCAAAAGTACCTACCAACAAACTCCAGCCCCTTCTACGTAGATGGTATAATGAACCGTTGTGTAATAATTTACCGTTGAGTAATGATTTACCGTATTAATAATTTACCCATCAATAATACTTCAACGTTTGTTCAAGTTTCACTACCTACCAACAAACTCCAAAAGAGCCATCATTTTTCAAATTAAATAATATCACAGAACAACCAACTCGACTTCATACTCCGCCAATATAATCAGGTGATCCCTACCAATGATTGGCCGTATTCACAAATTCCTATTGTGGGCGCGTCTCTGGTTACGAGATTTGGTTTGAATTGTATACAATTTCATTCACACTGGAGTCGAAAATGCCTGTCGGTGCAAACTTCGGGGCCTTACTGTGAACGAACGGCTGCACGTACGATGCTCCGGATGGTCTTAAAAAACTCGCAAGTTCAAGAACTATTTAAAACCGTAAAAATATTTACGTAAAAAAATGGTATAGGCGTTTTGAAAATTTCAACCCCTATTTTGAACCCCTTAGAGATGACTCACAGTAACGTCGAGCTTCGAGGACCAACTAGACGCCGAACGGAACCTATAACCCGAATTTCATCAATTTTTTTTCATGGTAACTAAGAAAAGTGGCCCGTACGGCGTACGGCGGACAGACAGAAATATTTTTATTGCAGTTTTGGATTCTACATACCTTGAAACGTAAACCATCAAATTTTGAGGGGGGGTAAGAATTTTTTTTTTCATGCTCGATTCCAATGGTTCATTATTGAAAATAATAAACCAAAATTAAAGAAATTATTTGCCAAAAAATTAAAGTTTATAATGCACAAATAAAAAATAGGGGTTGATCGTAAATGGGTGAAAAATTCAGGGTCATATGAAATTTTTTATTCTAAGTCATGTCAAAATCATCCACGCGATTGGCAAGTGCACGTTCGGAGTCCTCGCCACCTATAAAGTATATTTGTAAAAATTTATGAGATTCGTTTGGCACTGGAAGCAATGATCCCACTTTGTGATAAACTTGGCCTTTGATTTTAAACGTGGAATTAAATTGTTGACCGTTTGCTGCAACATTGCTAACTATTTCTGTTGCTCCAAACGATGTCATTTGGAAACATGAATTGAAAGTGCGAATTGACTTCAGGAACAGGCTAGAATCTGGATCAGTACCAATAAGTAAACCGTGCAATGGCTCAGGTGGTGTTTCAATTTCGGTTAGTTGTACTTTTCCTGATGAGCAACACATCCCAAGTGGCTCATTTTTAAATTTAAGTGCATGACAATGCGGGCATTCCTTCTCCAAAGTACCAATAACCACTTTGGAATGAGCATAATATTCAACATCAGGCTCGTACTGGAATGCTAGTCGAAGAAATGAATCTGACAGAAATGCTCGATGAACTTGTTGGCGTTGTTGGTCAATTCCTCTACGTCTGTCGACTATGAATCTGCGACTTTGTCTTCGTTCTAGTTGTCTTTGTTGATTTTGTTCATCTCGTGCCTCTTGTGATCGTTGTTCACGTAACTGAGACATTCTCGCACGCAAATTTGCATTGTCTTCTTGAATTTGTTCGCTTGATCTTCGTGCTCTTAAATCTTGCTTGGCTCTGGAACGGCTCGTTCGACAACTCAAATTGGCCCCTTTGCGCTTTTTTGGCATTGCTGACTGTACAGCAACATATAAATAAATGAAGGTAAAAAACTGAAACGGATAGAAACATTTGTTTATATTTGATAAGCTTTATCAACTGTTAATAAATGATATTGGAGAGCGTCATATGAACGATGGGTATCACTGATGAACTGAAGATCATTATTTCTTCTTCGAATCACGATTTGTCGCGTAGCTGTACGGTCGCCAACCATGATTCCAGCAACGTCTTCAACAACAGGTGCGTTGAATCTACGTACATGCTCTCCAGCTGGTGTTGTAAGCTTTATCAACTGTTAATAAATGATTTTTTAACATCATAGGATTTAATAAATATTTATGAACAGTCAATAAGTAATTTATTAAGTACAATTTATTTTTTTAAGCCGACAGAATAAAAAAAAATGTTGCCAAAAAATTAAAGTTTATAATTCACAAATAAAAAATAGGGGTTGATCGTAGAGGGGTGAAAAACTCAGGGTCATATGAAATTTTTTATTCTAGGTAAGTCATGACAAAATATAAAAAAAATTCTTGCAAAAAATTAAATTTTTTAGTTAACAATTACAAAATAAGGGTTGATCGTAGAGGGGTGAAAATTTAGGGTTGCATGTATTTTTGTATGCTGTGATCGTGGAAAAATGAAAACAAAAAATTTTGTCTAAAAAATAAAATAAAAATTTAGGGGTGGACTACCCCTACCATTTAGGGGGATGAAAAATAGATGTTGGCCGATTCTCATAGATACCGGATAAGCACAAAAAATTTCATCAAAATCGGTCAAGCTTTTTCGGAGGAGTATGGCAACGAAAACTGTGACACGAGAATTTTATATATTAGACTAGCGGATTACCCGGGCGTTGCCCCGGTCGGGATGCGTAAATAACTGGACGTAATATCAATAATAGAAGGAATACGACAAACACGAAGAATGAATTTATCCAAGATGAAAAGTAGGTAAGTAGTTCACAACCACGAAGAAGGAAAAAATACACAGTAGAACATCTGATTTAAATCGTGTTTTCCTAAAATGGAGTGAACTTTCCTTGTGAAAACAACTTTGAAAAAAGATTTGACGCCGTGTTGATAGGTACCAATAAATAACTCGGCGAGTTGCTGCGAACATTGTAAATATGTAAATAACTCGGCAAGTTGTGGTCCTAGAAAAATCGTTCGCCACTTTTCGGAAAGAGGGGAATTTGCCCTAGCCGAGGACACCACTCACGACCCGATATGAAAAACTCGACGAAACTGCTTTTCCCATTTTTCTTGACAACGACATTCTCGACAACAACTTTTCAAGATCGGGGTTGCTAGGAATAGCCTGAAAACCGTTGAAGGAAGTCTCCACCGAGAATGCAACCTAGTCAGAAACCATCCCCGGTGTTCCCAAAACATATTCCCAAAGTTTCATCCCGATCGGTCGAGTAGTTTAGGAGTCTATAGGGAACATACATACATACAGACAGACATTCATTTTTATATATAGAGATAAATGTTGGCTGATGTCGCGGCTTTTGGGCATTTCGTTTCGCGGGATTGAGGAAGCGGTGCTGCTAGGTTTATGAGTTGCCCCATTCAAGAGAAGACAGGAACTTCGTCAGAGCCCATGGAAGTCCTTAGGGGTCCCAAACCCCTTTTGATGGACCTTGAACAGTTACTAATTTTCCGTTAGAGGCGATCCCCAACAGTGCTATCGGTGGTGCGGATCTTTGGGGGGGGGGGGGGGGGGGTTGAGTTAAGGGTTTTGGCTCGTGTGTGATCGAGATGAAGAAGCCCGAGTGGAGAGACCGAAAAGCTCCCTTGAGAAAGTGGCAGATGCTCGTAAATGACGGTTGGGAAGGAGTGGTGGGCAGCTGCCCCCGGGGGACATAACGCTCGCTCGCTCTTCCTCCTCATCAACTCCGCTTGCTCCGATCGCGCTGTTTACTCCCACCATCATCATACCCTCCCTCACAACGTCGCTATATGTTAAATTACGTTGGAGGATTCTGAAGGCATATGAAACCCAGCCCTCTTCGGAAGCATTATTTCGGGCCCTCCCCAGTTCCAATTGGTCCATTTCACTACTTTGGGAAACTCAGTTGAAGTTCTCGTTGGAGTAAAAGAAAAATGTTCGAGACGAGCAGCATGGGCATAAAAAGTTCAGCAAGGTGGGGCAACGGCAAAGGAGGAGGCAAGGTGGGGGTTTCAGTTCAGGTTCAGTTGGTTTGCGAACTTCAGCTAATTTTGACGATTTGAAACTCCTAAAACTCGAATTTGTCCCTCAGTTATGCAAAAGAATTTCTTGGGTTTTGAAATAGTACTTTTCATTCTCGGTTCATCGCAGTGCACCACGGTTTGTAATAGTACATCAATATTTGCTGTAATTGCAGCCATTTGTTGGGAACATGGCAATTTCTGACCCTCTAAAACTCGAACTTGAAACAACGAACTATTCATTGACTATTCGAATAGTCTTTTGACGTCCCAAGACACCATTCTATTATTTTGGTGAACTCCTATCCCAAAAGGTCAGATTTTGATGAAATTCATGAGAGACCATCTCTGTGAACCGACCTGCACCTCCTAATGTCAACTCGTATGGACCGTTCATGTGGTGGTGACAAAAAACCAAATTAATTTGTTCCTTGATGGCTGACTCGCAAAATGCGATGGGACACTTTGATTGGAGGCTTCCGAGTCTACAAAGGTAGCGGAAGTTTGTTTCCACGGTAGAACAATTTTAGGTCTCCAAAATCAAAATTTTCCAATCGCGTTTCACGTTTTAGTGCTTTCCGTGTTTAGGCGATAATTGGGATGACGTACAACAGGGAAGCCAGCTCAGTTATTCTTTGTGATGAATCCAAAAGTATTCAAAATACAATTTACGCAGCTTAGCTTTCTCAAAGCGCCATGATAACATCCTATTCCGATTTACCCCGTCTAGCGTTTCAGACAGAGCCAACATAATTTCGTAGACGACGGGAGTTTTTCCACAGCGTCGCCATGTACGCTCTCATTTATCATTTTATATTATCAGATGGTTTTTAAAGAGCACCATTCTCGGCCGAGGTAAAGGATTTCTTCCAGGACCATCGCTATGATTTAACGCGCTTTATAAACCAAGGATACTTCCTTTTCGTCTTGTGGGTAAGTAAATTCCATCTTTCTTCTGTTCAACATCTATAAGAATATTTGGTATTTGAAATTTTATTACGGCAGTCCTGTAAATACGTCCGCGCAACGGGAGTTGTCCCCCTCCCCTCCCCCCCCCCCCCCCCCCCACCAGTGCACCAATCCAGTGATTCCAATGGTTCATTATTGAAAATAATAAAACCAAAATGTCTGTCCGTCCGCCGTACTTCGCCCTTTTCTCACTTACCATGAACGAAAATTAATGAAATTTGGTTTGCCATTTGGGGTCTAGCTGGTCCGCGAAGCTCGGCGTTACTGTCAGTTATCGCTACGGGATGAAAAATAGGTGTCGAACCGAAGTCCGCCTGCCATTCGAGTTGCATAAATATGCGGTGGATTCAAGAATTCTAGAATGAAATATTTGTTGTTGCTCATGAAGCATAACGTTTGTTCACGTCTCAAAAGTAACTATAAAAAACGCTGCATATTGTTACACAACGTTTATTATTTACCTGTATAGATGCCCTTTCTGCTCCGATCACTGTTTTCTGTGATCAGGACCAACGAGCTCCCCCCCGGGAAATAAAGTTTCATACATGCGCGGGATTCAATAATTCAATAACTAGTTATTTGTAGTTCTTCATGAAGCATAAGGTAAATAATGAACCGTTGTGTAATAATTTACCTGTATAAATTCCCCTTCTGCGTAGATAGCATAATAAACCGTTGTGTAATAATTTACCGTTGTGTAATAATCTAACCAATAATACTTCAAAGTTTGTTCAAGTTGCAAAAGTACATATTTATCAGCAAAATCAAAAAGATCCGTCATTTTTCTAATGAAATAATATCACAGAACAACCAACTCGACTTCATACAGCCATCCTTGATTATAATCAGGTGCTCCCCAGCAATGATATCTTGGCTGAATTTATACCGTTTGATTCACGATCGTGTTCACTAAGCTTTTCGGTGCATACGAACGGCTGGTCTTGCAATGCTCCGGGTGGTCTCAAAAAATTCATTAGTTTAAGTTCAATTTAAAAACTAAAAAAAAAACCATACCCTTCTATTGCAAGTTTTCGAGCTACGGCGTTCAGAAAATTGCAACCCCTATTTTTCACCTCTTAGAGATGACTGAGAGTAACGCCGAGCTTTGAGGACCAACTAGACCCCAAACGGGACCTACAAACCAAATTTCATTTATTTCGGTTCATGGTAACTAAGAAAAGTGCAAAGTGCGGCGTACGGCGAACAGACAGAAATGTTTGGTTTTTTATTTTCGATAATGAACCTTTGGAATCAAGCGTGAAAAAAAAAAAATAATAATAATCCCCCCCCCCCCCCGCGAAATTTGATGGTTTACTTTTCAAGATACGTAGAATTCGAAAATCGAATTAAAAACGCTGCAAATCCCTGCACAACGGTTTATTATTTTGTATAGAATACCCTTCTGTTACAGATCACAGCTCTATGTATAGATAACCCGTCTATATAATATAATATGTACTATTCTATGCATAATTATGTAGATCGCAGACCCTCCGTAGGTTAGTACCTAACCCCGTACTCGTTACTAGGTACCTACCTAAATCACGAGTTAAATGTTGCTAAAATAATTCTGCCGATGACAAACAGTACCTAACAAAAAGAAGCACACATAATGTAGTTCTGAAAAGAAATTGTTGATGAGGAGTGAAAAAAGTTGCAAAAGTACTTACCAACAAACTCCAGCCCCTTCTACGTAGATGGTATAATGAACCGTTGTGTAATAATTTACCGTTGAGTAATGATTTACCGTAGTAATAATTTACCCATCAATAATACTTCAACGTTTGTTCAAGTTTCACTACCTACCAACAAACTCCAAAAGAGCCATCATTTTTCAAATTAAATAATATCACAGAACAACCAACTCGACTTCATACTCCGCCAATATAATCAGGTGATCCCTACCAATGATTGGCCGTATTCACAAATTCCTATTGTGGGCGCGTCTCTGGTTACGAGATTTGGTTTGAATTGTATACAATTTCATTCACACTGGAGTCGAAAATGCCTGTCGGTGCAAACTTCGGGGCCTTACTGTGAACGAACGGCTGGACGTACGATGCTCCGGATGGCCTTAAAAAACTCGCAAGTTCAAGACTTATTTAAAACCGTAAAAATATTTACGTAAAAAAATGGTATAGGCGTTTTGAAAATTTCAACCCCTATTTTGAACCCCTTAGAGATGACTCACAGTAACGTCGAGCTTCGAGGACCAACTAGACGCCGAACGGAACCTATAACCCGAATTTCATCAATTTTTTTTCATGGTAACTAAGAAAAGTGGCCCGTACGGCGTACGGCGGACAGACAGAAATATTTTTATTGCAGTTTTGGATTCTACATACCTTGAAACGTAAACCATCAAATTTTGAGGGGGGGTAAGAATTTTTTTTTTCATGCTCGATTCCAATGGTTCATTATTGAAAATAATAAACCAAAATGTCTGTCTGTCCGCCGTACATCATACGCCATACTTCGCACTTTTCTTTGTTGCCGTGAACCGAAATTAATGAAATTTGGTTTGTAGGTCCCATTTGGGGTCTAGTTGGTCCGCGAAGCTCGGCGTTACTGTCAGCCATCTGTAAGGGCGAAAAATAGGGGGTGACATTTTCAGAGCTCTGTTGCACGAAAACTGTCGATAAAAGGGTATGTTTTTTTTTTAAACGTTTTGAAACTGATCTTGAACTAAATAATTTTTTGTGACCACCCAGAGCATCGTAGTTCATTTGCACCGAAAAGCATCTTCAACATGATGGTGAATCAAACGGTATAAATCCGGTCCAGATATCATTGCAAGGGATCACCTGATTATAATTACGGATGGTTGTATGACGTCGTGTTGGTTGCTCTGTGATAATATTATTTCGTTTGAAAAACGATGGTTCTTTTCGATTGTGTTGATAGGTACTTTTGCAACGTGAACAAACATTGAAGTATTATCAATGGGCAAACTATTTCATAACGGTAAATTGTTACACAACGGTAAATTGTTGCGCAACGATAAAGTACTACACAACGGCAAATTCTTACACAACCGTTCATCATACTATCTACGTAGAAGGGGCACTCATACAGATAAATTATTACACAACGGATCATTATGTGCCTTATGATTCATGAATAACTACACATAATTAATGATTGAATTATTGAATCCCGCGTGTTTTCATGAAACTGTAATTTCGGCTACAGTACTCGATTTAGGACTCCAGTACTCGATTTAGGGCTTTCGTGGGGGGAACGCGAGGGAGATATTGATCACAGAAAACAATTATCTACGCAGAAACGGTATCTATACAGGTAAATTGTTACACAACGGTTTCTTACACAACGGTTTATTATTTACCTTATGCTTCATGAATAACAAAAAATAATGAATTATTGAATTATTGAATCCCGAGCATTTTTATGAAACTGTTATTCCCGGGCCGGCTCCAATAAACGTTTTAGGGCTGGTGAGGGATGGCATGGTGAGAGGGGGGGGGGCTCGAGAGTAGTATTGACCAAGGAAACAGTGATTTATGCAGAAGGGGCTCTGGATTTCGTTGACAGGTACTTCTGTAACTTGAACAAACGTTATGCTTCATGAATAACAGCAAAAATTAACGATTGAATTATTGAATTCTTTCGTTATCCTCCACTACTCGATTCAGGGCTTTCCTGGTGGGAGCTCGAGGGTAGGTATTGACCGCACAAGACCGCCATCTACGCAGAAGGGGCATGTATACTGTACTTAAATAATAATCCGTTGTCTATTAATTTGCAGCGTTTTTTATTGCATTTTCGGATTCTACGTACGGAAACTGTCAAGTTTTGAGGGTGGTGGTGGGGGGGAGGGGGGGGGGGTATTTTTTTTCCATGCTCGATTCCAAAGGATTGTATTTTCGGAAACCGTCAAGTTTTGAGGGGGGTGGTGGTGGGGGGGGGGGGGGGTTACAATTTTCACACTCGATTCCAAAGGTTCATTTTAGTAAATAATAAACCAAAAAATCCAAAATAACCTTCATTCTTTAGATGAAATAATAAAATATCCCGGAACAACCAACTCGATTTCATGCAGCCGTGCGTAATTATAATTAGGTGTTCCTCCCTAGCAATGAAATCTGGGTTGGATGTACACCGTTCCATTCACGATCGTGTTGACGAATCTTTGCGGTGCAAACGAACGGCTGGACGTACAATGCTCTGGGTCTTACTTATTTCCTGTTACTCGTATGAGCAGTATAGGACCTCAACGCTCAATAGTCCTCTGGGTTGCCCAAAACCCAGAGCGCTGTTGAGTTGGTTGTTCCGTGATAAATTATTATTTCATCTGAAGAATGATGGTTATTTCGGATTTTGTTGATAGTTTATGCAGCTGCAATTGCCCGGTTGGCTGCAGTACTCGATTTAGGGCGTTCCTGGTGGTAGCACAGAGGAGATATTGGCCGCAGAAAACAGTGAACTAAGCAGAGGGGTCATAAATAATAATTATTATACAGGTAACTAATAAACCTGTTCTTAAATTCTTCATTTTCATTTCATCATATTATATTGTAATGTACCTATTGAACGAATGTTCCTACTATATTATCGTCGATGAAATTGGGCCTCGGCCCGTGTAGGTATAAAGATAACAAAAAAATACTTTGCGATTAGTTCTACTCACGGACGCTGTGAGTTCCATAATATGTTCTTCGACGTCACGTCACGTCGAACTATTCGGTTTCTGCAATGTGTATGCGCAGTATCACTTTCGTTCCGTTTTGTTCCGTTGGGTACAGAATCCGGAGTGGTGCAACAACTGAAGGTAATAACAATATTTTGATAGTCCTACCTCTTTTGTAAATATTAAACTGGTCAAGTTAGATAATGCTGTGAAAAGCTCATCATCTGCCGAAAACTTTCGTTAGCAACTCCAAATAAGTATTAACCATGATTTCAAAAGAACGAAACAAACATCTTTGATGGATGGAAATTAATAAACGAATATATCGCCGAAAAAGCGATGAAAATATTATATTAGAAAATAACAGAGGGTGGGGGTTAGGAAAGGAAATGTTGGTAGGAAGTTCAAAGTAATAATGAACGAGAAGAGGTGGATCAGAAAAGGGTGAGGGACTTATTCACTATAGGCAGCGAATAGTGAAGATAACTCCTATAAAATATAGCTGAATTTCGAAGCGAATAGGTATCCTCGCGGATCAATAATCTGATTCTAGTGAACAAAGCCCATCACCTGATGAAGTCAAATCCTAACGAGAAACTTCTTCACTTGACAACACGTCAGACGAAAGTCCGCGTCATTCCACCTGTCGTTGGAAAATGAATTTATTAGATACGAACTTGGCGAATCACTCAGTTTGATCAACATATTCGTGAAAAGTATCAGCATTTTCTCATAGGTACGCATCCAAACCTTTTCAATTATTGCAGGCCTCTTAGGCACATTATGAGTACACTTTTAACCCTTTTTTACAGATATACCGTTTCATTCATGATCGTGTTGACGAAGCTTTTCGGTGCATACAAACGGCTGGTCGTACAATGCTCCGGGTGGTCTCAAAAAATTCTTTACTTCAAGATCAATTTAAAAACGCTCGAAAAACCATACCCTTCTATTGAAAGTTTCCGAGCTACGGCGTTCTGAAAATTTCAACCCCTATTTTTCACCCCTCAGAGAAGACTGACAGTAACGCCGAGCTTCGCACTCCAGCTAGACCCCAAACGGGACCTAGAAACAAAATTTCATTAATTTTGGTTCATGGTAACTAAGAAAAATGCGAAGTACCGCGGACGGACAGACACTTTTGGTTTATTATTTTCAATAATGAACCTTTTGAATCGAAAATGAAAAAGAAAAAAAATTCTAAGCCCCCCCCCCCCCCACCTAATCAAAATTTGATGGTTTACATTTCAAGGTATGTAGAATCCGAAAATGCAATAAAAAATTTCTGTCTGTCCGCCGAACGCCGTAATTGGCACTTTTCTTAGTTAGCATGACCCAAAATTGACAAAATTTCGTTTATAGGTCCCGTTCGGGGTCTAGTTGGCCCTCTAAGCTCGGCGTTATGTCAGCCATCTCTAAAGGTTAAAAATGGGGGTTGAAACTTTCAGAACGCCGTGGCTCGAAAACTCTGAATGGAAGAGTATGGTTTTTGGTTTATTATTTTCAATAATGAACCATTGGAATCGAGCATGAAACAAAAAATTCTTACCCCCCCTCAAAATTTGTTGGTTTACGTTTCCAAGGTATGTAGAATCCAAAACTGCAATAAAAACGCTGCAAATCCCTGCACAACGGTTTATTATTTTGTATAGCATACCCTTCTGTTACAGATCACAGCTCTATGTATAGATAACCCGTCTATATAATATGATATGTACTGTTATATACATATTATGTAGATCGCAGACCCTCCGTAGGTTAGTACCTAACCCCGTACTCGTTACTAGGTACCTACCTAAATCACGAGTTAAATGTTGCTAAAATAATTCTGCCGATGACAAACAGTACCTAACAAAAAGAAACACACATAATGAAGGTCTGAAAATAAATTGTTGATGAGGAGTGAAAAAAGTAGGTAGCAAAAGTACCTACCAACAAACTCCAGCCCCTTCTACGTAGATGGTATAATGAACCGTTGTGTAATAATTTACCGTTGAGTAATGATTTACCGTAGTAATAATTTACCCATCAATAATACTTCAACGTTTGTTCAAGTTTCACTACCTACCAACAAACTCCAAAAGAGCCATCATTTTTCAAATTAAATAATATCACAGAACAACCAACTCGACTTCATACTCCGCCAATATAATCAGGCGATCCCAACCAATGATTGGCCGTATTCACAAATTCCTATTGTGGGCGCGTCTCTGGTTACGAGATTTGGTTTGAATTGTATACAATTTCATTCACACTGGAGTCGAAAATGCCTGTCGGTGCAAACTTCGGAGCCTTACTGTGAACGAACGGCTGGACGTACGATGTTCCGGATGGTCTTAAAAAACTCGCAAGTTCAAGAACTATTTAAAACCGTAAAAATATTTACGTAAAAAAATGGTATAGGCGTTTTGAAAATTTCAACCCCTATTTTGAACCCCTTAGAGATGACTCACAGTAACGTCGAGCTTCGAGGACCAACTAGACGCCGAACGGAACCTATAACCCGAATTTCATCAATTTTTTTTCATGGTAACTAAGAAAAGTGGCCCGTACGGCGTACGGCGTACGGCGGACAGACAGAAATATTTTTATTGCAGTTTTGGATTCTACATACCTTGAAACGTAAACCATCAAATTTTGAGGGGGGGTAAGAATTTTTTTTTTCATGCTCGATTCCAATGGTTCATTATTGAAAATAATAAACCAAAATATTTCTGTCTGTCCGCCGTACGCCGTACGCCGTACGGGCCACTTTTCTTAGTTACCATGAAAAAAAATTGATGAAATTCGGGTTATAGGTTCCGTTCGCTGTCTAGTTGGTCCTCGAAGCTCGACGTTACTGTGAGTCATCTCTAAGGGGTTCAAAATAGGGGTTGAAATTTTCAAAACGCCTATACCATTTTTTTACGTAAATATTTTTACGGTTTTAAATAGTTCTTGAACTTGCGAGTTTTTTAAGACCATCCGGAGCATCGTACGTCCAGCCGTTCGTTCACAGTAAGGCCCCGAAGTTTGCACCGACAGGCATTTTCGACTCCAGTGTCAATGAAATTGTATACAATTCAAACCAAATCTCGTAACCAGAGACGCGCCCACAATAGGAAATTTGGCGGAGATAAAATCATTGGTAGGGATCACCTGATCATATTGGCGGAGTATGAAGTCGAGTTGGTTGTTCTGTGATATTATTTAATTTGAAAAATGATGGCTCTTTTGGAGTTTGTTGGTAAGTAGTGAAACTTGAACAAACGTTGAAGTATTATTGGTGGGTAAATTATTACTACGGTAAATCATTACTCAACGGTAAATTATTACACAACGGTTCATTATACCATCTACGTAGAAGGGGCTAAAGTTTGTTGGTAGGTGCTTTTGCAACTTTTTTCACTCCTCATCAACAATTTCTTTTCAGAACTTCATTATGTGTGTTTCTTTTTGTTAGGTACTGTTTGTCATCGGCAGAATTATTTTAGCAACATTTAACTCGTGATTTAGGTAGGTACCTAGTAACGAGTACGGGGTTAGGTACTAACCTACGGAGGGTCTGCGATCTACATAATATGTATAGAATAGTACAAGTAGTATCCAAAAGCCAATCCTGGCGCACTGACTTAGATCCTTGATAAAAATTTTTACCACAAAACATCAGAACACATTTTTAAACACAAAACATCAGAACCAGTGACTTTTTCATTAACCGACTTAGATCCCTGATAAAACTTTTTAACACAAAACATCAGAACACATTTTTAAACACAAAACATCAGAACCAGTGACTTTTTCATTTATCGACTTAGATCCCTGTTAAAACTTTTTAACATAAAATAACAGAACACACTTTTTAAACACAGTGACTTTCCTTAAAGAGGGTGGCCGATTTGGCCACCCTCTTTAACGTTAAAGGCGACTTAGATCCCTGTTAAAACTTTTTTAACACAGTGACTTTTCGGGGGGTGACTTTTTTAAAAATATTTTTTATCAGAAACTCTAGTGAACTCTAAAAATTAGGAAAAAATGCAAAATTAGAACCTTTTAGGGGTCAAAGTTTTTGAAATTTAGCTCCCTCTGATGTTTTCACTAATGAGGAGTTAGTAGGATGGGAGACAGGATAGTATCCATACAAGAAAAAGTGGGTGGATAATAAAAAAAGTGAGGGGGGTAGTTAAAAGAATAACTTTTATAATAAAATGTCAGTGATTGAAATATATAAGAATGCCGTTAAAAAATCAAACTACTCATCTTTCAAGGATATTAAAAAAGGAACTTATACCATCTTGGAAAATTTTATAAAAAATTCGGAATATGGTGAAAGCGTTGTCGTTACAATTGATTATGATGATGAAGAGATATGTTTGTTTTTACCTAAAAGAATTTCACGTCGACTTCTTAATCACGTTAGAAACAATCCAGAAAGACATCCTGAAAAACTTATTTATAATGGAACAGATAAAAAGTCAAATGCCTTTCTGATTGACTTTGAGTAAATATTATGCTTTTCAAAGACTTAGTATCTATTACGTTTTTATAGGGAATCTCTATAAAAACAAACTTAAAACCTATTTTTTTCTTACTCATATTTAACGGATAACACACTAGTCTTTTTTATTGTTTTCTTTTATTATTTCTTCAAGGTGAGTTTTAAACTTGTCTCTACTTATGTTTATTTTATAGTGACCCCAAGCCAAAGTATCTATGCCATTTTTCATTATAAATCTTTTATCATCATGAGCGGAAAGAGCTTTCTTATTCTGTTGTACTGTGGACACATCGTGTTTTTTCGATTTGAATAATATCTGTTTCTGATAGTTTGGTTTTTTAAAGAATAAGCATCTTTTATAATCCTCTATACTTAAACCCTTATTAACGACATTTTTCTTTACTCCTTTAGATTTTTTCTTCACATCATTAGTTTCGAATATTTTTAAAGCGTAGCACTTTGGGCGAAGTCCAATAAACTCATCTATAATCTTACCTTGTAACTCATCTTTAAATTTCCCATACACTTTTTTATTAACTTGTGGAATATTGTAAACATTATTTTTTGGATAGTCAGAAGTATCAAAATGATCCAACATATTTTTCATATCATTATAAAAATCATCCGTTTTTATTTCCATTATTAAACTATCTGTATCTCCGTATAATAAATTTACATCACTTTTATATTGTTTTTTAATTGTGTTGTAATAAAAGTCATACATTAGAGTTTTTGAAATGTCTAGAATACTCATTCCGATGAAAATTGGCTGTTTAAATGTGATATTTACTTTTTCCATGTGTACAGCCGCTAAGTTTTCGGAAAAAATAGTTCTACCTTTAAAGTTTGGTTTTGAAATTAGTTTTTCCAATTTAAAACCATCAGAACAAAGCCTAATATCCACATGTTTACGTACATTCATCATTGTCCTCCCATATACACTATTAGTCATCTCTTTGTAAAATTTTTCTTCGAATTTTGTTTTGGCTTTTGCTCTAAGATTTGTATTGTAATCAATATAGATTTTTAACCAAGCACTTTGGTCAAATTCTAAAACCTTATGAATTTTTTCTAATTTCATTCCTAGTTGTAAATACTGTTTTAACGTAATGTAATGGATAACGTATTTTTTCTTATCATACAACGTGCATAAAAGTTTTGATAGTTTTTCATCACCATAGTTATTTTCAGGAGCTAAAGGAAAATCAGAGTGTAAATCGTGGAGTTTTTGAGGATATTTTAAATCAACTTCTAAAATATAACCCTTGGGTGAATCATCAGGAATGGATTGTATATCGAAATTATCTAGATCCATTTTCCATTCAAAATTTCCATAAGGTAAAAATTTACTCATCGCCCAACCGTAAAGATTATTTGCATCCAAGTATTCAATGAAAACAGTTTCTTTTTCTTTGATGAATTGGTCTCCCATATATTTATTATTAGCTTTCGCGTATCGTTTTGAACATTGAGAAATTCCGCCTCTTATTCCTTTTTCTACGAGTAAAATCTTATCATAATCTGTTAACAATTCTATCTTTTGTTTGGTCATTCTCAACATACAGTCCCAAGCGAAACCTGGTGTTGTATAGTACCAAGCGGGGTCTAATTTATATTTTTCTAAAGATATATTTCTAAAGTTTTCCATGATATCTGCTAACAAAAGAACATCAATTTTATTGTAAAGTTCTGTAAATTCTCCCAAATTTTTAATTTTGAATGTAGACCAAATTTCTAGAGCATTTTTATAATCATTTTCTTTAACATTTTCTCCAGTGAGTTTACTGTAGAATTTCTCTATAGGTGGAAGGTTAGTTTCTCGATATTTTTCAACAGAGTCCATATACTCATATGGATAAGCTAATTTTCTAGTAATTAGTTCGAGATGTTCTTTTGGGAAATACTTTTTTATTTCCTTAAATTGATTTTTGGTTAAACTTTTAGCTAAAGAATATAAAGAAGCAGAAAGAAATTTAAAAGAATCTATGAATCTCAATTCTATAGTCTTTTTCTTTTTGTTACCATTTTTATCGAGTTCATTACTTTTATAAGCTACCATTTTAGAAAAGGAAATGTACTTCTCTTCACTTTGTGGTAAAAGTTTAATATCGTAATTATCTTTTTCAAATTCTTTAATAAATAGATGTGCATCGTAGCCAGAAAGATTATGGAAAAATACTGGAATAAACTTTGGATTTTTATATTCTAAATTACAAATCGAATGAGCTGCTCCTCTGTACATTCCAGTCAAATGTGAGTGATCCCTTACTTTTATACAATTATCAGGTATATTTTCCTTCGAAACTTCTAATTCTTCAATATATTCATCTGCTTTAACATCATTTTGTTTATCGATAAAGTGTTTAATTGTTTTTCTCAGTACATCATGTCTATTTTCAATTATAGGTGGAAGTTCATTAAATTTTCTTTCACAAATGTGGCAACTCTCAGCACTATCGTATTCTCTTTGTTGTTCTTCGGTTAAATCTTTCATGGGAATATTAACGTCATAGTATTTTTTCGCCACCATTAAGGCGTCTTTTTTTATTTTTTCGTAAAACACTTTTACCACATCCTGTCCAGAATATTGTACAAGTTTATAATCGCCTACATAGTTTTTCCTACTTTCGTCTTCGGCATTTTTCATGAAGTAAACAAAACTGTACGGTTCATGTTTTTGAATGGCATTTGTATAACATTCATCGGGATTTGGTTTGCAGGTATCAATCTTTTGTAACGTACATTCAAAATCTGCATAAATTGTAAAAGGTACTTTTAAAGAGTGTCTATAATTTTCAAATTGCAAAATGTTATCATAAGGTTTTGGTAGATCTACTTTAACAGCTTTATGAACTCCGCAATATTTTTTATGGTCGTTTAGTTTATCTTGAGTTCCAAAGCTATTCAAACACATTTTACATAAAAATCTTTTGTGTCCATTCTTTGTTAGCTGACTATGGCCAACCAGTTTCCAAAGATTCTTGATCCAACAATAATGTTCAGTTTCCTTGTTTTTCAAGTACAACAAGTCAATGTGCCTTTCCTTTTCATCTTTCGTTATTTCCAAGGGTACTATAGTATTTCCTTCATTCAGACAGTAAACATTAATGGAAATCCTAGTTCTTTTCTCAAACTTTTTCACATCGATAAGTTTCATAGGAAAACTGATATCTTTCAACGCTTCATCAAACTCATGTTCCCATGTTATGTACTTTCCTATTCTATCAGAATCGCGGTCTGCAGGATGTAAAGCCGAAAGAACAGCCCATAGGAAACATTTATTATCATTATTTTGTACATTTATAATTGCTTTCCTACTTTGTAGAAACTTAGGGAGTGGGATGAAAGATGATCCTCTCAAAGGAATGTACTTGTTAACGTTCAGTTCCAAATGTTTGATTTTATGAAGTTGCCAATTAGATCCTTTAATTTCGAACGTTTCCATTTCATTTAGAATTTTCTGTTTCATTTCATCGTAACAGTATGCAACTTCTGCTGACTGCAATATTATTACGTTTTTAGTTTTGAAATTGAGTTCCTGATACTCCATGTTATTTTTGTTAGTTCCTTTTTTAAATTCTGCGATTAAAACTACATTAACTTTTAGTTTCATTTTTCTAAGTTTCCATTTGATTAAACCTGTTACGGTTCTTTTAATACTGTTCAGAAATTTGGAAGCATCTTTAAATCCTTTCGTATTTTTAATGTTGTAAGTCACTAATCTAGATTCAAATGCAGTTTCCATTTCAACAACTTCCGTTTTCGGTTCTATATTTTTTTCAAATACTTTTTCACTAAAATTAAATACTTTGTGCAATTTCCTCGGATTTACAAATACAGGTTTCGCTTTTCTAGGTTTTCTGATAGTCATTGTCCGGTCCGGGTCGTTTTTTCCATGGCGCTTAGACTTTAGATGTCTAGCCCAATTTTTATAAGTAGTGCTAACATTGCACTTTTCACAATGCCTTCTCGTATTATCCATTTTATTATAGGATATATAATTTTTTTTCGTATCGTTCATTTTTATTAGAAAATAGATTCTTTTAACTAACCCCTCATTTTTTTGAATTCTTAAAGGTGGAGGCGAATCGCCGCCACCTTTTTCTTTTGTCTATTATTGGAGAGATCCTTTTAACTTACCCCTCATTTTTTTAGCCAGTGACTTTTCTAAACATGTAAACTATTTTTCTTAGCTTCTTCATGTATTTAAAAAATTTTTAAATACATGGGACCCCATTAAACCCAAATTCTTAAATAGGGTTTAATGGGATCGGTTGAATATTACGAATATTCTATCAACGATAGTCGTAATATTATCACATAACATTTTATTTATATAAAAGAAATCTTTTATATAAATCATTTTATTCATAATTCTAGAATTCTGTTTTTTGTAGTTCTTGAGCATAGAAAGATCCTTCAATATCTTCATCATTTAAATCTTTGATTTTGTATGTTATTGGATTAGTAGAGAGAATATCAGAAACCACAAAAATTTCTCTGGTCCAATTTGCTTCATATTTATTTACAAAAGTTTTTTTAAATCTTTTGATGCGAACCCTATCACCAACACTGAATTTAACTTTCTGTAAATTTTTTTTGTTTCCAAATAATCGTACTGTAACGTCATTTTGATTTAATTTTGTGACTTCTGATGGTTTCATACCAATAGATCTATGAAAATCTTTATAATTGTATTCATTAATTAAATCCTGTAGAAAATCAACCCATTTTTTATCATTCTCAACTTCAAAAAGAATTTTCATTTTACCATTCAATGTACGATTAAATCTTTCAATAATGGCAGATTTTTCTTCATTCTGTGTATGATACATTTTTATTTGGTGATTTTTCAGAAAATCTTTGAAAAGTTTATTTTCAAACTCCAATCCTTTATCCGTATGAAGCAAATTGGGGGCATTATGATTTTGAGATTTTGCTTTTTCTATTATTTTCTCAAAAGCTTTAACAACATTTTTTCCATCCTTTTTCTTCAAGGGTAAGGCCCATGCAAATTTTGAAAATGTATCGATAACATTAAGCATATAGCCGTATCCATCATTCTCTTTTTCATAATTTTTCATGATTATCAAATCAGCAGCCCACAAATCATCAATACCTTTAGTAAATATTGTCCTTTTTTGAAATTTATTTCTTATTGGCTTGTGTAATTCTTTAGCAAGAGATAATTTTTCATCATCATTCAGATCTTCTACTACAGGTTCTTCAGAATTTTCTTTCTCAGGTGAAGTGATAAATTTACTCTTTTTGGTTTTACATTTTGAGCATTTAGCAGCCACTCTCCATCTCCCGTTGATAGTTTGCACTCTTTCAGCATCAATATTATTGGTTCTCTTCTTACATTTATGGCAATAAATAGGATCAGTTAAATCATTATCCATTTTATTATAGGAAAAAAAGTTTTTTATGAGAAATATCTCATAAAAAAGAAGCTCCTCACTCACTCTTCAATCAAATTCAAATAAACTGTAACATTTTCAAATTGCAGCTCATCTCCATTTTCATTTCTACATGATAGTTTAATCTCTTTAATATCTCTCATTCCTTCTCGTATAGGGCTGTAAAGAATCTTTTTATTTGTTTCCATATAAATAGTATTGGGGAGAATCTGTTTCTCTATCAAAGATACATGTAGTAATTCATGTTCGCTATGAAGATGGGAATGCTCATCATGATTAGCAAAACTATAATCAATAATATTACAATGCCATTCAATTAACGAAATAGGTTTGATTAACTTTGGGTTGTCTTCAGAATAGTAGTCCTTATTAACTTCAAAATAATCCCCAGGTGTTTTACATTGTTTAAAATCAAATAGTTCACAGAAATTTCCAAAACGTAAAAATTCAATTAAAACAGGAGATTTAAGAAAAAATCTATTACGATTTGTAGTGTAGTCTACTTTAAAAACCAAACTTTCAGGTTTTGTTTTTTTTAATGTGTCAATTTGTGATTTATATAATGTTTTATTCTTTTCAAAACCCTCCATGAGTTCAGTTATATAACTTTTTATTTTTAAATATAATTCTCTTCTAAACGTCTCAACAGTAAATGTGCCATCTAACACATACTCGTGATGATACCATACATCTGTAATAAGCAATTTTAATGATATCAATACATCTTTTACTTGAAATGAAAGAGAAGGTGAAGTAAATAATAACTTTACTATTCCAAGTTTATAATTTTTATTGGGATTTAGAACAATTTTTTGAGCAAAAGTTATTTTTAGATCTCGATGTTTATCAGAAATCTTTATTAGAGTCATGCTTTTATTATTAGATAAAGTTTTTTTTTCGTATAATAAAGATGAGTAAATACGAGATTGAACCAATTCCGTTTGATAAAAAAGAGGCTAGAAAAGGAATTTTACCATTACCTTTAAGAGCATTAATAGTAGGAACTTCTGGTTGTGGGAAAACAACACTTCTCTATAATCTCATCACAAAATCATGGGGAATCCCCTTTCATTATCTATATATTTTTTCAAAATCTATGGATCAGAATGCATATGAGTTTTTGAGAAGCGCTTATGAAATAATTTCTGTAAAAGATGGTGTGGAAATAGCACAGTTTTTCAGTAATTGTGAAGAACTTTTACCCCTAGATGATTGTCAGTCGAACAGTTTGGTAGTTTTTGATGATTGTGTTAATGTTCAACAGCAACAAGTTATTAAAGATTATTACGTTAGAGGACGTCCTAAGAAAATCTCGTGCGTTTACTTGACACAATCATGGTCAAAAGTTGATAAACAACTCATTAGAAACAATATTAATTTTTTATGTGTATTTAGACAAGGACCAAGATACATGCGAGATATTTATGATGAATATGTGGGAAGTGATTTCACTTATGGCCAATTCAAAGAATTATGCTATTCTTGTTGGGATGAGGACTTTGGTTTTCTAACGATTGACCTAACAAAGAAACGCAGTAACGGACGTTACCGAAAGAAATTTGGTGAAATATTTTAGATAAAAAATATAGATTTTAAGTTTGCCTTAATTAGGAACGGCGAATTACCGCCCCTAATTTTATAGGGATTCCCTATAAAAACGCTACACGGATAACTTCAAAAAATCGCATTGGGAAACGCTTCAAAAATCGCATTGGGAAACGCTTCAAAAATCACATTGGAAAACGCTTAAAAACGCAAAAATAGCGTTCCTAAGCGTTTAAGCGTTTAAGCGTTTAAGCGTTTAAGCGTTTAAGCGTTTGAGCGTTTTAACGTTTAACCGATTTTTAAAAAAAATTTTCCTATAATAAAAACATGACAACAAAAATTACTTTAGAACAAGCGCTTAGACAGAAATTCAAAGAAGCGCAAAATGAAGTGATGAAGGAAAAAGAAGTCAAACTTAGAGAAATCAAAAAGATTGATCAACCCTCTGAAGATGAACAAATAATTTTCACAAAACGAAAACGTAAGCCCATGACTGTGGCTGAAGCTAATAAATCGATTAAACTCAAGAAAAATTTACAGAAATTAGCAAAACAAGAAAGGGTTAACCAAGCATCTGATAAGGAAACAAGAGAAAAGGCTTATGAACCTATAACTTCACGATTAGATAAGGTAGAAAAAGCAGTGAAACAGACTGATGAAGATCTTGGTAAAAAATTAGAACTCATTCCTGTAATAAAAACAATTAACCCCTTGGCTATCAGTTCGCCTAAAAAAGTTACTTTTAAAGATGTTGATACCGAGGCCCAAGGTATTGATACTGAAGATACATTAAATCAAAGCTTTTCAAGTGACAATGCAGATAGGGATTATGAAATGGAAACAATTTTACAAAAAAGTGTTAAATTACCAAACTCTTCAGTAGGCCCTTTGGGTATTGGACCAATTGCAGAATTATATATTCTACATCCCGATAAACAATTTGGAATATACCCTTTAAAAAATCATATCTTTATTGGAAATAAACAGATACGAGTAAATGGAAATGATATTGAAATAGAAAAAATGAAATATTCCGGTACTGAAGGCTTATGGAAGCTCTTAACAAAACCCATAGCTTCTGATATTCCATCCAAAGATGAGTACACTAATGAAGACTTTAAAGCTTATACAAAAATCCTCATTCAAACAGATAGCATGTTTCAAAATAATAATCCCGAATCTAAACAACCAAAATCAAGTGTTAGTAAAAAATGGAAAGAAATCATAAAACCTATCTGGGAGTATAGTAAAAAGAAAAAGATTGGCACTGGGTTGATTAAATATACTGAAAATCCTGTAGAATTTAAATATATAGATAATTTGAATCAACTTACACAAAGACTATACTATTTGTATGCGCAAGAGCAGGCAGGAAATAATAATTTTCACAATGAAAAATTGGGAATTATAAATTTCATTAAAGATCAACTGGAGAAAGATATTGATAAACCCAAAGGAACTGAATACTTGATTAAAATTATTAATAATTTACCCAAAAATATGATAAAAAATGGTTCTGGTATTTTCAATACTATTCTTAATAAACTTGGACCTGTTATTCCAGAAATGCATCTCCCAGGTGGTTATCAATATTGTGGACCATTTACTAAATTGGATAAGAGATTAAATAGAGGTGATGAAGGTATAAATAGTCTTGATAAAGCCTGTAAACAACATGACATTTTTTACAGAGATCATGAGAAAACTAGTGATAGGCATCTTGCTGATAAAAAATTGGAAGTAGAAGCTGATAAAATTATGAAAAGTTCAACAAATATCAGTGAAATATTGGGGGCTGCTACAGTAAAAACTGCTATGAAAACCAAAAGATTCTTTGGGATGGGTGTATACTAATTAGGTATTATGATTATTTTTTTTATAAGATCATCTTATAAAAAAACTTTTTTTCCTATAATAAAATGATTACGCATCAAATAAATTTGTCAGAAATACAAATGAAAAAAATAAGATCTGCTTATAAAAAACATGCTCCAGTAAAAGTACGACTGGCTTTTGCAGATATTACTGGAAAAGGAAATCATAAAATCCTGTTGAATGAAACACAGAAAAAAAATATTGATAAAAGTATAAAGAATAAAAAAGGCCTAGAATTGGAACTGGATTATGATCAGTTAAAAATAAATCATTCTGGGGGTTTTTTGCCTTTAATTTTTGCAGCAATGGGAGCAGCTGGAGCGTTAATGGGTGGTGGAGCTGCAGTAGCTTCTAGTGTTATAGACTCGAAACATAAGGCCGCTGAAGAAGCCGAAATAAAACGTCATAATCTCGAGATGGAGAGACTAGCAAAAAATGTAAAAAGTTTAAGTATCGGGTCTGGAATGAAGAAAAAAACTATTTCAAAACCTAAAAAGAAACCTAAAAAGAAACCTACCAAATCAAAAAACTAAATAGCTTCCAGCCTCTTACCAATTTTGATATTGAAAGATTATCGAAAGAAATGAAAATTAAAAACTTCAGAGGAGTTTTCATGAAGGATGATTTACCAGAGAAAGTGAACCACACGGAATGTGGAATTATAAATCTAGAAAATTCTGATGAGGCTGGAAGCCACTGGACTGCATTTCATAAAAATAACAATTTAAAATATTATTTTGACTCGTATGGAAATGCACCACCACCAAGAGAACTTGTTCAATATTTAGGTTCAGAAAATTTATTTTATAATGAGGAGCAAATCCAAAACCAATATGATCCACCTATCTGTGGACATTTATGTTTATTAATTTTGAAGAAGCTATCAGAAGGACACGATTTTGTAAATAGCATGAGAACATTGAAGGAAAATCTTAATTTCTTTTATTAAATTTTATAGTCTTGATATTTTTATAGAATTTCGATTCTATAAAAAAATTTTTTTCTATAATAAAATGATGTACACAAATAATAATGAAACACCTTCAGCCCCTGAAGAATTTACTCCAATAACTCATCCTAGATTATATCCAAAAATAATTTTTCCCGAGTTTAATGAGAACAATTATAGAATCAATCGAATTATCAATCAATACAAATTTTTAGAAGATGAAGTGAAAATGAGAAATGGTTTGAAAAAAAAATATGGAAAAATATCCAGCACTCTTTACGGTACCTACTGAATTTTTATTCGCCCTCTCAGAACTCGGACTGGTTGGTACTTCTATAGCATTACCAATAATAATTCCATTCAGTGTTCCAATTTCTACAGGATTGACAACCTTATCGATAATATTAAGGACTTCAAGCGGATTTTTCAATAAAAAAATTAATAAACACAAAGAAATTGAGCTTTTGGCAAAAGCTAAATTAGATTCGATTGAAGAAAAGTTCAGAAAAGCAATTAAAGACGGTAAAATATCTGATGAAGAGTTCAATGATATTGAACAAGAAATAAAAAATTATATAAATATGAAAAGTACTATTCTAAATGAATATAATAAAAATAAGAAAGAAGTTAAAAGTGTGGATCCTATCAAACTATCACTTTTGAAACATGGGGAAGTTTTCAGAACTGGATTTTAATATTTTCTATTCCACTATCTTGATATTTTTTATAGAATTTCGATTCTATAAAAAAACTTTTTTAAGAGTTTTAAAAGAAATTTAAAATGTTCTCGACTTGTATTCGACTTTAAGGTTAAAGAGGGGAGGTGATTCGCCCCCCCTCTTTAAGAGTTTTGAAAATATTCTTTAAATGTTCTCGACTTGTATTCGACTTTAACGTTAAAGAGGGGAGGTGATTCGCCCCCCCTCTTTAAGAGTTTTGAAAATATTCTTTAAATGTTCTCGACTTGTATTCGACTTTACCAAAAAACATCAAAACCAGTGACTTTTCGGGGGGGTTAGTTAAAAGAATGTATTCTATAATAAAAATGAATCAAATTAAATCAATCTACTCGAAATACGATTCTGAAATCACAAGGCTTCAGTATCGAAACTTTAATCCCGAATCTAATTTGGAATTAAACTCTGAGAACAAAAGAACAGTTTTCAAATTGCTTCTAGATGATGAGTTTCTTAGCAGCAATATTCAATATTACATTGCTGGAAAATACATTCCTAAAGATGCAACAAAAACATATGGAATCAGTGATACAATAATGATGGTAGACAATTTTGTTGCACACCTTTTTTCCAAAATTGAAGTAAAAAAGCACAATACGGTTATTGATGAAATTGAAGAACCAGGTATTGCTAGTACGGTGATGGGCATAGCTTCTTTCTCAGGACCATCAAACTATAATGGTAAATTAATGAATTCTGGTTTCAATTCTAAAGTGAATGGTGGTGGAAATTTCAACGCGAATGGTAACTTGACTGATTTAGGTCTTGGATTCTTCAGCGATATTGCACCAATTTATAAGGGAGGATTTGAAATTACATTCATTAGAAATTCTGATGATAATGTACTCTTCCGTTACAGTACCTCTCCTGAAGGTGTAGAGGGAAAAGTGGAAATTAAAACTTTCTACCTGCGAGTCCCAATAATTGAATATGAAAGTGAATCCAAAGCTAAATTAATTGCTGAACTCTGTACTTCTCCTTATTTGTTTCACTTTAAAAAATTACAATGTATCGAACAAAAAGTTACTGGAAAAACTCTAAACTTCAACATTACAAATATTTACAGAAATGTACAGAATCCGATCTGGGGATTTGTTGCCTTCCAAACTGCCAGAAAAAATGATCAAAAGAAAAATAATTCCAAATTTGATCATTTGAATGTTAAAAATATTAGTTTTGAAGTAGCAGGAAAAATTTATCCTGAAGAACATTTGAATTTAGATTGGAGTTCAGGGGATTTTAGTTTAGCTTACACCATGTACACAGATTTCAAAAGAATAGTATGCCAAGACTCATCCCTTCCATATCATGAGCCTCAGTCCTTCAAAGAGAACTATCCAATATTCAGTGTGAATATGACTAGACAACCACAGTCCATATCTGGACAAAAAAGTAATATAATTTTACGAGCAGATTTTGAAAAGAATGTGCCAGAAAACACTTTTGCTTACGTAATTTTGGTTTCAGAAGTCACTCTCAACTATATGCCACTTAAAAATATTATAAAAGAGGAAATCTAAAACTTACCTTGATAAGAAAAGGGGGAAAAAAAGGATAAACAATATAAATAACAATTTTTTTATTGGGAACATTCTCAATAAAAAATATATAGTTCACGTAGAAAATCATCTACTTCATCAGTCGTTGAAACTTGGGATTGGTTCATTTTTCACTCACAAATAACTCACTGCGTTGTTTCTCACTTGGTTTCTACAAACTGACTGGGACGAGTCAAAGGGGTCTGCAAGACAATCTTATCTCAAACCGGTCGACGGGAAGGCCACAAGGTCGTCAACTCATCAGCTGCGTTCTCGTTCTCATTCTCGTTCTCATTCTCGTCTCTTTTCTCGCCAGAATTGAGAAAAAATTAAAATATACGCGGAGAGGCAGTTAATCCTGTCTCCCGAGAACGCAGCAGTCTCGTTCTCGCGAGAACGCAGCAGTCTCGTTCTCGCGAAACAGATTAACTGTTTCGTTTCACTTTTAAGGGTGATACATAATTTTAAAAAATTCTGAAAACAACCCATTCTCTCGCTGGTCTACAGAACGACCTTGCATCTTGTTCAATATGTTTTAATGGGGATTCCCCATTAAAACATCAGAGGGAGCTAAATTTCGAAAATATCGACCCCTAAATAGTCCTAAATTTGCATTTTTATTTACGATTAAAAATTTTTTAGAGTTTCACTAGAGTTTCTGATAAAAAAAAGTTTTAACGGAAAATTTCCGTTAAAAACAATAATATTATACTAAGTTGTTTTCCAAGACCCGGTAATTTACCGGGTCTAAAAAAGGGGGTGGATAAAAAAAAATGAGGGGTTAGTTAAAAGAATATATTATATAATAAATAAAGAGATATGGTTTTAAGCGATGAGGCATTAGATATATGTGATGAACATGGAGGTTTCTGGGAGTTTGTAAAGAAACCTGAATTTCGATTTTATGATAGAAACTGTGACGCACTAGACGAGATTCAACGTGCATTGAGGGAGTATAGATTTTCTAAACGGTTGTTAAAAGAAAGTTTATTTGGTGTCGATGGTAAACCACCACTCCTTTCAAAGAAGCAAGTAAAGACATGTCTTAATGAAAAAAAGATTAAGGTTCCTAAAAATGCTACTGAATATCAACTTAGAAAATTGCTTTATAATGAAGATAAAGTCACACTGAAGAAGGATTTTGAGTTTCAGTTTCGATACTGTTGCTAAAGCTCAGAAGTATTAAGGAGATTTTATTTTTAATGAACACTGCTCATTAAAAAGTTCTTATGCTACTAATTAGCAGAAATATTTTTTTTAAAGACGATTCAAAAAGTTTGTTTTTATAGAGATTCCCTATAAAAACGTAATAGATACTAAGTCTTTGAAAAGCATAATATTTACTCAAAGTCAATCAGAAAGGCATTTGTCTTTTTATCTGTTCCATTATAAATAAGTTTTTCAGGATGTCTTTCTGGATTGTTTCTAACGTGATTAAGAAGTCGACGTGAAATTCTTTTAGGTAAAAACAAACATATCTCTTCATCATCATAATCAATTGTAACGACAACGCTTTCACCATATTCCGAATTTTTTATAAAATTTTCCAAGATGGTATAAGTTCCTTTTTTAATATCCTTGAAAGATGAGTAGTTTGATTTTTTAACGGCATTCTTATATATTTCAATCACTGACATTTTATTATAAAAGTTATTCTTTTAACTACCCCCCTCACTTTTTTTATTATCCACCCACTTTTTCTTGTATGGATACTATCCTGTCTCCCATCCTACTAACTCCTCATTAGTGAAAACATCAGAGGGAGCTAAATTTCAAAAACTTTGACCCCTAAAAGGTTCTAATTTTGCATTTTTTCCTAATTTTTAGAGTTCACTAGAGTTTCTGATAAAAAATATTTTTAAAAAAGTCACCCCCCGAAAAGTCACTGTGTTAAAAAAGTTTTAACAGGGATCTAAGTCGCCTTTAACGTTAAAGAGGGTGGCCAAATCGGCCACCCTCTTTAAGGAAAGTCACTGTGTTTAAAAAGTGTGTTCTGTTATTTTATGTTAAAAAGTTTTAACAGGGATCTAAGTCGATAAATGAAAAAGTCACTGGTTCTGATGTTTTGTGTTTAAAAATGTGTTCTGATGTTTTGTGTTAAAAAGTTTTATCAGGGATCTAAGTCGGTTAATGAAAAAGTCACTGGTTCTGATGTTTTGTGTTTAAAAATGTGTTCTGATGTTTTGTGGTAAAAATTTTTATCAAGGATCTAAGTCAGTGCGCCAGGATTGGCTTTTGGATACTACTAGTACATATCATATTATATAGACGGGTTATCTATACATAGAGCTGTGATCTGTAACAGAAGGGTATTCTATACAAAATAATAAACCGTTGTGCAGGGATTTGCAGCGTTGTTTGTTTACGTTTTTAAATTGTTCTTGAACTATATAATTGTTTGAGACCACCCGGAGCATTGCTCGACCAGCCGTTCGTTTGCACCGAAAAGCTTCGTCAACACGATCGTGAATCGAACGGTATAAATCCGGTCCAGATATCATTGCTACGGAGCATCTGATTATAATCACGGGTGGCTGTATGGAGTCGAGTTAGTTGTTCTGGGGTTTTATTTCATTTGAAAAATTATGGATTATGGATTGGTAGGTACTTCTAAAACTTGAACAACCATGGAATATTATTTATGAGCAAATTATTACACAACTGTACATTATTAATCAACGGAAAATTATACACCTATACAGGTAAATTATTACACGACTTTCTATTATTTGCCTTATACTTAATGAATAACTACACATAATTAACGATTGAATTATTGAATCCCACGCATTTGTAGAAAACTTTAATTCCGGAGCCGGCTCCAGTATTTTATTTAGGGCTTTCCTGGCGGGAGCTCGAGGTACTGACCACAGAAAACGGTGATCTGCGGTGAAGGGGCATCTATACCGGTAAATAATAAACCTTTGTGTAATAATTTGCAGCGTTTTTAATTGCATTTTCGGGTGCTTCATATACGTTGAAACGGAAACCATCAAATTTTTTTTAGGGGGGAGGGGGGTTAAAAAAATGTGTTCATGCTCGATTCTAAAGGTTCATTATTGAGAATAATAAACCAAAAACTTAAATCGCCGAAAACACAAAAACTAAGGGTTTAAAATCAAACTGCTGAGGGACGAATTCGGTCGAAAATAACACCCGCGACACCCTTTGCAATACATAATTATATTCCGGACTAGAATATCCCCCCTCCCGCCACAACCTAAACGTTGGTCTATTATATCCGCCCCTGAGACAATTAATGGCACCAAAAAATCCAAAAACGGCTAATTTGTCGTAGGTATGAGTTGTATTCGTTTTACTGGAGACACATGAGGCTAATGACCAGCGGATCCACTACTATAAAATAAAAAAACTCCAGCCAACGGAATGTATCTACATGGAACCACTGAAGCCTCCAAGGAGGGCCTTTTTCGATGCTTGGCGAGTATTTTCCCTATCTCCAGGGAACCACCAGGTATAGTGGTTTTCCTCTCGAATGCCGACAAGATTTTCCCATTTGGGGTATGCGAGGGAAGTATGTGTACTTATCGTGAGAGCATCCCTAGGCACTGTCCTGGATGACTCCCTTGGAATGTGAGATACTGCATTGTTTGAATCTAACCCCCCTTTATCAATATATTTTATTTTTAAGGGGGAGTTCCAACTGTTTTTTGCTGAGCGAATACATACGTGTATGTTTTCACCGACAAAATATTTACCAGTTTATATGTCCCTTCTGCGTAATCACTGTTTTCTGTTGTCCATGCCTACTCTCCAGCTCCCCCCAAAGAGCCCTAATTGGAATAGTGGAGCCGGCCCGGGAATTACAGTTTATAATAAAAATGCGCAGGATTGAATAGTTATCTATAAGTACCTATCAACAATATCAAAAAGAGAAATCATTCTTCAAATGAAATAATATTATCAAGGAACAACTAACTCGACTTTATACAGCCATCCCTGTTTATAATCAGGTGTTCCTTAGCAATGATATCTGGGCCGAACTTATACCGTTTCATTTACAATCATGCTGACGATGCTTTTCGGTACAAACGAACGGCTGGACGTGCAATACTCCGGGTGATCTCAAAAACTTCTTTAGTTCGAGATCATTTACTTAAAAACGTAAAAAAACCATATCCTAATAGTGAAAGTTTCGAGCTACGACGTTCTGAAAATTTCAACCCCTATTGTTCACCCCTTAGAGATGACTGACAGTAACGCCGAGCCTCGCGGACCAACTAGACGCCAAACGGGGCCTACAAATCAAATCTGATTAATTTTGATTCATGCTAACTAAGGAAAGTGCGAAATCGTACGCCGTACGGAAATAAATTTAATGTGTTACATTTTTGAATTCTACGTACCTTGAAGTGGAAACCATCAAGTTTGAGGGGGGTTGAATTTTTCGCTGCAAATTATCCCAGAACGGTTTATTAGTTACCTGCGTAGATACTCCTTCTGCTTAGATCTCTGTATTCTGTGGTCAATAACTAGGTAGCCTCGTGCCCCCCCCCCCCCCCCCCAACCAGGAAATTGAGTACTGGAGCCGACCGGGCAGTTACAGTTCCATAAATATGCGGTGGATTCAAGAAATCTATAATTTATAAGGACATTCCTGCTGCAGATAAATACATTTTTGCTAGGTACAGAGCTAATCTCCTCCCTCCAATTTCGTTGCATTACATTTATTCACGAAATTTCAAATCCGGCAGATTATTCAGAACCCTCTCCATTTAGCTAATTTTTTCCCCTCTCCAGGTCTAACCGCTCTCTTACCATCAAGCAATGCTTCTCCTAGTCCAAATTTTTCCATGACTTCTTCAGGCTCGCAGGAACGAGCCCCCCCCCCCCCCCCCTCCCATTTTCGTACTCGGCCGAGTCTGCTTCGGTGTGCAGTAGTAGCTAACTCCTCTTCTATTTTCGTTTTCATCCTCTCTTCTTATAGCAAAATCATGTTTATATGATTATACCTACTAGCACAAGTAATAATTGACCAACATAAGAAAGGACGGAAGTCCTAACTTGTGACTTGAGTTAAATAAGAAGATTATTATTATTATTATTATTATTATTTGTTGTTATTATTCATGAAACATCATGTTTGTTCATGTTACAAAAGTAGGTACCTATCATTAAAAAAATATATATTATATTATCACGGAAAAACCAACTTGATGACATACTGCAAAGCTTGATTATCATCAGCTGTTCCCTAGCAATGATTTCTGGGATGGATGTATGCCGTTTCAATCAAACTCATGTTGACGAAGGTGTGTGGTGCAAACTTTAGGGCCTATAACAGTCCTATAACAACTTCAGCCATTCGTTCGCAACTACTGTAAACGTCCAGCTCAAATCGGCTTTGTCAGACAGTGTTTGTATTTGGCCCGTTTTTCGAACTTCTGAGTCGTCTGAGTATGTGTCAAGATGTCACTAGGTACTTGATTATTTCACCCCCCTCTGGAAGAGCAGAAAACATTCCTTGAAGGTGACATTCAGAAAATGCCGAGCAGAGATCTTGCAAGAAAATGAGGATCCCCCAGTAGTAAGTGAGGAGCTATATTTCAAATGACGAGGGAATTAAAGCATTGCTCCAAGAAACCAAAGGTCTATTAAAAGGAAGGAATCCAAGTATTCCCTCTTAGGAATGAATTCATATTATTAACCCAGTCTTTTGTCCCTTTCAACAAAAGATCTTCCCGGACTTCATGATTTTTCAAGCCTTTATTGCATAAGACGGGAATGCTATTATGATGAATTATTAGAGAGCTCTCGAAAATTGTATTAAAAGATCTCAAGATCTTCCATCATACTTAGTGGCTCCTCCACTCCCCCTATAATTTTCTGAATGGGCTAGAATATTCCTTTTGCTTCAAACTCGGTTTTGGCTGAACACTTCGAGCAATAAGCAGCGTGTGCGGCAATTGGCACGCAGTTTCAGAAAAATCGCTGTTTTTCAAATTTATATTGTATCAACCACCTACAATTTTTGAAGAAGTAGGAACAGGAATTTCTGGTAAACTTGTTTTACTGTACCTACCTACGCATCTGTTCAAGAGAATCCATCCGTAAGTTGCAACACCACACATTACAGCGGGAAGGTATATTTTTTATAAGACACTTAGTAGTATTTATTCGTTAATTTCTTCCACGTAAAGCTATACGAGGTAAGTAAGCGACGAAGGTAGTTTTTGGGAAAATGCGATCAAAGTTTTTAGAGGCGCATAATACAACACGCTGTCACGGGTGTTGTATTATGGTTGGAATGGTGAAAGTTGGTATCTAGGGATTGTCACTGTAGAACCGCGCTGGTGTATCCGGCCCCATTTCGCAAGTTCGACTCTCCTGGTGCAGACCACAGAAAATAGTTTTTTACGCCGAAGGGATATCTACACAGTAACATTATAAACCGTTGTGTATTAATTATCAGCGTTTTCTCTACAGTCTCATTTCAATTTACCTTGTACAAATCCTCGCTCTTCCTATTACGACCGTCCAATTTTGGGCGAACCCATAAATTTGTTCGAGGCAATTTTACGTCCACAGCCGTATCGTGGGGCTTTGATAAATTCTGGATTATTTCATTGCTTTCTCCTCAGAGACGACTACATATCCTTACACGTTTGGCCTCCTCCCGTTAGAATATAATTGCTGCGTTCATTCTCAGCCCTATGTTGTGAAATTCTTTGCGAATTTCGAAGAAAATATTTGATCTCTTGGTTGTGACAGTGTGGCTGTTCTCGAGTAGTTTTTTGGTCCGATGAAGACGGGGTCACTTGGGGAAGTCTAATCGATATCCCTTCATAACCGGTGATAATTTCGCTGGTATAGAGGAGGGGGGGGGGGATCTCGAGGGTCTACTGTCTACTCTAGCAATGATTTCATCTCCGCCAAATTTCCTATTGTGGGCGCGTCTCTGGTTACGAGATTTGGTTTGAATTGTATACAATTTCATTCACACTGGAGTCGAAAATGCCTGTCGGTGCAAACTTCTGGGCCTTACTGTGAACGAACGGCTGGACGTACGACGCTCCGGATGGTCTTAAAAACGCTGCAAATCCCTGCACAACGGTTTATTATTTTTGTACAGAATACCCTTCTGTTACAGATCACAGCTCTATGTATAGATAACCCGTCTATACAATATAATATGCACTACTCTATACATATTATGTGAATCGCAGACAGCGTTGGCCAATAGAATTGCAGAACGCGTAGCCGTGGCCGGCCCTTGTGATTGGAATGGCCTAGGCCAGTCGTAATGAATTTATTGAAAAAACAAAAGAAAACGATTGATTGAACCATTTCGGACCATGCCACTGCGCAGCATGCCAATTAGACAATTCTAAATGAATTCCAAATGAAAGTCCAATTCAGACTGATGGTATACCAATTTTTACAATTCTAAGTGAATTCCTAAGTGCACTAACAATTACAATCCTAAGTGCAATCTTAGAGGATTACAATTACAATCCTAAGTGAATTAAAGTGCAATTGAAATTGTAATCCAATTGCAATTTCAATATTTTATTAACACAACTTTGCCAATTTTGGCGAATGTGGAGTGTATGTTTATAGGATTAGTGTGTCGGGAATTTAGATGGGGATGTTAGGTAGAGTGGTGAGCAGTGGCCAATTGCAATTGAAAAATGATGAGAATCGCAGACAGCGTTGGGCCAATAGAATTGCAGAACCATTTCGGACCATGCCAATGCGCACCATGCCAATTAGACAATTCGAAATGAATTCCAATTCAAATTAATGAATTCCAATTCAAGTGAGCAGTGGCCAATTGCAATTGAAAACAACAGACTCACAAACAAGCCTATGATTCCCCAATTGCAAACAATAAAGTAATCCAATAATTTACCAACTATTCCAATTTCAATTGAAAATTTTGATTGATTGATCGATCAATTGATTGAATAAATTGATTGATTGACTGAATCCAGCGCGTCCCTGGTGACAAGAGTATACAATTTCATTCACCCTGCTGTCGAAAATGCCTGTCGGTGCAAACTTCGGGGCCTTACTGTGAACGAACGGCTGGACGTACGGTGCTGCGGGTGGTCTTAAACAACTCGCAAGTTCAAGAACTATTTAAAACCGTGAAAAAATTCACGTAAAACAAAGGTATAGGCGTTATGGAAATTTCAACCCCTATTTTGAACCCCTTAGAGATGACTGACAGTAACGTCGAGCTTCGAGGACCAACTAGACCCCGAACGGGACCCATAACCCGAATTTCATCAATTTTGTTTCATGGTAACTAAGCAAAGTGGCCCGTACGGCGTACGGCGTACGGCGTACGGCGTACGGCGTACGGCGGACAGACAGAAATATTTTTATTGCAGTTTTGGATTCTACATGCCTTGAAACGTAAACCATCAAATTTTGAGGGGGGGTTAGAATTTTTTTTTTCATGCTCGATTCCAATGGTTCATTATTGAAAATAATAAACCAAAACTCGCAAGTTCAAGAACTATTTAAAACCGTGAAAAAATTCACGTAAAACAAAGGTATAGGCGTTATGGAAATTTCAACCCCTATTTTGAACCCCTTAGAGATGACTCACAGTAACGTCGAGCTTCGAGGACCAACTAGACAGCGAACGGAACCTATAACCCGAATTTCACCAATTTTCTTTCATGGTAAATAAGAAAAGTGGCCCGTACGGCGTACGGCGGACAGACAGAAATATTTTTATTGCAGTTTTGGATTCTACATACCTTGAAACGTAAACCATCAAATTTTGAGGGGGGGTAAGAATTTTGGTTTATTATTTTCAATAATGAACCATTGGAATCGAGCATGAAAAAAAAAATTCTTACCCCCCCTCAAAATTTGATGGTTTACGTTTCAAGATATGTAGAATCCAAAACTGCAATAAAGATATTTCTGTCTGTCCGCCGTACGCCGTACGCCGTACGCCGTACGGGCCACTTTTCTTAGTTACCATGAAAAAAAATTGATGAAATTCGGGTTATAGGTTCCGTTCGGCGTCTAGTTGGTCCTCGAAGCTCGACGTTACTGTGAGTCATCTCTAAGGGGTCCAAAATAGGGGTTGAAATTTTCAAAACGCCTATACCATTTTTTTACGTAAATATTTTTACGGTTTTAAATAGTTCTTGAACTTGCGAGTTTTTTAAGACCATCCGGAGCATCGTACGTCCAGCCGTTCGTTCACAGTAAGGCCCCGAAGTTTGCACCGACAGGCATTTTCGACTCCAGTGTGAATGAAATTGTATACAATCCAAACCAAATCTCGTAACCAGAGACGCGCCCACAATAGGAATTTGTGAATACGGCCAATCATTGGTAGGGATCACCTGATTATATTGGCGGAGTATGAAGTCGAGTTGGTTGTTCTGTGATATTATTTAATTTGAAAAATGATGGCTCTATTGGAGTTTGTTGGTAGGTAGTGAAACTTGAACAAACGTTGAAGTATTATTGATGGGTAAATTATTACTACGGTAAATCATTACTCAACGGTAAATTATTACACAACGGTAAATTATACCATCTACGTAGAAGGGGCTGGAGTTTGTTGGTAGGTACTTTTGCAACTTTTTTCACTCCTCATCAACAATTTCTTTTCAGAACTTCATTATGTGTGTTTCTTTTTGTTAGGTACTGTTTGTCATCGGCAGAATTATTTTAGCAACATTTAACTCGTGATTTAGGTAGGTACCTAGTAACGAGGACGGGGTTAGGTACTAACCTACGGAGTGTCTGCGATCTACATAATATGCATATAATAGAATAGTACATATCATATTATATAGACGGGTTATCTATACATAGAGCTGTGATCTGTAACAGAAGGGTATTCTATACAAAATAATAAACCGTTGTGCAGGGATTTGCAGCGTTTTTTTTAACCTGACCCTTCAGGTTTTTGCGATGGGACCCCCCGCCGAAAAGCGACAGGAAAAAGTGAGACCAAATAGTGAGACAAAAGTAGCGCGTATTTTAACAATGATTTTCACTTACAACCGAGTAGTTGCTAGGGAAATGAAACTTCTTTCATTTTCATCGGACAAAAATCGTTTTCCATTCGTTGGAAAGCTCTTGATTTATCACGAATGTATTTCGTATTTGTTCTTGGTATTTATATCCTAGTTTCATAATATAACTATATAAATGAATGTTGTAAATGGATAGTAAACAATGACGCTTGTTTGGTTGTCACTTGGTTGTAGTAAACTATGCGGCTAAAGCATGTTCCATGTTTCTTGAATTTTAGCCGTAGGCTAACCTGAAGGGTCAGGTACACCACATTTTAGCCGTCAGGCTTTAAGCGGAAGTCATCCGGGGGTGCAGGGGGCGAAGCCCCCGCCGAGGCGCGCAGCGCCGAGTTTTCATGCTCGATTCCAATGGTTCATTATTGAAAATAATAAACCAAAAAAGCGTAGTTCGTGTATTTTGGGGCCAAAATTGGTGGAAACCATTGAAAATAGCTATTTCAATTATTGCACATGAAAGAACCAATAAATGAACAGCCAAAATTTCTGTAGCAACGCGAAGTTGATATAGCTTCGTCCTTTGTTCGAATGTTCAGTAATAACCGACAGTAAAAAAAAATTGAAGGATGTTTTTATATTTAACGAGAGACCATAATTTCGTTAAGATCAAATCAGTCTTTCCAAATTGAATGTTCTAGTTTATTAATAAATTATGTAAATTGTGTCTTCAGCTACGTTGTCGAGAGATTCTGGGTATTAAAAATCAGAGCCATCTCCTGTGATGAGTGTAGACTTGAAGTGTCCTGGAATGTTATCTAGCGACTTAGGAAGCACTTTTTTGACAGAAACATGAAAATAAACCACAATCATAAATCAAGTGTTGATGGGGTTTCGGAGAACATTTGCTCTGAGGGTGACAGGCTGCAGGAGCTCTCTGCAAAACGATAATAGGATTTGCATTCATTGCAGATTGATCGAATTGAGTCGTGTGAAATGATCAACTTACATGAGTTGGGAGGACTCACTACGGCGTTCAAGCACAATGCAAAAAACACCTAATCATAATGCTGATTTCTGCCGTATATCAGGATCATCAGGGAAAACATGACGCAGGATTTCGGCATAGGTAATGATGTCATCGAGTCCTGAACAAACAGAACGGCATGATGTTTCCAGAAGTTTTTGAGGGTCTGCCAACATCAAAATATTAGCTTTGGGGAGTTTGAACTTCTTTTGAGGTGGCTCTCCATCGAAATCATCGATCACAGTAGGAAAGCTTTGATCGAGGGGTTCAGTCTCTGGAACAGAGTTTTCAGGTTCATAGCCGGTCGTATTCGATAGAAAGGATTCGAAACAGACTGCAAAAACGAATCCTTTTTGCAGTCTGCGGCACAAATAATTAGAGTGTCATTGAGACGAGGTTGCCTGCTGCAGCTGCAAAGAAGTTCGTATACATAGGCGAACTCTTATTAAAATTTCAAAATTCCATTTGGCATCTGAATCAAGTACCTAAGCAAACAAGTTTCGACGCTCGGAACATTATTTTAGTTGTCTTCCTTACCTGAATCAGGAGGCCCAAGAGCGACTCTGTTGGGACGATCATCCTCATTCTCGTTCTCATCCACTTTGACGCCTTGTTTTTTTTTGTTTTTTTTTTGCGGAATACACAAAATGACGAATTTCCTTTCCTTAGGTAAGATAATTTCCAACAATTTTGGTATGGATTTGTCACAGATTCTAAATAATACAACCTAAAATTATAAGGAGACGACATTGTGATGGAAGCAAAACGGAGACTGACAGACGGAAGAATGCTTGCAGTACAACGATGAAAAGCAGTAAGAGCGTTCACTGCTACAAGCTGTGGGCTGATCCTACAAAGGAAAGCAGTGCGAGGGCAGTAGGGTTCGCCTCCGTTGTTGGAATACTATGGTGAAAAGCAGTGCAGTGGCAGTGCAACCTCCATCCACTGATTAATACTACAGAGAAAAGCCGTGCATATGGCATTCACTGCTTTTAACCCTAGCATTTTACTTCACTTTTTTTCCGTAGTAAGCAGCGGAAAAATCCCAAATGCAGTAAGCTGTTATCGTCAATAAATCGTTCCTTAATTCTCGGACGCTGCTTTTCATTGTAGCATTGAATAGAGCTTTTCAAGACGATTCCAACGATATAAAAATGTCCATATGCCCAAAAAAGGTCCCTACTGCCTTTCCCCATAGTTGGGCAGTATTGGACTACGATTTTGATCAGCCGTTGGGTACGGTCCACTCTCGCATTTCAGAGAAGGAAAATAATATTCTATGTTCGTGCTTTTAAACCGGATTCTTACTGGAAGAATGACCTCGACTATCTGTCCGTCCGCCGTACGCCGTAGCATCCATATCTACATTTATTTCCGGTATAAAAAAATTGTTCTTTCGTACGCAGGCTCCATTTGGGCCCTAGCAGTGTCCCGAAACTTTGCAGCTCGGTCGGAATATACCAAAGAGGGTGTTACGGGTGAAAAATAGGTGTACTCGTCTCTGCATAGATAACCTTTCTATATAGATCACAGACCCTCCGTAGCTTAGTGCCTAACTCCGTACTCGTTACAAGGTACCTACCTAAATCACGTATTGAATTTTGCTAAAATAATTCTGTCACTGACAAACAGTAGCTAAAATGGCAAAAAGGATCACAAATGAAGTTCTGAAGGGAAATTGTTGATGTGGAGTGAAAAAATATTTGGTCCTGGTAGGGTTTCGATCTCGGCAACTTTGGCGTTCCAGTCCGTCACGTATACCACTGCGCTATCATAACCGTCAACCTGGCGGAGAGACGAGTGATCTGCGCTCTTTACTACTGAGCTTGATGCCTGCATACACTCTGCTCTTTACGGCCAATTGTATAGCAAATTTTATGGCAACATCTTAGAATGCTCCGGATGGTCTCAAAAATTCAGAAAAAATCAAACTATTTAAAAATGCCAGAAAATCCACACCTCAAAGTAAAATTTTCTGAGATAGGGATACTGTGGATATTTCAACCCCTATTTTTCACCCCTTAGAGTTGAGTGAGAGTGACGCCGAGCTTCGAGGACCAACTAGAACCCAAACGAGACCCATATACCGAATTTCGTGAATTTTGGTTCATGGGAACTAAGGAGAAAGCCGCGGACGGTGTACGGCGGGCGGACGGAAATATTTTTATTCGACAGGTTTCCATGTGTTTAGGGCGAGGAGACCGAATACGAAGTCGATTTTGACCAGCGAGTGAAGAACTGAAGCTCTAAAAAAGTTTATGACCTAATCTATACATATAATAAAACAGTGTCTGTCTGTTTGTTTGTTTGTTTGTTTGTCTCGGCATCAATTGAGAACGGCTGAACGTAGAAAGTTGCGGCTGGTACCATCTGACGCAGAATTTATCTGGGAAGGTTTATGAAAAATCCGCATTTGAATCTGTCCATCCGTTGAAACGCTATGAATGAAATACTACTAAAAAACGTGTTATAATCACTTCTATGAGGACGTTTATGCTTATAATGTCTCGGCATCAATTGAGAACGGCTGAACGTAGAAAGTTGCGGCTGGTACCATTTGACGCAGAATTTATCTGGGAAGGTTTATGAAAAATCCGCATTTGAATCTGTCCATCCGTTGAAACGCTATGAATGAAATACTACTAAAAAATGTGTTATAATCACTTCTATGAGGACGTTTATGCTTATAATGTCTCGGCATCAATTGAGAACGGCTGAACGTAGAAAGTTGCGGCTGGTACCATCTGACGCAGAATTTATCTGGGAAGGTTTATGAAAAATCCGCATTTGAATCTGTCCATCCGTTGAAACGCTATGAATGAAATACTACTAAAAAACGTGTTATAATCACTTCTATGAGGACGTTTATGCTTATAATGTCTCGGCATCAATTGAGAACGGCTGAACGTAGAAAGTTGCGGCTGGTACCATTTGACGCAGAATTTATCTGGGAAGGTTTATGAAAAATCCGCATTTGAATCTGTCCATCCGTTGAAACGCTATGAATGAAATACTACTAAAAAATGTGTTATAATCACTTCTATGAGGACGTTTATGCTTATAATGTCTCGGCATCAATTGAGAACGGCTGAACGTAGAAAGTTGCGGCTGGTACCATTTGACGCAGAATTTATCTGGGAAGGTTTATGAAAAATCCGCATTTGAATCTGTCCATCCGTTGAAACGCTATGAATGAAATACTACTAAAAAATGTGTTATAATCACTTCTATGAGGACGTTTATGCTTATAATGTCTCGGCATCAATTGAGAACGGCTGAACGTAGAAAGTTGCGGCTGGTACCATCTGACGCAGAATTTATCTGGGAAGGTTTATGAAAAATCCGCATTTGAATCTGTCCATCCGTTGAAACGCTATGAATGAAATACTACTAAAAAACGTGTTATAATCACTTCTATGAGGACGTTTATGCTTATAATGTCTCGGCATCAATTGAGAACGGCTGAACGTAGAAAGTTGCGGCTGGTACCATTTGACGCAGAATTTATCTGGGAAGGTTTATGAAAAATCCGCATTTGAATCTGTCCATCCGTTGAAACGCTATGAATGAAATACTACTAAAAAATGTGTTATAATCACTTCTATGAGGACGTTTATGCTTATAATGTCTCGGCATCAATTGAGAACGGCTGAACGTAGAAAGTTGCGGCTGGTACCATTTGACGCAGAATTTATCTGGGAAGGTTTATGAAAAATCCGCATTTGAATCTGTCCATCCGTTGAAACGCTATGAATGAAATACTACTAAAAAATGTGTTATAATCACTTCTATGAGGACGTTTATGCTTATAATGTCTCGGCATCAATTGAGAACGGCTGAACGTAGAAAGTTGCGGCTGGTACCATTTGACGCAGAATTTATCTGGGAAGGTTTATGAAAAATCCGCATTTGAATCTGTCCATCCGTTGAAACGCTATGAATGAAATACTACTAAAAAATGTGTTATAATCACTTCTATGAGGACGTTTATGCTTATAATGTCTCGGCATCAATTGAGAACGGCTGAACGTAGAAAGTTGCGGCTGGTACCATTTGACGCAGAATTTATCTGGGAAGGTTTATGAAAAATCCGCATTTGAATCTGTCCATCCGTTGAAACGCTATGAATGAAATACTACTAAAAAATGTGTTATAATCACTTCTATGAGGACGTTTATGCTTATAATGTCTCGGCATCAATTGAGAACGGCTGAACGTAGAAAGTTGCGGCTGGTACCATTTGACGCAGAATTTATCTGGGAAGGTTTATGAAAAATCCGCATTTGAATCTGTCCATCCGTTGAAACGCTATGAATGAAATACTACTAAAAAACGTGTTATAATCACTTCTATGAGGACGTTTATGCTTATAATAACTTTGAACGGTTGGACGTAAATCAGATTGTAATTAGATTCTGGATTCAGCTCGACGAGTACATTCAAGTGGTACTTCAATCAGGATGTTAGTGGGAGGGGGGTACAGGTTATGAGAGTGGGGGGGGGGGTCTACAGAAATGTCAAAACTACTTGACCAATTGGAGTGCAACTTTGGGAATTTGTTGTGTGAACATTGAGGAATGTTTCTAACCAGGTAGGGAGGGTTCATAGGATACGGGGGGGGGGGGGTTAAAGGCAGTTAGGGTTGGCATTGGGGAAGGTTTCTGATCAGTTGAGGAGGGGAGGATACAGGCATATTAAAATACATGACCGTTGGCTCCATTTATTTAAATCGCAGCAACACGCGTCGGTTCAAATAGTATAATCTCTATATATAAAAATGAATGTCTGTCTGTATGTATGTATGTTCCCTATAGACTCCTAAACTACTCGACCGATCGGGATGAAACTTTGGGAATATGTTTTGGGAACACCGGGGATGGTTTCTGACTAGGTTGCATTCTCGGTGGAGACTTCCTTCAACGGTTTTCAGGCTATTCCTAGCAACCCCGATCTTGAAAAGTTGTTGTCGAGAATGTCGTTGTCAAGAAAAATGGGAAAAGCAGTTTCGTCGAGTTTTTCATATCGGGTCGTGAGTGGTGTCCTCGGCTAGGGCAAATTCCCCTCTTTCCGAAAAGTGGCGAACGATTTTTCTAGGACCACAACTTGCCGAGTCATTTACATATATTATTTACAATGTTCGCAGCAACTCGCCGAGTTATTTATTGGTACCTATCAACACGGCGTCAAATCTTTTTTCAAAGTTGTTTTCACAAGGAAAGTTCACTCCATTTTAGGACAACTCGATTTAAATCAGATGTTCTACTGTGTATTTTTTCCTTCTTCGTGGTTGTATAAAAATGAACTTTACGTCCAGTTATTTACGCACCCCGACCGGGGCAACACCCGGGTGATCCGCTAGTCTATACATATAATAAAACAGTGTCTGTTTGTCTGTTTGTTTGTTTGTCTCGGCATCAATTGAGTACGGCTGAACGTAGAAAGTTGCGGCTGGTACCATTTGACGCAGAATTTATCTGGGAAGGTTTATTAAAAATCCGCGTTTGAATCTGTCCATCCGTTGAAACGCTATGAATGAAATACTACTAAAAAACGCTGCAAATCCCTGCACAACGGTTTATTATTTTGTATAGAATACCCTCCTGTTACAGATCACAGCTCTATGTATAGATAACCCGTCTATATAATATGATATGTACTATTCTATTATATGCATATTATGTAGATCGCAGACCCTCCGTAGGTTAGTACCTAACCCCGTACTCGTTACTAGGTACCTACCTTAATCACGAGTTAAATGTTGCTAAAATAATTCTGCCGATGACAAACAGTACCTAACAAAAAGAAACACACATAATGAAGTTCTGAAAAGCAATTGTTGATGAGGAGTGAAAAAAGTTGCAAAAGTACCTACCAACAAACTCCAGCCCCTTCTACGTAGATGGTATAATGAACCGTTGTGTAATAATTTACCGTTGAGTAATGATTTACCGTAGTAATAATTTACCCATCAATAATACTTCAACGTTTGTTCATGTTTCACTACCTACCAACAAACTCCAATAGAGCCATCATTTTTCAAATTAAATAATATCACAGAACAACCAACTCGACTTCATACTCTGCCAATATAATCAGGTGATCCCTACCAATGATTGGCCGTATTCACAAATTCCTATTGTGGGCGCGTCTCTGGTTACGAGATTTGGTTTGGATTGTATACAATTTCATTCACACTGGAGTCGAAAATGCCTGTCGGTGCAAACTTCGGGGCCTTACTGTGAACGAACGGCTGGACGTACGATGCTCCAGATGGTCTTAAAAAACTCGCAAGTTCAAGAACTATTTAAAACCGTAAAAATATTTACGTAAAAAAATGGTATAGGCGTTTTGAAAATTTCAACCCCTATTTTGAACCCCTTAGAGATGACTCACAGTAACGTCGAGCTTCGAGGACCAACTAGACGCCGAACGGAACCTATAACCCGAATTTCATCAATTTTTTTTCATGGTAACTAAGAAAAGTGGCCCGTACGGCGTACGGCGTACGGCGGACAGACAGAAATATTTTTATTGCAGTTTTGGATTCTACATACCTTGAAACGTAAACCATCAAATTTTGAAGGGGGGTAAGAATTTTTTTTTTCATGCTCGATTCCAATGGTTCATTATTGGAAATAATAAACCAAAACGTGTTATAATCACTTCTATGAGGACGTTTATGCTTATAATAACTTTGAACGGTTGGACGTAAATCCGATTGTAGAAAGTTGCGGCTGGTACCATTTGACGCAGAATTTATCTGGGAAGGTTTATGAAAAATCCGCATTTGAATCTGTCCATCCGTTGAAACGCTATGAATGAAATAATACTAAAAAACGTGTTATAATCACTTCTATGAGGACGTTTATGCTTATAATAACTTTGAACGGTTGGACGTAAATCCGATTGTAATTAGATTCTGGATTCAAGTGGTACGAGTACATTCAAGTGGTACTTCAATCAGGATGTTAGTGGGAGGGGGGTACCGGCTGTGAGAGGGGGGGGGGGGGGGTCTACAGAAATTTCAAAACTACTTGACCAATTGGAGTGCAACTTTGGGAATTTGTTGTGTGAACATTGAGGAATGTTTCTAACCAGGTAGGGAGGGTTCATAGGATACGGGGGGGGGGGGGGTTAAAGGCAGTTAGGGTTGGCATTGGGGAAGGTTTCTGATCAGTTGAGGAGGGGAGGATACAGGGGGTGTCTGTTCTACCGTTGCGAAGTGCGGGTACACAGCTAGTTTACCATACATTTTCGTCTAAGGTCGTCGTTCTTTCGCACGCAGCCTCCACTTGGGCCCTAGTTTTGCTCCGAAGCTCGGCAGCCCGATCTTCACACCCGGGGGTTAGTATGGGTGAAAAATGTGTCTAGTAAAATATTTTTTTTTTCGGTTTTAGTGAACATGAGCTTGTGAGGTATCGTTTTCCATGTTTTATAAAACTGTAATTCCCGGGCCGGCTCCAATACTCGATTTAGGGCTTTCCTGGGGGGAGCTCGCGAGTAGGTATTGACCACAGAAAACAGTGATCTACGCAGAAGGGGCATCTATTCACGTAAATAATAAGCCTTTGCGTACTAATTTGCAGTATTTCTGCACCGAATAACAAAAAGACCGGGTCACTAGTCTATTGGTTCAGGGTTGGGACGCCAGGTTATTGGTGTCGGCATCAAGACGGCTGTTAAAAAACTATTTGAGAACTAGGTAGGTACGCAGGGTGGGCGCAGGACAGCCCTGCTGCAGTTGCTTGGGTCTTCGGTGATTTCCCCGCGTTTGGGTGCTTTGTCGGCTTCATTATATTATTTTGTTGATTGATTTATTGATTGACCGTACAACGTGCTCGGGTATATGGTACTATCTACCGGCAGCCGAAGTTCACCGAAGTTAAAGCTACAGTAAGAGTAGGTAAGTCATTATTATTATTATTATAACAACCTTATTTGTTGTTGTTATGAAATCTTATTAGTTTATTTTTGAAATCTTGTTTATTTCTATTGTCACATATTTTTAATGGAAATTAATTAATTTATTGTTGTTTATTTATTCTAGTAGCATGAGTTGACCATTGGTTGGTAAAACTCACAGAAATACCATTATTGCCATTGTTTTAGGTTCCTACCCAATTGGAAAATTCCATAAAATACTAATTGGACTTGTAGGTACCGCCAACGCTAATTGAAGTAAACTTTTTCATACAAGATGATTTTCTCTGTTTGATCAATTAATTTGAATGGGTGGAATGTGCACAGTTGAAGAAGGCACAAGATAAAGTATAACCTGCGCTCATTTTTGGGCAATTATCGTTTTCATTAGGGTTTTCAAGCGGTGTGCGTTGTGCCATCTGCAAAGCGATAATAACTTGTGTGATTACCTACTGCACCAAAAGGTCGGGGGATGAGTTCTAAATGTAAACAGATTCCCAGCAATCCGGTTGTTTTCTCATTTCCTTTAGGCAGAAGTTAGCGTTATTTGTTATTCTGAGGGAAAATTTTATCGTTTGAAGGCATCCTTAGAAAGGTAAGAATCGTATTCATTACCTATTCGATTCTGAGAGGTTGAAACGCAATTGAGTTTTAACTTTAGCTTAAAATTCGCGTGTAAAAAAATATTGTGATGTGTATAGGTGTCTCAAAGTGACTATGACTGAGTTAATCATAATAAGAACTATTAAGTAAATCTAATGAAAATTGCAGCCTGAGTAACGCAAACAATCTATTTTTACCCACAGCCGCTCTTTCCTCCCTCCGAGCATTCATAACCTAGGTACGAGAAAAACTTCGAACGAAAGCGTTGGACTCAAACGGAAAAATTGAAAAAATTGTCGACGCTCCTCCCCTTCCCTATCACGGTAATGATACCGCATTGTTAGTTTGAAAATCATCTCTGAAAATCAGATGAAAATGGCTGCCTGGGCACCAAATTACTCATGAGAAAGAGAGAATCGAAATCTAATCGAAGACTAATAACTAAAATGAAAGAGAAAATTATTTGCAAATCAAACAATAATTCGATTGTTTCCCCGATAGAAACGTAGATATTCCAGCGCATTTTCACACTACTACCAATTCTAGAACAGAGTAATTTGCAAAAAGCCCACAGTACCTAACTACTTTCAAACCAGTCCACCTGTGGTAAACTCAGGCCCACCTGTCACACAGCTAGACAAGGGGCCAGGTATCGGGCTGGGGGTGCAACATTATATATATATATATATATATATATATATATATATATATATATAGGTATATTGCATGTTTTAAGAACAGTAGGCATCATACAGTCTGAGACGGAGTCGGGGACTCTGAAAAGCAAAACGAGGGAAAGCCTGGATTTTGACAACTTAAAGTCGTTTAGACCTGTTGCATAAATGCAAAACTCCCTTGCTGTTACTAGTAAGCGTGGGTTGGGGGTTGTAATGGACATGAATGATGGGCATATTTTAACCATATAACCCCCAAAAAGACTGAAATCAATCTCGTAAATAGGTTATAGAGGGGCATGGATAAAAATCTTCGCTAAAGTTATTCATTCAAACTCGACGATCCAGTGACGGAGGAACAACAGCCCAGAGAGAGCGGAAAAGGGGAAATGTATTGGGTATCATCTAAGCATAGCAACGAGGGTTCTCGGACGTGAACTCGCATCCAGTCGGGGAGTGGCTTACAGATTGGAATTGGTTTGTGTGCAGTAGACATGTGATTGAAACAAAAATGCTCTCCCCAGCCCGCTGATTTCTTGGGCCTAGGAATCACCGATGGGTTTGCCCCATCGCAGCAAACCCTCAATTGGATGGCCGACTGATGCCCAGGAGGCGAGGAGCGGATTCAGTGCACGAAAAAAGTGAATTAAATGGACGTCGATCTATTCGACTTACGACTCACTGCTAAATGTTATGGAATGGGCAACGACGTGTATCGATAGTAGGTAGGTACGTTTTGAATAGCGACTCTGGGGGGAGAATAATTACCATATCTGGAACAACACACAGCCAAATGCTAAGCGGAGACATCAGAACTCACGTAGATCGATGAAAGTAGATAGGTACATATATGTACCTATAATAATAAATTATTGTCCTCAAGCAGCCAACATCAATTTATATACTAAACTTCTTCTTCTGGCACTATCCATATTTTCAAATCTGAATGAGCAGCTATTATATTGATCTTTTACGCGTATAATTAAGTAATATGTCGCAGAAATGAAGTGACGTCACTCGTTGACACCATAATAAAATTGCAGTCCATGGCTTGTTTGAGCGAGGAATATCCATAGGTAGTTGATGATATATGTGGAATAGGATGGTAGTTTTAAAAAAGTTGAATGGAGCGCAGGTATTTAAAATGCTGACCTGACTGAAGGTTGGTACCTAATTGTTTACTAACGGATATTTTAATGGGGTATGCACAGAACACTGATCCACACAGAAGAGTAATCTGCACATAAAATAATAAACCATTATTAAAGAAATTTGCAGCGTTACTAGTACTTTTACCTATGTGAGTTTTGGAATTTTTCTCGATACAAACTCGTTGTAGAGTATGAATAATTATTCCAAACATCTAATCAAAAATGAGATCAAAAACCACAACAATAACAACAAAAAATTGATAAATGTCTGCAAGACCAAAAACTGCTAGAACATCGCCACAATATTATGTGGTGTAGAATGGGAATTTATTTCTTAAATCCAAAAATTAAAATCCAAAAAAATTGAATTATTTGGATTTTAAAACACTGGTGGGGGGGGGGGGGTACGAATTTAGATTATCATGTTTTGCAGTGGATATTTCACAAGCGTTTGTAGTAGAAGTCATTCACCAATCATCCTTCCAATTTACCAATCTACGTGTGGAGTTCTGGAATAATCCCACCATAAAACAACAAAATTTATCATGGTTAAAAGCATAAAATGTCCGACAATGTACTTAGTAGATTCGGGGGAATTTTAAGTTGATATAACGTTATCCATTAAATTAAAAAATCCTTTCATATTGCATGATTGGAACTTATCCACATTGACACGAGTTTTTTTAGCTTTTAAATATTTTTTAGATCTAAAAATCAAGCGTAGATCTACCCCACCATTATCAGACCATCGATACTTCTGGAGACAAGCTAGGGGGCTGTGGAGAGAGTTTATATGCGAAGTGTAGATTTGTTGATCAACATTTTTTCCACCATTCATCTCTATGAAATAATAGGTATGCACCTAGTTCGACTCAGTCTCGTTTGCACAATTTATGCTGGTGTACTGTGAATATGATGCAGAATTTATGAATATGGTTTGGTAGCTCCATATTTTCGCTTAAATATTATTGGTTTGATGAACAGCTTTTTTATACAAACTTTTTGTATGCCGGACGAAGCGAAATAGGTTCACTGTCTTTATCTGCGAATGCACACTCCTTCATTGCTCATTGAACACTTCTAGACTTACGTGTCTAGACTTAAATGTCTATTCTGGGTCCATATAAGGAGATAGAAATTATGATTGAAAGAGATGGGGAAACGGAATGGAGAGGGTTGTTATACGAAAAGGAATTGTCGACCATGCTCATTGTCCCCTCCTCTCACCGTAATCAACATTTTAGCTTACGTCGTAAATTTATGGAATGATGGAAGAAAATCTGGAAAGTCCCAAGGGTTGATTGTAGACGTGAGCATACTTACGCGGTGGGTGGGGGCACAGGATGACTTAGAGGGTAGTCAGTAGAGAAGCTGGAGGGTGACTGAAGTGGAGAGATCTGTTGCACTCAGAAGCGCATGTCCACGGCCCTCTCATCACCCCAATACTAGCACCGCTCCAAGCCCGATGCTTTCGTGAGATTTTAAGTGTTCTCCATGTACATAAAAGGGGGTTCATTTATCTCCCGATTTAGTCGGAATTTGGACTATTCAACGGGCTTGACATTCTACGTTCGGGCGCCCTCGTTAACACTCTCTTTATGAAAATGACTATACCGGTATTCACCGTGGCGCATATTTACGGTGAATAAAGATACCGATAAAAACTCGCTCTCTGAAATGTCTGCACCAAATTCCTTGTAGGTAGGTACTACTTCGTTTAACACCATTAGCATAGGTACATAAATAATGAACCTAATCCAGCCATGAATATGAAGCATTTTGGAAGTAATTTAGCAGAGAGAGACCTACTTACGAAGATGGGAGAATAGAAGTTCTGAATGGTGTTTGTGAATAGGAAGCATAATGTTGAAGTAATGAACCTAATAATAAAACTTGGTGAAATCGCCTCCTTTCATCAATGGGCAATTATCCTGAATTCTGTTAAAATTTTTTTCTCAATAGTTTATGACGTGAGATGGATCATAGTAGGTACTGACTCTGGAAAATATGTCTCTTTCAAATTTTGAGAGACTTTCAAACTTTGAGATTTCAAAAAAGAGGCGGGGAAATTGGTCGTGCTGTTGCCAGTGACATTGTACGGATATTGGTTCTGACTGGCTGGCCGGTGGCAGCAGATGATTGGGGATGGCCAGTCGACGCGTTATAGCCGTGTGACGTAAGCAAACGGCTTCTTAGAGTCACCTTTTTCTTTTACGTGTTTTTCTTCATTCATAAAGCGAATATTCCCTCAAATTTCAACTTTTCAAATGCGCAGAGGAAGATGATTATAAAATCATTAGCATGTGTGTTGTTTATGGATAAATTATAACTGCCCATTTGGGGCGTATATTTCTGTGTATTTAACTTGTTAAATATTAGCCGCTTTTCTGACGAACTTCAAAATGCCTATAGCTGGACAACGGAGGATGCGTTCCGTCACCTTTGATCATGGAGAGTGCAACATGTCCCATACGCTATGAGTTCTAACCAAAATAATGATTCATGTGCGACGCAATGGTCGAGCGGTTTTGTAGGTACCTACCAACATATTGGTTCTTCGAACCTGCTTGCCAACTCCAACATCCATTGCGTAGTGCGCTTGTCCAATTAAATGTAACGATTACGGCAGGTCCAGTTCAAACTTCAGTCCTCCAAAGATCGTTGATGGCTGCAAGCAACCCAATCATCAGTAAAGGGCGGCCAGGAGTCGAGGAGCCTGAATCTACAACTGCAGTGACCAGAGGCAGAAGTTAGCAATGTGCCTCTCTTAAAGTAAACACTTTGTTGCTGTGAGTATAGAAGCGAGGGTTGGATGTTTTGGAGTTCGCCTGATGATATCTGCTAAAACTTGAACGAATAACATTCTAATCACACAATAATACCAAATAGCACCCCAGCTGCGCTTTAGGAGTATGATTGGACGCTAACTATAGATTCAGCACTTCTCAATATAAAACAGTAGTAGGTAGAAGGGAAGACGAACCGACACACACACCGACTTTCACTGGTGCCAACCTCATCTCATAACTGTATATGCAACATCCGTCTGAATATCATAACTAAGGAAGGTATATCTTTATACGTTATAACTTTACGTTGTTTCTTATACTCTTGTTGCTATATTATCTTATCGATATATCGCATCAAATTCTATAAAGGACTTACTGTCAACTACCTGTATTTACATAGGTATGATATCGTATTTATATATATTATACTTGACTTGGTTCCTTTTACTCCAAGGGAGCATAGGGCCTCATAGGTATGATAGCTATGATATATACAGGGGGACGGGTGGGGGATAGAGAATCATGGGGTTTTACAATAAATGGAGAGCTTTCCAACGAGTGGTTAAGGTTTTCGAAGGATGTTATAAATAACGGGGTTATAATTTCCTAAATGAACTACTGGTTGTTCATGAAAATCATCAGAAATCCGTCGTGCCGCAAAATTTGGCAGGACCCTCCAGGAGAAAAATATATCCATGTTAATAGGTAACGTCGTCAACGTGGACGATGTGGGTGCCTACCTATATCATGAGTAGGTATAACTATTTCAACTAGGTATATTAGATAAGGTTGTGAACGAGCAACCAAGCAAAGCAAATATGTACAACACAACCTTTGTGAAGGTGAGTGAGTGGGTGAATGAGTAGCCAAGTAAAGAGCGAAATGATCAGATCGAATTCTGATCCTCCATTGGAGGACAGCTGATCACGTCCGCGACGCTGGCAGGGCAGTCGGACGAAAAGCCCCAGCCTGAAATGGCTGTTACTTTACTTTACTTTTACTTTTACCTTTGTGAAGGAGGACAGTTTTGATAGCTCAAGGAGGGGGCGGAGAAGGGAAAAACACTTAGCATAGCTTACTTACTCGCCCTTGTTTCAGAAGCATAACTCCATGACCAACCCCCATCGATGTTAGTTACAAATGGAACCGCCGCAAAAGGGAGCGAGAGATGCTACTTAGTGACTAAATTATTTACAATTCATATGTACAGTTGAGAATTTACACAGAAATGTCAGAACAAAAGCTTCTTTATATCCACAAGAAAACAGCTCTTTCTTTTCCCTGTAAAATTGAAAAAAAAAAACCGTCGTGTTCCCTTTTCGAAATGACTGACTCATCTCTCACCATTTAGGATGAGTGTAGTCTATTTGTAGCAGTAAATTTGAATAATGCATTGAAGTATTATTTACAATTAGGATTATGTAGTAATGTTACATGAGTATTGAATATCTCCTTTTACGCACCTGGTATGTGTGTGGGTCACTGAGATCAAACGCAGCGGAAACCTGGGAATATTACTATTAAACTTGATGAGAATCTGGGATTAGATTTCCAGCAGGAGAAGTTGCGGTACTACAAAATATATAAGGTTGGTTGAAGAGGAAGCTGCGTAAAAGACGGGGCAAGGAAGAAATGAAAGACTTCCTTTGATCTCATGCAAGGCGGAAAAATAGGGTATACACTACGTTATGGTATATTTCTTCATCTGGCTCCACGTGAAGAACCTAGAGGTATGTGGCAATAAGGGTAAATCCTACGCATCACGCCCTACCATAACGTCAGAAACAACGACTTCGCATTAGTCTTCATCAGCTACCATTGTAGTAATTTTCGCGTGGATCTCACAAGCTATGAATCGTGTTGATTCCATAAAATCAAAATCGTTATTATATCAGAAATATTAGAAAGAACGACCGTGCGAAGAGCTACAATTTTTACGACTGGTCCATGATTGATCCCAAATCGGACTTTAACTCTTCGCTGCTCACGCGGAAACGTGATATTCTGGCTAGACGCAAAACTCCGGCGCGTGCCACCCAATTACAAGATGAATTTCACAATTTTTAGCGTAGTTTCCCCGACGTGTGCTGTATTATTTTAATCAAGATAAGACTATAATAATCCCACATTCGCTGTTGTGGGAGTTTTGTCACCTATAAACGAATAATTCGTTAGAACTGTAGTAGCAGATAGTGTGGAAGTGGTAGTACATAAATATACTTACTCCCTTATGTAATCGTCTTCTATATCGCTCCTAACTGTGTATGATACTCCTACCTGAGGTCTGGGACGGCGGCGGCTGCGGGCGATCAAGATGGGGAAGCGAAAGAGGATTGCAATAAATTTAGTTTGTGATAGACTCACAGCCCCTGATCCAGTTCGCACAGGCCTGGTCGGGGTTCAGTAGAGTGAAAGTAAGTACCTATTCTTGATTCTGTATCTAATTCTAGTGCCTGCTGGAGTGCTGGCTGACTAGCAATGCGGAGGGGTTCAGGATCAATAGAGTAACCAGGGTTCAACATGTAAGTACATTAAATGTGTCGCAGGCACCCTAGGGTATTCAAGTACGAATTTAGGTTCAGCAACATAAGTTAAGTGGAATTTAAGTTTTACAACGAATTATCAGCAAAGCAAATGCAATAGAATTTAAGTCATAACAACAAATGATAAGCTTCCGCATGGTAAGTGACTGTTAGGGGATAAGAGGCTAACTTTACAGGATATCAACGGACAACGTGGGCAGCAAGCACCAGTACGGCGAACGAGGAACGTATTTATTTACATCGGAACTCGATATAAAATCTGACTTCGAAGGTAAGTAACAATAACAAGTGAATAATTAGAGATGGTAAAATTCGTTCTTTAGCAAACCGGCTCCATTTGGGCCCTAGTTGGGTCCCGATACATTGCAGCCTGATAGGAATGTACCCAAGGGTGTTATGGGGGAAAATGGGAGTAAAAATAGTTTTCGAGGGGTTTTGATGTTTCCGTGAACATGAGCTTGTGAGGTAGGTATCGTTTTCCATGTTTTTTTTTTTTTTTTTTTTTTTTTTAGCGCGACCGAATATCTAGTTGATTTTGACTGAAGAGTGAAGAATTGAGGTATGCTCAATTATTCACATACCTACAGAAATTTTGGCTGTTCATTTATTGTTTCTTTCATGTGAAATAATTTAAATAGCTATTTCTGGTGGTTTCCACCAATTTTGGCCCCCAAAACACAAATTAGGCAGGCACGCTCCTTTTTTTTTTCTTCAAATTAACTTTGATCATTGGTAGTGCCATTTAATCGTCTTGATCCACGTAAAGACACTTTTTCTAGTGTTATTATACAAATTGATGGTGATTTCAGACGATTTTCCAGGTTTTTGCCTCATAAAAAATTCAATTTTGGCAGCTGAACCTTTGGTAGAACCTCAATTTTCCACACTTTTGTCAAAATCGACTTCATATTCGGTCTTCCTACCTCAAAATCTCATGTTACTAACATGTTACTAAAACACAAAAAGTACCTATTTTTATCTACATTTTCACTCATAACACCCCTGGGAATATTCCGATCGGGCTGCAAAGTTTCGGGACACAACTAGGGCCCAAATGGAGCATGTGTGCGAATGAACGACTTTTTTAGACCGAAAATGAAGCCGGTACACGTCATAAGGCGGACGGCGTACGGCGGACGGACATTGCATTTTTGGAATCTACGCACCTTGAAACGGAAAAGAAAACATTTTGAGGGGGTGTTATAAAAATTTTTTGCTGACCGAATAAATAGGTGTATTATTCACAGAATGATAAACCAAAAGTAGGAGCCTAATTGGTGTTTTGGGGGGCCAAAATTGGCGGGAAACATCAGAAGTAGTTATTTAAATTATTTTACATGAAAGGAACAATAAACGAACAGCCAACATTTGTGTAGGTATGTCCAATAGAGTGATGAACCCATGTGACTTCGCAGCGTTTTTCCTCGCCAGTCCCTACAAACCAAAATCCATGCCTATAAATAAATTTCAAAAGTTCATGTTCTGAAAATGTTGGAACCATTGCAATAGCATCATTTCGTTGAAAATTCGCTAAAATGACATTATTTCATCCAAAATAAAGCAAATTTTGTTTGCTGAAACCGAGTCTGACTTTAGTCACTGATCTATAGGAAGAGTTTATGGAGACGAACAGTAACGAAGAAAATCCAATTCCGATTTGGAACTGTTGCTCACAAAGAAAGAACATTTTTTCATCCAAAATAAAGCGAATTTTAATTGCTGAAAGCGAGACTACTAAGCAGCACTTGTCAACTGCCAGCTCGGGAGGCGTGTTCCTCTTTCAAATCTGTTTTCCATCGACCCCTGATATCGCTCGAGCCCGACTCGTTGAATATATAACAAGAAGGCCTGCATAGCGCACCCTTCTCCTATTACAAACTTTTACGCTCCTAGCAAATGCGGGATTTTTCCCCATCCTAACCCTCGCTCAGCAAAATGTTGTGCTTATCAGGGGGAAGGCGCAGACTCAAAACTGCTTCAGATTCTAAAGTGGGTCGCTATTCAACTTTGTCAATACTCAGCTTACTGGGACATTTCGTCGGTTCCTGTTTAGGTTCGTGATAACTTCGAGGAGTATCTGCATGAAAACCTGTATGATTAGTTTTTGATTACATTAGCCAAGAATCATAAATAGTACCTACTTATATTCCCGACCTTTTTTGGGAAGAAAAATTGAGAAGATTGGAGTGTCTATGTTCATAATAATGGTTATTTAATTTCTTAAGCTGAGAGCTGTGCATTGTGCCTTCGACCTCTACCAGTCTCATTCCCTATCCACCAAAATTTATCAGTTTCTACCTGTGAACCAACTCCGCGACTGGTAAAAATATTAACTCTTAGTGTCAATGTTACTCTAGCTTTTTCTAATCAAATTCAATTGTTTCCAAAACAATCTCATAGAAACTTGGAACCATGTGTCAGAATTTCAAAACAGCTCTTCTGCTGCCGGTCCAATGTACCCCACGTGTTGATGATCGGATGCTCCCACAAACGGTTTTCCACAAAAGCGTTAACTACCATCTAGCACAGCGGATCCTAACCGGGGGTGCGAGTGAGCCTCAGTGGGGATGCCCGAAAATAAGTCTGTATTGGCGGGAGGAAAAAAAACTTCCGAATTATGAATTTGCTCGATTGTGAAATAGCTTCAGTCAAATTTCGCAGTAGAATACGTGTACTTACTTAACCTTCATTCGCTCGGGTTTGCGGGGATTCCCTGCATTTTTTGAATTGGAGCGGTTCATTTCTTCCAGACCGTTGAAAAAGGGGCAGGGGAGTCCTGCATTCCTTACTTAGTTCCCCTCACTAACTAAAAGCCAAACTCCAAATTCCGAGTGAAACCGGTACCACCTCTCTCTCGATGGCACCAGTGAAACGGTATTTGCGAGGGAAGCCCACACGCGAGCGCCTACACCCCCTTATTGTACGTCGCCCCGAACTAATATTCCACTTTCAGCACTAATATGTACTAACATACCGCAAAAAAGCGTTACGGAATCTGCCCACGCTCGCCTTGGCTTCCCCCACTTATAGAGCTTCCGCCCGCCGGGTGGGGGTTCCCCCTTCGCTCCCATTCCACCAACTCCGTGGACTTCCCAATTCTAGAGCATGTACTTACCATGTTTCATAGTTTCATAAGAAGCAAGTAAATAGGCATCACCCGGGCCCCTTGCGAGTCACGAAGCGCCGAGTTTTACCTAGTTTTTTTTAAACTATAATGTGAAGAGTGAAATCAAAGCACATCTTAAAAATGGAACATGGAAAATAACGAAGAGAGTGGATGGGTCAAATGTCATAGGAAACAGGACGGTGCTAAATAACAAGTACAAAGCGAACGTCGAATTGGAGCGTCGGAAAGTACGGCTTGTTGCCCAAGGGTTTTCCCAACGCCCTGGCGTCGACTTTACCGAAACCTATGCTCCCGCTGCAAAACTCAGCTCCATCAGGCTGTTATTAGCACATGCTGCTGAGGAAAAGATGCTCATTCACCAAATGGACGTATGTGCACAACATATTTGAATGGCGAAATCACAGAAAGCATTTTCATGAAACCACCGGACAATTTCGAAGCATTCCTTTCCGCCATCATCCTTGAAGAATGTGAGTCAGAAGACCACACGGTCATGATCAAGGCAAAGCAGATGCTTCAGGACTACAGATCAATCCAAGGCGAAAGAGTACGCAAGTTGCAGAAGGCAATGTATGGATTGAAACAGGCTGGGCGACAATGGTTTCTGAAATTAGATTCAAAATTAAAAGAACTTGGTTTCAATAAATCCAGCGCCGACCCTTACATATACATGTGCACATCAAGGGGAGAAAAAATGATGATTTCCTTGTATGTGGACGACCTCCTCACAGCCTCTAAAAGCCTAATCCAATTGGATCAATTGAAGAAAGAACTCAACAGCAAATTTGAGATGAGGGACCTCGGCCCACTTCACTACTGCCTTGGAATTGAGTTTGAAATGAAAAACGGAATATATTCAGCAAACCAAGCAAATTATATAAGAGAAGCCTTGTCAATGTACAAAATGGAGGACAGCAATCCTTTCAAGACACCGATGACCCCAGGTCTCAAGCTGGAAAAAAAATGTAATCCAGTTCCTGCATACCCATACCAGAATCTCATTGGTGCGTTGATGTACCTTGCTGTCGCAACTAGGTCTGATATCTCTCACGCTGTCAGTATGATGAGCCAGTTTAATAGCTGTTATGGAAAAGAACATTGGCTAGCGGCGAAGAGGGTCCTACGTTACCTGAAAGGAACAACAAACTTGTCTCTACGATTCAGGAAGACAGGAAAGCCTCTCACAGGGTTTGTCGATGCAAATTGGGGCTCATGCTCATGGTGGATTGATTTTTTTTATTTTTATTTTTTTTTTTTTAGCGCAGGTATCTGGCCAAAATATACTTAGTTAAGTAAGATAAAAACACTCAACAAAATCAATAATGGTGTGTAAAATAAAGTAAGATACATACCTACATACTTACAAACCGTAGGTAAATCCTCTTGTCTTCTTTTGTAAATCTTCCTCGACTTTTCAAGTTTTCTTTACCTTTCTGCTGCATGAAACTAATTTTGAGCTACTAATTCTCCTGCCCAGGGCTCGCGTTACTGTGATCCAGAGGTACCTGCATCCAGAGTAGGTGCCCTTTTTATTTATACTAATTACCAATTTCGTTTGTTTGTTTACATTTTCAAAGAGTTGAGTTAGAATAAAAATAGTTGGATACAAATGTAATTGCAATAATGTGTCACAGTTACTGCGCCCTTATCTTTCTGAAGCATGCATAAGTGGGGAAAACTCATACTGGAAATGTATAGGCAGGGAAATAGCCGCAATGCGAGCTCGAGCGGACGACGCTTTTTTGTTCGCATACATTTGTTTCTTTTAAGCTAAATCCTAACACGGTATTTATAGTAGGCGTACAGGTGTATGTCGGGGGTGCTCCAGTTGAAACTGAATTGTTGGGAGGTGCGCGGGAGGAAAAAGGTTGGGAACCGCTGATACAGCACATCGTTAATATTTGACTGAAACAGTATTATCCTAGATTGCTTCCAAAAAGTTTATATTCATAAATCCCAGGTTTATTACACAAACATGAGTAGCAGGTGGATCGTGCGACGAGCACCCGAGGTTTCTAATCACTGTAATACATACAGAGTGTATATATGACTCTGTATAGCATCTGGAATTAGCCATTTTTGGTCGCCCTCCGATCTCGTTAGATAGGTAGATCCGTGGTTCAGTACCATTCAGTACCAGTTCACTGAAATGCCATAGCAACTTCCGTGGTTCAGTACCTGTTGAACTTACTCCCGGTAGAAGAATAAATCGTTCACCCCCAAGTCCAATATTCTTGCTGGTCGACTAGAAAATTAAGTAGCTACAACCACTTAGAGAACCGTCACAACGGCCCGGTATGGAGGCTATGCAAATTTAATTAAAACTGACTCTAAGCATGGCCTACGTGCTCGGCTCGGGAGCACATCGCTTCCTGGGTTCTGAGCTATTCATTATACGTACTGTTTCTTCCCGCTAGGGAAAAGGGCGCATAAACTAACCGCATTGTTGTGGTCACGAATTGGCGAAATGCGCCCAATTACTCAAAGGAGTAATTAATGAGGTGGTGCCTTTTATCACCTAGTTACCTGTTTAACCCGGTAATTGCGAGGGGGTTAAAAGAGCCGTCAGGATGACCTTTTTTTCTCATCGTACCGTCACAACGGAGCTGTCATCAAGGGCGCTTTGTCCGGCGCTCTGGTCCTCTGTCTGTTTTTATAATCTTGTGGTCTGGGCCATGCTTAGAGTCAGTTTTAAACCTATCAAGAATAAACCTTGGATGGAAATTAGGACCACGTTATATCCGGGTGGTAGGTTCTTAATTTCACGTCTTGTGTTAGAGTCCAGCCGCAGGTGCTGAATTTGAACTTCTAGCTCACAACAACCGAGGTTGCCAATTTTCGTTGTGGAAGGAGGTGGTTATTATTTTTTATCAGCGCGAAATAAGAGAAACTCTACTTAAATTGAAGAAATAACGAAAATGTAATTCAATCGCCCGCTGAAAAAGTTATTCGTATATATTGTGTGAATTACAAGTGTGTTGCACAGAAAGTGAATTGGTAACATTATAGGAAATCCATTCGTTCTGTGGTGCTGATCGCCTCTCAACTCAGAGCTGCATAAAACATGCTTAGTAGGTATATATGGTTAGCTCAAGATTATTGCTGCCTTGCACGTTTCATACGATAGATATGACAACTGACGTGAGCTTACGACGGAGGGAGTTTAATGACGTTACCTACCATAAAACATCGTGTATTACTTGACTACTTCGTAGTCAACCTCGTACTGTTCCTAGGAACGTAGGAAGGAAAAATCATCAGATTCTAATCATGTATGGTCTTGGGTGAGTGATGGAGCAATTCATTCTTGATGCATCGCATTTCGAAACAGATCTGCAATCAATCCTCATCGGCTAAGTGATAAATAGGCCCTCAAATCAGCTGAGACGAAAATTGAGCTCACAAATCAGGTTAGCCGTAGAACGGGACAAGCAATTTGATCGGATCCTTTTTACTGGCTTGTTGTATGCGTATGCGTACAATATAACGCCGTGCTTATAAACATACAGATCGAAGGTGATTCAAAATCCTGTTACTAACGGGTGAATCAAAATGAATAGAAACACAGTGTGTACCAGCTTGTATCATTCGATTATTAGGGATTTACGGACAGATTAGGTTCTTCCTATTCGAATATTGGAGATTTACTTACACTCCCGGTGAGTGAGTGAACTATTAAAATACTAAATTAAGACTAAAGAGTGAATTTAGCTGCTTTTCCATTTTGTAGGTAGGATTACATATTATATAGTAAATGCTGAAAAATATTATACAAAGTTTTATTATTTTCCTGTGTCACCTTCTGCGTAGATAACGGAATTCCTATTGGCGTAAAACCCTGATTAAGTAGGGTCATTTTATGCGGTAGATAATGAATGATACCAAAATATTATTTTATTTAAGTATATTTTCTTGAAATATTCATTTATTGAAATATTCCCTATTTTGATTGAAATGATCGACTTCAAATTTTAATTAGTAGAAGCATGAAAATTGAAATAGAACATTTTGATGAAAATAAGGGTGCTCTGAACGCAGAGTTTGATACTCGACAATTTTAGTTACCTATGTAAAATTTCTCATTTGGAATAACAGTGTTTCAGTTACCGGCGTTCGAAAATGAGCATACCTAACATACCTACATCACCGTCAGAATAGAAAAATTTGCCTATTCTTGACAGCCGAATCCGGCAAACCGCTGAACCAAATTTAATGTGATGTTACGCTTCATGAATAACAACAAATAATTAATGATATAGTTGAATCCACTGCCTATTTATCAAACTGTGATTCCCCGGCCGGCTCCAGTACGCGATTAAGGGCCTTTCTGGGGGAAGCTCAAGGGTAGGTATTGACCACAGAAAACAGTGATTGGGTTTTGATTAAATTCGCCTTGAAGGCAGTTATATAATAATATATTTTCATTGACATTCTAATAGTCTTTATTGTTGACTTGTTATTGACGTTTGACACTGTCACTGCTTGTATGCAAAAAGTAGGGCAGTGATCGATTGATTGAAGTGTCTAGAGACAAACTCGAATAAAAACTGTACCCATTGAACTTTCATCGATTCGGATGTATAGAACTGGCGTTGGATACGTTAACTTTTTTTTCTTTTTTTTTTTGCGCACCCACAGTACCCCTACTGAGTAACAATGCGATTATGATAAAATTCAAATGAGACCATTTATTTTCACCCGAAGGTTAATAATAATAATAATATTCATAGATTCAAAAACTAGACGTTCCACTAAACCATACATTTATTGCTATCATATCTTCATGTCTCAGTATTATAATACGGCCCCCACTCTTTGGAGATCAGTGCTAACTTTCCTCACAAAACCGTTTCCTGCCTAGACATAAAAGGGAAGCGTGAACTCGGCATAGGGAAGATGCCACAGAGATTTATTGCTCACCCGTGACTCGTAACTGACCGAATCGTGCTTATTGAACTGCTATAAAAAAGTTTTTTTTTACGGCTAAAGCCCTGAAGGTGCTTTCTCGCGCTGCAGAGTTTTTCCCGCGTCACCAAAAAAAAAAGGGTAGCGGCGTAAGCGCGTTCTTATTCAACCAAACCGAGTCATTCTCGGAGAGCGTAAAATAAATAAACTCCCCTCTCGCTATAACCCCGCCCTTTAAAGGAAACATTTATCCTTTATATTACAGACCTTTTTGAGATGGATTGGCCGCGAGTTTTAACAACGTATAACATACCAGTGGCTTCCGTTGCTTGATCGCTGTTTCGTTAGGATGGGCAAGCTAGGTGTAAATAAACCTGAAGACACGTCTGAACAAAATAGCTTTTTCAAGTGCCTTGGGTTGAGGCATTTATTTGTCACCTATTTGAAGATCTGATCTTAGCGTTACACAGGTTTAGGTGCAGTGATTTCGAATTGAGCACCCATTCCAACTCGACTTTTCTTTACCAATACTACCAATGCTGAGGTTCTTTCCTTCCAGACTATTAAGACTACCTAAGGGGGTAAAACAAGATCAGTTTCAACTGTAAATGCTTGATCTCTTGGAGAGATGGTTTATTATCATCTGAAAAGGGTAAAATTCGACGAAAAAAGTTTTAATTTCAGCTGAAGCTTATCTACCGATATACCAGGTAGCCCCTGATATTTGAATATAATCCGTTATACATCTGCTCCTGATTGTTTTGTCAACTTGTCCATGTGTTCAATTCAAACACTGTTGTACTCTTACATAGATATAATTATTAACATAGAATGCTATTGCCTATGCTTTCTACGGTGATGATCCACCACAATCGCCTGGCAAACGAACGTGCCATGGATCCTCAAGGAGTTTCAATGTAATGTTGAGCAGTCTCATTCCGATGGTTAAGTGTTCAGTGGAAGCAAAGTGACGGAAATAGAGAGCTAATTTCAGTTTGGTATTCAATTGTAACTAATCACTACATCATCCAAGAAACACCATCCCTTTGATGCATAAACAAGTCATGCAATAATTCTTTCCTGCAAATGGATGCTAACTATCCCTTATAAATCCATCAGGTTCGTTGACCAGGTGACAACGGAGGCAGTAGAGGAACTGATATTGTCAAACCTCCATGCTTTTTTAATTATACATTGGTAATCGAAGCTTATACTGGAAAGAATTTAATTTCAAATATAGGGCCTCACATGCTGATATCTATCTATCACTCCCTCCCCCACAATTCTTGTTTCCCATGCCAATGCTAACCTTTGTTACCCGCTGCTTTTGAGATGGCCAAGAAATAGTTCCACGTTTGATTCCATCAAATCCACCCCCGAGAATGTTATTGCAGCGAGAAAAAAATAAAAACAAAACATTTTTCTCCCTTCACCGTCACGAGGGAAATCTTGCAGGGGAAAGCCGCCGTGTTTATAGATGTAGTTGATTGAGTCAACAGCGGCCGGTTGTTGTTCTAGACAAACCCTCCCTCTTGTTTTCAATTAGCGATAATGAAGACTGCGTTCGATCCGTAGCTTCCCTTCGGCCGGGGTCCGCGGCTTTGTCAGTGATGGATTGGCCGCGATTGCGATCCTACAGCTCCCCAGCCTCGGCACGCGACGTTGATCCCTTCTCGGAGTCAGTCCCGTAGGCGATACACCCACGCTATGTGACAGGCTGGGGTGTGATCTCCGAAGGTTAAAGAGCTGTTTCAGATAAAGCCATTCCACGGGCCCTCCATCTACAAGACTACGCTACGTGTACTGTCACAACACTCTAATTACACACAGTCTTTATTTTAGCGCTATTGTCTTCTAGTGTAGATAAACCGAACAAAGGCCGATCGATAGAAAGTCGGCACAGACAATTTTTTGCAGTGCAGATAACAAACCTATGATAAGTTTTACATGACATCAGCGTGTGTCTTGTCTTCGCCGTACCTAGATCGGTACATCTGGATTGATCTGTGATTTATGTGCTTTACTATCTAGCGTGTAGGTAGTCACTTATTACGTACCTATTATGTCGCTGTCATCGTCTCTATATGCTATACTCAAATTAATATAGTACACATTGTTATTATACTTTTCAACTATTCTTCTCATTCATGAAAAATTTGAGTTCTATAAAAAAAAATTAAACCAAGAATGACTATGAAACACTCATAATTTCTGAAATGTATTCAGCAGAAATATTGCCACATGGAAAAAAAAAACAAAATAATTCTTATAATTAGCTATAGACACAGTACTACACATTTAAATATACTAAATGCAACAGTATTGCATTACATAGTTGAGTGTGAAAATATCAACGAATTTTACGTAAAAATTAGCTAAAATAAAATTGACATTTGTCTGGTCCAATTCTTCACCAACGTGGATGATATACGTTGCTTTTACATCTGTATCTTCCCTTAGAGAATAGACGATCTTGGGAGTCACCTGACGTCATCAGAAAACCAAATCGTTCGCAGTTCACTGATTAAACTTAATAATTTGTACACTGGTGAACTTTATAAATTTACTGTTCGATATTGTTGACATTATAAGGTGTTAGGTGCGTTAAAAGAAAGGAAAAAATGTGTCAGTCTCGTTTCATTGGTCATCAGGCCACACGATGGACTCGATCCAAGAAACGTATTTGTAAACGTTCGTGTAGATGCCAGCTGTGTTCGGCAAACCGCAGTCCTTTCCTAAAGATGTGACTCCCACTTGTATCGTCAAGCAGTCGTTTTCCTCAAAAAATAAAGGTCCTCCCGAATCACCCTGTTGGATAGATAAAAAACACATAATAATCACAATACATAAAAATTAGTTTTAATACCTACCAAAAACGGTGCAAATTATTACACAACGGCTATACCTGTAGCTACTTCGTCTGCGCAGATCACTGAATTCCTATTAGCGTCAGACCCTGAATTATTAGGGTCGTTTTTTGCGGTGGATACATACCTGTTATAAATCACGCATGGCGGTAGTTATAATCACGTATTCCATTTGAAGAAAAGGTCATTATTGATGTTGTTGATATGTAGGTTCTATAATTATTAGGTTCAGTGACCGCCAGAATGTAAACAATGGTCGGGAAGGGGGGTTCGTGGGGCCTAAATGACGCGTTACAGGGGACGGGGCATTGGAAAAATGCAAAATTATATTACTGTAATTGCCGAACCTTAGAGAGCTTAACTTCGACGCAGATGGCATTTTTGTCGTCGCGCGCGCACACACACACACTTCAAAAAATACAATCAGCGTGTAAGTTAGGCTCTGTACCGTTCGACAATTACAGCAATGTAATTTGGCATGTTTCCACTGCCCCGTCTCCTGTAACGCGTCATTTCGGCCCCCACGAACCCCCAACCAACTCCCCGCCATTGTTTAAATTCTGACGGTCACTGAACCTAATTATGGGACCTTCATAATTATCGACAACATCCAGAATTACCATCCTTCTTCAAATGGAATAATAGGTACAAATGACGTAACAACCAACTCGATTTCATAAAGCCATGAGCGATTATAACTAACAGCTATCCCGTATCAATGATATAATCCGACCTGGAGTTATGTATAACGTATGATCCACATTCATGTTTACTCACGCTGACGAAGCTGTTCGGGAGCTCCAGGGCCTTTGTATAAAGTTTGCCAAAAATGTAATTTATTGGTGCTGTTACTCTCAATTTGTATTCAACGTGTATAAACATTATTTCTAGTAGGTATTTATATACTTTACGAGTTTTCTATGCGAATCACCTACCGAGCACGCGTCTTTTCCCCCACGGATTTCTCCAGCGCAGATCATGGAATCGGTGTCGATCCCTCTCGGTAGTTGCATTTTGTCTTTCGTATCTCCCATCAGTCGTATGCACTCGCTATCGTTAAACATATTGATTTCTACCTCCAAGAGCATAGGGCTGGTGCTGGACACTACAAGGAAGAATATAACGTACAACAATAAGTGAAATGATCCAGGAAATGCAATGGCCTCTTATGCCCTTACAGATTGCATTGAAATTCCTAGTGTATACCTAGGTAAACGTATTTTACATGAGGCCAAAACTGTCAGGGCAGTGGTCTGACGGATTTCCTTGGTTAGTCATTTAAAATAGTGAACCTTTGGAATCGAGCATGAGAAATCAAAACCAAATTATTTACCCCAAACACCACAAAATTTTAGGTTTGCGTTCCAAGGCACGTAGAATCCGATAATGGAATAAGAACATTTCTATCCGTCCGCCGCACGCGGCACTTTCGATAGTTACCAATAAACATTAGTGAAATTTGGTTTGTTGGTCCAATCAGGTGTCTATTTGGTATATTTCTCAGGGTTGAAAAATAAGGGTTCAAAACGCCGTAGACCACAAACCTTCAATAGAACGTGGTTTTTCATGGCTTTCGGTTTATTATTCTGTGAATAATAGACCTATTTATTCGCTCAGAAAGAAGTTTTATAACACCCCCTCAAAAATTTTCACGTTTCAAGGCACGTAGATTCCAAAAACGCTGCAAAGCCCTTGTCACATGGGTTTATTATTATATTGGACATAACTACAGAAATGGTGGCTGTTCATTTATTTCGGTTAATTGTTTTCAATGATAAACCTTCGGAATCGAGCATGGAAAAAAATCGCAACCCCCGCGTTTCCGTTTCAAGGTATGTAGAATCCGAAAATGCAATAAAAACATGTCTGTCCGTCCGCCGTACACAGCACTTTAACTAGTTACCATGAAACAAAATTAATGAAATTTGGTTTCTAGGTCCCGTTTGGAGTCTAGTTGGTCCTCAAAGCCCTGCGTTACTGTCACTCATCTCTAGGGGTGAAAAAATAGGGGTTGCAATTTTCAGAAAGCCGCAGCCCGAAAACTTTTAATAGAAGGGTATGGTTTTTTACGTTTTTAATTTGATCTTGAACTAAATAATTGATTAAGACCATCCGGAGCATTGTAAGACCAGCCGTTCATTTGCTCCGAAAAGCTTCGTCAACATGATCGTGAATCAAACGGTATAAATCGCCCAGATATCATTGCTAGCTAGGGAGCACCTGATTATAATCACGTATGGCTGCATGAAGTCGAGTTGGTTGTTCTATGATATTATTCCGTACGAAAAATAGATTTTTGTTGGTAGGTACTTTTGCAACATGAAAAAACGCTCATGAATGCTTCATGAATAACAACAAATAATTAATTATTGAATTATTGAATCCGCCTATTTTTATGAAATGGGCTGGGGAATGCCAGGCTGGCTCCAACTCTCGATTTAGGGCTTTCCTGGGGGGAGCTCGACGATATGTATTGAAAACAGTTTGTTATCTAAGCATAAGGGGCATCTATACAGGGAAATAATAACCGTCGTGTAATAATTTGCAGCGTGTTTCCTTTCGTGTGCAACAATTAAAATAGCTATTTTTGATGGTTGCCACCAATTTTGGCGCCTCAAAACACGAATTAGGCTACTGCTTTTGGTTTATTATTCTGTGACTAAGTAATACACCTATGTATCCGCTCAGCAAAAAAAAATGTTACCCCCTCAAACTTTTCTGTTTTACGTTTCAAGGTTTGTAGATTCCAAAAATGCAGTGCTCGTCCGCCGTATTATCCATTTATCTACTTAAATTTCGGTTCGAAATATTCGGTCATTTGGACGCAGGCTCCATTTGGGCTGTAGTTGTGTCCCGAAAGTTTGCAGCCCGATTGGAATATGTCCAGGGGTGTTATGGGTAAAAATAGGTGTTTTTGGTGTTTTAGTAACATGAGCATGTGAGGTATCGTTTTCCATGTTTTTTAAGACGAGGAGACCAAATATGAAGTCGATTTTGACTAAAGATTGGAAAATTGAGGTTGTAACGAAGTTTCAGCCTTAAAGTTACATTAAAATTTGGTCTAAAATCGTCATTCTTCCCCAAACAGTTTTGGTCCCCATTTGGGAACACATTTGGATCCTAGATGTGCTCCGAAGTTAGGCAGCCCGATCGGAATACATCCTGGAGTGTTACGGGTGAAAAATAGGTGTAAAAATTGGGTTTTTTCGAGGGTTTGTGAGGTTTTAGTGAACATGAGCTAGTGAGGTATCGTTTTCCATGTTTTTTAGCGCGAGATGACCGAATATGAAGTTGATTTTGACTGAAGAGTGAAGAATTGAGGTTTTAACGAAGGTTCAGCTCCCAAAATTCATTATTTATGAGTACGAAACCTGGGAAATGGTCTGAAATCACCATAAACTTGTATAATAACACCAGAATTAGTATCAATAGGTGAAACAAGACAATTAAATTGCACTTTCAATGATCAAAGATTATTTGCCAAAAATAGGAGCCTAATTCGTGTTTTGGGGGTCAAAGTTGGTGGAAACCATTTATTGCACATGAATGAAACAAAACATGTATTTCCAGCATTTATGTAGGTACGTCCAATAGAATAATAAACCCATGTACAAGGGCTGGCAAGGACTTCCCAGCGTTTTGAATTGAATTCAGGACTATGGTTTTTTGACCACCTGAAGGTGTTGAAGTGTTCTGGTAAAACTATACCTTAATAAATTCAAACCTATATCTTGGTTGGGACCACAGCTATACCCAACATTTAGTTTTGCTGATTCTCAAACGGAATTCAATACCGACGACGTTTCAATTTTTAGCCACCAAAGAGACACCAATTTGAGTTTTTAACTTGAGGAATAAGTTACATTTTTTGTCATGTTCGATTCCAAAGTTCCATTATAGAAAATAATACCTAAACTAAAATTCATTAATAGGTATTATTTATGAAGTCCACCGGAACTGGAGTTAAGGCAATGCCAGAAATTTCATGTTTGCGGGCATACATTAGTTAGGGTCGGATTGCGATTCTTATGGGACCATCTAAAGACCAAGCTGCGCACATAGGGTCCCTCAACATTTTAGCTCGTTGGGGTAGTTTTAAAAAAAAAGTTTTTAGTAACTTTTATTTATGGTGGGATATGCTACTTCGAATTTTCATTACACAGGTACAAATTGAGTAATGTTTTCCATTATTTAAACTTTCATCTAATGACTACCGGACACAAGAAAAAAGGCAACTGGCGATAGTGGTACCGGCAGTCTTCAAATGGCATGACAAGCAGGAGAAACATGAAATTTCGCGATTCTAATCAACGAACAGACAAACATAATTATCGTTCGATTATTGCATCTGTATGTTTTACCGAAATCTAGTCTACCCCAACCAGCGACGGTAACTGGACCGCTCGGTCGACTTTTGGTGGTGTGAAGGCAAATCGGGGAGACCCATTCGTTGAAAGTGACAGCGGATTCCAATTTCAGTAGTGCGATATCGTTGTACACCGCTGGCTCTTTGTATTCAGGGTGTCGTATCCGTTCCACAATATCCTTATCCTGAGGCCTCGCATCATCTTTCCTGGTTGATAGGTCCAACTCGCCGGCTCTCGCCCATTTTGCTTTACCTCTGAAATCATAGAGAATAAAATGGAGTCGTTCACGTTTGATACGGAAAGGATTTAGGTGATGGATCTGTTCAACAGGAATGTGAAACTAGCAGAAGTCCAATTATTTTGATTTTAGTAAAATAAACTAGCGCTGAATTAGCACAAGAAAAAAAGAAATAGGGCGATGATTACAGGAATGGAATGATTTTGACTGGCCCCAGTACTCAGGCATAAGTTAATGATTTAAAAAGAAATTGGCAATAAATTAATCCACGTTTTCGCTACTCCCTCACCAAGTAGTGAGCCAATTTTCATACTACAGAATGTTCAAAACTCACAACGTTCCTCCTTCTGTACAATGAGCTGCAGTCAGAACATAAAGTTCACTCACTAAACTTCCTCCACAAAGCCATTGTCTATCCCTCTTTGTTCCGTACCCAATCAGAACCTGAAACACCAGTGGGACGTGTGAGAAGGGAAAGTTGAAATTGGGTAGAGATGGTAGGAAGAATTATTTCTTAAAATCACTATACGAACCATGAAAGTGTGTTTCTTGGGATCAGCCATCCTCCCTCCGGTGATCCTCATCTCCAAGTCAGTTGACTTCGTAGGACCTTTCCGGGAGATGCACTCCATCTCGAACTCCTTGCACCCTTCAATATAGACAAAGTTGAGTTCTCCTGAATTTTTTTAGTATTTGACAACCGTAAGTCAGAAAAAAGTTGCAGCTGTTAAAGGTTGAAAGAGGGGTTGGGTATACCTTTTGGCCTGCCTGAACTCCACTAACAATCCTAGTAGTTTCCGTCAAACTATACGTATAGTTTAACTATACCTTAATTCAAACCTATGCCTTAGTTGGAACCAGAAATATACACAACATTTAATTTTTGCTGATTTCCCAACAGATGTATACCAAGAATATTTCAATACCACCACCACTTTTGTACACCAATGATTCAATTCGATTTACGGTGTCATGTGTCATGTTCTGGTTTTTCGAGAGATCTACGTTATCAAATGAAAAATGTAGGTAAGTAGTACTTCCTATTCGCGTAAAATGGAGAAATTTATTAGAATGACTTAAAATTAGTAAAGCTACCACAAAATGAGGTGGCCTAAATGAGTCAAGGTTCGTCTGAAAACTTCAAAATTTATTGAGAAAAAATTTTTAGTCCCATTACATTAGCATAAATATATATTTCCGAAAATTTGCTAAGAAAAACAAATCCAAGATAATGGCTTAGAATACCCACTTTTCTGAGCTTTGCTTTCCTCCTTCTTTCGTCGATTTCCGATATAACCCCGCTGTGGTTTGCGACTTGAGCTAGTGGTCGGCATGTAAATTAGATTTCTGTTATATTCGTCGCTGCTCGAATTTTCACCATCGTCACAGACAGGTTTCTTACTGAAAACTCAAGAAAGATACGGCATTGATTCCCCTTGCAGGTGTTGTAGTACCTACCTTTCATCACCAAGTCCAAACCCACAGGATATGGCCAAGACAAGAAGGCATACGCCTTCAAGTTGCCTGGTTGCCCTAAATACGAGTATTAAGAGTATTACTGCGTCAGCTTTTTGTGGGGATCACTGAACTGACGCGTTTTAAAACAGCTGTTGGGTGTCTGATGGGAGTCATATAATTGATAAACATGACTGCATTGTTGCTGAAATTACCTATTAATTATGATTATGAAATTTGAAGCCCATATAGCCCATTGTTAGCCTTTTTAATTCATTAGACATCAGTATTGTTGGTGAACTTTCGATAAATACGATTTTTCTAAGTTTTCTCGAGCTTCTTTGAGCATTTGTACCACACTTATGACGCTATAACTATAATTAAACTTTTACTGAACTCATAATTATTGATCGTCTGAAGGTGCAGAGGCGTTAATCGTAGATATATTTGCAATAAAATGACTTCTCTCGTTTTTTTCTGTAGATCATGTTGTTTTGTTAGTACATGTTATGATAGTTGTTGAGAGGCGTTTATCTCGGAACCGGTATCCTGAATAAAGGGGCGCATACATTTACGTGTACAAGAACATAGAGGAGTAGGTAATTTTCATGGTGAAACCCCCATATGAAGTTTGTTTCAACGATAGGTCATGGTCTAGACAATGATCCAAGCAGGTAAGTTAAGGAATCTGCAGTTTTGATCAATAAACTGGGTTTCTCTTTCACTGAAACATCGACAATAACCTTTAAATAGTTTATATCAACCTTGTTCTGATAGATTCTGGTTGTTTCGGTCATTTTTATATATGCTGTTACTAAATTACGGGCCAACATATTAATGAGTATGAGAGAACCAGGCTGGTAAGCTCGTGTACAGATGGATTCACAAGGCTTATGATTAACAAGTTAGTTAGCCGCTTCAGAGTTAGGTGGCTAACGAAGGACGAAGTTGACTATACCTACTTGCAGAGCACAGCCATAGCTACCTAGTTATGTTGTAGTTCCTAATTACGTCAGTCCCTCTGAACTTCAGTTTGAACCCTTCCACCTATATTTTCCGTTTCCCGGCACACATAATCTAATTTGAAGTTGGAATCGCTAACCGGAACAAGCAATTTGATTGATTTACATTAGCTTCCTTTGTAAAGTTCATTTTACAAGGAGGAAGTATGATGATACCGTCATAAATAGCTGATTTCCGAGAAAACTATGCAATCTTCAGAAGTTTTAGACGGTTTTCCGCTTGATGTCACTCCGTAGGTATGTATGTATGTACGTATGTTGGAATTTCAAATGATCATAACTTCCTTAAAATATGACGTTTCAGATTTTTTGTACTCATTCAACTCTTCAATTTCGGATGAGCTTTTTGGGTGGAAAAATGAAGAAGTTATGACGGGCTTTCTAATTGTTTGATTTTCAACGATAACTGCTGTAAAAATGAACCAAGTTCGGCGCGGCAGGCACCAACATGTCCGTTAGATAGATCATGCTTATTGATTTTGAACTCGATCGCATTTGATTTGGCTAATTGAGAGCAAAAAGTATTATGTCAGTGGGTCCAATATTTTCTAGGTTTGCTAGCTAAATGACGTTGGCGGGTGTCAGAAAGTGGTTGAAAGTGATATTTCAGTTCAATTTTACGGCTTTTGACCGAAATTTCCCCAAATAGGGGCCAAACTTATATCCATATTACCTTGGCGTGGCAACGTCCACACCGGAACTTTTTCAGAACGTATTAAGAATGGTATCTTTCAAATAAAGTATCGTGTCTCAAAATGATGATAAACTGACACACACAACAGTAATAATTTTCTATAACTCTAAAGTGAACGTACTTGCGTCCATACTTTTCAGAAATGAGTATTTTACATTGAAGGATCAATTTGATACTCGACATTTATTAGGTATTTTGGAACATGATAGGAAACCTGTATACTTTCTGTGCAGCGGATGCGTGCTAGGCCCATAACCTTTTAGTAATGAGTATTTCATAATAATAAATAAACAGCAAAGTATTTCCACCATCCCTAGAATATCGATTACACGTAAGTGAGCTTGGTTTCTCTATCTGGTTCTCGGGATGCGGATCTATCGCTGCTACCTTTCTGTAACCCTTCTCGCCGAGCGGAAACACGGTTAGACGGTCCGGGAAACCATCTGTGAATCCAGGAAATGTGATTCACCCGATTGATTTCGTCTAAGGTGACACAATGGAGCCAATTGGAGTACGTAACCAGCCACTTCAGAGCTCGCTGACATCTTCCGGTGTTTCGGATCGCTGCTGGCCTGTTAACTCGGGTTTTGAGTACGAATTCGAATAATGCCATTTTTAATCAAATCTATGACGCCACTGATTGATTCATAATATATTTTGGGTATCTATAACTCCTTCACTTTGATAAAGAATTCAGTTAAACCCGACCTTGGGTAAGTAATTGTTACTATGATCGTAGTGCACTTTCGTAAACTTGTTGTCCTTGAAATTGCCATTATTGAGAAGGTCGTAAACAAAGATGGATCAAAAATACAATAAAAACAACTCGCCACTGGTTTTATGATTCCGTGATTTTATGATTCTAACTCCCTGGTTTTATGATTCTGTGATCCACCCAACAAGCACAACTTGTTGGATGTGGTCGTATTTTACGACTTATGCCCCAATCTGATGTACATCCGACGTCAGAAATCTGCATGTCTACCACGGACGTCGTACTGCCGTCAGATTGCCGTTCTAAAACTGTTATTGGTCGCCACGACGTCAGCTATATCTGTAATACAACTGTTCTACCTAAGTCATATCTGTAGGTCAACATTTCAAAATAGAATCCTCTTCGGTTTTCCTTGTTCCACTTGGGTTATGTTGAGGTTATGATGCATATTTGAATAATTTTACAATTTATTTACGATTTAAATGCAAAATTAGTAATAACCATAATGAGTTACAAGGAAATACAACATACGGTTTTCATTGTAGTTGCCAAGTTGAAAAATAAATGTAAAACGTCTCAGAACCGTAGGGCACTTGTTTTCGAGAGGTAGAATCCAAGATTTTAAGAAGAAATTTTTCTCCGCGTCGGTTTTATGATCGGTGGGGGGGGGGGGGGGATTGATCTACGGGTTCTCTCAATGATACCTATAGGTACTCACCATAATATTATCCTATACACTATCTTAGCTATTTTGCCCGGTGTGGATTCCATTTTGATAAAGACAATGAATGGCAACGGCTTCCTACATTTATCAATGCCAAAAAGGGGTTCTAATGACAGAAATATGCACAAGTCGGAATGAGTAGCAGAAGTTGACTTTCCAATATCGGTTTTACTACAGAATGTTGTATTAAAATACTAGTGCACTAGTAGCTTGCGACTCTTCTGACCTGAGGTCGGGCGGCGACGTCGGTACAGCCAGAATCATTCCTCAAATTAGTCGTGTTTTGGTCGTCGAGAGGTCGCCAGGACGTCATCACTCGACGTCGGGTCGCACTTCCCGACGTCGCACCGACCTATTTGTGATAGTTGGGTGATTTGATGATTTTACTCAGTCCTGGCCAGTGGGGAAACACTAAATTAACGCGCAACTGCAATGTTGAGTACTGTTGTCAAAATAGTGAAAACTAATAGATTTAATCTAGTTCATTTATGTACATGCAACTAGCTGTCTGCGCCTGCTAGGTGGTCCCTTGTTTATGATTTTTGTATTCTGCATACCTTCATACTATTTAATTTTATTATATGTGCATATTAATTTATTGTATTCTGAAATTAATGTAAAATGACCAGCGCAACAAAATGTTGTTAATGTTGTTTTCCTTTGTAACTGGGTTCGCCCGTTCGTTAAACAAATATAAATATATAAAACAAAGTACTCGTATTACCCTTAAACGTAGTCAAGCCTATGATTCTTGTTGATATAATATAGGTATAGATATATACAGGTGTAGCTCCCTAAAATGACCGAGTGCTTCTAAGTACTTAACTCATTTCATGGCTAGACAATAGATAGTTCAGTAAAGTGGGAAAACAACGCAGGCTGAGACCGAATCGAACTGTCTGTAATCTCTTGGAAAAGATACTAGCACTTGTTTTTATGTTATTTTATTTTTTTGAATTGTACGTAGTACATTACAGTTGAGCTAAGTGATAAGTATACAAAGTAACGTGGGACGTGAAGAGTGGATTCCACCGAGTGGTAGGCCGGCCACAACGTAAATTGAATTATATAACACACAAATTAATTGTATTCAGTACGCAACTGATAACACTTAGATAGTTTCAACAAGCGGTAAAAAAATGTAAGTATAGTATTTGGTAATACATACAGTACATACACATATGCAGTACATGGTAATAATTAGACTAGACATTATTGGTTTCAGTGTCAAATTTTGGCGAGATCAGAGTGCCATTTTCTTTTGAGTCTCCTTTGGCCTCTTGGTGCTGGAGGGTTCTCGTAGATTTCTTGGACGAATTCATTAAGGTGAGATTGAAGTCTCTGGTGGTGTTTAGGATATGAAAGCTGGAGAACATCAGCGGCCTGAAGTATGTCCAAATCTTTGTGTAGCGGTTTGTTCCTGACAAACCAGTCTGCTGCAAGCAGTCATGAGGCACAGGGTTCGGTTGTGTACTGTTTGAATCTTATTAATATGGAGTCTGCTGCTGAAGACCAACTGGTGCACCCGTACTGCCACACCGGTCTAATAAACAGTAAGTACAGAAGTTTTTTCGAGTGCAAAGATATCGCACGGCTCATTAGCAAGTGCTTATCCAAGTACATTCGGGAACGTGTCTTTTGGACGACTGATGATTCATGGGAAGCCCTTGTAAGCTCTGATTCCAACTTCAGACCGAGGTATCAGGTTTTTTTTCGTTCTTCTCTTCAACTTGGTGCCATTCAAAGCGATGGAGTAAAGAGAAACATTTATGCAAATGAGAAAAGGTAATCAGTTGGGATTTTGACGGGTTCACGTTCACTCTCCACTTGAACACCATTCCTATACTGTTCTGGCCTAAGCTTCTTCATCGCCAGAATCTTTAGAAAGGGCATCATCAGCGAAGTGGGCAATCTTCGTAAGGGTATATTAAATATAGGAAAGGGTCCAGCACGCAGTCCTGGGACACCCCTGCACGAATTTCAAAATATCGGGACACTGAAGTTTAGTATTTAACAGTAAACGCCGTTTAGATAGACAGGATCGTGAAATACTGAATAGAGTGGTGGGCAATCGTTTGGGCAATCGTGCCAAATGCGGTCAAATGCGTTTTCTGTATAAAAAAAAGCCGAGGCACACCTTTTTTTTCCTTCATGGTTAGCAAGAATTTCATCCACAGCACGATGGAGCTGTAAGGGGCAAGAGTGTTCCGATCTTAACCCGAACTGCATGTTTGGAATACAGGATTCAAGATGTGGAAGAAGCCTCGATAGAAGCAATCTTTCAAAGATCTTAGGCATCAGTGGCAATAGAGTAATAGGTCTGTAGTTGGCTGTATCAGCTTTATTGCCACTCGGTTTCGGGATGAGTATGATGCTTGCATGTTTCCATTGGTGCGGGTAGTGCGTTATTCTCATGGTAGCGTTACACAATCGTGTTAGGATAACAAGGCCCTTCCTGGGTAGATGCTTCAAAATTGGTAGCACAGTAAGATCTTGCCTAGGAGCTTTTAGTGGGAGAGTTGTCGATTGCTGCCGACACTTCTTTGGGAGTGAAGAGAGGAGGCAGTGGCAAAAGCTGTAAGGGGTTCATCTATTACTCGTACTTCACAGACCTTCTCACAAAACTGTCCATCAGTAGGTGGATTCGGCACGAATTGGGTGCTCTTTCAGTCTGTCTACAGACAGTTCACCTTTTTCTCCATTTTTCACCTTTTTCACATTTTCTCAAAATGGTTCACCTTTTTCACAATTTTTCACCTTTTGGTTTATTAGCTTCAATAATGAACCATTGGAATCGAGCATGAAAAAAGAAAATTCTAACCCCCCCTCAAAATTTGATGGTTTACGTTTCAAGGAATGTAGAATCCAAAAATGCAATAAAAATATTTCTGTCTGTCCGCAGTAAGCCGTACGCCGTACGCCGTACTGGTCACTTTTCTTAGTTACCATGAAATAAAATTGATGAAATTCGGGTTATAGGTTCGGTTCGGGGTCTAGTTGGTCCTCGAAGCTCGGCGTTACTGTCAGTCATCTCTAAGGGGTTAAAAATAGGAGCTGAAATTTTCAGAACGCCGTATCTCGAAAACTTTCGATAGAAGGGTATGGTTTTTTTCATGTTATTAAATTTGTCTTGAGCTAAACAATTTTTTCAGACCACCCGGAGCATTGCACGTCCGGCCGTTCGTGTGCACCAAAAAGCTTCGTCAACACGATCGTGAATCAAACGGTATTAATTCGGCCCGGATATCATCACTAGGGAGCACCTGATTATAATCAAGGATGGCTGTATGAAGTCGAGTTGGTTGTTCTGCGATATTATTTCATGTGATGGACTATTAGATTTTGTTGGTAGGTAGGTACTTGTGAAACTTGAACAAACGTTGAAGTATTATTGATGGGTAAATTATTACACAATGGTAAATTATTAGACAACGGCAAATTATTACACAACGTTTCATCTACCAAGAAGGGGCTGGATTTTGTTGATCGGTACTTTTGCAACTTGAACACCGTTGAAGGATTATTGATGGGCAAGTTATTACACAACGGTTCATTATAGGCATTGACCACAGAAAACAGTGATCTACGCAGAAAGGGCATCTATTTCACTCCACATCAACAATTTTCCTTTAGAACTTCATTATTTGCGTTTCTTTTTGCCGTTTTAGTTACTGTTTGTCAGCGGCTGTATTATTTTACCAACATTTAACTCGTGATTTAGGTAGATACCTAGTAACGAGTATGGGGTTAGGAGCTAACCTACGGAGGGTCTGCGATTCACATAATATGTATAGAGTAGTATACATATTATATTATATAGACGGGTTTTCTATACAGAGAGCTGTGATCTGTAACAGAAGGGTATTCTGTACAAAATAATAAACCGTTGTGGTGGGATTTGCAGCGTTTTTCCATAATAGAATTGACCCTCCTCATTCTTGATAATAGTTTTTGTTTTCCTCTGTAATGTACCATCATGTGAGTCAAGTTATTATAGAGACTGCGCACTTATTTCTTCCAAAACCCTGTGCAAATCTTTCGTCGATGTACTGTAGAGCCTTTTATCTGACGGTTATTGCGTTGGGGGACGGTCAACCGACTCCCGTAGGATCAGAAGTGAAAGAGTGGTCCCAAGGTCTGGGCAAGGGGAAATTAAAAATAGCGCGTCCCAACTGACTCCCTCGAAAAGTGTTTGTCAACAGAAGACCTGATGAAACGAGATGAAAGGTGAAAGTGATAACTGAGGTGCCGGGCTGCCCTCATATCGCTCGTCAGTGTAGTTTGAGCAAGCTAATCGTCGAGATGGATGTGACTGTGGAAGGTGGGACCCAACAATGTGTGTTCCACAAAATTTTAAAGACGGGAGATGGGTGGGTGTGTGCGGGGAAAAATAAATATCGGTATAAGGCTTATTTGAAGACAAACGACGGTACGGTGTTTTTCGGTGGTAACGAACACACCCACCCTGAAAATGCCTTTGACGTGGAGAAGATGAAACTCCGAACCTCTGTAAAAATAAAAGCTGCCGATGATTTAGGGACTCCTCTCAGAAAGGTCAGTTGAATGTAGTAGTTAGTACAAGATAAATATATAAGGTAGGTACCTGGCTATATACAGGTATCTAGGTATAGATACGCAGGTAACTAAAACGCATGTATTTTTTAAACTACCTAATATAACTTGTAACTAATAACCAGTCATGCAGCACTTCCCATCCAGCAGCTCCCATGTCATGTTTTTGATTATTTTTATCATTTACACGCGATTTTTAGGCATTTTAGTCTGAGCCGGCCACATCGGGACGAAGCAACTGAAGAAGAGCAGACAGTATAATAATGTGTGTTTTTTAGGTATTGTTAACACTCAAATGACAAGATGTTTCCTAACATCGGCAATAAGTAACTATTTCTGTGTATCGGTCTGTGTATTAATATCATAATATCTTCAACTCACTAAATTTATTCCGTTCTAGTTGGTTGATTTTATTCCCCCGGGAGTCGGTTGGTCACACTTATCTGATTTCAGCCAGGGCGGGAGTCGGTTGTCCTACTACTTTCCCTCGGGAGTCGGTTGACCATTCCAATTTGTTCTCTCACGGGAGTAGGTTGACTCGGGAGTCGGTTGGGAATCCCCGATTGCGTTCTTTCCCATTGCGATGGACACTGACGCTCTACTCTCAGCAAATGAACTATTGAGCTGGTTGGGATCCTTTGTACGTCAGTCTGTCCTCCCATAGCTTGAAGGTTATGTGTGGGTTATGTGTGATTCGGATGCCGCCCTTTGAATCCGTCGCATTAGCTCACTAACTGCCCTATCAATATCTACGGAATCCAAGATTCGCAAGCCAAGATCAATGTTGGATTTGATGATCGATTTATACTTTCCTCAATCGAAAGGCATTTTTATTAGAGAAGGGTGCTTTTTGAGGTTCTGATAGGTGGCGTTGAGCGTTAAGGGGGCGCGGGACGGGAAGGCCAGTAGCACCCCCAACCACGAGAGTGCGCTGAACATCACTTCCACATCGCTTCCGCGGGAAGATTCCCAGCGAGATTTGGAGATTTAGCGCCCACCGGTAGGGGCAGTGCGATCGTCCTGCCGAATTTCGATGGTTGTTGTTAGTGCGTAGTTAGTTTTTAGTTATCTATTCCATTGCCTTATGGACACTATAACATTCGTGATTAGGTACGTGAGCTTCTCCTCTCCCTCTGCAAGTTTTCCGCTCGACAGGTTATACTCTGTTGTTTTTAGTTCATTCCTTTGTTCTCCTTCTTCTCTCACGCTTCATTCACGTTAGTATCAGTATATATACTATTGTTCATTCGTAGTGATATCCGTCTAGCGTATCAAAGTGTATGCCTCCACCGCCGAAGAAGTGGACCAGGAGAAACATCGGTACCTAACAAAGGCGAAAAAAAGAGGCGCAGAACAGTAAGTTGATACCGCAGATTTACATAATTAGGTACCTAATTAATCCTTAGTGTTTTCTGTGTAGAGCAACAAATTGAAATAGTTTTCAGATGTAGTAGTAGTAGTATACAGATTTTGTGTTAGTCTAATGATTGTCACGTAATTAGTACCTACGTTCTCCGTAGTTTGGGAGTAAAACTCAACCCAGCATTCCACGAAAATCTTTAACCTTCGTTGGAAAGTTATTGTAAAATATCCTGCGGCTAAATCTCCGTAGTTATGATTCCGTTGGACATCTACAGAAATGTTGGCTGTTCATTTACTGTTTCTTTCAATTCAATCAGTCAAAATATCAAGCAGATACGAGCGATACTGCGATGAGCAATGAATAAAAAAATCTTTAGGTAGCTACCTACCCTATTCTGAACGTCAAAATTGAATTGCAATAAGTTTAAAAAAAAAAATGTTTCCATGGTTAATATAGATGGATGTGTTTCCAAGGTTTTTTGGTTTTGTAGATTAGGAAACCTCAATAAAAACCTAAGAAATACTGTAAATTCCCAACTCTTAACATCAGTCAAAACACCAAGCAGATACTCGATAGATTAAAATGTATTTCTAAGGTTTTCATTGATATTTCTCATTCATTGCAATCAGTATACCCAAATTTACTGATTTTATGTTATTTTCTGTTCTCAGTTCATGTCCAAACAACATCCGATCCAGAGTCTGGCAGACAGTGATGTCTCCCACCAAATGGTCTTTCTTTGAGTAAAAATCAGGTAATACTTCTTATTATTAGAAGCAGATCAAATATTTCGCTGTAATATCACATTCCCCAGATTCTTCATGCGCTTCTCTGAACCTGCAAAACTTTGACACGCTCTCCTGTAAAATCATCTGTATTCGACTTACCTACCACGTTTTGCCAGATCAGCACAGATTTATAATACGCAGTGGCGTAGTGTTGAAAGGGGGGGGGGGGTTATCGGAAATAGAAAAAACATCCTTTCACGTAGCATGGCTATAAGAGCGGATTTTCAAAGAAATATTCCTGATATTGTGTAAAAAGATGATATAGCGAGAATCCATACCACTTTTCTTAAAATTATAACTTTTCGTGATTTTACCCATTTTTACCGATGTTTGACCCTAATAACGTCAAATTTGACCCACTTGCTTTTGAGAAAAATAGTTTTATCATCGAGGTAGTTAACCACCCCACACAACGTCAGGTGAATTAATATTGATTTTACCATTAATACCAATTTTTTACCCCAAAAAATCAAAATCTGACCCCTATTCTGTGTGAAAAACAACTGAAATGGTATTTTTCTGTCTTCACTCAACCTTCCGTACAACTTCCAATGATTTTTATAGCAATTTTAGCCGACATTTAGCCCCTAAAAACTCCAATTTGACTCCCTTGGAATTTGAAAATTGCTCATCTTCGAACTCATCCTTTCCCTTTTGGCAATACAAACGGTTTGGAGAAATCTGGAATTTTTACCATGTGCCTACCCAAGGACAGATATCATCTGTAGTGGCACATAAATCTACATAATAAATTTTTGCTAAAATCTAGGGATGAACTTAGGATGCTCTGAACCGGATTTGCCTATAAAAATATTTCAAAAATTCATGTTCTGAAAATGTTACCCATAGCAATAGCTTTATTTTCTTTGAAAATTCGGTAATAAGGTTTGAAATTACAAAGAAAGCTGAATTTAAATTAAATTTAACAAAGCACTAAATGTTACAGATAACATTAGGTAAGATAAACTGATGAAATACACACAACAATGTTCGCGAATTTTTAAGGAAAATGAAGGTATTGCAATGGGTCCAAAATTTTCAGAACATAAGTTTTTGAAATTATTTTATAGACGAATCCGTTTCAGATCATCCTGATTTCATCCTTAGATTTTAACAAAAATGTATACCTATATTTATACACATTTATTTATGTGTCACTCCAGACGATACCTGACCTTGGTTACGTGATAAAAATTCCAAATTTCGCCGAAATGTTCTTATCGCCAAACAAAAGGATAAGCAATTTTATAAAATTTGAATGGGGTCAAATTTGAGTTTTTAAGGGGTCAAAAATTGGTAAAAACTGCTAAAATTGATATATAAAATCACTGAAAGTGGCATGGAAGGGTGAGTGAAGGCAGAAAAATACCATTTCAGTTGCTTTTCACACAGAACAGGGGTCTAATTAGGATTTTTGGGGGTCATTGACATTATTTATTAACATTATAGAAGATAGCACCTATACATGAAATAAGTGTATGTAGGAAAACTTTATTTACATTACATTCACTTTATTTACATTTACATTTAATATTATAGAAATGCCTGTTGTAATTTGCTACTGTGTATTTTTGTTCAGGAAGACGATCAGAATTGACGAGATATCCGAAGTTGACAACTCCAGTCGTATATACAGCAAGAAGCGAGTTTGAACTCCGATTTAAATGAACATGAACCTAAATGGATTTCCGAATACCTACCTAGATCCAGACTAACTCAGTGTCCAATAAAATAAAATAAAAGCTAATGTGAGCAGTGTACTTAACTGTATAATATTATTCATGAGCTTTCCAATTTACTTTTCTATTTGTTTACATTTCAGTCATTGAATAAAACAAACACCTGAAAAGTTATTTGTTACTATCTAATCCTCTTCCTATTGTCGTTCAATTCAAGTAGGTAGTGAAAGGTATGATGATTAAAAGTAGGTACTTGAAATCATGTTGGATAATTTGTCTTTGAATTGATTCTGTATTAGTATGACAGGTAGAACACTTTAGACAGTGTGTAATCAATCTTTAAAAAAGTCATGTCTAATTTTGAGTGAAGTACACATAAGTATTAATAAAAATGAAATGAAATTACAAATCTCACACTGTGTGGGAGTACCTAAGTTATTTGTCTCACACAGGTAGGTATCTGTGTCCAGTCGATACATTCATTGGTCACACATTGATTTACATAAATAAAAAATAAACAGTCAAATTTACATACATATATAAATGCCCAGTAAAACTCCTCTCAAAATTAAATTATTACGTAACATAAAAGTACCCCAGACAGAAAAATAATAGTACCTACAACAATCCGGATGGGTCAGAGATTGACCTTGCGCCACTCAGCCGGCAAGGTAAGTTTCGAGGCTTTCAGATAATATTATGTGACGAACAAGAAGTTCGAGCAGAATAGTTAAAAAATAAGAAAATTAAGTCGGTACATGCCTATACTTCCTCAAATGAATTCAGGTATGCACCTAGTGATTGTGGCGTCAACTTTCGATCTTCCTAGCGGATTATTTCTCAAATAATTGTTTACCCACTTAAAACAATCATCCCCTATTTTTTTAAATTGATTTTGCTAAATTTAATCCAGTTTATGAAACATTTAATTGATATACGTAATTAATAAGTACCGTAAATAGGTCGGTAGCTACCGACTATGGATAATAAAATTATGGCTGATTGGATTGTAGCTTTAATTAGGAAAGTAGGTAACCAACATAATTGGGAAAATACTGTAAAAATTACTTATCCAATCATGTGAAAACTATGACGGTAATTAGGCTGAGGTAGGTGAGCATGTGGAAGGAAGGGTAGGCCAGCTCAACAGGGAACTAATATTCTGAAGCTTAGCTGGGATGCAGACTGCGGGTTACAGAGATGCCATTCGTCCGGTGAATATGGCAACACCGCCTCCTCCCTTGCCCCTCCGACCAAGAACGTTGAAAATTACCTCCTTCCCAGGCAAAGAGCCGCTGGAACTGATAATGCCATGGATACTATACTAGACTACACGACGAGCGAAGCGACAGGGCAGGGTGGCTGCGTGTGGAGGGGGAGAGACTCGGCACATTGCCAGCAGAGAGCGCCTACAGGCGGCGCCCCCTTTCTCGAGCCTTTTTTCAAAATACGTAAAATTTTTCTTCACGTTTTCTTTCTTATTTTACATAACAAAATTTTGATTCTTGGATTATCAACTTTATTATTACTCCGAAAGTGTCGTAAAACACAAACATTCAAGAAAAAGTTTTTTAAACTACATTTTTGAATTTGAATTTTCGGAAATTTCAGGAATCATTTAGAGCTATGACCCTAACTCTATTCACGGATTAATATAATGCGTATTAAGACCTTCCCCAGAACTGTAAGTTAACCACAGCCAGAGAAAACGTGAAGAAACTGACAAAAAACAGGGTCTGCGCCCCCTTAAGTGTACTGGGTAGTGGTCGGAATGGAGCTCGTGACATACTGTTACATTTGAACACATATGGCTTGCATTTTATCATTTAATAATGATTAACAGGACGTTTCCATTTGTTTTCCGAACGTCACGAGCGTCACATCACGATCGAGCGTCACTTCATGGCACAAGAAATTGCACCATCGAAATAATTTCGATTGTAATTATTACATCACGTTACTATGTTGGTTGCGAGCGTCACGTGACTATGGTGGTTGCGAGCGTCACAAAACGATATAAATAAAGAGGCTAGAAAAATAGTTTCGTTATGCCTGCAGATATAAGTAAAGTGCGAGAAAACTCAAAACCTAATAACATTAGGAAATTGACGGGAGGTGAAACAAAAACGTTTTCAACTTTTGATGCATTAATGAGCTGCAAAATTTCCATTGACGGAAATTTTGGCGAAACAAACGTTAATCTTTATTAAAATATCTGACTGTAGAACCGTAGGTCTACCGTCCGTTTTTTTACACTAAATAAATCTAGATAATTTAATCCCAGGTTATGTCTATAACCTAATTCATGCAATAGTTTCCCTCTGGGGTTTGCGAGAACCCCATCTGGGATGTTTAGATTTAAAGTCCCCACCAACAAGAAAATGAAGCCTCCATTCATGTACTCGTAACACGCCCCAGAAGTGAGCTTCTTGTAGGAGCAGAATAGAACGAGACGAGCTGAGAGTGTTGTTACAAGCTAGCTATTTAAATAGCTAGCTATTTGAATATCATACTCACAAATTGGTGGTCATTCATCATGTTTAATTACTGATCGAATATGAATTAACAAGCCACCCTTTCGTCAACTTGGGTGATCTGTCCTATAGCATTTGAATCCACTGATATTTTATCTCATTTGAAGGGCTAATTTTGTTTCAATTAATATGCACCCTAATATACATGTAGTAACCTCAATACGGTTTTCTACACTTTCAGGAATACGGAATTCGCCTAGCCCACGGCACCCTCTTTGGGAGATTGCAGTTTCATTTTGAGCAAACGTGGAATGACAGTATACTGAACTCAACGCCGCTATTCCCCCTCATAAGGAGTTGATCCGTTTATATGCACTGAAACTATTAGCGAGACCATTAACCCCCCTTCTCACCCAAAACGTCTGACGGTCCATTACCATGTTCCACGCTCCGGCTTCAGTTGGCAAGTACAACTTCGGCGCTCGCCTCAGCGGTAACCTGTTGCCGAATTCAACTAATTATGGTTGATATACTTGCAAACTTCAGTTCCCAAAAGCCATTATAATTTTGATCATTACCAATCATTTTTGATTATGGTTAGATCGTGGTCATAGCAGTTAGGAACAAGCTTTTTACACATCAGGGACATATATATGTAGGTTGCTTAAAGTAATACATTACTTTGATGTTGGTAGTTACCTAAGTATGTACTTGGTTATTGCTGGAGAATTCAAAAAGCTATCTGAGTTGGTGCGCTGGCTAAACATTTTTGTGTTGAAGGGCCGCACAAAGCCTATACACATTTCTTTATTTATAGCCGATTTAAGTGGATTGATGGACCTAGCATATAAGTGTGTTATTATTATTATCCTCTGTCCAGGAACGAGAAATTAGAATGACCAAAATACATGAAGTACATGATTGCTTACCTGGGTTTGAATGTGAGTTCTGATGTGGTTTGAGAGAGGCCGCAGTAGGCGACGGCCAACGAGTGGACATGGGTACCCGCTCCCGGTTCTCTCTCTGGCTCAGATAGGGATAAAGAGCTGTCGTCCTCCCAAACAAGCCAATCTCTTTCCTTTCAGCTCTTTCCTCTGAAAATGTCTTCTCACTATTCGGCCTTGGCGTGGTGTAATCCCCTGGAATGAAGAATATAATCACTCACAAACAGGCGGAGCCAATTCAAGGCGGACACAGTATTACAGTGTTGAATTTACTCAAGTTGCTCGATTTTAGAAGAACGTTACCATTAATAACTATTACTTAGGTATTTTAGAAGGGCGGGAAATGGGACTGTTGATATAATTTTGTACGTACACCTTGTGAGAGAGAGAGGCAGTGGGGGCGACAAAATAACCACAAAAACAATGAATTTGCCTTGGAGCCAATCTGCACAAACGTGGCACCATTTTTTGTGTACCTAGTTGTACAGGATTACTTCTCCAGATTCTTGGAACTCGTCCAACTAAATTCTCTAATTTCAGCATCTGTGACTGGAAGACTCAAACATAGCTTTGCAAGACCCACGATTCCGTTGGAAATTCAAACGGACGGAGGCACCCAGTTTACCTCAGACGAGTTTCAGAAATGGATTCCCCGGAGTATGGATTTCGAACAACTACGATAATCACTTTCTTCTATCCAATGGCGGAAAGGAAAACGCTGTGGCCATTGCCAAAAGAATACTGCTCAAGTGTCCTAATCCTAATTTGGGTTTATTGGCTTACCAAACCACCATCAAATTGGAAAAGGGGTTATTACCGGCAGAATAAGCGGAAGTTGTTTGTCGACTCTTCCGTCTCTCAGTGTCTTCCAGCAGGTCGGAAAAGAAGCAATCTCGTTCTCATGACAGTGAGATTAAGAGTCGCATGAAGAGAAATTTTGAAGGAAGTAAGGGAGTGAAAGATCTACGGCCACTTGCGGTCGGGGAGTAGGTCTGGGTTAGAGATGTGCACATGAAGGCTACTGATCCTCCTCGGTCTTACTTGGTCGTCCTTCGGAATGATTAGAGGTTGGAAGAAATCGATGGCAACTAATTCCTCAACACGAAGAAGGACCTATGAGTGACTCGAGTGGTATCATGGACGGACAAACGACCGAATCAGGAACAACTCAGAGGATCCACAAGAACTCCCAAACCGCCGTCAAGATGTCAGGCTTGAGTAAAACTAGAACGGTAAAGAGGGGAGATGTAGCGTTAGTTACCCTGTAGTTATTATTGGTTATTATAATGTTCCCATGGCAATAGCGATGTTGAGACCACGTCAGATTCTGAAGAAGGTATAGGCACCAATACTCTTGAGATGTTACAAACGTGTTCCGCGCAGTACCTACCTTCCTATTCATGTATAATATTTTGGTTTATTATTTTCAATAATGAACCATTGGAATCGATCATGAAAAAAAAAAAAATTCTTACCCCCCCTCAAAATTTGATGGTTTACGTTTCAAGGTAGGTATGTAGAATCCAAAACTGCAATAAAAATATTTCTGTCTGTCCGCCGTACGCCGTACGGGCCACTTTTCTTAGTTACCATGAAAGAAAATTGATGAAATTCGGGTTATAGGTTCCGTTCGGGGTCTAGTTGGTCCTCGAAGCTCGACGTTACCGTCAGTCATCTCTAAGGGGTTCAAAATAGGGGTTGAAATTTTCAAAACGCCTATACTTACCTTCTTTTTACGTGAATCTTTTTACGGTTTTAAATAGTTCTTGAACTTACGAGTTTTTTAAGACCACCTGGAGCATTTTACGTCCCTCCGTTCGTTCACAGTAAGGCCCCGAAGTTTGCACCGATAGGCATTTTCGACTCCAGTGTGAATGAAATTGTATACATTCAAATTAAATCTCGTTACCAGGGACGCCCCGACAATAGGAAATTTAGCCTGAGATAAAATCATTGCTAGGGGCCACCTGATTATATTGGCGGAGTATGAAGTCGAGTTGGTTGTTCTGTGATATTATTTCATTTGAAAAATGATGGCTCTTTTGGAGTTTTGGATAGGTAGTGAACTTGAACAAACTTTGAAGTATTATTGTATTTATGGGTAAATTATTACTACACGATGGTAAATCATTAATCAACGGTAAATTATTACACAACGGTTCATTATACCATCTACGTAGAAGGGGTTGGAGTTTGTTAGGTACTTTTGCAACTTTTTTCACTCCTCATCAACAATTTCTTTTCAGAACTTCATTATGTGTGTTTCTTTTTGTTAGGTACTGTTTGTCATCGGCAGAATTATTTTAGCAACATTCAACTCGTGATTTAGGTAGGTACCTAGTAACGAGTACCGGGTCAGGTACTAACCTACGGAGGGTCTGCGATCTACATAAAATGTATAGAATAGTAGGTACATATTATATTATACAGACGGGTTATCTATACAGAGAGCTGTGATCTGTAACAGAAGGGTATTCTGTACAAAATAATAAACCGTTGTGCAGGGATTTGCAGCGTTTTTTATGCTATAATAATTATAACACCGCCATTTTCACTTGAAGGGAAGGCACGCGTGCTTATAGGGGTCATCCAGTAGGCATTCTATGGGGATTTCATCAGCACAATGTTAAAACAATATCTTCACCTTTTATTGCTGATTTGGAGGAGTTATCTCGTCTATCATTTGAAGGGTAAAAGGGAAAGAACCACTTTTGATGACAAATTGTTACGGAAACCCCTCTCGCTGTCTCTTTATAATGCGTGCGAAAAAATGATGAATGATTTGAATCTACTGTGTCCCTAATCACTACGATAACTGTAGACTCTGAAGACACTAATTTTTAGTTTTCTCTAGTCTCTTACAGCTAGGATTCAACAGTTATACCGTGTTCATTTTGACGATGACGTAGCTCAATGCCGAGGGTGGTCTCAGAGCCTCCCACTAATTCACACTTATTCACATCTTTAAGAAATGTCCTCCTCCACTGAGAGTTTCCGCGCTATGGCGGTTTGAAAATGTCTACCGATATTTTTACTCCTTTCAGATAACCAGCATCAGTTATTACAGTAGAAAATCATCCACGGCACAATCAGAGCCCATTGAAGTTCTGCCTACTATGCTACATAGGTATCTTGAAATTTAAACCAATAAATCCCCCCATTCCAATCGTTGGCTAAAACATATTTATTTTCCAACTTTAAGTATACATATCAAAGTACCTACTTTAAATGTACGCCTGTAGAGGGAACTGTTCGAAAAAAATTACCGTTTCAACTCTTTTTTCCACTTCCGTATGAAAAGGAAAAACATGTTTTCTAAAAGAACGCTCCGCAGTATTCGCACTAATGATCTGTTGGAAAAGGGGATAACACTGTGTGCTCATCCTCTCCTTCTTCTTAGCTACGAGGCCTATGTTTTTCAGGTTTCTATCTCCCGGTCCATTCTTCCGTGTGACTGTAGCAAGCATTCACGTGGCAAACAGACCGGCAACGGTGAGTTTTCCCCCTCGAAAGCTGTTGGGAATAACCGTTCGAACGAGAGAAGAAAATTGTAAATTATAGTACTTCTTGGTGTTTTTGGTGTTCATTCATGATGTACAACATGATAGGTAGTTTTTTGTTTTTTGCATCTTCATTACCGAAGGTGAGGGAGGTCTGTACCAAAATAAATTCGTGTTCAAAATCGAAATGCTCACTCCGATTTTGCATTACAGACATCAAAGAACGAAATAATTTGCTTTCGTATCCGTCACTTTCCTCAGCACAAACGCACTCTTTAAATTCACGATACTCGCGTAGCTCCCGCTCTACTCGATCGATTTTCACGAAATTCTCAAGGGTCGTGCAGGTTGTGGCCCCTTATTATTTCATTGTGATCGTAAAGTGTTGCGTCCGCGCTTGCATCTAATGTCCACTAAATCTTTGCTCGTTCATTGAGATTATATAGTAACTAGTTAGAACGCTGCAAAACCCTGCACAACGGTTTATTATTTTTTACAGAATACCCTTCTGTTACAGATCACAGCTCTCTGTATAGATAACCCGTCTATATAATATAGTAATGTACTACTATATACATATTATATGGATCGCAGATCCTCGGTAGGTTAGTACCTAACCCCGTACTCGTTACTAGCTACCTACCTAAATCACGAATTAAATGTTGCTAAAATAATTCTGTCGATGACAAACAGTACCCAAAATGGCGAAAAGAAACGCAAATAATGAAGTTCTGAAGTGAAATAGTTGATGTGGAGTGAAAAAAGTTGCAAACGTACCTACTAACAAACTCCAGCCCCTTCTACGTAGATGGTATTGTAAGTAATAACGGAACAATGTTAACACGGAAGAGCCAGATTATATTTTTTCAGTGATTCTCTCAGACTTTCAAACTCAACAACTAACTTCTTTTTTGCCATTGTCGGCCCCGTAACAACCAATTCAACATCTGGTAACACGTGTTCAGCCTTGTCTCGTACCCGCGCTACAAGGAAAGGATGTTCCACTGGTTGACTCCCCAACCCAACCAACACCGTGCATTCACCACATATGGGTATTTCATCGCCCGAGGCAGTATGCAAACTTTTATGTCGAGACTTGTATATTTCTGCCGTAACCTTCCGTGCAACATCTGGGCGAAGTATTGAGACTGTAGCGCCTGTGTCTACCAGCATAAAGCATTCCCGTGCACCCACCCTTGCTTCCACGAACAGCGCGTCCCCATCCGTTCGTGCAGTCCTAATAAAAGCATATGGGCCGTTAATGTGGGGAGCCAAGGCATGGCCCAATTCCAAGGCTCCATTCAGTTTTCCGGCTCTAACTGAACTACGTTGGCGGGGCATAGTGGTTGCTTACTGTTAGGACATTTGGCTCGAAGGTGGCCTTTTTTATTGCACCCCCAACATTCGGGCTCTGAAACAGTGGACTCGTGGGTGGGGGTTTGCCCTTCCATCAGTTGAGCTCTTGTTAAGGCGTCCTGAAGAGTCGTGGGCCCATAGCACAATAGAATTTTCTTTGCCCCCTGATCCCGCAGCCCTCTTAAAAATGCGTGTAAAGCCACTTCATCCCGGCATTGTTCCGGCCAATTGGGGGTGGCCAGGCGGACAATGCGTTCGATGTCCATGGCGAACTCTGCTAAAGGCTCCTTTGGGCGCTGCCCTCTGGCTTGGAGCTCGCTTTGCCACCTTAGTGCTAAGTGCTGTTGGCCAAATCTGAGCTTGAGGACAGTGTTGAGGCTACTGAAACTCAATCGTTCCTCCGGAGGCACTGTAGCTAGAACCACTCCCAGGGCAGCTCCTCGTAGGGCACTGGCAAGCTTTTGGCCCTTATACTCGTCGGACCAACTATTGGCAGCAGCCACAATTTCCAGGTGGCCGGCGTAGTCTTCCCACGACGTCTTACCCTCATAGAGCATTAGCGCACCGTCGTAGGATGAACTTGGTTTCTTTTTAAAACTCCTTAGCTGTTGCTGGACTTCCGCTAAGGTCTCAGAGACAGTTAGTACACCGGATGGGGAAGGATCAGCCTGCGTAAGGGTGGCAACTTCTTTCAACCTCTGGTTTTCCCGCTCCAGCTGTTCAACCCGATCCTGGTACCCCTTTAGCTGCTGCTGGATTGATTCCAGGGAGGGCTGTACTGATGCCAATTGATCCTGGTCGGTTGGGGTTGGTGCTGCTGGCTCCTCGTCATCGATGACCACATGACGGCGGGTGGACATCGT